>CM021110.1:30089739-30751789 GCA_007115665.2 Sequoiadendron giganteum
CCTTAGCAAAATGTTGAAATTCAAGGAAACGTTTGGGACTTCGGCAGAAGTATGCGTGGATCTCGCAAACTAGATTTTCAACTTTTGATACTGTTGGAAACTTGCTTACAATTTTAAATGCTAAATTCATTCCGTGGGCCATGTAGTGAATGCCAAGCATGTATGGTGCACAAGTAGTTTGTAACTTTGTGCAAAGGCTGCTCCTTTGACCTTGCATCACTACAGCTCCATTAGCTCCTACACACACCAAATTTTTGGCAATTGTCAACTCATCCAAACCTGCAATTTCATTCAAAGATTTCTTGACTAGTTCAAATAGATTTTGCGATGTTGAACTGTCCTTCATTTTACGAACACAAAGAAGATGAGCTTGGCGAACATGTTTTTCTACAATATACAAATGCATACAAACCCAAGAAGTATTGTCTACCGCAGTAACTTCATCTAAAGATAATGCAATGAAATTTGACTCTTTTAATTTCTCCTTTAAATCTTGCTTTTCGACTGCAGCAAGACAGTTCACCAATTCCCATCCAGCGTTTACTGACCAATGTGAGAAGGGAAAGTGGGGAACACTCAAATAAGTTAATAAATCAAAATATTCTAGGTAGTTTGTCATAGGATGCCCCCTGGACAATACATGAAAAACAACACTCATCTGAACAGTTTTTGATAGATTTGATGCTGCCATGGCTTTTCCAAAATGAGCCTCAAGTGTACCTTCACATTTTTTAGTCTTCGACATTCTATGGTTATGCTCTCCATAATCTGCGGCATACTTAACATGAAGACATACTTCCTTTGATTTCCATCGTACGATTGATTGTTCCTTTCCGTCTATGATTTGTTTTTCGTAAACTTTGCCGATATGCTTTTCTATAGTGTCAAGCTTTAGCTGCATCGTCTTGTCTCTTCCACATTTCCAACTACAAATCTTACATTTGACCTTTGTTGCCCTTTCAATATTGTTTTCATTTGATACCCCCACTGGTTCAAGGAATGGGTACTTCGACAACCAACCAATTTGAAAATTCCTTGTCATTTCCCACTCGTGCCCCAATTTTGCTTTGCCTTTTCTTTTCTTGGTACCAACATCATCCTCATCCAAGTTGATTATCTCATTCTAGCTATCCAGGGAATCCCTTGGAACATCTTCTGCGGTATTGCCATCCTCATTTGATACATTTTGATTTAACACAATGACAATCTCACCTTGACCTTCCTGTGGTGGAAGAGTTGATGATGTATCTCCATCTTCAATAATATTTGGTGGAAGAGTTGATGGTGTAGCTCCACCTTGATATGATGGATTAGAAGATTTGCCAATTCCAAAGTAAGACTATATGGTACCTCCACATTTTCGGCATTTTGATGGCCTCCCAGTCTCTTCATTACCCGCCTGCTCAGGAGTCTTACCCTTGCTGCTCGACATATTGATCTCACTTCGAATACAAGCTAGAAAAAAATGTCTTCTTGTTTAAGGACAGACCGACAAAGAATATAGATCCCATTCCCTACTTAAAATTATGTTTAAGACTGAAGCAAGAATGGAAAACAGATAAAGAAATCTTATTATTATAACTAATAGTCTAATAACTAATAACAGTATTAAAAAATGATCACTCACCTTTGAGTCTACGTTTTCGGGTTTCACTGACTTCTGAATTGAGAAGTAGAACCTCAGAAGTTCAGAACCAAACAAAATGTGTAAAACTGAACAAAATGTGTAAGAGCAAATAACAGTTTCAATTGTATTTATATCAATCCATATTTGGCGAATTCCGTTGGATTTTGAAATGGTATGTTAAAAATTTGGCGAATCCCGCGTGCTTATACAACGATACCTTGAAATTTTCAAGGTGAAATAGGTCCTCATAAGCAACTATTTATAAATTTTAATTGGAAAAATGGGTCTTCACAAGCAACTATTTGTAAATTTTAATCAGCGAAATGGGTCTTCATATAATGTTGTTTTAATAGTATTGGCGAATATGTTGGTGACTTTGACATGCTCCCCGGGATTCCAGGCAAATATATTGATCGGTGCATTGGAAACGCGTAGTCTGTTATGGCGAATTTATTGCCTAAACATGCCTCGTAAAAAAAACTGTTGGCGAATGGACATGCATTGGACCAATATTCCATGAATTCCTGGCGATTTGAACACCCTATAGATACGGTAGATTTGCCAAATTCGAATTACCAGATTCCTAGAATTTTCCAATTGGCGAAGATTCACCACTAAAGTTATCCCTGCTCATGAAGTATCCCTCTTTCACACATCTGTGTGCGGATCTACGAGAATACCAGCAGACGGTGGTTCCTCCTCGTGCTCCTGTTCTGAGGGAAGATCCATCATGTCGATCTTGGGAAGAGGAAAATCCATCACGAATGTAGTAGCCGCTATGGACAAAAATGGCCTTAGATGCGATCATAATTTTATGAAGCTATCAGAATCTTATTCTTCCATCTTGCAGAAGTTGGTGAAGGATAAGATCCTTACCTTGCCTACTCCTAAACCGACTAGAGAACCATGCCCTAGCTGGTATGAAGAGAACACGTATTGTAAATACCATCAAGTTAATGGACACAATACTAAATGTTGCATGTTCCTGTGTCATGAGATACAAGACCGCATCGAGGACGGTACTATCCATCTTGATGGGAGTAAACACAATATAAAAAATTAGTGGTGAAAGCTAACAATGATTTGCAGATATACACGAATCCATTTCCATCACATTCTGCTAGCATGATTATCGATCCCATTGATCCTACCTCTCACCCTGAGGCATATGTTAACGTGGTTACTGTTACTCCCTCTAATCGTCTTGTGACCAGCTCGCTAGATGTAAAATTTACCTCGCAAGACATTTCGGCAAACAAAAAACCTTCTCTGTTATATATTCCCACTCGTCTCAATGGTAACATTGTGACAGGGATCTTGGTTGACCCTGCAAGTAGAGTGAATGTCATCATGGAGGAGACGTTACTCTTGAATTCCCTGCAAAGGGAAGAATATGAAGAAACCAAATCCATCATCCGTACACATGATGGACTTTCTCTCAAACCTTATGGATTGATAACATTGTCCATTGTAGTTGGACCTAGGACTGTAGACATGGTCTTCGATGTCATCCCCGAGTTGGAATTGTTTAGAGTGAAGCTAGGCATACCTTGGATAGCTTCCATGAATGGGATCGCCTCCATGGTACATAAGTACCTAAAGTTCTCCCATGGGGTGTCGTGCACATGGTGCATGGCACTAGATATCACCCTATGGTATCCCATGGAGGATATTTATTAGATCAATTTTTGCCCACTCCAGTCGGTCCATTCCCATAGAGGACAGACCTACTTCACAAGAACTATTTGAAGTACAAGATTGGAGGCAAGGGACAACCAAAACTATCCCTTCCTGTAGTTGAGCAGCTTGCTTCCCCCTCCTCCCAAAAGGGGAAAGAGAAGCTCGCTCCTTCTCAGGCTGATTCGTCCGCTCCTCTCTCTTGGGAAGAGTACTGGATGAACAAGCCTGGACTCTACCCATTGGGTCTAATGATGCCTCCTTGGTGAAAGCCCAAGATCAAGATATCAGACCTCCCTAATGGGTCTCTAGGGCCTTGGTATTATTTATATGGCAGAAAGAAAGGCTCGCAGAGAGAGTTTACCCCTTGACCTATTCATGTTCTCCCAAATAGAAAAGGATCCACCTCTAAGGTGGTAGAGGTAACTCCTGCCGTTTTCGAACCCGTTCCTTTTGATCCCATTTAGGAGACTACCCTTCTACTAGAGACAGTCGTGGAGGACACCCCCATGGTGAGAAGGATCCTTCTGTCCCTTTAGAAGTTTTGACTTCTGGTTCGAAGAGTTGTAGGAACCGAATTACACGTGAGCATAAGCATTGGAGAAAGGTTCTCCTCGCCGAGCAAGCCTCCCTACAAAAGAAAGAGGAGGAGACCACACCTTCTGTAGTGCCTTCCTCTCTCCCTCCTTTTATCCTTGTTCAACCTTGTTTCAAACTTCTTCTAGCTTCCACTGTGAGCGCACCTGCACTTGGAAAGGTGCAAGTGTTCATCGCTCCTTCTATGAAGCCGCCCTTGTTGACCTTCGTTCTGGATGTCCTACCTTTCCCAAATCCCATGGAAATGGTGAACACCTCAGTTGTGTCCACCATGGTTCTTTTATCTTCTCCCTCAATTCTCTCTTCATCTATGGGGAGTTCACCTCCTCTGTTGAAGAAGAAGATAGAGAGTGGCCCCTCCATCAATGGAGGACGTAAGAAGATCCCAAATCCTCTGAAAGGTGGCCCCGAGTGGACTTGTTCTGTCCTAGCGATGGAACCAACTCCGACTTCCCCTGAGTTTGTCACCGCTCTCGAGTCACTCAGTGAGCCCAACAGTGAACCTTAGGTGCAAACTCCATCGTCTACTGAGGTGAAACATGGCACTCCTGTTAAGTGCATTTTTAACTCGATAGATGAAGTTTCGACCCTATCAACAATCTTCGCTAGGTCGTTGACCCTGGACCCACAAGAGTTGAGAGACAGAGACCTTACAGGTCCCTCTACCTTAGCCCTTCTTGCATGAGGATTGGAAGCTCCTCCCCTTAACATTACACCATTGCAAGCTCATCTTCCTTCCTACGATGATCTAGAATGGGAAGTTTCCGACCTCTTGGTCGACCAGTGTTAGGGGGAGACACTCTTCTTGATCTTTAGATTACATGTGTGTATGTTGTGATGCTTCCCCCGTAAATGTGTTGTATGTTCCTGAATGACCCTCATCACCCCCATTGGTGCATGGATATAGGCGTGGTGTGTATGTTGTAAACCTTCCCCTATATGTGTCGTCATTCTTCCATGTTTGTGATTGGCTTTCAGTAAATTGGGGACGATGCAAAGCTTTGGGAGCATTTAGGCCTCCTTCCATGTTGACCCATTTTTTTATTTTACTTTGTCTTTTGTACATTTTTCCTAATCTCGTTGGGGATTGATGATCATTCCCCTCTTATCATGGTTACCTACATATATATAAATGAAGGAATATCTGACCTCATGTTACCAAATCCCCCTGTGCCCTTTGTGTGTGATTTTTTTCCTTTATCTTTCTCTCGTCTTTGCTTGAGTTGTCCCTTCCATGTGTGACAACGCATCTTCTACATCACATGGTCTGTAGAAAATGCATTCGTTTCCAAACAAATATTTTATCAAAGACTCTTCACACACTTGTTAAAATCACATTCTCAGCTTAGAACCCCAACAAAACGTGTTTCCTCCATCAAGGGTTCATAAAGAAAGGACATGGAATCCTCCTCCAAAGTGGGAATGGTTTTAGTCTTCCCCTCGTATGAGCACATCTCCATCCTTTCAAATTCCTTGATGAAGTGAACATCTTTCAAAAGGATTCCTTGATGACAAATCGATTCGAGACGGAAGACGTTAACTTTGGAACAATGCATCCCTTGAGTGGACCCATGTTCTTCATGTTGGGTTCCCAAGAGACCCCTTCGCAAAGTTTCAAATGATTTCTTGATGTCTAGTCTGGGTGTAACCCATTTAGACCGGTTTCAAATTTTCACGTCTAGTCTGGGGGCAGCCCGACTATACCTGTTTCACATCTTGATGTCTAGTTTGAGGGAAGCCCGACTAGACTGTCTTCGCATCTTTATGTCTAGTCTGGGGGTAGCCCAACTAGATCGCCTTTGCATCTTCGCATCTAGCTTAGGGCCAACTCGATTAGACTTTACCTTTCAAACAACATGTCCCTTGAGTGGACCCTCCTTCCTTTTGAAGGGTTCCTGAGGGACCCCTTTGAAAGTCTTACAACTTAGAGATGGTCTACATGATTGTTAATTCATTGGACTGCATGACCACTTCCTGATGTGTTCTATCTGTGAGTAAACATGTCGCCATATTCTAACTCTGCGGAGTCCCCTTTCTCGGTCTCCCTCATGTGAGAGTTCTTAGGGGATATATTCCTTGCAGGTCTATAAGGTGCTTTCTTGGTCTCCCTCATGTGAGAGTTCTTGGGGGATACCTTCCTTGCAGGTCTGCGGGTCTATAAGGTGCTTTACTCGGTCTCCCTCATGTGAGAGTTCTTGATGGATACCTTCCTTGCAGGCCCGCGGGTCTGTAAGGTGATTTTCCTGGTTTCCTTCATGTGACAGTTCTTGAAGGATAACCCCCCTTGCAGGACTGTGAGCCTGTAAGGTATTTTCATACTTTAGCTTTGTAGTTCTGTGAAACTATGAAGTCCTTTCCTACACTTCTGGGTTCATGAGACCATGCTCTGCTTCCTTGTTGGTTCAGGTATACACTTCTTACTCAACTAATTTATTACTAGTCTACTTTATCAAAGCACTCATCAGTACTCGTGCTCGCTAAAGTGGGGGAAAAATGTATCAACATGAATTTTCACCCTTAACACAAATCTCATTTTGACCCTTAACACTTTATAAAATCAAAGGAAAAGGCTTAATTCCACTTAAGCCCACTACTTGCATCCACTTAGCGCCTATTTTGTGTGTCGATGGGGGAATTTCTATTGGGGACTCCAATGTGGCCCGTAGATATCCGCACGATGCACTTACGTCTGTGGCAGATTCCTGTGGCTGAGATTGCAGAGGCATTACATTTTTGATTGGAAGTCGAAGAGTAACACCCCTCTTCAGATGGCCGACCCGAATATGGCCATTTTTCATCCATCTCTTCATATTCTTCACTCTTCCATCTTGAGATTTTTCCAAGCAGAGGTTTGAGAGAAGTTTGCAAGATCACTTGAGAATTTTCTCCACCATTTTGCATTCATTCCAAGCTTTGTAGCAACATTCTTCACTCCATTGCAACAACTCAACACTCCGTCACTCCAATAGGGAAAGTACATGACATACACCATGGAAACAAAGGCTTGAGTCCCTCTCATTCACCTCTCCACAAGCCTTGAGCACTTTGGACAGAGGCAATAAATCTCCTCCCTTCTCTCCTTTTACTTTTGATTGAGTAAGCATTTATTGTTTTGTAGTGTTTCTTGCGTACGTAGCTTGTAGTTCTTTCCTTTATCATTTCTCTATACTATTCCAAACTTGGCTTTTCATGGAGGTGGAAACACCAAGACGGGGGTTTGACCTAGGCAGGCCCCTATATAGCCCCCCAAAACTTCTCCCTTATTTGTGTGTAGGTGGGTAGAGCTCGAAGCAAGCTGGTGAGGAGAGCATTATGCAAGATTTTCTTCGTCACCTTGGTGGTAATACATTTCCTTCATCACATTCGTATTTTATTTTCTCTCATCTTAATCTCATTCTGTCACTTTAAAGATCTCTAGACTAGGATGTTAGTCCTCCTTTTCAAGTTATAATCTTGTCTCCTTGGTTCTTTGGTCGTACGGACGCTAGAGCACCTGTGAGATGCTAGTGTGTCACGTTGTCATCCCAAAAACACGCTTTCATCCTCAGAAAAAGAGCTGTCTGAGACAAAAATCCAACTCTAAAGGCTGACTCAACTAGTCTCCTTCCAACCTTCAGAATCGTAGAGTGGTCGAAGGGTTCATAATCCTCATCATTCTCATCCTTGTCATCCTAACTTCCCTTTAAACTGAGGTGGGTTAGGGCAACCTTACCGCTCTTGGCCTTTCGTGACCTAGGGCCTTGTTGTGGGTGCTCCCCCTCTCTCACAAATACATTATATGTATTTAACACATTTTTTACACAATTTTATCTATAGGGCTCAGTACATCTTTTAGAGCAGGGTTCTCATTCAGATGATCGTTCGATTAAGAGTCGATATTCATATTAGGCTGCTCTAGATTTATGAGTTGTTTATGTTCATTATATATGACTTGGGCTACATGTTTTATGAATTAGGCTACATGTTTTATGTTTTATGACTTGGGCTACATGTATTATGTTTCATGACTTGGGCTACATGTTTTATGTTCATTATATATGACTTGGGCTACATTTTTTAGATTGTTGATACATTTTATGTTCATTATATATGACTTGGGCTACATTTTTTAGATTTTTGATACATTGTACATTAGATTATGATTGTGATGGTCATGTGGAAAATCATGGTTTAATTAATGAATTTTGTGGAAATTATGATTATGATGGTCATATAATTTTTGCATTAAATTTGGTACATCATAGAGGGCCCATACTTTTATTTACACATCAAAATTATTGATGAATTTAATCTAAAATAATAAATTTAAAGAGAATTTATACACCATAGATGATCTAATCTATCTTAAAGTTTAATATTTTACTTGAATATAACTTTCCTTCCTCAATAAAATAACACCTCCTTTTAATAAAGTTGTTTTCTAGTGGGTATCAAGCCAAAACCCCACTTTAATTATAGTAATTATAATAGCCAATGAATTTTATAACTTTATTTCTTGAGAGTTGTTGGTGCAAGTAGGTGTGCATGCAAGTGCAAGTTTTAGGTGTAGATTTGAACAAAACTATAGTGTAATTTAGCACTCCAAGAGTTTAAACTTCCACACATAACACATAATAAAGTTTTTTATGATTAGATAAATTTTACTCACCTTGGATATATGATAACTATGTTAAACCTCTATTAAACCATAGTATATGATCACACATGCATCATTAAAAAGAGTGGGAAGTAGATATCCAAATTAAAGAGGATAATATTAACACAAACTTATCAAATTGTAATGATCTCTTCCATCAAAATAGAACAAAATTTTTTCTTTGTCTTAAGAAAGAGTCAAATGAATCTTGAGAACCGTATTATAAAGACTTTAGAGAAATAATCATATGTAAAGTACGCTTTGTAGCAAGATAAATGTACCAAAATGTTGGAGAAAATGTCAAACTAGTATTTAGGGAATATGAATAAGAACTATGGTAAAGAAAAATTGATTAAACCTATTAATAATCACAAATAGATATACCTAATAAATAAAGGATTGTGCATATCTCTTGCACCAAGAAGTATGACATAAAGATAGTTGTGTTGTAGCAAAAAAATTTGGAGATAGAATAAAATTACAGATTAAATAATGACCAAGCTTGCAATATATTTTATATCCATATCAACTTGCCTAAAGACCAAGCTTGCAATAGACTTTCAAAGTTGAAGGAACTCATCTTAGGGACTATAGACTCTTTTCATGACATTCATTATATATGTGATTTATTGTTATTTTCTAATAGATGTCTTCATGTATGGTATTATATTGAACTAGAAAACTATGTTATTTGTGAGATATATTTGTGATGTTAGTTTTCATCTAGTATCATACCCATTTATATCCTACTCAAGTTAAAATTATAAGTACCTAAGATACCCACATGCCATATGATGTACTAAAACTCTATACTATTCATCTACAACTATATTGCCTATCATTAACACTCTTACTATTAAAATTACTAAATAAATCGTGCAGACATATGCTTAATCAATATTTCTCACATTTTTCATTTGGATCACAATAAACTAGAATTAAAACATAAAATAACCAATAATTTTACGAAATTTATCATGTTAAGTGTCATTCTATACTATCATAAAGTTGTACAATAAAGGTACACATTAGGGGAATACCATCTAAACATATCGAAGATATAAATAAATAAACATGCTCTTTTGGGGATCATTAAAACTAACACTAAATGATCTTCTACTCCCACCATCACTCTTCCAATGATTTTTTTTATGAAAGTTAAATACTATAGAATACTCAAATTATGGACCAATAAATTTATTATAGAAAATATTCATTGTTTAAATACTCACCTTTAAATATATAGTCATATTAAATAGATATAAACATTGCAATTGTTGTAACAAGGTTTGCACATTATGTACATAACATAAAATTAAGCATTGAATTCTTGAATCAATTTATAATAACTTTTCTAGCTATAAGTGGAGATGAAATTTCAAATGAAATCATTTAGATTCTTGAACAAGTACTTGAATTTCATGGAACAAACATATAATTGGAAATATCTAGTCAATTTAAGATTCTCAATGTGTTTCAACCACTAATTTGTGTCCAACCAAATTTAAAACACTTGTCATCAACATATATTATAAGTAACTAAAAATATCCAGAGTTCAAACAAGTTACTATAATTTCTCATCTTGAACATGTATGTACATGTACAAGTGAACTTGAAAGTCATGGATATAATCTAACCCAAAATTCTGGTTCAATCCGCTCTCGAATAACATGTAGATTTTTTTGATGGTCATCACTATCTAGTCTCCTTTTTTTTTGTCCACGTGCATGAAGATCTAGGGCGGTAGCAATTATAAGGTGACTATATTGATATACCGTGTTATCAACTTGATAGTACATAAAATGAATCCCATGTTGTAAAACTTTGACTTGTTTTAGATATATCCCTTGCACTACAACAGAACCTGCACGGTAAACATGAACCCGAGGTAAGACATGTGCACGTGTACAACATTTTCGTGATCAAGGTTTGTACAATATATATTTAATGTTTTTAAGGTAATGTCCACATGTACACAATGTATATATATAATTTTAAATTTAAACTCACCCGTGGGAAATAACATTCCATCGCTTGTTTCAGGTTGTGTTATCTTATTCCTCTCTTCTGTGCAACACAATAAATAATAGCTAACACCTTCTATGTTTCCAGGCTCTGCTATGACTGCAAAAACATCTCTTGTACACAAAATTTACACAATCAAATTCTAAAAAAATAGAATTGTCTCTAGACTTTAAAGATCATTAAATTTATATAATATTTAAAATATTGAAAACTTACACATGTACCTTTTCTAACCAATCCTGAAATATGGTCATAATCAATTGAAATCAAAGGAATGTCTTGAAATATTTCATCCTCATTTTCATTGTATGTGTCTGAAATGAATAGTGGAACCATATCCCATTTACTAAGATATTCAAGTTCTTCGTTGTTGCATGCATGAGAGTTTCCCGCAATGCACTCAGTGTAGAAACAAGAGTAATCCCTCATGTATAATGTCCATCCAGGGTGACTATCTGAACTCATAACATAATGCAGAGATCTTGTTTTATCTACCCTCTTGCATCCATGCATCGATCTTATATCCACACCTAGATACATGTACTTGCAACAAACTTATGTGAACAAACATGTGTATATATATATGAATTTAATTTTTTGAAAATGTAATTTATACATACCTGATATCTCCCAAAACACTTTATGTGGAATGTTTCGGTTTGTTCTTGAAGATGTGCCAACCTCATTTGATGCAAAGTGTTTATTGCACCATTCAACAACATCATGTGCGTCATCTATATGATCTTTTGAATAACTCATTTGATGCTTTCTTAAAGAACGTTTGATGCAAGCTCTTGCACCATCATGCTCACCCTTTCCATGCCCACTCTCAAAGAAACTCCAAACATGTGGTATGTTGTAAATTTTATGATATCTAGAAAGTGCATAAAATGGATGTGATGATTTGAATTGTGTTGCACATCCATCTGACCAAACAAAATGCTTGTCAAATTTTACACCCCTGCTTCTCAAATTCTCAAATTTTTTTTTGTAAAACACTATTGTACAAAAAGTGTATCACGCTCTTTATCATCACTAATATAAAAGTGATATTCTTTCTTGATGGCCCGTTGTTCATTTATACTCTCAATGCCATCCAATTCCAATTGTGCATGTCGATAACACACATGAACCATAATAGTGACCTGCTTTGAAAAGTAATATTATGATTGAATCTCTTTTTGATGTACAAAAGAGTAATTTTCTACAAAGTCAACTACTGATAGAACTGTTCCAAGTGGGAAAGTGTCTCTTAATGTTTGAAATTGATGTGCTTTCCACTTAGCATAAAAGGAATGATGTATGTATGGTTGTATCAATTTTTGAAAATCTTCCATAAATTTCCCAATAGGTATCTCCTCTTCTACATAGTTTAAAATACCTCATCATAGACACTTAAGTAAGGCTAGTAGACGTAGAATGGGGCCAATTAAAGCATAAGAAAGGTGTAATTATTCATGAAAATCCTAGAAAAGTGTGAGAGTTTGTTAAAAAACTCCTTACAAAACTTTGAAATAAGGCTTGGTAAGTGATAAAAAGAGTTTATTTAAGTGAAATACGTTAGAAGGTCCTAAAAAAGTGTGAAAGTGTGTTACATCACTTCACAACACCTTTACAAGACTTCATAAAGTTTGTATTGATTTACAAGGGTCCAAGACCTAATGTGAATGTGTTGGCCACATTACAACATTAAATCTAGGAAAAACTAGACCAAAATCCAAAAGAAAGGCCCAAATGAGTGTGAAAATGTCGAGGGATGCATTTTTCTACGTTACACTTACAATTTTTTAATTGATTTATCTTTTTGTTGTGTTTGGACTTTCTTAGGTAAACTTGCAATATATAATGCACTTTTATTCTTTCTGAATTGAGACTAATATTAATTTTTTTGGTTGTATTGAGGCACAACTTCATTCAAGGCAAAAAAGGGAACACCATGTTGCTCATATTAGATGGCATGTTGCATATAAAGGAGGAAATATTCTAGTTGGGTTATTGTTGACTGTGTTGAAGAAGAGAGCTTCATATATGGGACACGATCAACACTCTACTTGGATTCTACATGTTATAGCTTGCTCTAGGAAGATTTCCCATGTTGTAGAAGTTTTAAGAGATGAAAGGGGCATGTTCTCACATTGAAGGGCTTCAAGCATGTGTTTCCATCATTGTAGAAGTCTTTTGGAGAATTTTCTTTCTTGCAGTCATTTCTCTGCAATATTGTAACTCATATTTTTAGACTTATGACTAAAAATAACAATTGTAATACTCTATTTATAAGTTGTAACTAGAACACCTTTATTTTATTAATAAATTTCTCCAAAATTTCCTTTTCAATGGTTGTCTTATTGTGTGTAATTGATGATTGATGTGTATTTTTATGTTTTATGCTTAAATCCTCAAATATCAGTTAATTAAAATGACTAAATATACTACTAATTGACATCAATTAATAATTAAATTGACTAAACATACTACCAATTGACAAAAAATAGTGAACATTGAATAAATATGACTAGATATATGACCAGTGAAATCGGTGAATAAAAGTGAATAAATATACTACCAAATTACAACAATTAATGACTAAATCAACAACTAATAAGTGACCAGATTACAACAATCAATGACTAAATCAACAACTAAATAAGTGACCAGTTAAATATATAGTGAATAAAAAATGACTAAATAAGTGACCAAATTACAACAATCAATGACTAAATCAGCGACTAAATATATCAGTAGAAAAAAGTGACTAAATAAGTGACCAGATCACAACAATGAATGACTAAATGAATGACTAAATATACTACCAAATTGATCAATCAAAACAACAAATAAATGACTAAAAATGGTTTAGTCATCAATATGGTTGCGTTATATATGACTGGAAATAAATTACTAATGGTCACGTGACCAACTGTAGTCGTTTATAAGAAGGTTTTAGTAGTTTTTTCAGTAGTTTATTGATGTTTTTGTACTAGTTCCCGGATGCTCCTACATTTGAAATGTAGGGTAAGAAATTTTTGAGCATGGGCTCACAAAGGTGGAGTTAGGTGATAGAACTACCTTTCAAGATTGCGAAAAACCTCCAACAAACTTTATTGTTAACAATTCGACCTCCTTTGCCAATAAGCCCAACCTCCTCCACCAAATAGCCCAACCTCCTCCACCAATTACTTCCTCTCCACTCTACAACTGACCTCTCACATTCCTCTTTTGTCCGCCTTTTGGCTATACATTAAAATTCACAACTTGTAGGTTCATATGCCCTGTCTAACGACTATTCTTTTTTTTATCTTCACCTTAAGACAACCATTTCCTTTCTCTCTCGAATTTATTTCCAACTCTACCCTTGCAACCTCCATACTACAATCATACCTCAATCTCATGAAGATTCCACTTCATCTGTTGTAATCTGCCATCACACAAAACTTTCCTCTACACTTTTTTCTCTCAATCATTTGGGACTCCACTCACCTACAACGATTCTCTTGAGCTTCTCACTCGCGCTTCCAAATTTGCGCCTTCCAACCCTTAACCATTAGGACTCTCTACATCTACAACAATAATTTTAGACTTCACTTGTGCTTCTACTATCAATAGGTTTCGTCAAAATCTACCTCATGTTCGATGATCTGCTTGTGCCCCTGAAACCTCTGCTCACTTCCCTCTTCACCCACGGGTCCTAGTGTTAACCGCCACTCTCCTGGCACTCTATCCACACACTTAAGATCGAATGCTCTAATACCACTTGATGAAGAAGAAACTCACTCAATTCAGAAACTTCCAGATTACAAAAAGACTTTGTAATGATTAGCCCAAATTTGACAATAACTTGTGTCAAATTAAACTAACATCTGATTGCACAACCAAATACTTAAATTGAAAACAAATCAATTTTATTCATCTATTTAGACTTCATGAAAGTTTACAGTGAATTTCAGGAAAACCCATTACTTTGTCGCTCCTCTACCATGTCCAACCTAGTTTCCAATGTTCACGCTCTACCTCTATCACAAGTTCTTTTATACATAATCATTCAACTTTGTTCTCCTTAGGAACTCTTTATTACCTTCAACATCTTCTTGTTGCAACACCCCTTACTACCCTTCCTTTACTCTCCCCGCTTTAATTTCCTCTCTAAAAAATCATGATCTGCAAGCACTTTGTTTGTTCTTCCCAACTATGAGTGATTGCTTAACTTTAATTTATTCCATGTGCCCTTAGAAGGATCTCACTCCAACAATGTCCCTCTACATTCTCACTATATTCCCTTCAACTGTGTGATCTTCTTTTGTACTCCAACACTTGTCATTTTGTCTTGCTACTAATGAATTTTGTTGTGGCTCAACCTCTTAGTACATCGCCCTCTCATTTTTTATCATCACCCATTCTCCACTAGGTGTTATTAGATAATTATGCATTTATTTATTTTAAAGGATCTAACCAAACCTGTGCTACCACACAAGTGCTTAGATTCTCATTGATTTTTGATGGTGGCACAAGATTTTATTCCTTGTCTTTTGGTGGTGCAAACCTCCATCAATTTGAAACTCTCCCTTACTCAAATATTATCTTCATGTCATAGGTCAAAGAGGGAGTTTTGGTTGTAAAACTTCACTCCTATGCTGCCCCCTCTACCTTCTTCCAATCACGCCCTTCCTCCCTTTCTTGATTGTCAGATTTCCCTACATATATTTTTTTCCAAGCTACATTTCACTTAGTCTTCTTTTTGTTTCATCTTCCTTGCATAATCACGTCTTCTCATACACCTTTCTCATGTACCAACAAATGTTTACCTTTGTTCTTTTCCTATCTTTGTGAATTTTCATCATTCTCCTTTCTTTTCACTTATGATGATATTCAATCAAAAAGATCAATGCACTTGAACTTTACTTGATCATAAGACCACAAGTCATGTCTTGAGAAAATTGTTGCTCTCAGCATCGGTGCTAGAATAAAACAATGTGAAAATATAAAAAATGATGCCTAAATACCACAATAACCATTTGGGGTGATCCCACAATACTGGTTTATAATTTTTGGGAAAAATGGACACTAAACTGATTTTTTTTAACTAAATCTTCACTTTCGGGCTCCTATAGTGGCTAAACCATGAGGAATTTGAAGATGATGCAAACTAGTGATTTGTGGCATTTTGTCTATAGATTCTAAATGTATTTTTTTCAAAAAAAATAGAATCACATTGCACTTATTTTTCCATCATTGAGGTCGGCCTATGATGAGGTATGTATGCAAGACTAGGAATATGTAAGGACTAGGATGAAATTAAAAGGATATGATTCTAAGATGGGATATATGAAAATGGTATGATATGATGTGATAAGCTAAGAATGCTAGAGATCAAATGCAACTCTAGGTCCAAATTTGGTTACGATGCAAGGCTTGACTTGTGTTATGATGGATAAACACAGGGGACCGATGATCAAGAGAGGGTATGTAGGAGATGATGGAATCCAAAAAGATTTCCATAGACTCAAGGATAATGGTATGCTCCATAACTCAAGTCCATGATAAACCTTAAGTGATGTGGGTGATAGATAGCCAATGGGTTGATTTTGAGACCTAGGAAGAGTAGTGGAAGTGCAAGCTAAGGGTTCTATTTGATCAATGATGAATATGCAAAGGACTAAATTCATGGAACATGCAACTTGGTTAGGTGATATGATCTTGATATATGCAAGGGGTTGTACATGCAAGAATTAGGTGGAATGATAAATATGCATGCAAGGACTATGTGATGTGATCTATGCATGCAAGAATAGGAATATGTAAGGACTAGGATGCAATGAAAATAATATGATTCTAAGATGAGATATATGAAAATAGTATGATATGATGTGATAAGCTAAGAATTCAATAGCTCAAATGCAACTCTAGGTCCAAATTTGGTTACGATGCAAGGCTTGACTTGTGTTATGATGGATAAACACAAGGGACCAATAATCAAGAGAGGGTATGTAGGAGATGATGGACTCCGAAAGGATTTCCCTAGACTCAAGGATAATGGTATGTTCCCCAACTCAAGTCCATGATAAACCTTAAGTGATGTGGGTGATAGATAGCCAATGGGTTGATTTTGAGACCTAAGAAGAGTAGTGGAAGTGAAAGCTAAGGGTTATATTTGATCAATGATGAATATGCAAAGGAATAAATTCATGGAACATGCAAAGGTTAGGTGATATGATCTTGATATGCAAGGGGTTGTACATGCAAGAACTAGGTGGAATGATATATATGTATGCAAGGACTATGTGATGTGATCTATGTATGCACAAGACTAGGAATATGTAAGGAATATGATGAAAGGTATATGAATATGCAAGGACTATATGGGATGGAAAGACTAGGTGGAATGCAAGGATTGAAAAATTTAGAACTAAAGGATGATGGCCCCATGAAATCTAAGTGATACTTGTTCATGTTGTATGTTTTGGGATTTTGCAAGTTTTAAGGTGTTGCCAAGTACTAGGTGTGATGTTTGTTTGAGGTTTAGTTTTAAACAAACACACAAGAAATAACAAACAATTTTTTTTATTTTAACAATACAAGCACAAATCCTAAGGTTGGCAAGGACTATATTCACTAGATTCCACGTGGGTTTTCCCAGCCGCACTTATTCTTAGCGAGTGAATTAGAAGCTTGGCCACACTGGCTCCCCCAATACGATAGTCACTTCTCAAGTCAACCAAGCTTCGAGCCCTCATGAATCTCCCATGACAAACTCTTCACCTCTACTAAGAACTGCGAGAATGTGGATACCTTGGTAATGACCGTTGCTGCACCAATGAATAGAAGGGATTTTGGCTTTCTAAAACAAAAGGGTTCTAGTGAATACTCGGGGACATGGCACCTCAAGAGTGTACATCAAGCTACTTAAGGCTTTAACCACTCTACTAGGGGCTCTTATACCTTTAAAATAAAAGGTCGGTACCCATTTTTGAATGGCACATGCAGGGCTAAGGCCTACATACCATGAGGACTTGATAATTTAGACTCATTGTTTTATATACCGGCCTGAGCAAAAAACTGGTTGGAGTCGTTCCCTCTTGTGAGGCAGGCCCCTCTAAGGTATCAAACACATACAAAGATGATGGTTTTGGTTTCTAATCACCAAATTCGCACAAGGTGAGATCATACTCCCTACCATCTCAAGCATAACAAAGAGTGTTCATTCACCTCTAATTAAATCTATATGATGGAAGACATATGTTCATTTTAAAGAACCAATCAAAATGTGTTCTAAGCTAAAAGACAGTCGGTTTCAAAATCAAGTCTTCAATCAATCGTCCTGCACCAAATTAGTTAGTAGTTCCAATTTTTAGTCTTCGACAAGACGTCCCAAATTAAAAATATGCAAGAGTAGTGTGTAGTGTAATGTGGAGTGTGGTGGGAAAAATGAGAGGAAAACCTCCTTAAATAGATGTTTTTGAGGATGGAGAGACTAAGAGAAATGAATGTGGGACAAAAGATTTGCAAAAAGGAGATTTTAAAATCCCACATTGCATAGTAAAATGAGATGCATGTAAGTGAAAATGATAAAAGGAAAACAAATGCATGGTGAATGATTAAATGAAGTGACTAAATGCATTTCTAAATGTGTGAAAATAATTTAATAATGTTTTATTATGGATTTAATGGAATATGGATTATGTAAATGACTTATGTAACATTGATTTTAATGTTTTTTAAACATGATTTATGAAAATGCAATCAAAATGATTGTCGAAATGATATCATGATTAATGATTTAAAACAGTTTATGAATGATTGATTATGAATGATCATGAAATGTTTATGATTTATTATGCACTATGAATGGTAATGAGATGATAATTATTTAATATTTTAATGATCTTTAATTATTTAATGATTCATGCAAATAAAATGATTAATGATAATTATTTTATTATGAAGTTTGATATTTGACATGGTTATGATAACGGATTTATTACATGATAATGAACTATTATGATTTTTTATGGAAATGGATGTGAACGATAATGCAAACGAACATGAACAATAATGCAAATGGACATGAATGATAATGCAAACGATAATGCAAATGGATATGAACGATAATGCAATGATCTTGCAAGGAAAATTTTGAGTGTCTACAGTTTCTTGGCTTTCACATGTTTACATGGTAGTTTTATTTATGATACTATTCATGAGCTCACTATATATATATATATATATCTAAAATTTATCTGGACCTGTATTTATGTTCTTTTTGATTGAATATTTTATATAGATATTATAAACTCAAATGATATTACAAAATCTTTCCAATGCATATTTTTTACATTTATATATAATTTTAAAGATTTCTACTAATGTTTGAAAATTTTCATTTTGTTATTTTTGAGACACCCTAAAATCTATACTTGATAATCACAAGAATGCCTTGGAATTGATGGAGGAAATTGAGGGGGGTTATTTTATGCATTTCATTCAACATAAAATTTACCATGCATAATTTATTTCAACTTAGAGATGAGTGTTTGGAGGTGTCAACAGATTCAAATTTTCTTATAATTAAAAAATGATTCAACTTAAATGAGAATAAAAGTGATTTAATTTTGAACTCAAATTGCTAAAAAATTAAAGAAACTTGCCCCTTCCATCTTATAGATAAATGATTCATTTTAAATTAAAATTACCCCAAATCAACAAAAATACACTTTACAGTACACAATAATTTTATCCTATTACATGAAGAAAATAACACACATTACTCATGACTATTTTTCATCAAAAATATGAGTGTGTTACAACATGATAGCTCACTATTATATTTTCATGTTTTAATGCAATTAAATTTATGCACATGTGCTAGTGACTAAGCTTTAGACTTGCCACTATCAAGTTCTATAATTCAATCATGTTATATAACATAATCTAATGTTATGGTTTCCATAAAAAATTAGCACATGTTAAATTAGATAGTGTGGTAAGTCTATGAGCCTCTTTGTACCTAAGTAGATAGTTGATCTATTAAATTTAAATATTTTATTTTTCTTATATAAGGTATTCCATAACGGGAGATCATTAGGATTTGTGTCTCAACCTTCAGTCCCTATATATTAATATTGGACAATTTAATCTAATTTTCAAGTTATAAAACGAACAAATATATATAAATCTCAACACTCAAATAATTTAATTTTTGGCTTGGAACATGGTCTAGAATAGACATTAATTAGAACATGATAATTACAACAAAATGCATCTATTTCACATCTTAATATTTTAAAATGGGCACAATCATATAGAGCTCATTTTTATGGATGAAAAATATATTAAAATAAACTTGGGAGTAGATGTAAAATTATTCTTAAAATAAATTGGGAGGAGCTTGGGAAACCAAATTTACATGATACTCCCTATGATATAGTACTAGATGAGGGAGAAAATCCAAAATTTTCATTAGCATGTATGGTAGAATATAAAGGTCAACCTATTGGGTTTAAAGGAAAAATAATTTTTGAGGTGCTTGAGATTCAAAATGACTCTTTGGTGCTTTCAAAAATTTGCTTAATCTCAATTTGGTTCATGTAGAATGTAATGAAATCTTTGACTCCCAAAAAGAAGAATTGACATTTTATACATGGAGGGCTAGATAGTGCATATATAATTGAATATAAATATCATGGATTAAGATTATGACAAGAAGATGGCAAAAGAAATAGATGTAGAAGAAGATGATGTATTTAGATGGCTATATTCATTGAGGAAGCTACCTAAGATTGATACAAAGGGAGATACCAAGATAGAGGGGGAAATATTGGTGAAAGATGGTGTTTCTACCATAGATATAATTGAGTATGCACAATTGGATGAAATAAATATAAGGATTTAACTCAAGAAGGACATAAACATAGATAGATCCAAAATTGGGTGAGCTACAAAAAAATACAAATAAAGAGAATATATTGTAGATCAAAACTAGTAAATCATTTAGTATAAGGATTCATAAAAGAGTAGTAGTAGGCACCACAAATATGTTTGCAATTGATATGGAGATTAGATAGAGTACTCTAAGACAAATTTAGAAACCTATTTTAAGAGGTAGGAGATATATGGAATATTATTAATAGAATGCAAAAAAAGGTGGGGCACTACATATTGGTTGTTTCCAAGTAAGGAAGGAAGATGAAGGCCCTAGGATCAAAATGTGTATTTCAAGAAGGAGGAGACACTAGTAGAGAATGCAAAAGGGATGCTAAGTGAAATTGAATCTAGAAGAATGCACATAAGCTCATGTAACAATAATAAATACATTCAAGATAATCTAAATTTATGAAGGAATGATAAATTGTGATGATGTAGAATTAAAAAATCAAGGATGTGCAAGAAAGGATAGATGGTGATAAAAAGGAAGGTTGTAGCATAGAAGAAGAATATAGAGTTGTGATAAAGTATCATGGATCTAATGAAGAAAATTTGAAAGTAATAATGTATAAATATGAACCATTGATGCTACAAATAAATATTTATGAAGAAAGAGAGGAAATTGAGAGTAATTATGCAATACTATGAAATCTAGTGATAACTTGCAGATTTTAGTTTTATAGAACTCATTGAGGATGTGCATTTGAGTTTTAATTTTCATAAAATTGAAATGAAAAACCTTCAATTTTCTTATATATCAATTATTTGATGCATTTTTCCTTGTTGCTAGATATAACATATGATAAACCCAATATTGTAAGTAAATAAATTTACCCATATTTGACAAGAAAGAGAATAAATAAACACATACCTTCTTTCCTTCTATGATAATTTATCAAGTTTTGTTTGTGTCTATTTTCTTCTTTTTCTTTTGAAAATTTTCGTTGAGCCTTGTTTTTTATTTTTTCTTTTTGTCCCATTTTCTTCTTCAAATTAAAAATGACTGAAAGCTGAAAGCAAATTCTCCTCCAAAATGCAAAAAAATTGTGACAAAAGAACTGAAAAAACTTACAATAATAGCCTCAAAGATAATAAAAAATGCAACAATAACAAATAAGATATATAAATTTTGAAAATTTTCATTTTTTTCACTTGGGAATTGTCTTTTTCAGCCGACATGCCTAGAAGGACGAGGGTCACCTGAAAATTGAGTTTTACACAGACTAAGCTCGGAAAAACACAAAGAAACCTTGAAAAAGTGGTTCGAAATTTTTATGTATACGACAGGGCTTCGATCGAACCCATATTGGGGGGTTTGATCGAACCCCCCCCCACCCATTAATTCACATAATATTTTAAAGGGGTTCGAACGAACCCATGTTCGATCAAACCCATGTTCGCTCGAACCCATGTTCGATCAAACCCATGTTCGCTCGAACCCATGTTCGATCAAACATATTTTTTGGTTTCGATCAAACCCCTTTTTTTCCTCTCCACAGACTAGTAATTTTATGTAAAACATTGTCTTTCGAAGCTCAATTTGAGGATTAAAATGGAGAAAACTTCAAAAACCCAACTAGATAATGATCGTCCTCGAAATGAGCTATCTATCAAATATAATTTTAATATGGTTTGTTTTTATTATGTACTTTATTTTTTAGTTTTATTAAACATAGGTTTTTCACCGAAAATCAAGCTCTCTATTCTGCACATGTGGAAAAATGACAGATTATCAAAATAAAATTTTGAAAAATACGTTTGGGCTAGGTATTGATGTCCTTGATCCATTAAAACAAAATTTGAATTTTTCAATACATATTGAAAAATTTATGTTGTATATAGTCCACCTATGTTTGAATTGTATTTGGTTTGACTTTGAAACTTGATTAAGGAAAAAATATTTAATAAAACACTATGAAACCAAATGAAAGTGCCAGATATCGTAGTTACAAATCTAAATTCGAAAAAAATAGAATTTTCTCCTTCATACAAAAAAAATTATGTTGTATACAGTGAGCGTCACTTCTTTAAAATGTTGTTTTTTTTATAAGCTAGTTTTCAGAGGAGATGGAAAAAGAAGTGCAATCTGATTCCAAATTTTTTGAAAAAAATACATTTAGAATCTATAGACAAAGCATCACAAATCACTAGTTTGCATCATCTTCAAATTCCTCATGGTTTAGTCACTATAGGAGCTTGAAAGTGAATATTTAGTTTAAAAAAATCAGTTGAGTGTCTAGTTTGCCCAAAAATTGCAAACCAGTATTGTGGGATCACCTAGAGCATTTTCAAAACCAGTCTAGACAACCAACAACACTGCCAACCTTCTCCAATTCATAGAAATCTCCTCAACAACACTAATGACCTGAAAAGATAGGAGTGCAAGATCCACGAAACACTAACTTTGAATCCCAAACCATAATACCATATCTTCAATAATAGAGGAATGTGAAGCATTCTCCCAAACAGACTTCAATGCAACTTCCAGGGGTAGAACCTTTCAACTTATTGAGGCCAAAACTTTCTTTCAACAACACATACTTCATCAAAAACATCAAGACAGAGCATAAGATATACAATAGACCTTTAAAAACATCTCTCCACTATTACCAACACTTCTAATCCTCATCTTAATATATCATTATGAAATCAACTCTACTGACACCAACTATACTCAATACTTCTTTTATTAAAATTAGACAAGGCATGACATCCAATCATGAACTTCAACAACACCATCATACATCAATGTTAGCTCAAACTAAATTTTTTCAACAATGACAACCAATTCCAAGAAATAATCACTGCAAAAGTCTCCCTCACTTCACAAGTGTTGTCATCAATGACAACAAGCTCATATCAATGAAAACCATTGGACATCAAACATATAATAATATTCATCAAGTGTTCACATCAACAACTTCCATCAATATCACAAACAAATGACAACCATTGCCAACCATCTTACATGGTTCTCATCAAGTGTTGACATCAATGACAACAAATACCAACATTAGTAGGTAGCTAGGAGGAAACTTGTATGTAAATCAACATTCAATAAGAATTGAATCACATCTATAGACTATTAAAATTTAAGAAACTTCTTAAAAGCATTTAGTTTAAATGAAGGAAATGTATTAGCAACTTGGCTCACATTTTCCTCCATATTGAATTATCCTTCCAAAACATATTAGACTTTTGAAACTTAGAAGGGTGGGAACATTTGGATGATCATGAACCATATTTCAAAGTATTTTATGTTACAAGTTTAACCTCAAGATTCTTCAAAAGATGGAAATCTACTTAGGTGTACAACATTCTTTATCACTAGAAGTAATCCCTCAAGAAATATGATTTTCTATTCATCAACACATTGAGTTTTAGTTTTCTAAACAATTTTTTGAATTAAATAGCATAGTTGTGTTCATCTAGTAAGGTCATTAACAATAATCTTTAATTCCATGTTTATATGAAAGGGTTGTACAAAATTAGCAGCAAGATCATCGAAGTAATTGATTGAACTTGAGAGTAATGAATAAACCATTGAATAGCACAGTCCTTAAGGGTTCAAAGGAATGGTGTAATCCAACATCATATCATCATAATAAAATTCAATCATGTTTTTGTGAATAATTATAATTAATTAAATATTAGGGTCTCATTTTCCACTATATGTCGCAAAGCAAGGAACCATGTATCCCTTAGGCAATAGATAGGAAAAAACATCAAAATATATAAAGGTCTATGATGTGGAGGATTGTATGTAATAGTATCCTTCTTATCATCCTTTATTTATTTATTTTTATTTTCTCTCTTTCACAAGTGTATCCAAGGTGGTAGTGTGAACAAGTGTGGTATTAAAAGAATCTGAAATAATAGAGGAGGTAAAGAGGGGATTATATGTAAGAGGGGTACATAGGGATATGAATGGGTTGGAAACATTATGATAGGTGCATGTAAAATGATATGTGATATATGAGGTAGGTGCAATTGTAGTGACTAAATAATGATGAGGGGTGTTAAAAGAGATGGATGAGGTAGGGGAAATCAAATTATTAAGGTAACATGACATTTCATGCATGGTAATATCTATGGAAGTGGTGGGTTTGGGGTTGGAAGAGGAAGACAGGTCAAGGAGGATACACCATTAGAAATTTTCATTAAGGATCCAAGGTCTTGTAAGTAGTTTGTTCCATGAGGACATCCCATTAATCTCTTATGTAAGAGGCTTGCCATCTAACTATGGGATTCAACTTGTTATAGTTCACATCTATAAAAATATGTTCCAGAATATGAATATCTTGTTGAGCCACATGTAAGTCATTATCGTAGTATTCTTGGTCATCAATGTTGATCTTCAAAGAACCATCATTAAAGGTAACATCACTATTAGATTGGGAAACTATATTAGGGTTTAAGTGAGTGCTCCTTCTTAATGGAAGATTAGGATCATGAGTAACTCTTGGAATAAATAATAATGTCAAAGTGGAAAATAAATTCAATCAAAAAATAGAGGTAATTAAATCTAAAAATAAATAGAAAATACAAATGCTAAAGCCAATAAAGGGTGGGTTACAAGATATATAATAAATAATTAAGCATCAAACCCTAGAATAAGGATGGGTCAATAATAGCAAAAGGATTTAAAAGAAAGTTTAGAAATTAAAATAGAATGTAAAAGTATAAAATAGTATACTAGAGACCCTAATGTGATGAGAAACCCTAGAAAGAAGAGTAGGTTGTGTAGGATTAAACTAGTTCACCAAAAAATAAAGGAAAATAAAATCTCCTTATGGTTTAATCTATGATAATTAAGTTGATGCAAACATATGGTCACAGATTGGCCTAGATTAAATAATCATAGCTGGAAATGATAAATCAAATAATTGTAATAGAGCAATGTAATTGTGATGGATATATTTCTTCAACTTATTGACCAATGAGTGTATACATCTTTGATGAAGATTTTGGGGGACTATTTTTTCCTTAAAAAAATTGTGATCTCTTTTTCAATGAATTTCCTTGGATCCTATATTAAATATTATATTTGTATGGGATCAAGTCCATAGGTAGTCACAAACTTATCCTTTGCATTTGTATTGAATCTTAAGTAATGTGTATTTTTCTATGTGGCGAGTCTAAATTATCTTCATTAGATTTGGTCTTTTCTAATATCTAAGGGATGATAGTATTTAGAAATACCTTGGAAGGGTTGTCGTTATCTCGGAATGAGACATGTTCTCCTAGTTCAACATTTAGAAATATAAATGTATAAAATATTGAAGACAACATGAAGGGCCCTAGAATGATGTATGCAAATTTACTACTCCTTTAGTGAACCAAATCCAAAAAAAAATTATATTGATTGCTCCTTTAGTGTCTAGAATGAGAAGGGATGGCTAAGAGATGTGAGATGATAAATAAATGTTAATAAATGTCTTTAAATAATAGTGCATAACATTTTAAATTTTCAATGAATGTACTTAATCAACTTAGGTTAGATAAATAAAAGGGGCCAATTGACCACAATTGGAATTAGAATTTTTAAAAAGCAAGGTTCAAGTTCATGACTACAAGATCAACCTCACAATTGTGGAAATAACTTTTGGTAGACAAATTGTCAAACTTAGGTAGCTAACGAACTATATCCAAGTACATGTATAGATAAATGTAATAAATACTTAGATAAAATAAATGTATTGGAGTATGCATATATAAGGATAAGGTGGGAGTTAAGAATGTAAGGATATGCATGGGGTTCACAAAGAACATGTGAACATCAAGAATCATTGAGATAAGATTAAATTTCAAATTCTATAGCTCCAGAAAGAAGACACTCTATTCATCCAAACAATTGTAATGTATGTTGAAGTTTAGAGTTTAATCATGCTCTTTAGTAATGGATTTCCTAGTCTTGGACTGTGGGTAATTGTTCTTTTTGCTTCAGTTTTATTATGAATTATTTTGGGTTGCTTGTAGTGAATAGTTTCTTTTGATTTTCTTGGCAGCTTGTTGATTGCCCCCTCTGTAATTTTGTTTGCATTGTTTCAATAAATTTAAAAGAAAAAAAATGTAAATATGTGTGTGTGTGTGTGTGTATTAAAGGGTAAACCCATAATACTAGTTTACAATTTTGTTGAGGAAGGAAAATTGTAAAAATGCTCCCACAATCAAAAATTCAGGTTTTAAGGGGTTTGCATGAGCTAGGGGGTTCGTATGAACCCATAAATGGGTTCGCTCAGACCTTTAGTTTGAGTGAACCCCATTTTCCATGTTGGGTTCGCTTGAACCATATTATGACATGCTTTTTTAGAAAACAAAGGGAAAATTCAAAAAAAAGGGGGTCTGAGCAAACCCCCTTTCATTCGAAAGGGTCAAGGGGGGTTTGCTCGAACCCCCCTTTTTTGTCCTACTTCCCCTCTTCCACCATTTTTTTGCAAAATTTTGTCTTTCAAAGCTTGGGTTGAGGATGAAAATGGAGGGAAATTCATAGACCCAACTGGATGATGGTAGTCCTCAGTATGAGTTATCCATCAAATATAATTTTAATATATTTTGGTTTTATTATGTATTTTTTTTAGTTTAATTGAACATAAGTTTTTCATCGAAAATCAAGCTCTCTATTTTGCACATGTGGAAAGATAGTAGATTATCAAAATAAAATTCTGAAAAATATGTTGAGATTAGGTATTGATGTCCTTGATCTAATAAAAAAAATGAATTTTGATACATACAAAAAAAGTTATGTTGTATACGGTCTGCCTATGTCTAAATTGTAATTGGTTTGACTTCAAAACTTGATTAAAGAAAAAATATTCAATAAAACACTATGAAACCAAATGAATTTGTTAGATATCATATTTACAAATCTAAATTCGAAAAAAATATAATTTTATCCTTCATATAAAAAAAGTTATGTTGTATACGGTGAACATCACTCCTTAAAAATGGTGTTTACTGATAAAAACTAGTTTTTAAAGGAGATGGAAAAAGAAATGCAATCTAATTCAAAAAAAATAAAAAATAAATATTTAGAATCTACAGACAAAATGTCACAAATCACTAATTCGCATCATCTTTAAATTCCTCATGGTCTAGTAGCTATAAGTGCCCAAAAGTAAAGATATAATTAAAATAATTCAGTTCAATGTCCAATTTGATTAAAAATTGTAAACTAGTATTATAAGATCATTTTAAAATTGATAAAATTTTAAAAAATGAACATAACTTCAAATAAAATTGAATCATATATATAACTTCAAATAAAATTGAATCATATATATAACTTCAAATAAACACAAAATTAAATAAATAAATTTCACCATTACACATATAATTTGATTTATTAATAGATATGTATTGTAAAAGATGTTTCATTTCCTCCACAAACATCAATATCAAAGGTTGTTTTCATAGATATTGTCATTGATGTTTCCTTGCTAGGAGGACGACGTTGCTTTGTGAATACTTCCCCCTAAACTACAAAATGCTTTTAAGGTGGTCATTTCAATATTTATGACATATCCATGGAAGTAGCTACTTTGTGAAGACTTCCCCCTAAACTACAAAATCCTTTTAACATGGTCATTTCAATAGTTTTGGCATATCCATGGATGTAGCAGCTTAAAGAATCTTCATGTGGATAAGTAACTCTACTGGTTGTCATGTGGATGAGTAATTCTACTGGTTGTCATGTAGCTTAGTCAAGCGTTTTCCTTGTCAGAAATGTCGTAAGTGGACTCCAAGCTCTATGGAATGCACTCCGGGCTCTTTGGATTGAATCTGCACATTCCACGTTTGGAAATTGGAGCAACATTAAGGAGTTCTGGTAGGAATCTTGGTCACAGAAGACTTGATAAAAAAACCTTCTACCACCACAATTTTTCAATTCTATCCTGAATTACAAGTCAGGAGGTAACAGTTGAATTCTAACTTAACGTACACGATATTGAAAAAACTTTAGACATGACTCACTCTGCAAGTATCTTCCATCACAAACATTTCATTTTCATTACAGGTGAACCACTATGCATTGGCTTATCTCAAGAACAGATGAGTTGTAGGTACAGATGAAAGTGGTTAATAGTAATACCTACACTCCTAGTAAAGCTTGAGTTACAAACTCTGATTAAATGCCAGCTCTTGACTCACAAAAAGACCATGAAAACCGTAAGGTACTCTAGCAGGGAGTTGCACAGACGCCACCACTTCTAATGTGGGAGAGAGAGCATCCATCACCAGAAGCTTCGACGTGCCTATGCTTTCGTCGTGAACAAATCCCACAATGTATCCATCATCCTCCTTATCATCACTCCGCGCTATGAAGCAGCACTCACCACCAAAGCAATTCTCACCAAAATTCCTGGAAGCAACAATACATTCCCCTCCCCTCTTCTCCCTCTCAAAATCCAGCTTAGCTAGCCCGCGAGCTTTAGGGAAAGGCGCCCCAATTGCCAGGTACGCGTACCTGTTCTTCTTTGTCAAGTAACGAGGATTTATCACGCCGAACTCCAAATGTGAATTGGAAGAAAGCCGCTTTCTTGAAACTGTTCCGCTTCTTAAATTTAGCCGAATCTTTTCCACAGATGTTTGCACCAAATGACTTTGTTCCAAAATATACTTTGCGGGCTCCGTGTTTGTGGCAATCAAAATGATCTCGTCGTCGCCCTCCTCCCACGCATTGAGAGTGTGGATAATATTTAAGCCCGGCACATCGAACCACTGCATTTGGGAGTCATCGATTGCATAGCGGGGTAGAACGCCCAATCTGGGCACCTTAGCAGCGTCACAGACAATGGGCGACCCTTTTCTGAGAATCATTTCCATGGGATCCACAACAATCTGAGAATCAGGAATAATCGCATAGTTGCTTGTTATAGCCAAGTCGTGGACAAACACGGGGCGTCGCATAGAGCGAATGGGAACGTCCGGCTGCTTCTCCCCGTCGGCGTCGACCCTGAAGAAATTCAGAAACGGAGGAGCATAACCGTAGCGGGAAGCGAAGAGCTCGCCCGTGGAGGGATCGATTTTCGGGTGCGCAGTCATTCCCAAGGTGAGCTTGCCGCCGAAGTCGTGACGCCCGATATTGCAAATGTCTCCATTGTGGGTAAGAAAGAAGGCGTAGGGCATGCCCGATTCGGCCAGCGCCATGAATTTGTTGGTAAAGAAGACGACGCTGGTGTTGGCGAGACCTGAGGCATAGGAATGGTCGATCAACCCCAACGCTCCCCTGGCGGCAGCCAGGGCTCCTCTCGCCATGCCCGCTAAGCCAAAGAATCCGGCGAACACCCTGGGGAAGAGAGACCGGCCAGCCGTTACTTCCTGCAACAGCTTGTCGGTGTGCACAAAACGGCTGCAGAAAATGGGGCGGCCGTCGCAGATGGAGAGGGCGTGGAGCATTCCATCGCCGTCGTTGAGGTGGTGACCCTGGCCAACCCGAGGGGGAAACAGGGGGTTGGGGCCGTTGCGTATATAGACGCCGTTGAGGCAGGGCGGGAGAGTGCCCTCCACTTTTATGCACTCCGTCGGGGGCGTCTCCATCACTGGCGCATAGTTCCCTGCGAGCACCACTTTCGGATCTATCGAAGGCCTCAGCGGTTTCTCCAAATATTTGTCGATGAAGTCGTCCGCTGCGTTGCACAGAAACGCAGCCAGCCTCGGGCGGACATTCTTCACTGTGTTGTCCTGTGCACAGCACCGTACAATGAATCGGGAATGTCGGCAGGCGTGATGTCGAGCCGCAGGCAGGCAAGACGGTTCTGGAGTTAGAAATAAAGCTGAAAAAGAAATCTCCATTCTACCTAATGGCAAAAGCTTTGCATCGACTGCATGCCACCGGCGAGAGATTTCAATGATGGCGGACGCCTATAAATTTCAATTGTTGCGTACACCTCTCGATTTCAATTATTGTGACTTTACCTAAACTTTTCTTTTGGTACAGAGAAAAGCAAATCGTACACGCATATGACACCAGTGGTTCCCACCGGAATTCTACTAAATCGATTATATACATTTTTAACTCTACTTTGGATTTGCCTTGCTACCCACTGTGGTATTTATCCTGAGATATTTTTGTAACGGCAAGATTTGTATAATATTTTGATGGAATGATTGAATAGAAATATATATAAGAAAATAATATGTGGTACTTTTTTATTAAGTTTGTTTTATTCATCTATTTTAATTTGGTTTTATGAGTTTATAAGTTTTTATGTAGGGGAGAAGACCCACTTACCGTCCCCCATCCAATAACCGCCATCTCCATGTTCACTTAACCCCCCAAAAAAAAATTCACTTTGATCTATTAAAAAACTTTATTTGATTGAGTAAATAATTACAAAAACACCAATTGCTGCTCATTATAATTACAAAAACACTAATGGCTTCTCATAAAGTGTTAAAGTGCATGTTTTAGAGTGAATTTTAGGTATAAACAACTATAATTGATGGAAATTAGAGTGGGCGGATACTAGGACATTAGGTGGCGGCAACCGGACGACACTTCTAAAAGGTGTCTTTTTGACCTCCGTGCGCATATCCAACGCTCCCACACTCTACCGAATTGCCCAGAAGCCAAAAGCTTAGTTATAAGCTCTTAACTCATGGGCGAAAAAAACCCATAAATTTTTTTTCCGATTCAACGCACGGTTCACATTCTATGATTGCGCGAAGTTAGCCCTGGCGGGTACTGGGCCTTCTCCCCTATGTATTCTTATTTAGAAATTTATCTCAATATCATGTTTTTCTCGTTTAATATTCTGATTGTTTAATTAATAAATTAGCAATTGTTTTTATTTGAATTTTTAATTAAAATATATACAAGATTTTAACAAATTATTTTCATATTTTAGGTAATTAATAGTTTTAAATTTGATTTAGTTTGAATAGGTTAATATTGTTATGAATAGTGGTTATATTGTTTTTTATAAATTAAAATGAAAAATATTATACTATTATCAAAAAAGTGGGTGGTAGAAGTTCCATCCGCAATATCTATGCAAGATAAAGCTTGAATAAACAAATAAAAGCAATAAGACAAAGTTGTTTCAGTTGTGATAGTTATATTACTAGAGGGTGGAGGGGGATCATGGTCATTTGACTTTTTACATACATTAGTGGTGATAAGGTCATTAATGACAGGCTCTCAACTAGTAATTGCATCCTCTTCTTCATTTTTGTCATTTGCAAGCAATGAAGCAACACAAACAAGAGAAATAGTTAAAATCATGCATAGGAATTTACCAAAATTCAACCATCCAAAGGCCCCTCTTTCATATTATTCTAGGAAGAGGCTTAAGGTAAGTCAAATAGTTGTGATCAATCGTCGGTAGATTGATCTCTAGCTCATTTGGAAGGTAGTTGGGAAGCATGTGACGATATCCAAGTTAATATTTTTAGTTAGTAATTAATTATTTTATTTACAATATAAGTGGTGAATTTTAGGTGTTTTGAATAAGAAGGTTTAATTAGATGTTTAAATAAAATTATATTTGTAATTGTGTATTTACATATTGGAGAAATAATTTAGGTCAATATTGTCATTATGAACCAGCTTAAGTGATAAAACCTTTGAATTGCATGTTAGAGTGTTGTATTAAAGGACAAGCATTCAGTTCATTTGGAACATCTAGAAAATATCTAACACATGTCTAACACCTAACAAGAACACTTTGTTGTTTTCTTTTATTATCTTTAGAGAATAGATATCTACATAACATCCTAGACATATCCTCATTATTGATTGTTACCTTCAATCATTATACCCAATCATTAAATTAGTATCAATGAATTTGATAGAAAAGAAAAAAAGTCCCTAATTAGTTGTATATTCTTTTGGCTCCTCTTAAAATTATATCCACTTATTTTCAAATCATAAAATTTTCTTTTTCTAAATTTTTTAAATGTTAAATCTGTAAGCTTTTATTCTCGTGCATGAAATACACATTTAATTATTATTTTTTTCTTTTTTAATTTAATCCCCTTCTACATTTATTGGATGGTTTAGCTACTTAGAAATATAAATAGCAAGGGCTTAAGACTTTCCTAATAATTTTAATTGGAAAATAGTTTTTGAATTGTTATAACTTTTACATATGGAGGATTTTTTCAAAAAAGAAATTGAAATTTTGTAGTGAAATAAAAAATTAGTTTTGTTGACTTTTGATTTGACATGTGTCTAAGATTTTGTTGGTGCAAACAAGTGCTTGCATGTGATATTACTTAACATATAAATTGCTATCAACATAATCAGTGTACCTCCTTAAGGTGTAAATGTTATTATTGCATTCATTTACATTTATCTCCATATATTTGACATAACCACATCCTTAGTTACACACATTATCACATATTTATAATTATTAGTCATTTATTACACCCATACTTGCACACATCATTCCATCCCCATCTTCAGATATGTGGTTTCTTAGTCTGATTCAATCTTGCATCACTTGAGTTTGACCTTTAGGGGCTTAATATTGATCCCAAACTTCAATTTTTTTAGTCCACGTTCTTAATTCTTTCCTTTTCCTACTAAATATTGGGAACTAACTTGTTGCACATATGTGTGACATGTTATATCTTGGTATTTAAAGATACTTAATGTGTAATTAATTCATAAGTGACTATAAGGAGAAAGAGTTCTAATAATATTTTGATTCAAGAACTTAAAAAGGAACCCATCACCTCAAAATCTACATATGAGCCATCTACATGCTTGAGAATATTATTCAAGGCCATAAATTTGGTCTATTGAGGGGTTGACCAAGGATAACTTGACCCTTGTAATCTAGCAACTTCCCCAAAGGTAATTGAGTAAGTGCACAAAGATGGGGGACCATAAAGGGCTCTTACTTATGTCCACTTATTTTATTGAAATCAGGAAAGACTGACCTTGGATGAGAAATTGAAGATAGTTACACTCAAATTTTGAAGATGCAATGAAAACAATAGTCATAGAGCTCTGAATCTACTTTCTAAACTATTATTTTTTGAAATGGTAGAGATTAAGGGGTTCAAAAAGGGGAGCCACACAAAGTGGTCCTATTTTCTCAAAAAAACATAGTATAGCATTTGGTGTGGCTCCCCTAAAATGTTAACCTTTTTAATGTTTTAAAACATAACATAGTGTTGGGTATGGCCTAGGGTTGAGGTTATAGAGTTTAGGGTGGGGATTTTTTTAGTGGCAAATGGTACATATCAGCCAAGTCAAAATTGGTGAATAAAATACAACCAACGGGGCCGCCAAATCGCTTGGATTTTATGAATTATCAATCCAATGCATTTCCATTCACCATCGATTTATTTTATGAGGCATATGTAATTAATATTTTTTCCATAACAAACTACGTGTTTCAAATGGACTAATTAATATTTTCGTTTGGAATCTCAAAAGCATGTATTAAATCACCTACATATTTTCCAATACTATTAAAACAACATTGTGTATTAGGACATGTTTCACCAACATCATTAAATATTCACTACATGTGAGGACCCATTTCACCAATAAAATTTGCAAATAATTGCTTATGAGGACCCATTTCACCAATAGCATTAAAAAATAATTATGTTTGAGGACACATTTTGCCAATTACTATGACACCTCCATGCTAATCGTAGGGCTATAATCACCTTGAAAATTATAATGTATGTGTTGATCGAGGTTTGATTTTCCCAATATTTAAATGTATCATTGTATTATCACATGGGATTTGTCAAATTTTTACTATACAATTTAAAAATCCCACATAATTTGCCAAATATGGATTGATATAAATACAATTGAATCTCTTATTTATTCTTACACATTTTATTCAGTTTTGAACTTGTGAGCTCTTGATTCAGAGGTTGGACTTGGAACCTTGATCATAGGGAAGTTACAAACTTATGTAACTATAGGCATTCTTGTATTAATGAATAGCAAGTCAATGAAAACCTAAATGTAAGTGATCATTTCTTCATAGTGTTATAAGATTTTTTATATCTTTTCCATTCTTGCTTCAATCTTAAAGATGATATTGGGTAGGGAATGTGATCTATATTCTATGTCCTTCTTAAACAAGAAGACATTTTTTCCATCTTTTATTTGAAGTGAGAGATCAAGATGTCGAGCAATAAGGGTAAGACTCCTCAGGGTGGTGAAGGGACTAGGAGGCCATCAAAACACCCAAAACATAGAGTTACCATAAAGTCTTACTTTGGAATTGGCAATATTTCTGATCCATCAAATCAAGATGGAGCTACTTCAACAACTCTTACACCAAATATTAATGAAGAAGGAATTCGCAATACCTCAGGGTGATGCCACAATAGTGGTTTACACTTTCTGGGAGATCCTGATTTTTGCTAAAATCACATATTTTTAGAAAATCTAATGATTTAAGCCTTGAAAATTTCCATTTAAAGGCTTCCAATTGAAGAGGATTTGATCAAACCACCTTAGACCAAGCCCCCTTGGATAGAACCCTGCTAGTTTTAAACCATACCTATAACGAAGTCTCCTTTGCACCTATCAAAATGTTGATAAAAAACCACTTTTAATTTATCTTTTGGGGGATCAAATGAGTTCATTTAAAATTTATTTTTATAAGTATGTATTCCTTATTATAAGCTTTCAAAAAAGTATAATTTTAATTAAATTTGATTTTATTATTATATTTATTTTTATTTCTTGTGAATGTAGGTTTTTCACCGAAAATCAAGCTCTCTTCTGCACATGTGGAAAATAGTCGATTATCAAAATAAAATTTTGAAAAATATATTCAGGCTGGGTATTGATGTCCTTGATCCATTAAAAAAAATTGAATTTCAATACATAAAAAAAATGTTATGTTGTATGCAGTCCGCTTATGTCTGAATTGTAATTGGTTTGACTTTGAAACTTGATTAAGGAAAAAATATTTAATAAAACACTATGAAACCAAATGAACTGGTTACATATTGTAGCTACAAATCTAAATTTGAAAAAATTAAAATTTTATCCTTCATACAAAAAAAGTTATGTTGTATACGGTGAGCATCACTCCTTAAAAATGTTGTTTACTAATAAAAACTAGTTTTCAAAGGAGATGAAAAAAAACGTGCAATCTGATTTGAATTTTTTTGAAAAAAATATATTTAGAATCTATAGAAAAAACTTCACAAATCACTATTTTGCATCATCTTCAAATTCCTCACGGTTTAGTTGCTATAGGAGCCTGAAAGTGAAGATTTAGTTTTAAAAAATCAGTTCAGTGTCCAGTTTGCCCAAACATTGTAAACCAGTATTGTGGGATCACCCCTCATAAGAATATTAGAATGATTTAATTGATTCAAATGAGGATGAAAATTCCACAAAAGATTTTCTAAGGGATATTGAGGGTAGCCAAAATGAGTTAATTGACTTGGATGGAAATTTTGGCATCGCAGATGATGTTGTTGCAAGGAAGATGAAAAGAAAAGCCAAATAAAAAATGGGGCACGAGTGGGATATGACAAGGAATTTTCAGATCAATTGGGTGTCAAAGTACCCATTCATTGAACCAATGGAGAATACAAACAAAGATGAACCTCCAATAGAATGCAAGTGTAAGATATGTAGTTGGAAATATAAAAGAGACAAGTAGTTGCAGCTAAAGCTTGACACTATAGAAAAGCATATCAGTAAAGTTTATGAAAAACAAATCATATACGGAAAGGAAAATTAGTAGTAAGATGGAAATCAAAGGAAGAATGTCTTCATGTTAAGTATGCCCTAGAATATGATGAGCATATGCAAAGAATGGTGAAGCTTGTTGCATGTGGAGGTACAATTGAAGATCATTTTGGAAAGGTAATGGTAGGAGCACAACTAGCAACAAATATTTAGATGAGTGTTGTTTTTCATATTTTACATCTAGAGGGCGTCCTATGACATACTACCCAGTCTATTTTAATTTATTATCTTTTCTGGGTGTTCCTAACTTTCCTAGCACACATTGGTCAATAAATGTTGGATGGGATTGAGAAAGTTGTCTTATTGTGGTGGAAAAACAAGATTTACAAGAGAAAATAAAAGAGTCAAACTTCGTTTCATTATCTTTAGATGAAGTTACTATGATAGATAATACTTCTTGGGTATGTATGCAAGTGTATATTGTACACCAACATGTCTTCCAACCTCATCTTCTATGTGTTCATAAATGAAGGAAAGTTCAACATCGTAAAACCTAGATGAACTAATTAAGAAATCTTTAAATGAAATTGGAGGTATGGATGACTTGACAATTGCCAAAAAATTGGTGTGTAGGAGTTGATGGAGCTGCAGTAATGCAAGGTCACAAAAGTGGTATTTACGTAAAGTTACAAACTACTTGTTCACCATACATGATTGGCATTCACTTCATGGAACACAAAATGAATTTAGCATTTGGAATTGTAAGCAAGTTTCCTATAGTAGCAAAATTTGAAAATCTAGTTCGCGAGCTCTACGCATACTTCTGTTGAAGTCCCAAATATTTTGCAGAATTTCAAAAAAAAATTGAGGGAACAACAAGAGGAAACAAGCTTCTTAAGTATGTTGATACTAGATGGATCTCCTTGCATGGACCAACATAATGAATTTTTCTAAACTATTGATCCTTTATTGGAGTAATACATGAACATCACAACATAGTAGACAAAGCTCCTAATCTCTTACATAGGTTAAGTGATATATAGAGACACTCTTAACTTTAGCTAGTCTTCTCCCCATGCTAGATGAAATATACAATCTTGTGAAGAAATCCCAAGGTAGAACTATGTATATCTATGAATATACTGAACTATGTAGAATGACATGCATGACCCTCGATAATCTATATCTAAATCTAACAGATTATCTATTTCTGAACCACCAAAAAGATATTTTCAAAGAGGGAAAGTGATCTGTATACAGATCTAGACTAAATTGCAGATTGAATGCTTAATTAAAAACACACCTTTGCGGAATTTTAATTCATGCATACATTAACGAAATTATGCATCAAAACTTAAGATGAGAAACATAATTGAGAGAAAAGAAGATAGAAGGTGCAAACAGAGTTTGATTATGGAGTTCGTCACAAACGTGACTACGTCTCCGGGTCTACTCCAATAGAGTGAGACCAATCCGATTAATATCCAAAAAAGATTTCAAATGCACCAAGACCATCTCTTCAAGAACTTCGGCAACATAACAATACTCTGTCGTACAAAAATGGCTCAAAAATCTCCACAAGTTCCCTCTTTCATATCACCTGTTCTCCACTATGTCACCTACATTCACTGAACTCCTAAGAGCTACATTTCCCCCTCTTTTTATACATGAAATATGCCTAATTAGGCCTAACCATCAAAATAAATGCTTAACCCCCCTTAACAATTCGTACAACAACTATTTTGTCCTTTACAATCTTCTGGTACAAAATAGTTGGTGGTTTTTTTGCTCAAAATGGGCTATATGTTAAGGCCTCGGCCAATAGTTCTACAACAAAATAAATGGTGGCCTATTTTTGGCTAAGAATTCCGCAGTGGCCTGGCGGTGGTTATACATTTTAGTAAAGAGTTGGTCGGGGGTTCCAAGCCCACCTGCCATATTTAACCCTACTCTCCGCCGAAAGACTTAACAAAACCAACCGAAGTCTATGTATAGTAACGCAGTTGGCAGCAGTGTAACGGTATAACCATCAGCTGTTCTGAGACAGATCACGGGGTCGAGCCCCAATACACTTTTGTTTCAAAGTCCAACTGCACACTGGCGAAACTAATGACACGTGTCAGCTTCCCATTCGTCCAATCTACCGATGTGTCCGATGATGAAGCTGCAACGTGTCTACTGACGGTGACGTACGGTTGCCACGTGTCACATAATGATTGGTCCGTACAAGATGACTCAACTGCCATGTATCACGCCAGGATTTGTCCACATCATCTGCACAGTACGGACTGACATATCAGCATGATGACGTCATCAATTGTACCCTCTAGTCAACCAAACTTTGACTGCCAATATCTTGAGCATACATTGTCGGATTTTGATGAAACGAGCATTGTCGGAATCGTCTCAACAAGCTCTTTGACTTGACGCCATTTTTGATGATTTTCGAGATGATGAATTTTTCCGCTTCCTGTCGGCCCCTGGTACGTTGTTTGACCAAACCTTTGACTGGCCATAACTTGTGCAAATGGACTCCTTTTCACTCCGTTCAAGTTGCGTTGAAATCAGGACGCTCAGATCTTCCTGATGGTGCTGAAATCTAGAGATTTGGAGACACTTCATTTTTCAATGAAAATATCCACCGGATCACGCCTCCCCACTGGAGAACTTTTGGACCTCCAAAAGAGATATTTACTCTGACATTAAGTGAGGACTTGGCCTCCCCACTTGTCCTATATCCTCTGTACATTTGCATACCTGGCTCACAAGCACAATGAAGACTGCAATAACATTGTTGAACATAAACATTATTCTATCACTTCCATAAGCTTCTACATCGACTGTCGTAGCCACTAACCAACAAAAATTGACTAGCATCAAGCTGAACAATAATGCAGAAATGAAAGAGAATAAATCAACAACATATCGATCTCCCACAACAGAAACATTTTTACCCAAGGGACCATCAATACTTTCAATCACCATTCCCTCATGCTGTATTGTTGGTGTATCCTGCAACATCTGATCCTGGTTAGCTACTCCAAGTTCATGTCTAGAACCACCTGTATTGACAGACATAAGAGTTAACTCTTTACTTGCATTAATTACCCTCTTTAACTGCCCTGTGTTTGCAAAAGAACGATCAGTCTTAATCCTGTGATAATGTACAATATACTGTATGCCATCTTTAAACAAGTGATAATGATTCTTTTCCCTATAGAAAATAGCTTTCCGATCATAAAGATAAGGGCTACCAAGCACTATCCCACAGATATCTAGTGGAACCACATCAATATGTACTTCATCCACAAATTTACTAGTGATTGTGAATCTTAAGGTGCATTGTCTTGTTACTTGCAACTTATCATTTTCACAAATCCAACCTAGTGGGTAAGGTTTCTTATGCAATGTAGTTTTCAATCCCAAGTTTCTTACAACACTTTCAGAAATTAAGTTAACTTGAGAACCACTATCTATGAGTGCATCAATTTTACTATTCTTAGCAACAACCCTTAAATGAAACAACTCATTCCTTTTCTTATCTTCAGAGAAATCATTAATTGTAGAAGTCGAAGCACAACTATCAAAGGAAATATTGGAATTAGGAGCTTTACCTTTCAAACCCATAGCTGTTATCTTAGTTTCATCATCAGAATCGGAACCAAGATCCATAAAAACATTTGTGGCTTTCTCCTTACCCTTCTGTTTCTTATTCTGTCTTTGAGCCCACTTAGGCTTCAATTCAGGATGCAACTGCCAACAATGTTCTTCATCATGACCCTTCCTATCACAATGAGAGCAAGCAAACTTATCATCCTTCTTAACTGTAGCTATCCTCTTTCCTTTACCTGTCTTTGCAACCTTAGAAGATTTCTTTACAGAGTTATCATTATCAAACTTTCAATAAAAGATCCTTTACCCCTTGACTCTAAGTGGGTAGCTTGGACACAAACTTCATCCAAGTTGTTAGGATTCAAAACCAAAATAGAATGCCTATGGTAGGAATGCAAACCTCCTATGTACTTCAACAAAGTGTCCTAGGTGTACAAAGGAACATTCAAAGCAATAGCCATTTTTCTAAATTCATGGGTGTACTCCTGGACAGATTGACCCTTCCCTTGCCTAAACATTTGCCAGTCCATCATTAACTATTGCATATGGCCCAAGGGATAGAATTGCTTTTTAAGAGCATTAATAAATTATGCCCAAGTTAAACTGACTCTACCATGTTGTGAAACTTTTGCCTTAGTCTTACTCTCCCACCAGGTTAAAGTTGTACCTCCTAACCGAAGAGTAGCTAATTGGATCCTATCAACATCATCTAATAGGTTCTGGATTCTACAGTAGACTTCTACTTGTTGAATCCAATCATCCAATTTTTCAGCATTAAGTTCACCACAATACTTTGGTAAATCAAATTTTACATCCAACTTAATTTTAGGCTTATGCCCACTCTTGAAAGGATTAAAAGAAGTAGAATAAGGAGAAGAGGGAGAAGAGGGAGAAGAGGGAGGAGAAGGAGAAAAGGGGTGATCTGGTTGCTTGCCACCATCTCCATGTTGTTTCCCTTTCTTGTCTTTACGAACATCTTTCTTCGACGAAACTCCTTCACATTCCTTCTGTTCTTGTCTTTCTTGGAAAAGGATGTCCACCTTAGCCTTCATCTCAAGGAATGCTCTTCGGAATTCCTACTCACTGATTTCTTCAGGAACCTCCATTCCAGACACAAACATCTTCAGAAAACTTCTTCGCTTCCCGATCTTAGGATTAAAGTCTTTAAGCTTGCCTTCGCCCTTCTAAATCCTGGACCTCATTAGCATTCAAGAAAACAACTGCAATAATAGTCAACTGAGCTCTGATACCACTTGATCTGTATACAGATCTAGACTAAACTGTAGATTGAATGCTTAATTAAAAACACACCTTTGCGGAATTTTAATTCATGCATACATTAACGAAATTATGCATCAAAACTTAAGATGAGAAACATAATTGAGAGAAAAGAAGTTAGAAGGTGCAAACAGAGTTTGATTACAGAGTTCGTCACAAACGTGACTACGTCTTCGGGTCTGCTCCAATAGAGTGAGACCGATCCGATTAATATCCAAAAAAGATTACAAATGCACCAAGACCATCTCTTCAAGAACTTCGGCAACATAACAATACTCCGTCGTACAAAAATGGCTCAAAAATCTCCACAAGTTCCCTCTTTCGTATCACCTGTTCTCCACTATGTCACCTGCATTCACTGAACTCCTAAGAGCTACATTTCCCCCTCTTTTTATACATGAAATATGCCTAATTAGGCCTAACCATCAAAATAAATGCTTAACCCCCCTTAACAATTCGTACAACAACTATTTTGTCCTTTACAATCTTCTGGTACAAAATAGTTGGTGGTTTTTTTGCTCAAAATGGGCTATTTGTTAAGGCCTCGGCCAATAGTTCTACAACAAAATAAATGGTGGCCTATTCTTGGCTAAGAATTTCGCAGTGGCCTGGCGGTGGTTATACATTTTAGTAAAGAGTTGGTCGGGGGTTCCAAGCCCACCTGCCATATTTAACCCTATTCTCCGCCGAAAGACTTAACAAAACCAACTGAAGTCTATGTATAGTAACGCAGTTGGCAGCAGTGTAACGGTATAACCATCAGCTGTTCTGAGACAGGTCACGGGGTTGAGCCCCAATACACTTTTGTTTCAAAGTCCAATTGCACACTGGTGAAACTAATGACACATGTCAGCTTCCCATTCGTCCAATCTACCGATGTGTCCGATGATGAAGCTGCAACGTGTCTGCTGACGGTGATGTACGGTTGCCACATGTCACATAATGATTGGTCTGTACAAGATGACTCAACTGCCATGTGTCACGCCAAGATTTTTCCATATCATCTGCACAGTACTGACTGACATATCAACATGATGACGTCATCAGTTGTACCCTCTAGTCAACCAAACTTTGACTGCCAATATCTTGAGCATACATTGTCGGATTTTGACGAAACGAGCGTTGTCAGAATCGTCTCAATGAGCTCTTCGACTTGACACCATTTTTGATGATTTTCGAGATGATGAATTTTTCCGCTTCCTGTCGGCCCCTGGTACGTTGTTTGACCAAACCTTTGACTGGCCATAACTTGTGCAAACGGACTCCTTTTTGCTCCGTTCAAGTTGCGTTGAAATCAGGACGCTCAGATCTTCCTGATGGTGCTGAAATCTAGAGATTTGGAGACACTTCCTTTTTCAATGAAAATATCCACCGGATCAGAAAGAGGATTCCCTCAATTAGGCCCCTAGGGTTTCTCACCTTAGAGGAGCTCTGGATTGTGGCAAATGACTCTTTTTATGCTTAATGATATGCTTTTTGGTGATTGCATTCAAAGGGTATGGGTTGGGTATGGTTTTGATGTGTGTGAGAAGTGTGGCTAAGTGTTGAAATGAAATGAAACTACACTAACTATAGAATGTAAACAAATAAAATGTAAACTATATGTAAACTAAGCTAAATGACTTAAATCTATACAAACAGAAAGGAAACTAGAAAATGCAGAGGTTGTGCACCTGGGAATTGAAACTTGCAAAAGAGGAGCCCTAGAATATTATGAAATCTATTGAAAATCTACATAGAGACACTTACGCCAGAATGGGCGACCTAGTCCTTCTGCTGGGAAAATCTATCGGAGTGGGTTTTTGCTAAAGGGTATGTGCAGGATCATGATGGGCCAAAAAGTGGCGATATCTAAGTAATATGATGACCCATGTGGCTGATGACTTTTTTTATACCCAAAATTGATGAAACGAAAAGGGTTTTTAAAGGATATTCTCAGCTTTCCACCAATATAAATTATTCTTTACTTTGAATTTAATAAATTATTATTATTCATTTTCTATTTGAATTACGACTAAATTCCTAATTGATAGGCTGATTGAAAAAAATCTATAACTTTCAAACAGTATCACATTTTTTGAATACGAAATATGTGTCACATTCTATGCTTTGCATACTATAGGATTTTTAAAAAAAATGAATTTCATGAAGTTTTGACCAAGTTAAGGTGGTTAGACATATGAGTATTTATATTGTTTAAAATTTGTAATAAAAAAATCATAATTAATTATTTACAAAAAAAAAAAAATTATAAAAAAATATGCATCACATCCGGACATGAGTCTGCTATTTATATCTAAAATCTTATAAGAAAATATTATCATTTTATTGTGGTTAGGGTGGTCAAACAGACACCTACTTCTTATTTTTTCCCTGAAATTTAAGTACTACTGCATTGAAATTTCAAAATTTTACCAAATAGATTTTTTTTAAACAAAATAAACCTAGTAGTTTAGAAACTACATTCAATTTGCTACAGATTCTATTCTTACATATTTTTGAAATAATATAGATAACTTATGCAAATTTTTACGTCAAGTTGCCTAACTCTGATTTTATGAATTTTATTGCCACTTAAGGGCATGTTTTTCCATGATGATCTTGCACATACCCTAAAATAGTATTCGGAAATGTCAAAACCCCTTTTTAGGCCTAGTATAGGGACAAGGTTTCCAATGATGGTGACCTAGTATGAGCCTGGTACTTTTAGGAGATTCAAAGTTTGATTTTGTGGGCTACCACTTGCACTTCCCTTTCTGTCAGATACCTATGTCAAAATCTTCAGAAAATGGCCCGTAAGTTGTCCTTTTGCTTCACCTAGGGTTTGATGACTTGAGTTGACTTGAATGGAATGATGGTACCCTTTTCAATACTTTATTCCTCGCCAAATCTGCATACAACCTACAAAACACATTCAAAGACAAGGAAAATGTTAGGGTTAGAGAATAGGGGTTTGCCTTAGTCAAACCCATTGATGGTAATCAAACCCAAATGAGATCTATTGAAAGGAAAGATGATTGAATAGTAAAGCAAGTAAAAACACTCACCAAATTATTTGTTTTTGAATTCTCCAACATGAAAGAACCAACTCCAACGGAGGTTGCTTGAAGTGCCTTTGTGCTTGACTGCTTGCTTGAGAAGCTTGAGTGCAAGAGTGCTTGTGAAGATGAAAAAATGATCTAGGGGGTAATGAAGGTTAAAACCCTTATTTATACAAGATATGCCCTAATTTCCAGAAAATATCACATGATAGGCCAACCTTAGGGTTTTGGAGGCAAATTCTCGTTAGGTTTTTGTTTTGATTTTGAATTTTATACCTAAAGGGACTAGGTCACCTAAGGTGGCGACCTAGTCTACTTGGAAAAATTCAAGTGGTGGTCAAGACTACACTTAAGTTGGGCCTAAAAGTACATTAAAAGGGACCAATTTATCATTAAAAAGGGTTAATTTATTGATGACAAGCCTAGGAAAGTGTGAAAATACATTACAGTATTTTGGCACAAGGCTTGAAAAGGGGTAAAAAGGGTTATTTAGGTGAATTGTGTTGAAAGGGTCTTATAAAAGTGGTAAAGTGTGTTACAACACTTCACAACACCTTTGTAAAACACTGCTAGATTGTTGTTGATTTGCAAGCATTCAAGACTAGACCAAGGAAAAACAAGGCCAAAATCCAAGGGAAAAGGCCCAAATAAGTGAAAAAGTGTCAAAGACTACACTTTTTGGTGACACATTTAGCCCCCACTTTAGTGAGAGGGTGAACTTTCTTCAAACTCACACTAAATTAGTTGAATCATGCATGTCAAGAGGGATCCAATGTATTCATGCTAGTAAGATGAGATGACTATGATCAAGAGGGATGATCAAGCCCCCAAGATCAAGATCCCATGGCAAACCAAACATAAGCACAAAATATCACACAAGGAGTGATGTGAAAGAGTGGAGAGAGAGAAAAATTTGGATCAAGCTTTGACCGTTTTTCCAGCTAGTTGTGGATTAGATCTAGGTTGTTTGTTCAAAAGGAAAGGTGTACTCACTCTTGGCCGACGAGAATTTTGGTTTTCCACCGGGTGAGAATGTTGAAAAGGTGTGAGATACATAAACACGGTTGGTATGCACTCACACACACACAAAGGTGGCTATGGGGAAATTTGTGCCACTAGTTGGGCTTCTCGCTCAACCATACCAAAGTTATACCTCCTAATAACTTTGATAAGACGCCACAAAATATAAGGTTGTGGTTCATGAGACAAGAAAATCCTTAGATGCTTAGAACTCATGAACAAGTGCAAGATGGCACCACAAGCATGCAAGTTGTGTTACATGCAAGGTGATCGTGTATGCACAATGCAAAAATACAAAAGAATAAAATTCAAAAGGGATGTTCGAAGGAGTCTTATTTGGTTCATGTGAGGTCTTTGACTTAGGAAAAAATGTGTCTAATGTCTCCAAAAGAGGACCAATCAAAGGATAGAAAATTCACAACTTAGGGGATGTAGTGTGTCGCATTAGGCCACTAAGAGGAATGTAATATGCTAAGATAAGTCACACTTATGAAGGACATTACAACCAATGTTGCTCCACAAATTGAGAAACACATCATATGAAGTGATAAGGCTGCACTAGGAATTGAGGACAAAGAAAAACAAATGCAAATGCAAGAATAAATAATTCCAATGTATGCCCCCACTTTAAAGGAATTGCTACACATCGTTTTATGAGAAATTGCTTTAAAGTAGAGAAAGGAAAAAAGAAAAAAGAAAGAAAAGGACATGAGAGTCTACTTGGAAAGCCCTATGTCAAGTGATAGGTGTACAAGAAAGGCTACATCATGCGAAGAGAAAGAAAAAGGAAAAGGGAAAGGGGGTTGCCCCCAAAATGAAAAACCACAAACACATACGGGATCTATGGATTTGGGGTCAATATGTTTGTTGCTGCAATGTTTGTTTTGAGAGCTTGGAATTGTCATCGTCACCCCAAATACATAGAACTAAAAGGACACAAAGAGATGAAAATAAAATGAAAAGAAAGAGTCATTTTGGATCAACATGGAAGAGACATAGGATGTCTCAATGCTTTGCATCATCCCCAAAAGGACAACAAAATCAAAAAAATGAAAAGAAAAGGAGACTTTTGAGTCAACATGAAGGAGACATTGTAGTCTCAATGCCTTGCATCATCCTCAAATGGAAGGCAAAAAGAAAAAATAAAAAAGGAAAGGGGTCCATTTGGGTCAACATGAAGGAGACATTGTTGTCTTTATGTCTTGCATCATCCCCAAATGAAAGGCAAAAATAAAAGGAAAAGAAGTTCATTTGGGTCAACATGAAGGAGACGTTGTGGTCTCAATGCCTTGCATCATCCCCAAATGAGAAGAAAAATGGAAAGAAAAAAGCGAAAGATTGCACGACATAGAGAAGAATGAAGATACACATAGAAGAATGTCACAAAGAGGGGAAACATGTCACATAAATTCAAAAAGAAAAGAAAATAATAGTAAGGCACATGTGCACCACTTAGAAAGCAAGTCATTTGTCTCCCAATCTTGCTTAGTATAGAATTTGGGTGGGCGACTAGCTAGTGGGACAACAGCAATGGCCGAACTAGCGTCAAGGTCAACACTTGTCCTAGGAGAATTATCATGTATGATCATGGAAGAGGAAAATAATGAATTCAAAGTTTGGTATACCTCTTCATCTATTCTATCATTCTCATCATCATCATCTAGATTGATGGAAGTGGTAGGTCTAATGACAATATCGGTGGTAGCATGCAGGATTGGTGGTGATGGAGGTGTCAGGTTGCGGTGGTGGGGGAGGAGGGTCATCAGGCACTATTTCAAGTGAGGGTGGATTATGATTTTTGATATTTTCCTCATCACGTGATTGGTGAGCAAGAGCACGATGGTGATGCCTACATTCTCTATCTTCTTTATTCCTTTATGTTCTTTTGTCAAGTGGTATAGAAGGAGCAGGTTGGTCCACCATAGGTTGTTTATCCTTCCTAGGGGGAGGAACGAGGGGAACCATAGGTGGCTCATCCAATTTCTCCTTAGCTTTATACACTTATTTGATTTGAAGGGGGGGATAGAATTAATGTTAGGATCCCTATGCCTCTTGGTTGATTAGGCATGTCAGAGTCAGATTGAAACATAGCTTCATCAAGAATAGGTGTTTCAGAAGTAGAAGGAGGCATGTTGCAAAGAGATAATTCAGAGATTCTCTTTGCTTTAAACTTTTGATATGCAATGAAGAAGAAATATCATCTAGGGGTGATGGGTTACATGGGCTAAGGACAAAAGGCTTGTAAAAAAAAGTTTCCTTTGGAGTATAGAGAATTGAATCCACTATGGTGGACAGTGAATATTTCATTGCCAACGAGAAACTTCAAATATTTGTGAATAATAGATGGGACTGATTTCATTAAACAAAGCCATGGGTGGCCTAGTCGCAAACAAAATTGGTTTGGTTATGGAATGATAGAGAATATCACATCCAATGTCTTAGGACCTATCTGTAATGGGAGGGTGATCGATCCGATCGTAGGGAATTTGAAACCATTATGCATTTTGATCCATGCAGTTGGTTTATTATAAAAATCTTGAGAAATTTCATGTAATACCAAAAACTCTTCGGTGATCACATTCTCGCAACAGGCAGGATCTATGAGTATCCCATTAGTGGACTTATCATAGATTTTGTCGTCTGTGTAGAGAGGACCATCAGGAAGGTTTTTGAGTAAATCTTGAGATGTAAAAGTAATATCAGAAGATTTTTTGGTTTGGCCTTTACGATGGATGACGTCTATCACACCCACCATCTCATCCATAGGTTTGACAGGGGTGGCATTCGTAAGAGGATCTGAATGTGCATGTTGTGTGTCAACATTCATAACATTAGTTTGTGAAGTTTCACCAGCTTTGACAAATGAAACATTCTGTTTAGGCATAGGGTTGGTGAAAATTTACAAATTTTGGTTGGGAGGTGCCATGGACTTATTGCCTTTATCATTAGTACCAGCAACGGATAGACGACCCGACTCAATTAGTTCTTACACAAGGTGCTTGAGATGCTTGCATTGTTCAGTGTCATGTCCATTTTGTCGATGAAAATAGCAATAAGTAGTGGAGTTATAGGATGGAGGTAATGGTTTATTGGGATCGGGTGCATGGACAAGAGGTAAGGATATCATTTGTTGTTGGATCAATAGAGTCATCGTGTTATGGAGGGTATCAGGTAAAGGCATGAAGATTCATTTAGGATCTCCATAATTGAAGGGTGTGACAGATCAGATTGTGGCCACTTGGTTATTGGTAGGTGGAGGGGTTTGGGAAGGAGGGTTGAATTGTAAAAACCCTTTATTTGGTTTACAAAATGGTTGAGATTTAATTTGGCTTGTAGCGTCGAACTCCTCAACTCTACTAGAAGTGGATCATGTATCATGAATACTAGTTGAATTGTGATAATCACAAATCATTTGGAACAGGTGCATGAAGGACGGGAACTTCATTAGGGTGAGATTATCTTGAAGGGGTGTTAACAAGTTTTTGGTAAACATCTTTTGCAGATGTGTATTGGGTACCTTGACATCAGTAAAGGAATAAAGTGCTTGATAATGGGAGATAAATTTATTGATATTTTCATTAGTGTCTTGCTTACACCTCATGAGATCAGCCAAGGTCGTTTTAGGTGTCATGTGGACTTGGAAATGGTTGGTGAAGGAATACACGAGTTCATTGAATGAACTAATGGAATTTTTTGGTAAGGATGAAAACCAGTCCAAGGCAACATCTTTGAGGGTCCTAGTAAATAGCTTGGCTAACAATTTTTCATCAAGAGAAAAATCACTACATAAGGCAGTATAAGCATTAACATGATTAGAAGGATCACCCTTCCCTTTGTACTTCTCAAATCTTGGTATTTCTATTCCCTATGGCAATGGGGTGCATAGGATCTCTAAGGATAAGGGATTGCTATGAATTTAGTGAGTAGGTGAATCATGTTGGTTTTGATTAATAGTGGAAATTTGTTGTTGCATGGATGTAACAGTGTGAGCATTGTGTGATAAGAGGATCGGTGTAAGTGCTATGAGGTGGAAGGGAAGGGATGGGGTGAATGTGGTGGAAGGGAAAATGGAGGGGATTCTAATGGAAGGTATGGTGGAAGATGTTAGGGGATGTGATGCCACAAAGGAATTAGGAATATTGGAAGGAATACCAAGGGAAGGTATCACATTACTAAGTTTTTGCACAGTATTTGTCACAGTAGGAGATCCATAAGTGGGAATGGAAGCTATTGTTGAAGGAGGAGGGGTAGAAGGTCCTCCTTGGCTAACAATAGGGGTGGTGTACTAGGAAAACCTAGGTGTGGAAGAGGTGTATTTTTGGTATATTTCAACTATTTTCTTTACAACACCTAGGCCATCATCACTCTCAAGCATACAGTGAATGTTTTCGATGGTGGGGATGGTAGTAGTGGATATTTTCTCAAGGCTTAATTCATGTTGGAGGTTAGATAGGTTTGCATGAGTGTGGAACAACTTGTCATGTGGTAATTCATCAGTTTTATTGTTGTCATGAGTGTTTCCTAGGTGTAGAGAGTTGCTAAGGGTGGTTTTTGGGCCTAGTGCACTATTGTTGATACTAGGAGTAGAAGCTTGAGAGATCCCAAGATCTACAACAATGGTATTGTCATGAGATGCCATGAATCTAGAGCTTCATATCACTATTGTATCAACAAGAGAACACCAAATGCTCATGCAAATTTTCCTAAGTGTGGGGTGGATGTAAATGCAATGTAAACAAAAGAGACAAAAAGGCTTGTAACCACAATTTTGGAAAATAAAACAGAAATGCAAAACCAGAACACAGAAGTGCAGAACTTGCTTTGAAAATGCTAGAAATTATAGAGTGAATAGTGCAAGAGGACTAGGTCGCCCAATGTGGCGACTTATTCCTAACAGTGATTTTTTGATAATTTTTAGAAGTTTTCAATGATATAGCTAATTTGTATTCTATTCTGATGTAGGTGCAGAATGAAAGTGAAAATATGTTTGTACTTTTTCAACTAAAATGTAATGCAAAGTGCAATCTATCATGATTTTTTTCACTAATGCACTTTTTGACAAACCCTAGGATGCAAACAATACAAAAGCTTAATGCAATGCAAGCTTAATCCTAAGATGAAATGAAAAATCGAAAGATAAACAAGTGATCTATGGTCGGGTTCACCAAAATGAACCACCAAAAAGATATTTTCAAAGAGGGATAGAGGATTCCCTCAATTAGGCCCCTAGGGTTTCTCACCTAGGAGCTCTGGATTGTGGAAAATAACTCTTTTTTGGCTTAATGATATTCTTTTTGGTGATTGCATTCAAAGGGTATGGGTTGAGTATGGTTGTGATGTGTGTGAGAAGTGTGGCTAAGTGCTGAAATAAAATTAAACTACACTAACTATAGAATGTAAACAAAGCAAATGTAAACTATATGTAAACTAAGCTAAATGACTTAAATATATGCAAACAAAAAGAAAACTAGAAAATGCACAGATTGTGCACATGGGAATTGAAACTCGTAGAAGAGGAGCCCTGGAATATTCTAAAATCTGTTGGAAATATGCATAGGGACACTTACGCTAGAATGGGTGACCTAGTCCTTCTGTTGGGAAAATCCATCGGAGTGGGCTTCTGCTAAAAGGGTATCCGGAAATGTCAAAACCCTTTTTCAGGCCTAGTATAGGGACAAGGTCACCAATGATGGTGACCTAGTCCTCCTGGTACTTTTGAGAGATTCAAAGTTTGATTCTAAGGGCCACTACTTTCACTTCCCTTTCTGTTAGATACCCATGTCAGAATCTTCAAAAAATAGCCTGTAAGTTGTCCTTTTGCTCCACCTAGGTTTCGATGACTTAGTTGACTTGAATGGAATGATGGTACCCTTTTCAATACTTTATTCCTTGCCAAATCTGCATACAACCTGCAAAACACATGCAAAGACAAGGAAAATTTTAGGGTTAGAGAATAGGGGTTTGCCTTAGTCAAACCCCATTGATGGTAATCAAAACCAAATGAGATGAAATGAAAGGAAAGATGATTGAATAGTAAAGAAAGTACAAACACTCACCAAATCCTTTGTTGTTGAATTTTGCAATATGCAAGAACCAACTTCAATGGAGGTTTCTTGAAGTGCCTTTGTGCTTGAGTGCAAGAGTGCTTGTGAAGATGAAAAAATGATCTTAGGGGGGGGTGAAGTTGAAAACCCTTATTTATACAAGATATTCCCTAATTTCCCAAAAATGTCACATGATAGGTTGACCTTAGGGTTTTGGAGGCAAATTCTCATTAGGTTTTTGTTTTAATTTTTAATTTTATGCCTAAAGGGACTAGGTCGCCCAAGGTGGCGACCTATTCCACTTGGAAAAATTCAAATGGTGGTTGAGAATAAAAAGGTGTTAAATGATGTTTATCAGACTTTCCTCCTGAAACAAACTTAAGTCGGGCCTAAAATTACATTAAAGGACTAATTTATCATTAAAAAGGGTTAATTTATTGATGAATTACCTAGGAAAGTATGAAAATACATTACAACACTTTGGCACAAGGCTTGAAAAGGGGTAAAAATGGGTTATTTAGGTGAATTGTGTTGAAAGGGTCTTATAAAAGTGGGAAGGTGTGTTACAACACTTCACAATACCTTTGTAAAACATCGTTAGATTTTTGTTGATTTGCAAGCATTCAAGACTAGACCAAGGAAAAACAAGGCCAAAATCCAAGGTAAAAGGCCCAAATGAGTGAAAAAGTGTCAAAGGCTACACTTTTTGGCGACATAGTTTCAAAGTCCAAATTTCGTAAGCTGACAATTAATTACATATTAGAATAATCTCAAAATTTATTTATGGTTTAATGCAAGCAAGAATTTATGTGTCTTTGTACGTGGATTTGAGATACCAATGCACTATTGTATAACGGTCAAGCACTCTACCAGAGAAGTACCTATTACAAAGAAATTTTTTAACAACACTGTTAAATCTGTAAGTGGTAATTTAAAATCTATTGCAAAATCTCTTTCCATAAAGATTTATGAACAATTCCCTCAAGAAGAAATACTTGAAGCCATGACTATTGTGTATCCTTAATTTTGGATACCAAGTAACCGAGGGAACCCATACTATTTTCATAAAAAAATAATTACCTTGGCTGAACACTTTTCAAAAATTTTAGAATACAATGGATAGAAAATAGGAGGAATTATAAATGTTATTAAGCTTAGAGAACAAGCTAAGAATTTTCAATAAGTATGATTTCCCATGTTGACTCCATGGAGAATCCCATGGAAGTAGGATTAGTAACAAGGGTTCGTACAACCTTAGGTCAGAGTGAAATATTGGGTGATTTGTTATCAAAATATTTTAAAAAAATTTATTAATGTCAAACAATGATATTGGGGTCGATGGAGGATGAGAGAGTTTTTAGTGCATTGGTTTTTTTGAAATCAAAAATAAGAAAAAAACTAGACAATAATTTGGAAAATTGCTTGAGGGTGTTTGCAACTAGGTATAATGTCTAAAGTTTTCCTTTTGAAAGGGCACTCACAATTTGGAAGTCCATATGTGAAAGAAGAGGGTTGTGCAACACTTCAAATGTTTGTGGTATTGGCATAAATGGTAGTGACACAATTAATATTGAACTTGAGATGCAATTAAGAGGACATACGTAGGGTGAATAAAATGAAGACCAAACTCAGAGTAAAGACAACTCTCAATCTCATTGTCAGAGTAAGGACTGGGACGCGATTTGGAAAATGGAAGTGATTTAGCAATTTTTAGACCTATTTATACCACATTTCATGAATCATATTCCAAAATTTAGCTGATGATATTTTATATTGTATTCCATGAAATTTCAAATTATAAATCAAATTGAATAAATTAATATATTATTAATAATTCCATATTTTAATAATGTCATACTGATAAGTTTTACATGTACTTAGTGATTCATCATTCAACTCAATGCTTAATAACATATTAACAAGAGTAATGTTGGTTTTTCCAACTGATTATCTTTGATCAATAACTGAAAGCAATATTAATCCTTTCCTTGAAAAAAAACTAACAGTTCAACATCCATAACACTTGATGTGATATGAGAACTTATAAATTTAACCCTTGATTATTTTGAGTCAAAAGATAGTGAATACAATACTGAAGAGAAAGATAGGTCAATATTTAAAATTAAATAAATAAATTGAGTATTTGATTCATCTATTGTTATTACAAAGAAAAACTACAACATTTCCTATCCATGATACCAAATAGAAAAATTACAAAATCTCTAGGAGTTACTTGACACCATGTCTAGTTAAGACCTTTTTGACAACCAAAATCTCAGATAAGAGGCATAGGAATAAATACATGGAACAACTCATAAGATAGGTAAACAATTATACTTTTCATTCCATACCTTAAACATACTCTCAGAAGTTCAATCATGAGCTAAGAGCACTTCCACATCCTTCAAATATTGTTGATACTTGGTATCAAGTATTGTGTTGGCCTCTCTACAAAAAATTTCAACTTTGTTGTCTTTGCAAATCACATGAAGAAGTGTGGGGATTACAATTATAAAACTATCCTTCCACTTTCCTAAGTTCTTTAACTCCCCATTATCTTCTAACAAGCGAGTACAACCTTGCTATCAATATTTAAAAATAGGCCATCTTTGCTCATGTAGCCTCAATTACACCTTCCATATACCCTTGCATATTTTGTCCCATCTTGATAATATTATAGGTAAGAAGGATACCAGTTGGGGCATCAAATGTGTTTGTAGATCCCTTATACATACCTTCCAAAGATGTAAATCTAAGATTTCATTGATCAAATATACACTTGAGTTGATCTTGATCCACATTTACTTTGGCAATGGCACCTCTCAAATTCATATATGACACACAGGCAGTTTCCAATCTTCTTAAGATCTTACACATTCTATGTTCTATAATTCATGTTGCTATGTGTATATTCTCATTTTGTTGAATCTCTTGAGAAATTTTCAATTTCTCTTCCAATATTTGAATCTTTTCCTTAAGCTCATCATTCTCAATCATCACATGAGCAGGGGGAATTGCAAAGGAGGATCTTTATTCTTGCATACTTGTGAGAAGGTATTTTTTGAGCCAACAATACCTGCTACTGATTGTGAGCTTTCGTGAGATCAATATGTTCCTTCAACAATGCATTAAGTCTATCTTACAACCTTCAAACAATAACTTCATTAAACTTGGCAACATCTACCACTAATGCAGGAACTTCATGGGTAGAGATGTTAGACACCCTCTTTACAATCCTTGTTTCAGACACCAATAAGAGAGAATACCACCTAAAACTCACCTCCATACAATTTCTCTTAATATCCACTAGTTGATTATGAATAGCCTCGGCTATAAAGTTGGCATAGTCAAAGTCACTATGACAAAAGGATGTATGTCAACAACCATATACATGAGAGGTATCTGCATTTTTGACTATGCATATTCCCCTAATACTAGGCATAATGCCTAATATGTTCTTTTGAAATAGTCATCAAAAGACTTGACGTCAAAAGGCTCAGATTCATTATCGAGGATTCTCAATGACTTTCATATGTAGCCCTTTTGTCTGAATCTAGGGAGCCATTACATACTAAAACTACTTTTATCTTGTCATCATTTTTTTTTAAAGAGCTAAGGTCTATAACCTTACTTGCAGCCACATGGAGTCCAAAAAATTTAGTAACAAACTCCCTGGTTATATCCATTATGGCACTTCCATCCAATGCCCTAGTTACTCGTAGATTTTCATCTTATCTAGAAGCAAGGTTTCTAATAAGATCCACATTTATGAATACATTAGGTATAACCAACTTCCCTAAATCATAGGTCACTACATTGGAGATAGGGGCATGGCAGTTTCTTTTTTCATAACAATGTAGGAATAATTCACACCCAATGACTGTGTCATCCTCATTCTTCAACTTAACATCTTTGCAATTTTTGGCCTTGTCTACCGTCCCACCTACTACATTAGGGCCATGGGAATGCACAAGTGATTTTGAGGAACTTGACAACTTGGCCATAATATCCTCATCAAAGGATCTTTTAGATGTAGAGGTTTGGTTGTTTTATTGACTCATAATTCCAAAATGATTTTAAAATAGATTTCTACACTATCTTGTTGGGACTTTACAATCTTGTGCAACATATTTTACAAACTTGATTATGAGCTTCAAGATTTTAACAATGGTGAATTTTTCCAAGGGTGTACCTATTTTTTAATTTTTCAAAGCTCAAGTTGATGTGAAATGGGTGCACCTCTATGGATTTTTTTCTATGTTGGACCAAATAAATGAGATGACCAGCTACATTGAATTGAAATTTTATGAAGGCGATTAACTTAAAATATGAGCCAACATCTTTCACATCTTTCATTACTTCTTGTTCATGCGAGGACAACTCATTCATCTACCCATTTATCAATTTTGAACATGGGTCATCCATCTGGAAGGGAAGTACAAATCTCAATGATGAGTAAAGCCTTGATTTTCTTGAAAAGGATGTAGTCGTCCCCCCTCTCCAATAAAATTCTCCCACGTGAGAATATCATAACACAGTGTCTTGCAGTTCAAAAACCAAGAAAATGACATGTTGCTATGGGCCTATGGACTTGTGGAATCCTTTAATCTTCCGCCACATGCTAACATTTTGTGGAGCCTATACACAACACTCTCTAAAAGTTCTCTCATGCTCCAGAATTAGTCTCTACTTGTGACACTTTTACACCTTTTGCAACTCTGTGAGCCTTTTTCTCTTCATTAGAAATCCTAATATGGAGCGTGTAAAGAGGTAGGGACGAATTTTATATGAACAACTTATATGACCATAATACCACATGTGCAAAATTTGATTTTCAATGTGAGCACCTAGGGAAAAAGGATTGGGAAGGAATTATAAAATAAAATTCCACAACGATCAGACCTATCAGGTAATATGGTATGTGAGGCCGAAAAAGACATGAAATCGTGAAATAACAACACAACTTAAGTAAAAGGCAACCTAGATAACTAGTCAATATAAAAATATAACAACATAAGGGTTTAAGAGGGCTTAAAGGTTTAAATATCAGAGTTAGATTTAGAGTCAAGAAAACTCTCAATCTCATATTGGTGAATGGAATTTGTTTGTGTTTCCAATTGATTTTCTAGGTTTTCCTAAAAATTAGCTAGTTTTATGCTTAGAAACCCTAAGTCAATGGCCAACGAACAAGAGATAGATTTATAATTTCTCCTCTCCACTTTAGGCTCTACAAAACCAAGGTGGGTTCCCCTATAACATCATGCAAAAATAAAAACTTACACTGATGCCTTTGCTAACAGATTCTTCACACAAATTTGTAAGAGGTGTATTTGATGGGAAAAATCATCTCTAGAATCCTCTATATGAGATGTTATGACTTGTAGTGTGGGCTTGATCATAGCATAATGAAAAATGAAATAAAGTAAATATTTTTTAGATTTTACATCTGATTCTGTCTCGAACTTAAAATTTGAGAGTTAGGTTGACTAGTGCCTTATCTACACATAGTCTATAAATGAAGAAAAATCCTACAACATACCAACCTTTGGCTTCTAATAATCTTACCTGCCTTACAAAAAGAAACCAAGAAATGAACAATATTGTCAAACTACTTAAATATCCATATTATAGCAACACAACTCCATATAAATGAACTGAAAGCAAAGTCACTCCATTCCTTGAATAGAAGCAAACAATTCATGCATCTATAACACAAAATGTTAAATGAGAACCAGAAGATAATCCTTGATTATATTGATTCAAAGGCAGTGTGTACAATAGTGGAGAGAATGACAAATTGATATTAATACTTGGTGCAATACAATGAGTATTTAGATAATCTAATGTTATTACAAAGAAAAATTACAACATTTCCTCTCTTAGTTTTAGAGGAATTACCTATTCAACTTAAAACCTATACAAAGATATACAAACTCTATGAAGAACCCTTTGGATGAGGCCTAAAATTCCCTTTTATAGACACAAGGGAAGCACCAAACAGAAGGCCTCATTCAACCACCTAGTCACTAGAAGACAAAAATATAGTCAATACAATATATATAAAGGAAAAAATTTAGTTCAAAATAAACTACCACTCAAAATTGGTTGGAGATCTTTAGTAGCCTTGAAGTTAACATATGGTAGAAGATCTCCCCAAAATTCCTCTTTGCAACAGATAGGACACCTCTGACATTCCCCATCTAGCAGGCCCATGCAATAGTTATACCTAGTTATTGGAGACCGATTGAAAGACAACTCAAGTTGCATCATCCTATTCTTCCATGTGCTCCACTTGTACAACTGAAGTGTAAGTCCTAAGTGGAAAAAAGCTATTGAATTTCTCTAGATGTGACTTGTAGTCTTCTCTGATCAAAATTTGCACTATGTCGGGGAAATCTAACAAACTGTATTGTAGTTTGGTTAGTGCATCAATACATGTATTGATATGATCAACATCAACTTCACCCTCTTTATTTATCATGATATACATAAGAGTGAGAAGATTAGAAATTTTAAGTTCCACTCCCCAAATTCCATGACCTCCCCATCTTCAATAAAAATTGGAGGAATGTAGAACTCCTCAAATCCCTCAAAAGTATTGAGCTCCCTCTTTATAATATCTCTATATTTAATATGATGACTAATTACGTCATCCAATAAATCCGACTTATCCAAAATGTCAGATACCATTCTACTGTAAAAATTCAATTTGTTGATAAGAACACTCAACACCTCAAATCCTTGCAACCACTTGATTTGCATGCACCTCAGCTTCATCCACATCTAATTGTGGCTAAAAATGTATCCTTCAAAATTGTATAACTATCCCAAACTTTTTTCAATTGGGAGAGGATCTTAGATAAACCATACCCCAAAATGTTATCTACCAAATCAGAGAACTTCTTCACTGATGCTTCCTTTACTATCTTGGCCTTTGTATTCTTTGCTTCAACTTCTCCCTCAATTCCTTTATTTCAAGCTCTAACTTATTTTTATCAAATGAAGCTTGTGCCTCATTTACCTACTGTGAAGGGGGAAATAGCCCTTGTACTATGTTGAGCCATTGTTCTAGTCTTTGTTTTAAGGCATTTGCCTTATCCAGGTTTACTTTCAATTTCTAACAAGTGCCTCTATGAAGAGGGTTGCATTAACTATTAACGGATCCACTTGGTTTGTACTTGTGTCTCCAAACCTCCTAACAATGAGATGGCTAGTAAGCTCATTAGATTTGGTTATTACTTGGGGCTTATTGGTCTTAGGGAAAATTGACCATATAGCCAAAGTCTCATACCTAGGTGGAATCTAGAACCAAAGTATAAATCCTGTTCCTACTCTTCTGATCCCAAAATTGGGTCCCCACCCTCATGCCTTCTTATGGAATCAAATGCAATGGCTAAGGATATATCCCAACCAAGCAGCAATAAACACCCTAGTCTTTTCACCAATTCTTTTCCCCTTTCAAGGGTCATGGCATCCATCTCCTCCTTCACCTTCTGCCAAATTTTTTAATGGTTTCATTTCTCTCTTTCAGAGAAGCTTCTTTCCATGAGGTTTAATCTCAACTCCTCCCCCTTATTAAGGACATAATTATTAAAATCTTGGGTGTGATGAATAGCTGATCTTGTAAAAACTCCTCATAGGCCTTAGCCCTAACATCATCAACCACCTGCCCACCAATTTTAAAATTCATGACCAACCTGTCATCAATGGGCCTCTCAATCAACATCCTAGGAGGGAGGAGAATTTTTTATACAATGAGGGAATCCACATTCATATCCTTTGAATCAAGTGGATAATCCACTAAAGTTCCAGCCATTAGAGCAATTTTATGCAAGGGAGTAACTAGTTGAGGACTTGCTAGCACCTTTATTCTAGAAGAAGAAGCACTTGGTGTTTTTGGAGGCACCTGCGGAATATTAGACAACAATTGATTGGAATTTTCCATTATAGTCATCATTCTAACTATGGGATCCCTTATGTTTATGAAATACCCCTGGAAAGATGGGTCTGCTCTCTTCCTCTTATTCTCTGCAATCTAGATTTTGACGCACAACTCTCTCCTTCTTGAGGCCTAGATCTTTGAAGAGAAATTCTTGATTAGGTCCTCAATGTTGTCTAGTTGGTGATGATAGGAAAACAACTTGTAAATTCCTCTCTCCCTATTCATGAATCTCGTTGGGTAAAATATATCAACTTTATCAATCTTCATCTTGTATGGGAGCAACTTGTCCTTAATCAATTCTATGCCTTCCCTTGACAAGGAAAAAAATCAAAGAATGCAATTAAGCTAGGGAGGAGGGCATTTTTTAAATTTTTTTTGAAATGAGTCTTATCAAACTCATTCAATTGCCACACTAACTCCAAAAAATAAATCTTGTTTGGGACATCCTTAGGGAGCACATGGGGTGCCACTGGAGTCCCATATACCCTAATAACAGTGGCATCTGAGTAGAAAAAACACTCACCCTAATTATGATCAAACCCCTTTCAAGGGTAAGGTCCTTTGGCCTTAAAAATCTTCTTATCTCCTCTAATAATCCCCAATCTGTGGTGAGGCCTAGTGCTCTCCTCAGAGGCTTTACAAAAATATTAAAAGGTAGAGGAATTCGACTGATTACAATCCTTATCCCAAGTATAGGTTCACTCCTAAACCAGTAGCATTCTATTATTCTCTCCTACCGGCATGATTTGAAGCTATGATGGCCATACTTGCACTCCAACATGTAAAATTAAGTGCATCAAAAGGGAGTAATATCTAAAGTGCATAGAACCCAATGGATCCTTCTTAATTGCACAAAGGGACTTGTGCAATTGATCTTCCACATACCCTATAAAATCATAGGGCCTATTTACATGCTTGCTTTGAATATATACTGTCAAAACCATTAGACTGACAGGCATGTGAATGTTAGTGCCCATTACCAAGACCTGAAGAAAGGAAAAATATGTCTTCTAGAAGCATGGCTCAAAAATATCATAGGCAAAGGGTTCCAAATCACCCTTGCCAAACCTCGCTAGTTCTCTTCTTGGCCCTCTTGGATTAAAGCATGGGAGCCACCTTACTCCGCAACTATCCTTGTTTATTTCATATTCTCTACTCAATGCACCTAGGTCAATTGGTAGTTAGGCATTGGGATCTAGTTGGAAGACTATGCAGATGTGATTCCTATCCAGTGGCAATAAGCTCTAACCACTTGTTGTGAACAAAGACCTACTGTCAGGGTTAAACACCATAGCCAGCTATTTAACCAGTTCCACATTCACAAATACATTGAGCACCACTAATTTTCCTAGACGCAAATTCCAAATATTGCAAATTGGTCTCTGTGAGTAAGCTTTTTTTGTAAGCATGTTTGAACAATGCATACCCTTGTTTTGTTATAATGGGGTCCCTACACCCACTATTTTTATCGATGAGTTTGTCTATCAAACCCCCAACCCTGAACCAACCTTTGATCTCTTTCCTGATCCTGGGAGTAATGCAATAATCTCCTCATCCAAAGGCCTTCTCTTGCTAGTTGATGTTTCATCCATTTTAAGTGCAGGGTTTACAAAAACTAGGGTTTTTTAAAAATTCTTCACAAACTAGAATTTTACAAAAAAATTGGCAACATATACCCATTGTAACTCAATTTTCCTTTCCCTTGAATTGACTGTAACCACCCATTACCCAGAAAAATATTTCAAATTCATAGCTCGGTGTTTGAATTAGTTACTTGTTCTACCTAATATCGAAAAACCCTAATTTTATAGTTAAAAAACTCTTGTTTGCTTCATAAATCTTCAACACTTTGTTTGATTACTTTAGCATATGCGAATGAAGTGAAATTGAATAGGTAATTTATCTTAGCCCTCTTGAATTCAATAGATATCAATCCCATCTATCATTACTCCTTCACAAGCTTGGATGTGCGACCAATAGGAGACATTGGCCAGGTTTGAATATGGACCATTGATCCCAAGATCAACGGTCATCATGCATATTTAAATTTTCCTTTATGAAGTGATAGCCTCCTTTTGTTTTTATGCAAACCGGTGTCACCATTTTGTGAACTTGCAAAGGTATAATAAGATAAAAATATACCCCTCTCGAAGGAAGGGCTCTTTGTGAAGCATTGCGATGCTGACACTTTTCATCATCTCGCAACTTTATTGCAACAAAACATCAGTCCCACCATGGCTTCGCAGAGGCTTGAGCATCTGCAATAGGAATTATCACATGGTATAATACATGTCAAGATTTCGCCATTTTGCGAGGAAGAATGTAGTAGAATGTTAGAGCTCCATGAAGAGAAGGGCCTTTATGAAACGCACGTGCTAAATTCAACAACTTAAAGTGACTAGGAAAAAGGGGACCAACCATGGACAAGAGAATAGGGCTTAGTAGAGTGTAATTAAAACATTAGATAAAAATATTATCCCATTGAAAATTTTGGACACGCATCATGCTTTTAGGGTTTCATGAGGCTAGAAAACAAAAAAACCAAAGCCTCTGTGAACCATAGAGACAATGTGAAACGTCAACACATGTCTAGAGTGCCCAGAGAATATAATACTTTAGGAAGGTAAATAATTACATTTAATACATTTATAAGGGGCACTTCCTAGTAAGAGGGGGATGTAGACACACATGACACCGATACCCTTAAGTTGTAACTTAAAGACTAGGTGAAAAAACTTGTAGCATGCCAACGGAAAAACAAAAGGATACTAGGGTATTAGCATATGAGGGCTTTAGAAATCCCTATCTTGCAAACTCTAAAACCATAATTCAATACAATTGAGGAATTTCAAAAATTTACACACACCAAACAACATAAAAATTATGAAATTTTGTAAGCTCCACCAGAAGTGATTTAACATATTTTAGGTAATTATATTGCATTTCATGAATTGTATTCCAAACTGTAGTTGATGATATTTTATATTATATTCCAGGGATAACTTTAAGAAACCCCCCCTCAGTGAAGGTGCAAAATCCTAGCAAATCTTTCCTTTTATTTGAAAAAATTATTAATTTTCCTTGGTGAATCTTGATGAATAATTGGTAAAAATAGGTCATAGTGGCGAATCCTAGTGAATAATCACTAAAACGATTAATTACAATGGAAAATCTCTCCTTCAAAAATTTGCATAGTTGGTCAGCACAGTTCCCCCATATTTCTTTTAAATTCTCACTTAAAAAAAAGACTATATGAAAAGTGAAATTGCTACCATCGATTAGCTTTTTAATCGAATGGTTGCATGTTAATTCCGTGACTTTATATGCATGTGCCTTTTAAAAAGGTTGTTGAGGCCCATAATTTGTTTTGGGCCACATGATTAAATCTAATCATGTGGCCCAAAACAAATTTTAGGCCTCAACAAGCCTTTTAAAATGCACATGCATATAAATTCACAAAATCAACTTGTAGCCATCTGATTAAAAATTTAATCGATGGCAATAAAAAAAACCTATTCAAGGCTAAAATATCCCTAAAATGAAATGGTAAACTATTATTAGTGGTGACATTTCCCAAAAATTAATTGTAGCAATATAAAATTACTCGCGAATATAATTAATAATTGTAATTACAGTATAAACTACTAGCGAATTAGTTCCAATGACGCATCGTTTAAAAAATAATGCATAGGCGAATTAATCAAGACAAATTTATTTTTTTGTAAAAACCTAGTGATTCAGTATCCTTTCTAGCTTGTATCATTCGCCATTTTTGGAGGTCCCGATTTCAAATATTCACCAATTGGCGAAGATTAACCACTAAAGTTTTCCTTGTTATATTCCATGAAATTTCAAATTACGAATCAGATTGAATAAATTAACATATTATTAATAATTTCATATTTTAATTGTGTCATACTGATAAGTTTTACATGTACTCAATGATTCATCACTCAACTCGATGCTTATATTATATTAACAACAATATCATATACAACAATGAACATTAGCAATCGTTTAATGTGTATCTAGTAAGAGAAACCATATATTTTCTTCAATGATAAAATAAATAATGTAGATAATTGAACGCCTACTGAATTTGAGTTTTTTAATGATTTCCAAATGAAGGAATACATAGAGACAATGAAAAATCTTGCTCAAAGACAACTCTGCATAGAGTTGAGTTGGAAACTCATATGATCAAATCATTATATTAGCTTTTGTAGCAAGCTCCACTGTTTACCTGGTGGAAGTGTCATTTTTTCTAACTAATAGTGTCTGAATTGAAAACAAATTAGGAATTCATGATTGAAATTGGAACTTGACTTGAATGTTTTACTCAAATTTGAATTCAAGGTTATCAGTGGTTTGATGGAATCCAAATAGTTTACCTCATCTGGGTTTTGAGGAAACTGGTTTGAATCAACCTTCCTTGTATCCTCCATCTTCTTTTTGAAATCATCCTTTCCAATGAATTGCTCAATTGTGACAAAGGCATTTGGAAAACCAAGCTCTGTCAAGTTCCTTGCCTTTTTATCTAGCTTCTTCATCTTTTTTGCAGCTTGATCTAGAAACTCCTCTGTTTCACATATTCTCAAACACTTTTGAATGATAGATGACAACTTCATCAAGACATCAATCCGATTATTAATTCCTTTTGATTTTAATTCATTATCACTGGCTTTGTAGATTACATCTTGAATTTGATTTGTATTTTCTCTATTGAAATTATTTTTTTATTGTCATTATTATTTCACAAAAATTGAGTCATGAATTTAAGTGATTTAATAAGTAATAAAAGGTCAACCATTGATATTTCTAAATCTAATAGTTCTAGGGTTATTCTAGAGGTTTGAATTCACAAGCATAGTGCTTTAGACATTTTCTTCCAAAACGCAACTACAGTTGTCCACTGAACATTTTTTTTTTTTAATGAATAGGTAGCTAGAGTACATATTCACAGAAAAAGGGTCGGTGGTAAAAAGGCACACCCCAAAAGTTACATGGGCCTAGCCCAAAAGTTCAAGAGCATAAGAAATAAAAACAACAAATAGGCCATTAAGCGGCCAAAGTAGTGCCAGCAGAGCTGGAAGGGTCTTTGTCATCCATTTTCTTCCCCCATACATCAGTGGGGTCTAGAGTGACATCAGGAGGAGCATCCCAACCATCATCACCATCTTTCTTTTCTTTATCTTCTTCCTCACGTCGAGGCGAGATTGAAAGTGCCAGTCGCAGAAATCTCTTACCACTATTCGTCCATCCAGAACTAGAGGCAGGCAGAGTATTAGAGGGTCACCTGGAACCACCACCGCCGCTACCTAAAGCACCACCAGAAGGCCAAACCTGACCAGCCTGAGGTGGAGGAGAGAGAGCACACCGAGGAGGACGAGAGTCTCGCTGAGAAGGAGGCTGAGAGCGAGGACGTGCAAAACCACTCTGTTGTCGGCCCCGAGAGGGTGATCGGCCTTGAGAAGACGAGGGCGAGTCACAGACCTGATCCATAGTGGATGGGGCATTGCCCTAGTGGTCCAATAGGACTTGGAGGTGAGCAACCTCTAGTGCAACCTTGTTTGCTTGCACATGTATCTGTAAGAGCACATTAGAACAAATAATCGCTTTAGCATAGAGAGAAACATTAATATCCATTTGAGAATGAGAAAATATGCAGGAATTTTTGACTTTCCAGATATTGAAGAGGATTTATAGCCTGAAAGTGTGCCAAAGCTAGGTGAACTTAGCAAGGATCCCAAGTGGATCTCCTAGAAAAACCATATGCCAAGAAAAAGGTTTCGACCGAAAGAGTCGAAAGAAGTCATGAATCCAAGTCCAAAGTTGTTGAGCTCTGGGAAAAAACTAGAAAAAGATGCTTAAATCTTTCAGGTTGCCCACAAAAAGGGCAACGAGGGTCCTAGACCCCCAAGTGTATAAGTCGAGAACCCACAGGCAAGCCTTGGAAAATAATACACCAAAAAAAGTGGGCCAACTTCGGATTAACACTTGTAGACCAAGTGGTAGCAAATCTTTTTCGCCAAACATGAGTAGAGGAGTGAAGAAGCCACCTCTGGCTCAAACTATTGAACATAGGAAAATGGGGTGAAAGCCACCTACAACCAAGTCGTGGCTTGTAGCTCCTAAGAGGAATTTTGGAAACCACTTCCAGTCTTTCCACCAAGTTTTGTTCCCACGAATGTCAATTTTATGAAGCATTTGTGTTGGAATGGCACTCACCAAATCGTCAAAAGTAGCATGGTATTGGTTTTGAATTATGTATTGGGCCTTAAAAGTATCACACTGCATAATGCGCATAGTGGGTCGGTGAAAGACCTGTTGCAGGGTCTGAATGCTTTTTTTCTGAAATTTGAGCATTTTAAGCCAAGGCGACTTAGCCAAAGGCTGACCATTATGCTCAAGAAGAGGAGACCACCAAATATTCTGCTAATTGAGAAAAATCCCATCACAAAATCTAGCACCGACCCATCGGAGCCAAGGCTTAACAGCCTCCTAAGCACGCCAAATGTTTTTGGCCACAAAAGGTTCCAACAATTTAAACAGGCTCCTTCATAACCAGGAGGGTTTGGAACCCTATTCCTTTTTAGGTGGGTCTATGAACAGGAAATCCAGAATGAATACAATGCCCGAGGAGAATCTTCCAAGCTTCATCTCCGGTGAGGGCTCAAATAATCCACTTGACACAAAGAGTAGTCCCTTTCCGTTGAGTGGAGAGCAGCCCAAGTCCTCTAGAATATTTGGGAAGGCAACAAAAATCCCATGCAACACGATGGAAGCCTTTGTCGGTTTCAGAGGAGGCCTATAGAAAATCCTAGAGCAACTTTTCAAACCTGTCATAGGCAACTTTGGAGGGAGCCCAACAAGAGGAGTAGTAAACATGAATGGCCGCTAAAACTTTAGAGCACACCTAGAATTTTCTAGCTAGAGAAAGAGGTTTGGTAATCTAGTAAGCAAGCTTCTACTAGACCCTGGAGAGCATAGCTTGCCAAAGCTCCCTGGGAGAGGCCTGGAAAGCAAAAGGGATGCCCAAAAAATGAAATATGCCTCCCTACCCAATCCACTTCCAATTATAGTTTTGAAGCCACACAGGAGTGGGTAAAACTGATTGCATGTAACATAAGGTCTTGTTCCATTGGATAGCAGATTCAGACAATCAAGGGCAGCAGTGATCGATTCTTCTTCCTCCAAGAGAGTGAGAAATGAATCATCCAAAAAGTGGCCATTAACAAGTTGCTCCTGAGATTTCGGGAGAGAAATCCCTTTGACACATTGTTGAGAAACTGCATGGGCCAGAAGGTAGCCAAAACCCTTAGCCGCAAATACATACAAAGAGGGGGCAAGAGGACACCCCTGTCGGATTGAGTGAAAAAGGCCAAAAGCAGAAGATTGGCGGCCATTAATAGTGATACAAGCTAAGGCATAAAAAAAAAGCATATGAACAAACTGAATGAAATTGGGCCCAAACCCCAAAGCTTACAACATCATAAGAATTAAAAGCCATTCAATGTGGTCATAGGCTTTGGAAAAATCAGTTTTGATGAATATGGCTTTTTTATTTGAGCATCGAGCCCACTCCATGCCTTCCCAAACAACAATAATACTATCCACAATGAACCTAGATTTGATGAATCCAGTTTGCTCTGGGCACACAATATGAGGCAAGAGATGGCAGATTTTTAGAGCCAGAGCCTTGCAATTATTTTGTAGGAGAAATTCAGAAGCGTGAGGGGCCTCCAGTTGTAGATGTCCATTGGATCCCCAGGCTTAGGTATGAACTTTATATTGCCCTTGTTTATTAAATTTCCTAGAGATTTGGTTTGAAAAGCCTCAAGGTAAATATGATGTAGATCATGCCCAACACAGTCCCAAAGGGCTTTGTAGAATTCACAAGGGAAGCCATCAATCGCAGGGGCCTTTTCATTGGCCATAGAAAAAATAGCTTCCTTAAGATCATCAATTGTCAACAATTGATCACAAAAAAAATTATGGGTTGACGAAATCCTATGTGGCATAATAGAAAAGCAGTCTTGAAGGGTTTGTTGTTGCACAGGTGTGGAATCCCGTGTAGTGAACACCTGCTCATAATGTTGCACAAAAGCTTGGAGAATGACAAGGAGCTCAGAGAGCACCCGAGTGCCATCCTTAATATTTTTGATGCCTAGGGATGAGTGCATGGCACAAAGTGCCAAAAAAAAAAATGGAGGCACGATCATCGATCTTAAGCCAATGTAGCTGAGCTTTAATTTACACTCCTCTGGCAGTGTAATTATCAACCACTTGCTTTTTGTGCCTTAATTCTATCACCCTGACTTGAAGCGATGGGGAAAAAGGGTTGGCCACCAAAGCCTCCTTAGTTGAACGCAAGTCAACAATGGTCGCTTCATAAGATCTCTGGCAAAAAATGGCTAGCTGGCGCCCATAAATGCGCAAGAATCGAGCAGTACGAGTGACGACATCATTCCACTAGGTAATCCAGCCTGTTTGGCCAGTCAGTCTACACTCCAAATTCCACACTCGATGAATGTGGGTCAGAGTGGGCTTGTGAAAAAGAAAAGACGTGTTCAAAAATAATTGAGTTTTACACGTGTGAGGCTAACAAGACGCATTCAATACAAAAATAAATTGGGAAGTGATCAGACAAATTCACATCCACTAACGGCTTCACTGGCAAGGCAGAGCTGGAAAAAGAAAAAAAATATTGATCCGAGATCATGGCACAATCAAGGCACTTAAATACTTTGTCAGAACCAACCCTGTAATTACACCAAGTATGCCAGAGGGAATGGGAATGGCGGTGGCCAATATTGGGATAAAAAAGGCCCAATTTATTATGCATCTAAAACCACACATCTTGTTTGTCAGCTGCCCAATGAAAGGGCAAGGTGCCATCCTTGTCATACGCCACCTCGACCATATTAAAATCCTGTAGAGTAACTAGGTGGCAACTGGCAAAGAATCAACAATCCAACACCAAAGCAAAGAGCGCTCCACAACATCATTAGAAGCATAAACATTAATAATCCCAAAGGAATAATTATCAATGCTAAGGAGAATCCAAACTATTCACTAAGAAGGATCAGTCCCATGATCCACAACACAAGAATGCAAAAATGGGGACAAAAGAGTGACGACTCTGCCATGCCCACCTGCATGCAAAGTGCAAAACATAGTACTGGCTGGCCAAATAGAATGGCAAGCTGAAGCGAGCAAAAACCTAGAAATTTTAACTTCTTGGAGACAAAGCACTTCAATACCAGAATATTTTTGTAAGGTATCTCTAACATAATACTTTATGGAGAGGTCTATTAGACCTCGAACATTCCATGAGAGTAAGTTCATGGATGAAACTCTTCCATGCTTTCGGAACCCAGTTCCTCCTCTACTAGGGAAGAGAAACTATTCTTCAAGAAATCTTATGGAACTTAACCAAGCTGAATAGGGGGTGAAAACCTTTGCTTTTCTGGCACATATTCTCCTTCTTTAAGCGGTGGAGATAGATTGTGAGAACGTCGTTGAGCTCCCGTCATGGGAGGGATATTTGGCTGAGCATACATAAAAACTGTAGGTTGAGGTGTCGCCTTTGACCTGGGCTGCACCAAAACAGTAGTAGCTCCAGAAGGAGCGTTTGTCCCCTTCTCTGAAGGGTTTGAAACCACTTTGGGTGGTTTAGAGGCCTTGGGGATCAACCCGGAAACAGTTGGCTTATTTTTATGGTTTGTAATTGTGGTACACTTTGTTTCAGCCTTAGCAGAAGGCTCTGTCTAATGAGGATTTTCAAAATCTCGTGATGGGGATGGTGTATGAGGCACTGCCAAAGGGCAGTCCTTGATCTTGTGGTCAGCTGACTGGCACCTATAGCACGTGTTAGGAAAATTGAAATACGTGAATTTCTAGGTGTGCCTAATAGCTCCTATTTGAATATCCACATATTCTTTCAAATCCTTAGATAGGTCCACCTCCACACAAACCTACTTCTGGGGCTAGGCCTGGAAAAACCTATCTGGTTCTATACAAACAACCCTCCCAAAAGAGGAAGCAATGTGATTCAGAAAGGGCACACAAGGCAAAGGAAGACTAGGGATCTCAATCCAGACCGGAACCCGCATTTTGGTGTCGTCTGAGGCAGCAAAATCTCGGATCCATGCTTGGAAAACCAACAAGGATGACCTAACATACCAGGGCCCATGGCCTGAAATAGCCTAGACATGATTAACCTCCACAAAGTGGAATAGAAAAAATCCCTTGGTCAAGTTTTGGACCATGTCAAGGCGAACCCCATGAGGGACCCAAGCCTTGTTGACCCATTCTTTTAGCACACTTTCAAGGGGATTCCTCCCAACAAAATAATCCACAAGGGTGTTTTGTTCAAGCCATTGGCAAGAAGAATCAAAATTTGGTAAAGGAAATATCACATCAGCTGGGGTATCAGAAATCTTACCTCGTGAAAAACTTTTAGAACAAATTTCTGAGGACATTTGTTCAGAGGAGGAGCCATTGAACTATACCGACGAACCATTAACACCAGCATGAATTGTTGGGTTAGAGTCGGTTGAAGGAATAATAAACCCCTAAAACCGCAGTAAATGCAGCCATACTCAATGAGGGAGGATTTTTCCTGTGCAGTAGGTGTAGTATGACGCAAGAGGGGCCAAGTATGATCGTAGAAAACAAAAAACCCTAGCAGAGCTCATACACTTCCAACTCTCCCTCAATCATGGATAACACATTGAATTTCCCCATCCACCGAACATTCATCAAACAATTATATTAATGTTATATTAACTTATTAAATAATATAACTCGTAGTTACTAGATGTTAAGTTGTACTGACATCTAGCTTCAGACATAGTACTTCGCTCAGTGGCTCACTTCTAATAAGAACTTATAATATGTTGACACTTGTCTCCATTTCAAACACTTTATGAAGGAATTAGGGTGTGTGGAAAATTTGTCCCAAAATACAACAATATATAGCATTTGATATATTCGCCACCCATGCTACGATTTTTTATTGGCATACTAGTTTAATTCGCCCATGAATATTTTTATTGGTTTGAAATTAGGTTTAATTCACCAATAATTTTTTATTGGATTGAAAATAGGTTTAATTCACCAATGAAAATATTTTTTTGGTTTGAAAACAAGTTTTAATCGCTAACATAAATATATTTTTTAGTTTGAAAACAAGTGTTAATCATCAATAGAAATATTTTTTTGGCTTCAAAACTAATTTAATTCACTAATAGAAATGTTTTATTGGTTTGAAAATAGGTTTTAATCACTAATGAAAATATTTTATTGGTTTCAAAATATATATAATTTGCCAGGATTTTCTACAGACTTCTAGCGATTACAAAAGATTTTCCAACTGAATTTATTATTATTTCTCGAAAAAAGAAAAAAATTGCCAATAAAATTAATATTTTTCGGGAAGTATACAAGATTCGCTAGGTTTTTACATATTTTTTGAGGGGGGTTCTTAGATTTATCCTTGTTTTAGGGTTGAGGGTATAAGTTTTAGGTTTGAGGATATAAAAATTAGGGTTGAGGGTATAAGGTTTAGAGTTGAGGGTATAGAGTTTAGGGTTAAGGGTTTAACATATAAGCTTTAGGGCCTAGGGTTGAGGGATAGTGTTTATATTAGAGGGTATAGGGTTTAGGGTATAAGGTTGAGGTATAAGGTTTAAGGTTGAGGGTATTTGGTATAGGGTTTACTATTGAGGGTATAAGGCATAGGGTCAAGGGTTTAGGGTTTAGGGTATAGATTTTATGGTTGAGCATTTAGCTTATAGGCTTTGGGGCCTAGTTTTAAGGGATGGTGTTTAGGGTTGAGGGTATAGTGTTGAGTATATAGGGTATAGGGTTTAGGGTTGAGGGTATTGTGCATAGGGTTGAAGCTATAGGGTTTATGGTGGAGGGTATAAGGTTGAGGGTGTATATAGGGACATATATTTGCATTATGTGATAGAGGATTTTATCTTACATATCTAGTAATAAAGTTCTTGTTTATCATTTTATCAAATTCAAAGGACTATTCCAAATCAAGAAGAGCTAGTGTAGGTGTTAAATAAATTCTCTACTTCAATTATGTGAATGGTTATTATAGGCTCTCTATCCAAGGGATTTTTTCTTTTACTCTCACCTAAATGCTTGATTCATAAGTTATTCCAAGTGTGAGAATCTCAGTTACACAAACCTCTAATATGGACAATCCTAAAAGTCTGTAATGTTCTATGATATTTTTATGAGGTGGCCAATCTATAACTAACTCTATATTTTTAGGGTCCACATAAACACCATCCTTTTTCATAATGTATCTAAGTTACTAAATCCTTTCCATACCAAAGATATACTTTTCTAAATTTCTATCAAAGCCCATGTTGTTTTAGATTTTAAATTATTTATTGAACATGATGTAGATGTTCCTCCTATATATTGCTTAATATGAGTATGTTATCTAAATACAAATTAACAAAAAAATAGTGATAGGTCTGAGTGTATCATTCATCACTCACATGATGGTGGAAAGTGTATTGGTCATGGCAAAGAGCAAGGCTAGCCATTTGAAAATTCCATTTGAATTTGAAGGTATTATTTCACACATCTAATGGTAACTTGGTAGTACCCAAACTTTAGTGAAAAAATTACCCCCCATAAGTTGATCTAAGATGCCATCAATGCAAGAAGTTGGATACCTATTCATTATAGTGATCTTGATCAAAGCTCAATAGTCAATGTAGAGGAATCAATTTCCATCCTTCTTCTTAGAAAGAGAAATTAAGTTTTCATAGGGTGGGGAACTTGGTCAAATGAAACCCTTTTGAATCAATTCCTAAATCTAGCATTTTATTTCCTCATTCTCTATGATTCATCTTCTATATCTAATGGCCCATTTGGTAATGGTATCCTTGGAATGAGATCAATAAAAAGTTGTATGTGATAGTGTAGGGTTTCCCTCGTTAGTGAGGTGAATACATCTTGATGCCCTTTAATAATATATATTTCATCTACTTTAGTTACTTTCACCCTCACCCTCAAGCAATTTTCAAAATTCTTATCTAATTTGTTTCTTATCTTTGATTTCAAAAACACCAATGAACTAAAAACTCTTGCATCCTCCACCAACCCCAATATCATTGTTTGACATAAATCAACAAGTTTGAAATATTTTAATATTGAACTACGCATATTTCACTCTGCCCTAAGTTTTTACAAGCCTTTGTTATTCATCTCGGTTCAAAGGGATTCTCCATGGAATCAAACTGGTCCATCATACTTCTTGCAAAATGCTTACATTGTTGTCTAAGCTTATCTCCATTTATAATTCCTTCTATTGTCTACTCATTGTATTTTACACTTTTCAAAAAGTATTCGACCAAGATTTTTACTTTATCATGAAAATAGGTTAGGCTATCTCAGTTTATCCAAAATTGAGGATACATAATACCCATGGCTTCAAGTATTTATTCTCAAGAGAATATATTGTAAATCTCTAAGGAAAGATATTTTTAAATTTCCTTCAAATTATCACTAACAGATTTAACAATGTCGTTAAAAGCTTCCTTTGTAACAATTACTTCTCTGATAGAGCGCCTGACTATCATACAATGGTACATTGGTATCTCAAATCCACGTACATAGATACATAAGTACCCACTTGCATTAAATTTTAAATAATTATCAGGCTAATTCAAATCTTTAATTTTCTCTCAGCTGAAAAAATTTGGGCTTTTAGAAGTTAGATATAGATATAGATGATTGAGGGCCATGCATGTATTTCTACATAGTTTGGCATATTCATTAATATACATAGTTTTGTCTTGGGATTTCTTTACAAGATTGTGTTGGCAAGAGACACTGCAGTATCACTTTGTGTTGTCATTGATGGAAACTCAAGTTGATGACCAGATACACACATTATCATTTGATCATACCAGCAGGCAGATTGAAGATTGGTAAGGCAAAATAGAGTATCCAGTTGCATAGTGGTCATCGATCTGTATGAAGATTTCAGGTTATTATTTTGTGTTGCACATCTTAAGAAATGATCTTTGGTCTATTATCTCTATTACTTTTCAAGCGCAATGGCTCATATCAATTCGTGTGGAAGTTAGGAGGTTTTGTTGGCTTATTCCCATTTTTTCTTGTATTGGAGCTGACTTCATGAATACATTATGTCACAGATGTATAAGGAATAATTAACTAATTTTTTTCATGCGCGATCATGTTTGTTTGAGTCCCCTTTATGTCTTAACAGACTTTGGAGGATACGCATAAAGATTTGATCATGGATCTAGCCAATAGTTGTAATTATTTTTGTATTCTATTGAAGCCAACAAAGGGTAAATTAAATTTTATGCTACGGATATATATATAAGATCGTTTGTATCATTTTGTATGATGTATGAGTTATGTATTGGTGCAAATTGTGAATAAGAGCAGATCAGAAGAGTGATCAAGCGCAATTTCACTTGCATATTGAAGATCTATATTGTGTGTATGAGAGAAAAAAAATAGAAGTGTAGAATCAATCTATAAGGCAACATATCTATTATTGAGCTTAACTGGAACTATAATAAGGTATTTGTAGATGCTAATCTTCTCAGTTCAAACTTTCAGATGGTTTTAATCTGATTGTCTTTTGTAAGGCAATGAGCCTTCCCTTTGAGTAGTGAGCTCTAGGAAATGCACCTGAATACAAGTGCATTCCCCTTTTTGTAATCTTCATTTGAGTATACTCATATCATAATTGTGGATTACTGTGGTTTTTTCCCTAACAAGGTTTCCATGTAAAAATCTTGGTGTTATGGTGTTGTGTTTGTTTTCCTATTTATGCATTATGATTGAATGTTGTTAGTACTTTGAAGATAAAGGTTAATAAAGTTAATTTTTGCACAACACTGATTCACCCCCCCTCTCAGTGTAGCTTGTTTCCAACAATTGGTATTAGAGCTAGTTCCTCCAGAAGAATTCTAAAAGCTTGGGGAGATCTTGGAAGGTGTTCTAATGGATTCAAGCAGTTCTTCAACAACATCTTTTGGTGGCCCTGGATGATCTTGATCAGTCAAAGGATGAAGTTTAGAAATTGCAAGAAAACCTCTCAAATGTTGAGAAATTCATTGAGTCTTTGAAAGACAAAATTAATAAGTCTAGAGAGAAAAGAAAGGAACTTTGTGATCAGATTAAGTAGAGTGACAGTAAGAGCATTGAGGAAGAACAACTCAGTCAAGACCTGAAAGAAAAGACAGAAGAATGTGAAAATATTGCCAAAGATAATAAAATCCTAAAGCATGAGATGGAATCTATCATGATGAAGATGACCAAGGAGATTGAAGATAAAAAGAAAAATGAAGAAAACTTAGCGCAGTCCTTGAAAGAAAAATCTGAAGTATGCAACTGATTGGATGATGAATTGGAACAATCTAAAAATAGTGAAGAAGCACTTGAAAGACAGCTAGATGATCTCATAAATGAACTTGCTACAACAAATAATTATAAAAGAAGTTCAAAGCTAGCTCTGCCATGCTTGATGAAATAATTAGCAGACAAAGGACTCATGGTGACAAACGAGATCTTGGATATGAAGAAGGAGAAAGATCTAGATCTGAGCAAAGGAGATCCAGATAAGGAAATAAAATGAACAAATCTGGAAGGTATCTGGTAAGGCAACCTAATGCTCAGAGATTTAATGGATATTGTTACAATTGCAATAATTTTGGACACATGGCTTCTCAATGTAGAATTAGGATGAATCAAAGTGGTCCATCTTTCTCAGGTCAGTGTTTTAATTGTCACAAGGTTGGTCATAAGTCAAATGAATGCAGAAATGTGATGAATCAATTTCATAGAAACATCAAATGTTATACATGCAATAGACTTGGCCATTTTGCTAACTAGTGCAGATCAAGAGGAAATTAGTGGAACAACTGGTCTGAAAAAATTAATTTTGTGTGCTACAACTGCAACAAAATTGGACACATTACTACATTTTGTTGGAACACAAGAGGTCTAGTAAATCAAAGGAAAAACATGTAGAAGGATATCAAGGGAAAAGGAAAACTCACTACAGATGCAGTCAGACAAAAGATGCAGAAGAAATGGGTAAAGAAAGATCCCTCTAGGGTGAACCCACAAAAGTGGTTTAAAATTCGATTGAGGAAGGAAAACTTACAAAAACCTCACCCATGCAAAAAAAAATTGTTTTGAGGGGTTCAAGAGAACTCAATGTTCGAACGAACCCAAAAGAGGTTCGCTCGAACCAAGGTTTGAGCGAATCAATTTTTATGTGGGAACCCACATTTCCCATTGTGGAAAGGGGGTTCGAGTGAACACCCCTTTTCCCACGTTCCCACCCTCTGACACAAAAAGACTCTAGATTTTTGCCCTTTGAAGCTTGGGTTGAGGATAAAAATGGAGGAGACTTCACATACCCAAACTGAAGATGGTAGTCCTCAGAACGAGCTATCCAACGAATATAATTTTAATATGTTTTGGTTTTATTATGTATGTGTTTTTTTAGTTTTATTAAACATAGGTTTTTCACCGAAAATCAAGCTCTTTGTTTTGCACATGTGGAAAAATAGTAAATTATCAAAATATTTTTTAAAAAAATATGTTTGTGTTGGGTATTGATGTCCTTGACCCATTAAAAAAAAAAAGAATTTTGATACATACAGAAAAAGTTATGTTGTATACAACCCGCTTATGTATGAATTGCAATTGGTTTGACTTCGAAGCTTGATTAAGGAGAAAATATTCAATAAAAAACTATGAGACCAAATGAAAGTGCTAGATATCGTAGTTACAAATCTAAATTCTAAAAAAATAGAATTTTATCCTTCATACAAAAAAATTTATGTTGTATATAGTGAGCGTCACTTTTTAAAAAGGTTGTTTTCTGAAAAAAATCCAGTTTTCGTGGGAGATTGAAAAAGAAGTGCAATCTAATTCCAAAATTTTTGAAAAAAATATTTTTAGAATCTATAGACAAAATGTGATGAGACTCTAGTTTGCATCATCTTCAAATTCCTCATGGTTTAGCCGCTATAGGTGCCCGAATGTGAAGATTTAGTTAAAAATAATAATTGCAGTGTCCAGTTTGGCCAAAAATTGTAAACCACTATTGTGGGATCACCCTCTATTGTTGCTAAAGAAAATGTGGCAGCACCAGAACTTGCTTCTGGTAATTCCTTTGGGAATTAGTCTCAGGCCTTTGGCCTCGGGGGAGCAGTCAAGAAAATCATATAACCCCCTAACTGGTAAATGTCACCGGATGTGGATATGTACAGTAGATGTATAAACAATCAAAAATTGTTGTTGAACTCATTGGAGGAAATGGTATGCTATACTGGAGGTCTACAAAAGTTTTACCCGTCATAGTGTATAGAAACAGGGTAACCAGATGTATAAGGGTTGAAGCATTTATTACCACAAAAAGTCAGGTATGCAAGTGATAAAAGGTTATTTCTACTTTTCATTTTTCACTTTGCATTTGGAGAAAATAAGTTTGGAGATCTCTAAGGAAATCATTGACGATTTGAGGTGAAATTCAAGCGTTGAGATGATTCAACATTTTGTGATTCGGCGAAAAAGGTATTTTTCAGAAAACTTTACGAACTTGTGATTTGATCAAAATGAATACTCCTCTAGTAGTTGAAGTTAAGGACAAACCACACCCTAAATTCAAATGGCATCCTTACAAGTCATTAGAGACTGATCCATTAGGAGTGTTTTCATCCGTTATGCATGGAGTTCTACACACAGAAGACATTAGGGTTTATATTCATGCCGATATTGAAGAACTAGGAAGTTCTCAACTTCTTAATCTATACAATAACCATATCATTGGTGAAGATTACTGTGTAAAGCCAGGACACAAAATCTTGGAAACAAAGAAATTCACACAGATTGTAAAATTTCCCATATTTGGAGAGTTGAAGTGGGTCTGTTATGTTTTAAGTCGAGTGCATGATGAATTTGTGTGGCTTAGCATTTCGCTCAAAATTACAAAGGAAGATATCAGTGCAGTAATCAGTCTAAACTCTTCTAGTGGATTACCTATTCTTAAATCTGTGAAAAAACAAACTATCACCGATGCTACAGGATCTACATATGATAGAAGGGAAATGACTATTGGTAACATTGTTGATATAGATGTAAAATTTGCATCTATGGTGATTGGGTACAACTTTGTGTTCAACACAAAAATCTATGCCACCTACCAAATAGTGAAGGAAAATGTAGATTACGACCTTTGTGAACTACTGAGAATTCAATTAATGGAGAATCTTGCAAAGATAAAGAAAGACAAGAAAAATTATTTCAAATATGGTAACCTGCTTTTGTGTTTATTTTTTTATTTCATGGGTGAAGTTTCAGGAGTAGGTAAGGTTCAGTGGAAAAAAGAACAAGTCGGTAGCCAAATAGATCAGAGATCTATTGTACAATGTTATGGATATCAAAATAAGAAATGCAGCTATGTGGGGATACTCCAAGGGTTTTCAATCTATGATGCAAGCAAGGGAGAGGATGACTACCTCTATTATAGAGAAGTACAAGGACTCAATTTTTTTCATGGTGGATGTTGATCAGTGTATGATGGAAGCAACTGATCCTAGAACAATCTGGATCATGCCCATGGGATATGAAGTTGATGGGAAAGTTATGGATATGTATGCCCAACACATACTGAGAAAACCAGAGGATCTAAAAAATGAAAGGTTCGGTACATATGCAGAGAAAGACACACAAGTTCATAATGAACTCAGGAAACATGTGATTACTAAAAGAAGTAGACATTCTTTTAGAAAGCATGGGGGTATCTGCAGAATTATTAAAAGAAGCCAGATAGAAAAGGAAAAAAGTTGAAGCAACAAATCAAGCAACAAAGGAGGTAGCTAGAACTCAATCAGTTGGTCTGACAGCACCATCTTCCCAAACAAGAACAACTAGAGGCTTCATATTTCATTCAACTCTTGCAATTAAGCCCACCCCTATAAAAAATGAGTCTAAGAGATCTAGAATGGAAGGAAAGAAAAGGAGAAAAACAGTGTATATGACTATTTTTGATGATGAGGAAATTTAGTCAGATGAAGGTGTCAAAGAGATCGGGCATCAAGGCACCAAGGCAGAAATAGTCACAAAAGGCAATCCTTCTGGTGAGGATGATCAAACAAAGAAGAAAGCAAAGACTGACAAACTGGGTATGTCAGTACAAGCACTTGAAATATCTTTGGTTAAGGACGAAAATCTAAAACCACTTTGCAAATGGTACGAATATTTTGATGAATCTGACAATTGAATTCTTTAAGAAGCAATGATAAAACATATGAATACTTTCAATAAAGTATTGATTGAAATTATGCATAGTCTTCCTAAAAGTTTGTATGATATTCTAGAATCAAGAAGGTTGAGTGCCAGAACTAAAGAGGAACAAATGAGAGAAAGGATTCTTGCATAACTATGTCTATTAATGTCTATGGATGAGATGAAGACACTTTTGAACAAATCCCAAAATAAATTTGAAAGAAAAACAAGGGTTAACAAGCTTATGATTGGTTTAACTGATGAAGTCACAAAAGAAACAAAAAAAATTCTAAGGGAAATATTGTTGAATGAGAGAATTGAAGTTGTGGCTAAGGAAACTTATACTAACAATGTCTCATCTAATCTGGTGAAAGATGTAGAAGAAGGAAATTTTGATTCTACTGAAAACTTCCAAATTCCTCTTGCAGAAGATAACACTGAAATCCCTATGGAAGTGGAGGCACCTGAGAATGTATTAGCTGACAAGGTAAAGATCTCTAAAGACAAATCAAAACCTTCAACTAAGGAAGAAATAGTTGAGGAAAATAAAGATGATGTCAAGCCAATTCCAACTAAGGCAAGAGACACTGCTGAGGTAGTGAAGAAATTCTTGGTTGATCACAAGGAAGAGATTGAACCAGAACTAATTGAAGGTCCTATTGACTTGTCTACCTTAAGCCCAATCTAGAAAATGAAAGTAGCTTTGTTTTCTCAAGATAAATCTCAAGAGGATCTACTGAAATCTCACATTGAAGATGGGGAATTGTTGAATCTTGTATCTGGAGTATTGGAGAAGATCATGCCCTCTTTTGTGAAAGACCCGACTGGATCTTCATCCGGTGAACTGAAAAAGCCTATCAACTCGGCGAGTACTCATTTTGAGTCACTAGAAAAACCTGCTATGGAAAAAGGACAAAAGGAATTTGATGTTAAAATATTTAGTGGATTGAAGGTATTGATTGCTAAAGACAAAACTGTTTTAGCCACATGTATAAAGAATGTACGTAATGCTTTATTAGAAGGTGTTAAGATCTACAAGGCATGTTTGTCTTTTTCAAAGTTTATTGAAGAAAATGAGAAGAAGATCAAAGATCTTGAAAAATAGTTAAGTGCCATTTCTGATGGATTTGATCCTCTATCTGAAGGTACTGGAAAAACATAAGATGAAGTAATGTCTTTGCTTGATAAGATAAAAATATTGGAACATGAGAATAATAAAATCATTGCTAGGACATGTGAACTTAGAGGGACAATTTCTCCAAAGATTGACATAATGTCAAGTGCTCTAAAATAAGGAGAGGACTCTATTGCAGTTGGTGATCTGACCAACCTGGAATCGGCAAAGACACAATCTTATCTAATCTGTGGCCATATCACAATCATGGAGATTCTCAAAAGAGTTTGGGACACCAACCTAATTCAGCTGAAGAAAGATTTCACAGATATTTTTCAGCTCTTGTAAGTTAAAGAAGCATTTTTGCATAACAATTTTGATTGATCCATTTTTGGTGTGCGATCCATGCCTTTTCCATTGATTTCAAAGGGGGAGAAGTGTAGAGTGAAAAATGCTTAATCATCTCAAGGGGAGAATTGCATTTTTGGAGAATTGTAGTTTTGGAATTTTAGAGAAGGTAGTGTAGTCTATCTTGGTACTGATTTGGAACTTAGTCATTTTTCACTAGGTGTTGCCATCAATGCCAAATGGGGAGATTGTTGGAAAGAGACACTATAGTATCACTTTGTGTTGTCATTGATGGAAAATCAAGTCGATGATCAGATACACACATTATCATTTGATCATACCGACAGGCAGATTAAATATTGGTAAGGCAAAACAGAGTATCCATTTGCACAGTGTTCATCGATCTGAATGAAGATTTCAAGTTATTATTTTGTGTTGTGCATCTCAGGAAATGATTTTTGGTATATTATCTATGTTACTTCTGAAGCACAGTGGATTGTATCAATTCATGTGGAAGTTAGGAGGTTCAGTTGGCTTATTCCCAGTTTTTCTTGTATTGGAGCCAACTTCATGAATACATTATATCACGGACGTATACGAAATAATTAACTAAATTTTTTCATGCTCAATCATGTTTGTTTGGGTCCCCTCTATGTCTTAACTAACTTTGGAGGATACGCATAAAGATTTGATCATGGATCTAGCCAACAGTTGTAATTATTTTTGTATTCTATTGAAGCCGACAAAGGGTAAATTTTATTTTATTTTGCAAATATATATATAAGATCGTCCATATCATTTTGTATGACGTATGAGTTGTGTATTGGTGTGAATTGAGAATAAGAGTAGAGCAGAAGAGCGATCAAGCACAGTTTCACTTGTGCATAGAAGATCTGTATTGGGTGTATGAGCAGAACATAACAAAAGTGCAGAATCAATCTGTAAGGCAATAGATCTATTATTGAGCTTAACCAAAACTATAATCAGGCATTTGTAGATTCTAATCTTCTTAGTTCAAACTTTCAGATGGTTTTAATCTGATTGTCTTTTGTAAGGCAGTGAGCCTTCCCTTTGAGCAATGAGCTCTAAGTAGTATGCCTAAATGCAAGTACATTCCTCTTTTTGTAATCTTCATTTGAGTATACTTAGATCATAATTGTGGATTGGTCATCCACTGTGGTTTTTCCCCTAACAAGGTTTCCAATTAAAAATCTTGGTGTTATGGTGTTGTGTTTATTTTCCCGTTTATGCATTATGATTGAATGTTGTTAGTACTTTGAAGATAAAGGTTAATAAAGTTAATTTTTTCACAACACCGATTCACCCCCCTCTCAGTGTAGCTTGTTTCCAATAGATTGTTCATTTCATCCAATATGGGGAGAAGAATAGCTAAAGTCAAGAGTGTCTCTACATCTCTCAACCTATGTAAGAGGTCAGGAGCTTTGTCTACTATGTTGTGATGCTCATACATTACTCCAATCAAGGATCCATATTCTGAAAGAACTCGTTGTACTGGTTCATGCAAGGAGATCCATTTGGTATCAACATCCTTGAGAAGCTTGTTTCTTGCTATTATTTCCTTAGCAAAATTTTAAAATTTTGTGAAACGTTTGGGACTTTGAAACAAGTATGCGTAGAGCTCATGGAATAGATTTTCAACTTTTGATACTATAGGAAACTTGTGTACAATTCTAAATGCTAAATTCATTATGTGGGCCATGCAGTGAATTCCAAGCATGTATGGTGCACAAGTAGTTTGTAAATTTTTGCAAACATCGGTCCTATGACCTTGCATTACTGAAACTCCATCAACTCCTACACACACCAAATTTTTGGCAATTGTCAAGTCATCCATACCTACAATTTCATTCAAATATTTCTTGACTTGTTCAAATAGATTTTGTGATGTTGAGTTGTCCTTCATTTTATGAACACAAAGAAGATGAGCTTGGTAGACATGTTGTTTTATAGTATACACATGCATATAAACCTAAGAAGTATTATCTACCATAGTAACTTCATCTAAAGATAATGCAATGAACTTTGACTCTTTTACTTTCTCCTTTAAATCTTTCATTTTCACTACAGCAAGACAATTTTCCCATTCTCATCCAATGTTTACTGACCAATGTGCGCTAGGAAAGTGAGGAAAACCCAAAAAAGATAATAAATTAAAATATTTTTGGTAGTCTATCATAGGATGCCCTCTAGAAAAAATATGAAAAACAACGATCATTTGAATAGTTTTTTCCAATTGTGCTCCTTCCATTACTTTTCCAAATTGAGCCTCAATTATACCTCCACATGCAGCAAGCTTCAAAATTATTTTCTTATTCTCTTCATATTCTGCAGCATACTTAACATGAAGGCATTCTTCCTTTGATTTCCATCGTACTACGAATTGTTCTTTTTCATCTATGATATTTTTCATAGACTTTACCTATATTCTTTTCTATAATGTCAAGCTTTAGCTGTAACTTCTTGTCTCCTTTACATTTCCAACTACAAATCATACACTTGCATTCTATTGGAGGTTCATCTTTATTTGCTTTCTCCACTGCTATAATGAATGGGTACTTTGAAACCCAATCAAGTTGAAAATTTCTTTCCATTTCCCACTCATGCCCCATTTTTTATTTTCCTTTTATTTTCTTGCTACCAACATCATCCAAGTCAATTATCTCATTTTGGCTAACCAGGGTATCCCTTAGAACACCTATTGTGGTATTGCCATCCTCATTTGGCTCATTTAACTCAATGAAAATCTCACCTTGACCTTCCAGTGGTGGTGAGGTATTGTGAATGCCTTCTTCATTAATATTTGGTGGAAGAGTTGATGATGTAGCTCCATCTTGATCTGATGGACCAGGAGCATTACCAATTCCAAAGTAAGATTTTATGGTAACTCTACATTTGGGATGTTTTGATTGCCTCCCAATCCCTTCACCACCCTGAGGAGTCTTACCCTTGTTGCACTTGCTACTCGACATATTGATCTCTCACTTGGAATAAAAGCTAGGCAAAAATGTCTTCTTGTTTAAGAAGGACATCTACTATAGATCCCATTCCCTACTCAATATCATCTTTAATTTTGAAGCAAGAATGAAAAAGAGATAAATAAATCTTATACAACTATGAAGAATTGATCACTCACCTTTAAGTTTAGGTTTTCACTAACTTGATATTCATTAATGCAAGAATGCTTGTGTTGTAAGTTTGTAACTTGCCTACGATCAACTTCAAGGTTCCAAGTACCACTTTTGAATCGAGAGCTCACAAGTTCAGAACTAAACAAAATGTGTAAGAATAAATGACAGTTTTGATTGTATTTATATCAATTCATATTTGGAAAATTTTGTGGGATTTTTAAATGATATATTAAAAATTTGGCAAATCCCACATGATTATACAATGATACGTTGTAATTTTCAAGGTGATTATGGCCCTATGATTAGCATGGTGGTGTCACGACAATTGGCGAAATGTGTCCTCAAATGTAATTATTTTTTAATGTTATTGGTGAAATGGGTCCTCATAAGCAACTATTTGTAAATTTTAATTGGCAAAATGGGTCCTGATACACAATGCTGTTTTAATAGCATTGGTGAATATGTAGGTGATTTATTACATGCTTCCGAGATTCAAGGCAAAAATATTAATTGATCCATTTTAAAAGCGTAATTTATTATGGCAACTTTATTACTTCAATATGCCTCATAAAAAAATTGATGGTGAATGGACATGCTTTGGACCGATAATTCGTAAAATCTGAGCGATTTGGCCACCTTTTTGGGTGCAATTATTTCACCAATTTTGACTCGACCGATATCTAATATTCACCAATTAGTGAAGATTTGCCACTAAAGTTATCCCTAGTTGGAGGTATGCCATCTTTCACATTTCAAGTTGGAGGCACGCCATCTTTCACATCTCAAGTTGAAGGTACACCATCTTTTCCATCTTAAATTCAAGATATGCCATCTTTTTCATCTCCAATTGAAGGTATGCCATCTATCCCATCTCATTTAAATATTGATGAGATTCCTAATGTTGAGGCAACTTTACCTTTGAGAACACATCCTAGAGTTTTGCATAGAAAACCTAAGTTTTTGATTGATATTGATGATAATATTTTAAAATTGATGGTTGATAAGATTCCAAAGAATACTTGTCAGAGATATGCTAATAAGATATGGAGATTATTTTTTGAGAAATTAAATGAAACTAGAAGATTTCAACTATTTGTTGAAATGATGAAAAATATAAAAGTTAGGCCCATTATGAAGATTCTTGGGCTAAGAACATTGGATGATTCAAGTGAGAAATTTATTGTAAAGAATCTAATGAATTTATATGAGAGTATGGGTTCCACCTCATGCACCAAATATAGTAATGTCACACGATGTGTCATTACATTAAAAATAGTAAGAAATCAAACCAAGAAAGCCTGCCTCATTAGAGAGAAAAGTCAAGTATTGAAAATAACTAGAAAAAACTCTAATGAGAGCCATTGGAAGGTGTCAGAGAGTGGAGGACCCAAATAATAATGAATTATAGGATTCTTCAATAGACTCCCATGAACAGATAAACCAATCGTTGAGCCTTGAGATCCCTAATTGAATAGTTTTGAAAGAATAACACAAGGGTATCTCCTAATCAAAGAGATGTTTTAAGGAGAATTGGTAATTGAAACCATCTGTGAGCCACATCCAAAGTATTTTTTGGATATGACTCAAACACATTTTTTTGCCAAATTTCTAGAGATGTATCCTCAAATTAAAATTAGTCAAAGGTATTTTTAAATTGTAAATCCTTTTATGTCAAAAAAAATCACATGCACAAATTGTTTTTTTATAGTGCATATTGAGTTTTCTAACCATTATGATTTTTATAGATATATATGTGTAGATTTACATACAAGATCCACCTAGATCTTCAAGAGAATTCACAAGAAACATTTCCTTCCACTCATTATTGACCAAATATCTTCTCCATTACTAGTACAAACCTCAAGTTCCCACTCCATTTCCTATAGTCAAAACCTAGACACCTCCTAATTCACCCTATGTTTCATCATTCCTTCCTAATCACATCCCATCAACCTCTAATACTTCACCCTATGTTCCATTATCTCATCCTAACCCATCCTATTAATCTCTGCTAATCCATCCTATGTTACAGTATTCCCTTCTATTCCGAAACCATTAACCTCTCTTATTTCATCCTATGTTCCATTATCCTCTCTTGGTCTTATCCTATTATCTTCTCTTAGAAGGAGAAAATGTAAATAGAGGATGAGGAATAAGATTTCCATAAAGTGTCATAGTAAGAGAAAAAAGGATATTGTGGAGAAGAATCATAAGAGATACAATAGGAGGATCCTCACAATTAGGGAGAGGAGCAACAAACTCAAGAATAGGATCCAATTTATTTGACTTGATGTGTTTTGAGAATGGACTAGCGTATATCTATAGGTTTTGGTTAGGCGCTATTAAAATATTTCCCTCATAATCATGCCCCTCAACATGTATACAATTAGAATCAAACGATTCCTTTACCTTGTTATCTCAACTCATTCATCTCTCATTGTTGTGACCAATCATGCAAGAAAATTAGAAAAATGATAGTCATATCTGCAAAGGTGGGGGTTCTAAAAGTTCTTAAAAACCACATGAGAAAAAGATTAAGGAGATTTGATTCTATTAATTGATTCATGGAAAATAAAATGATTTATCTAATCTAGTGAAGTGGTAGTTAGATTATAGTTTGAATAAAATAACATTAAAAGAGGAAGAAAAAGTAAATGAATAAAAAATATTAACATTAGGCTTTGGTTCCATCAAATTGTTATTATAACTCTTCTTAAAATATGATTTGGAGAATTTAGAGGGAAAATAAGTGGAAGTAGAAGTAGGGATAGTAGTATGAATAGAAGAAGAATATATCATAATACTATAAATTAACCTTCTATAGCTTAGTCTCATAATCTCTCAAGGCAACACACAAATCTATAAAATGAATATATATTTGAAATAACACTATTTTGGATTGTCATTAGCAAGGTCTCCATGAACAACCTTTGAATCCCAATTTTGGATAGTAAAGTGTATTTTTGGAATAATAGAGTAGTAATACAACATGAAATCACTTAACATATTTTATAGGGCCTTCTTTAAATGACATAGATCTAAAAATTTACTTGTAAGTTAATTTGGACTTGGAAATGACTCACAAAGGCTTATAAAATTTCATTGAAAGAATGTATACAAGGTAGGGAGGAGAGTAGAACCACTTAAATGTACAGTCCTTAAGGGTCCTAGAAAATATTTTAGCTAGGATATGATGATCAAAGATAAGATCAACACATGTAACAAATTTGTGGAAGATTATTTTTTCATATCATAATTCCTAAGGGTTTTTTGGAGAGACAATTTTAGATTCACAGGTATAATTTCAAGCACAGTTAGAGGATTTTGTATTAGTCTCTAGATTTTAACTTGTACTTGTCTTAGAGTTATGAACATTTGACATTGACTATGCCATGTGAAGAATCTACATGATGCTTCAATTTTGTTATCACCAGTGGAGGTTTAAATCTACACATTTTTTGTGTCTACATATTTTGGTGGATCCATGTTGAACTATTTTAAGATTTGTAAATTTGATAATTTACTATGGTTTTAGTAGGAGGATAAAATCCAAATATTGTGTCCCACTAATGGGCCAACATTTAGTTTTTCTTGAACATATGTCGTGTGATTTAAAAATACATGGGAGGTTCAATCTAAGTAGATATAATTTGATATAATAATTTGGGTTTAGATCTACCCCTTATATTGAACCACCTCTATGGATCCTCTAACATGACCTCAACTACTCCAATCTTCTTGTTGGTAAAAAATGCTATTTTATGTCACATTTTTAAGGGTCAAATAAATTCATCCAAAGAAATTTTTTACAAGAAGGAACCCCTATATGATGTATTTTTTAAAAGTACAATATGCATTATATATTTTTTTATATTTTAAACCAAGATGGGTCCTTGACAAAAAATAACCTATATTCAAGACACCAAAAAAAATGATAAACTATTAGAAAAAAACTCAATAAATTACATTGTAATTTGCATTGATGTCCTTATTTCAATAGAAAAATATAATTTTGATATATACACAAAGAGAAAAGTGTTATAGTAAAATATAGGTCTAATTTTTTTGTTATTACTAATTAAAATTAATAATAAATAAAATTTAATAAAAAGATGCATGCGGTAGATATTGTAGTATTTATCAATGTCCAATAAATCATGAAATTATTTATTTATAATTCAAGTTATGTGTGATGACGAAATATTACTCAATACAAAAGATTGGAAATATAATAAAAATATTAAAAACTAGTCAAATATGATAGATTTAAAAAAAAAAGAAAAATTATAAATTGGATATACATAGAACATTATACAAATGATTAGTTTACACCATCCTCAAATTATAGATAGTTTTTGCATTATAATTGATAAATTGTGATGAATGCTAAAAAAAGCTGATTTTGGTGGCCTAATAATGCTAAAAAGTGGCACATTATTGTGTTGTCACCTAAGGGCATTGGCTATGCTTTCGTCACCTTTGTCCTAGATCACATGTGTGTAGTATAAAGCTTTGAGTTCCATTTCTATGTACCTTCATGTTGTATAGGAAACTTGGAAGTAGATTTGGAGAGTGTTGTTGGTGTTGTATGCGCAATAAGGATATTCACCATGATAATGTTGGTGGTGAATTTCTAGTCTCTTTTTTAGCATCTCATTTATTTTTATAGATTGTTTAGATGTCATGGAGTTATAGATTTTTATTTTTTGGTTTTTATCCATCATTGAGCATTGGCATGTTGACTAGTAGACAGGAAAGGAGATGGGTGATTAAGAAGGCCATTTAAAGGCCTCACAGGAACAAGGGAGGGATGCCTTATGGTTTGAGTACATTGACTGTGTTGTCAAAAGAGGATATAGATCATATTTTAATGAGAGATTTTGTGTAGATACATGGTTGTGATGGATCATTATCTAGTTGAACATGATGACCATGATGTCATGGGAAGATTTTGTGTATAATGAGATTTTTTTAGGAAATTATCATGATATTGCTATGGGATGTTTATCATGATGTCATGAGTTTATTTGGAACACTTTTAGTGGTGTTTTGTTAGTTGTTTGGATTTTTTAGTTTGATAGATGGTATTTTGGTATTGAGGATGATAATGATGTGTCTTGGTGGACTTTGGATCATGAATAATATTTTGGCATGATATAACTACTTTTGAGTATATTTATCAATTCGAGATAGATTATTTTATATTATGAAGATGTAAATTATAGTAATGGGGATTTCCTCGACTCTACAATAATCATGCAATGGGAGCATTAAATATTATTTGAGGTTAATCTTCTAGCATTGAGTATAGTAATCATTATACCTTGAAGAATAGCACTCTTATATAGTATAATGTTATAATTGGAGTTTGTTTAGGCATGAAATGATTGGAGATGTACCTATTATTACTAGACAAATTAATTTGTAGATGGAGATCTCCTATTTTTAATAGATTAAGTGTTGGAATGGGATAAGTCACTAGGAAAATAAAGAATCCTACACCTATGGTTAGACATGAATTGAACATGACTTAATGAGGATAATTTTTAGAGAGTCTCATAGTGACTCAAATAATCACATGAAGAATAAATTCTCATGCAAGCCACTCTTAAGTAGCTCCACTTGATTGGGAATGTAACTTTATATGTGTTGTCCACCTAGTTCCTAGATGAATTCTAGTTTTACTTTATCTTACATGGGTCTTGAGATGTGTCCAAAGTTAGTTTTAAGAAGGGTTTCGAGAATTACATGGAATGGTTAGTAGATATAGATGGATTTCACATATGTGGGAATGGATGTTGGTGAGATCTTATTTCTATTTGAGAATCTTACATCTTGCAAATTTTTGATTTGTTGCTACTATGTTTGATCTTGGGGTTGAATAATTATATGTGGAAAGAGATTTTATGTATGGAGATTTAAATGAGGAGATTTGCGATACAAATTAAGAGTACTTATTGGTGTTGTAAGAAGGACATGGTTTATAGTATTCTTAGTTCATTGGATGTGATCTAAAGAATATAAGCCATATCCTTCATGTAAGTGTAATTGGTATTTTGGATGTGGCCAAGCATATATCTTTTATTCTGGCATAGTAGATATGTTGGCATCTATATAGTTATGATTTCATTCTACATTTTTTTTCTCTTCACTACCTACAATAAAATTTTAATATCTACATTAAGTGGTGTCATACACACCTTTGGGGGACTTGCCTTAAGGAGGGTGAAATTTTTTTTTTCCTTGATTATGGTAAAGTAACACAAAATATTTGGAAGATTGAGAATTATTTTCTTTAGGAAATTTATAGAATATTCAATGATTAATATAGGTGTGTATAGGTACAACTGTGGAGGTGTAGTAATGGCTTTTATTGTGTTGTGGTGTGCTTGTGCCTACTATCTCTTGTTGTGTCATGTTTAAATGTTTTTTTTGCTCTTTTTTTGTGGTATGTGATCTTCTATCATATTTATACACTTATCCTTCCCTTTAATAAAAAGTACATAAGGTTTTGACCACTTGGACACAAAAAGGATAAGGAAATCAATTCAAGAGAAAAAGGTAGACCTATCAATGTTGGAAATTTTAATTTTTGAACATTATGGATAAAATTGCATGCAATCCTATCCAAGAGACAAAAATGTGAGCTTGGTGATATCCAATTTGATCAAATAGCTATAATTAACATTAAATTCAAAGGTTTGAGTTTAGAAAGGTTGAATGTGAAGTGACTTACAATGTACTAGGGATAAATTGCACACCAAATAATCATAGAAGTTTGTTTTAGTGTACATTAAAATGAAAGGGCTAAGAGAGTAATAAATGTTAGGGAAAGTGCTCAATAGTCACTTTTCATCTTTATATTTTATCCCCACTTTAAAGAGTATATATGTACTTAAGAGAATCATGCATGCTAAAGTAAAAGTAGTAATTACAAGTTGTATACCTAATTCAAAAAGTTCACAAAAGAATTTATTTATATAAATTTATATGTCTTTGCTTGAGAGCAACACGTCACCCAGACAAAACCCTTGATATGAAAATTAAAGGAAATACAACTAGTTTCCTATATTAAACTCAATAAAAAATAATCCTCACCATTAATACTATAAGAAAAGATGGGTAAATGTACAAAGTTGTGTCACACTTTTGACCAACTTATCAACACAAGTAAATTTAAGTATTTCTAACTAAAAATCAATTTTGATCAAACATATGATCTAGTAAAATTCATTCTAGTTAAGTTAGATATGTCCACAACTTTTCCAACTAAAATTGTTGGCTAAATGCATATGTAGCACCACTCCTACTCATTTAAAAACTTGATGTTTCAACAACTCCTACTCATTTAAATAACATTTAAAAAAAATATAAAATAGCCTTTTGTAGATTCATAAGTGTAGTTTTCAAGTATATATATACTTTAATTATTATTTATGTTTATATTTATATAAAGTTTAATTTTTATTTATATTTTATATTTTATTTTTACTAAAATTATGTTATCAACAAAAAATATTAGGTTGATTACCATGTCAAGAAAAATACTAAAACTTATTAAAAAAAATTGAAAAAAATATGATTTACTAGATAAAAGAATCTATATCAAGATGGTATAATTTTTTTCTATTTTAGATAAATAGTTAATATGAAAGTTGGCATCAAATGGAAACAACTATGTTTTAATAAACACACATTTTAATATTTATTTTAAAATATATTTATCAAAATTGGAAAAAAATATATATATACATGCACTAAAATTTCAAGTTATAAATACAAACAAAAAATTGAAGGAATTATATATAAAGATTAACGTCTCATGTAACTTCATTTTTTAGCATTTTATCAACAACTAGATTATAATGTCAATTTAAAAAAAAAAACAATATTTAAATGGTTCTTAATTTATTTTTTTAAATAACAAAAAATAAAATTTACTAAAACATATACATTTTATTAGTTTACATCATTTCAAAATTCAAAACATAGATGCCACTTTTTAGTGATTCAAGTTTAAAAGTTTGATTAGTGTTGGTCATTTCCTTTATAAAAGTGTGACACAACTTTGTACTTTTACCTAATGTCACAGGCATCCTAATATACTAACAACATTTCAACATAAACCAACATAACAATAATGAAAGAAAGAACAACTAGAAAAAATGGCCTTTGCAGAGAAACGACAGGGTATTAGCTATTTTTCAAAAAATGCCAGATCCTCTGCCCCTCGGGCCCCTCATGGTTATGGACGTCAGGATCAGCCCCACTATAATCCACAAGAATATCCTACATGGCATTCAGTGGGTCAAGGTAAACAGTATGGTAAGCATTGTTTCACTCGACCAAACTGGACACCTTTTCATAGGTCTCAAAGATTGAATCATGATAAACAACCTCCATTTGACATTTGGGAAGATGGAAGCCTTCGTTCTGAAAAGATTAGTTTGCCAATGAATAATTATCGAAATGGGGATCCTCAATGCTTGGGTAGGTTTCCTATTCAAATTGGAGGTGAAAAATAGATCTCAAATGGGTATATTGTTCCTACTGGGAAAAATCTACCATATGCAAAGCCTATACAAGATAGTAAAGTTGCTTCCTTCAATTCAGTCAATCACTAAAAACAACAGTACAAGACGGATTTCTCAAAAAAGGCTTACGGCAAGGGTTGCATTTACTCAAGATTTCCTTCAAACAAGGTTTGGAGAAAAGTAGACAAGCATTTAAAAACTAAGGGATTGTCGTCAAAAAAATTAGTAGATTTGAATAAGGGTTTTGTGGCTCGAGCTCAAAATGATGTTCATAAAATATTTCAAGGCTTACAAAAGGATGAGGGTTTTGGGCCAAAAAAGCATACTCATATTGGAAAGTCCTCTAATGATCTTCAGAAGCAGGGTCATAAAAGTAATCAAAAAAGAAATAGGAGATATGCCAATTGGAAAAAACATAAAGAGGCTCAGAAAAGACATAAGGAGTCTCTCAAATCCAATCCAAAGTTGCAAAAGGAGGACATTATTTCATCCAAAGATTTTGGAAAGACTCAAAAAGGCTTTGTCCAAGTTTCCTTTTCGGAAGAATACCTAAACCCACAAATTCAAGATCTTAGATAGAAGGCCCTAATCTGTAAGTTTTGGGACCTTTCGCTTGATTTAGATTCTTTAAGAGAATTATTATTTGAAGAATGAGTGGGTGCTAAACATATTTTTTATCTCGATGAAAAAAGGAATTTTTGTTGTTCTTTTTGATGAGAAAAGTAATAGGGATGTTGTTTATAAGATTAAATCTTGGATTTATAAGGGCTCTAGCTTGCTCATTCAGCCATGGTGTCCTAACTTCAACCCTCAATAGTTTTTGGTTAAGTTTGTTCCCTTTTGGATTCAATTGCATGGCTTGCCTCTTGAATATAGAGAGACCAAGTTGATGTAGATAATGGAAAATTATGTTGGGATATTTTTAAAACATGATTTTGATTTTTATAGAAATTGATCTAAGCTAGTTCGGGTATGTATTTTGGTGGATACATCAAAGGATTTTCCAACACAAATCCATATTTCCACAAGAATGGGGTATGGGTTCTAGATTTATAGATGGAAAATCCACATAATGTTTACTTTGTTTGCCATAGTGCTAATCATAATGCTTCAAGTTTTCAAGATATGCCATCTCCTCAACCCAGGTCTTCTCATCATCAAGATGTATCTAAACCTATTGGTTTAGTTAGTAAGAGAGGTCCTAAAGACTCTACTTCATTGGAGTTTTCCAGTTCAATAATCTCTCCAGTAAATGATTGTATAATTGATCTCCATAATAAGGTTAGCTCCATCATTTTGAATTCTGCCAAAGAGGATAAATTTGTTAAGAGAATCTTAGTTAAAAATTTGTCTTCTTCCCCAATTATTTTTGTTTTTGTTTCTAAAGCTTGGGTAGAAAACAATTTTCAAGGGCTCAAAGGTATATTTATCTCCCAGTCACTCCAATTATATTCTACATCCATTACGGCTTCTTCAAAATCTTAGCTAGATGGTGTTGTAGCTTCTCTCATGTTTGCCTCTACTGATTTAAGAGTTGTTGCCTTCAATAATGCATTCAACACTGCAAAATGTAGTGAAAATGACTGTTCATTGGAGATTTGGACATTTTTGAATTTGAAAAATTGTTAGAATAGGAGAGACTAAAAGAGTTGGTTGATTCAATGGTAATATAAGAAGGTGCAAAATTGATAGAGGAAATAGATACGAAAATTGAACATGAACCAAATCAATATTTGGAATCATATTTAATTTTATCTAGGGGAGGGTTTATGGTTCCTAAAGGGGGTATTGAAGAATCAGAAAATGGTTTTGTAGGGGATGAGGATTTTGATTTTTCACAATCTCTATCAATATCTCAAACTCTAGTGAGTCAACCTCTGGTTAAGAAATCTCCTGGTAAGAGGGGGAGAAAGTCTTGCCTCACTAAGATTAAAGAGGAAATTGAAGCAGGTTTACAAGCCACTTTGGATGGGAACTTCACCCCGTCTGCTAATAAAAGACCGAGGAGAGCATGCTTCTCTCCTCAAGCACAATGAGGATAATTTCTTGGAATGTCAAGGGTATTAATGCCCCTGACAAAAGAGCTCATATCAAGCATCAGATCAATGTTTTTGGAGTGGACATTGTCATTATTCAAGAATCTAAGTTAGTAGATGCACAATTTGAAAATATTGTCAAGAAATAGTCTAAATGGAAAGCATTTTCTTCACCTACCAGTGGTGCTTCGGGAGGTCTCATTACATTGTGGAATACATCTATAGTTTCAGTAGATCTCATGAGAAATGAACGAAATCGGCAGCTTTTATTGATTCACTGTTATGATTCGAAGTTTAGTCTTTTTAATGTTTATGGGCCTACTGCACCTGTTGAGAAAAATTCTCTTTGGGATTCCCTCATAGATTTCACGGGTGGTACTGTTGCTGATAAGATCATATTGGCAAGATATTTCAACGCCATTACTTCTCATCATGAGAAAAATGGGGGTATTATTCCACCTCCCAAAATAATGGAAGACTTTGCTTCTTTCATCCAGGATAATGCGCTTATAGATATAAAACCTATTCCTAGGAAGTTTACATGGACTAATCGAAGAAGAAATTCTCCATAGATAGCAATGAGACTAGATATATTCTTATCTTTTTCAAATTGGTTGGTTGATGGTTATTCTATGTCTTCAGTGATTCTTCCTTTTGTTGCCTCAGATCACTATGCAATTAATTTAGATTTATCCTCTTCTAATCCGAGAAAGAGCATAAAATCATTGTTTAAATTTGAGAAAATGTGGTTCAGACATCTAGATTTTTTGCATTTGTTGCAGCAATGATGGGTTTCAGCTCCTTTTGTTGAAGGTTCAAAGCTGTTTCAGTTCTACAAAAATATTTCATATATAAAGCAACAAGTTAATCAATGGAACATTCATGTTTCCAAGAATATTTCTTATCAAAAAGAAAAAGTTTCTAAGCAGCTTGAACACATAAATGAGCATATCATTCATCATGGCCTCGATCCTCAAACTTATGATCAATAACGGGTTCTTCAAGAAGAATGGACAGAACTGCTTGCAAGGGAAGAGGAGTATTGGAGACAGAAATCTCGTGAATTGTGGTTAAGAGATGGTGATCGTAATACAATTTTTTTTTCATATGTCTACACAAGTAAAAAAGGCCAAGAATTCAATTTTTTCGATTCAAGATAGTTCTTCAGGGATAGTGCTTACAAAGGAGTGTGAGATTCAGAATGAAGGGATCAAGTTTTTTTCAAACTTGTTATCGGCCCTTGATGATCAAAATTAGTTGTTGGATCAGCAGTCACAGGGTCTTATATCTATAATTCCAAGTTTAATCTCTGATGAAGATAACAAATCTTTGCTAAAACCTTTCACTTTGTCTGAAATTAAACAAGTTGTCTTCTCTTTATCCTCGGATAAGGCACCAGGATCAGATGATTTTATTGCACTTTTCTTCCAAAAGAGTTGGGATTTTATTGGTATTGATTTTCTTATGGTAGTTGAAGAGTCAAGAAGAACTGGTACCATGCTTAAACAATTTAATACTACCAATATTGCAATGATTCCGAAGGTCAAAGATCCAAAAACATTTGTAGATTTCAAACCAATCTCTTTGTTTAATACAGTGTATAAGATAATCACAAAAGCAAATTATCTTCATCTTCATCCTTTCATTTCGAATATCATCTATCTTGTTCAAGGTGGCTTTGTTCTAGGGAGAGAAACAATAGATGGTGCTATTATTACACATGAAATCCTGCATTATATTAAAGAGCATAATCTTCCTTCATTCATTGTCAAACTTGACATGATGAAGGCTTATGACAAAGAAAATTGGCAATTTTTGATGCAAGTGTTAAAAAAGTTTGGTTTTAGTCATAAGTGGTGCAAATGGACATACTCCTCCATTTTAGGTGCTAAATTTTTAGTTGTTATAAATGGTATACCTGTTGGGTTTTTCAATTCTTCTCAATGGGTGAGACAAGGGGATCCCCTTTCCCATTTTCTCTTTATCATAATGGAAGCAGCATTGAGAAGATCGATAAAGCAAGCTTACTCACAAGGGTTATGGCAAGGGATTTTGGTTCCCCAAACAAACATTTCAGCTACTCACAATTTGTTTGCAGATGATACAACACTATTGGGGAAATATTTTGTTCAAGAGGCCACACAAATGAAATGTATTTTGCACAAAGACACTGTTGTTTTAGGTCAAAGGATAAATGCAAGTAAGTCCAATTTTTTTATTTTCAATACAAGTGCTCCTTTGAGAAGAAGAATTTTAAAAATCTTGGGTTTTCAAGTATCAGACATTCCTTGCACATACTTAGGTATACCTCTTTTAATGGGGACAAACAAGCCTAGTTTTTGGGATAAGGTTTTAGAAATGATAAAAGCTAGGGTGTCGTCTTGGAAAGCAAGATGGCTCTCATTGTCAGGAAGAATTTTGTTGATAAAATCTATCCTTTCTTCTATTCCAAATTATTTTACGGTAGTGTTAAAAGCACCTAAAATGGTCATCTATCAAATTGAAAAACTAATTAGGGGTTTCTTGTGGATGGGAAACATGGATGATCATAGAAAGTTGTGACTTATTTCCTTGGAAAAGATGTGCACAAAAAAACTCAAAGGTGGGACAGGTTTACATGATTTAATTTCAAGAAATTTGGCTTTTGGTGCTAAATTAATTTGGTATATGTATACAAGACCACAATTGAGATGGTGTAGTATTCTACAAGCAAAATATCTAGATAATCAATCACCAGCTAGGATACTAACTATTGCAAACCCTCTTAATGGATCAAAAATCTGGAATTTTATGTTATTAAGACATATCATTGTTTCTTACATCTCTTGGGAAGTGAATAATGGAGAGGATGTGTTATTTTGGGGTGACTCATGGAATGGTCATCCTCCTTTGAACTCCAATTAGGAATTGGTAGTCACATAAGGTTTGCTTAAGGGATGTTGGGGCTCTAAACTAATTGATTATGTGCAGTCTGTGTGTGCATCTTCTGGGAGGGTAACATGGAAAGATGCCTCTCTTATGCCCATTCCACAAAATGAAGTGGTTTTATTGAACAACATTTTGAAAAACAGAGTGGTATACCTTTCGAACAAGAAGGATAGAATTATATGGGCTCCCTCAAAGAATGGACAGTATTTTGTCAAACAGGGATATAAAGATTTAATCAGCAAAGGCCAACAGATTCACAAGCAAAGAGCTTTCTCTTTTTGTTGGAACCTGATGGTGCTTCCAAAGGCAAGTAGTTTTGAATGGTTGGCTTTGAAGCATAAAATCATTACTTGGTATTGTTGATTCATTTCAATGTGTTCTTTGTGGTGATCACCAGGAAACAATAGATCATTTGTTTGTTCAATGTGTCTACTCTTAGGAGTGTTGGAATTTCATTAAGTAGAGATTAAGTTGTTTTCATGTTCTTCCTAATTCTCTCTGGGATGTTTTCTCCAGTTGGCTTGTTTTATATAAATCTGGTTTTTTTGCTTGTATCTAGAGAATAGTCCCAACAGTGCTCATTTGGAACATTTGGTGGGAACAAAATAGAAGAATTTTCAGGGACTCTAAGTCTTTAGTTAATTAGACTGCAGTAAAAATTGAGAAAGTAGTTTCAGAATGTGTGAATTCTTATGTTTATAACCATAAATCAAATGCTTCCATTTTGACAAGTTGGGATAATCATAGTTTTAAAATTTGGCAAAAATTCATTACACTTCCATTCAAAGGTAGTATGTTGCATCCTCCTAAGCAAAAAGTGGATAAAAAAAGTGTAAAGTGGTTACCTCCCCAGGATATTTTTTGCAAACTCAACTTTGATGGGGCTTCTCGTGGCAATCTTGGGGTGTTAGGAGCAGGTATGTGTATTCGTGATTGCAAGGGCATCCTACTTGTAGCTAAATCAGTTCAGTTATCCAGGGGAACGAATAATATAGCTAAAGCTCAGGCCCTTTTATATGGTTTGAATTTGGCCCAAACCAAAATGGTATTAAAAAACTTCAAATTGAAGGTGATTCATTATCGATTATCAATGCTTGCAAACAACAATCTATTCCCAATTGACAACTAAATTATGTTCTTCAAAGGTGTTGGTCTTTATTCTCATGGTTTGAATCAATAATTATCTCTCATACCTGTCGAGAAGGAAATCAATTGGTTGATTCACTAGCCAATTTGGGTTGTGAAGGAAAAGATATTGAATTTTTTTAAGATTCCAACATTAAGCTTTTTCTTTCAATTGCAACCATCATAGAGAGAGAATATTCTTATTAACTATGGTTTGGAGGTTGAGGACAGATTGATCTTTTCATATCTTATAGGTTAAATTACCTCCATTATGGTGATCTTTACAAAGATTATCATGTCTGATTACCATCGTCACATGCTTTGATTGCAGGGGCATTTTTTATCTCCTAATCCTTTTTTGGTTTTGCAGGTTCTTCATAAGCATGGTGTATCTGTCAGGCTGAATGCCTCTTGTTTAATCTTTGAGCAACGTGGTGTCTAACTAAATAATTAGCTGCAAAGTTTTCACCTTTGCCTTATAGTGTTTATGCCAGTAATGGATTGGGAATAGCCTTTTTTCTAAATCGGTGGGTAATTGGGATCTTGATGTTGTCTTTAAAGATCACCGTAAAAAGTTTCATAAGAACATCAAGCGAGTTGTGGGGGATGAAATTATCTATCCACAGTATCGAAAGTGCCTCTTTCCTTTCCACTTACTTTCTATATTTGTGTCAAACCTATTTGACTTGCTACAGTTCATGCCTTCTTTGGAGTTGATTGTTAACAAAACAGTGAAAAGTGGCTTTCTTCAAGATAATTCCCTCTTGAAGGAAATTCAACACTATGATTTGTGGAGGGGTCAGGACTATGTGGGATGACTCTTCCCTCGTCTCTTTCTCTTGCACCATAGAGCTTTCATACTTATTTTCCATGCTATCAAGACAACCCTCACCTCTTTGTCAATGCATCACCTTGATCAAGATTTGGAGCATTTCTCTGTAGAGATGGATGATGATCTTTTTGTTCGTGTTGAAAAGAGGGTGAGGGCTATCATCGTGCTCCTCTCGCATGATCATATGGACCCAATTCTGGTTGAAGATGGTACCTCTGTAAGCGACAACAACCTGATTTAGTTTCCTATCTTACCAATTATGAATCTTGCTCCTCCAGTTCTTGATGGTGTTGACATCGAAGGTCATGGAGAATACAATCCATTCGAGCAAATGGAGTAGCCAATTGGATTATTAGTTTTTTTTCTACCTTGTTTCATCGAATAGATACTGCTTTGAGTTAAAAGTTTATTTTTGTTTTATGACTGCATTTTTTGCAATGATCAAATGTTCAAATTTGGCTAGCAATGAGCCTTTCATGTAGTCGGTCTTGTTTGGCTATGTCTCCAATCTAGCTGTTTAAGAGCCTTTATTTTCACACTGTAATTGCAAAGTCTGTTATCTGGCTATTGTAGTATCTAGCTATTGTAGAGCCCTCTCTCTCTATATATATGGGTATGTGTAGGATCATGATGGGCCAAAAAGTGGCGATATGTAATTGATATGATGGCCCATCTGGCTGACGACTTTTTTTAACCCAAAATTGATGAAACGAAAAGGGTTTTTAAAGGAGATTCTTAGCTTTCCACTAATATAAATTATTCTTTATTTTGAATTTAATAAATAATTATTATTCATTTTCTATTTGAATTACGAGTAAAGTCCTAATTGATAGGTTGATTGAAAAAAATCCATAGATTTCAAATGGTATCACATTTTTTGAATATGAAACATGTGTCACATTCTATTCTTCACATAATATAGGATTTAAAAAAATAAAATTGAATTTCATGAAGTTTTGACCAAGTTAAGGTGGTTAGATGTAAGAGTTTTTATATTTTTAAAAAGTTGTAATAAAAAATTCATAATTAATTATATACTTGGAAAAAAAATACAAAAAAATATGTATCACATCCGGGCATGAGTCCTTTACTTATATCTAAAATATTATAAAAAAATATTATCATTTTATTGTGGTTAGAGTGGTCAGATAGACACCTACTTCTTATTTTTTCCTTGAAATTTAAGTACTACTGCATTGAAATTTTAAATTTTCACCAAATAATTTTTTTGATTTTCTAAATAAATCTAGTAGTTTAGAAACTACATTCAATTTTCTACAAATTCTATTCTTACATATTTTTAAAATAATATAGATAACTTATTCAAACTTTTACGTCAAGTTGCCTAACTCTGATTTTTCTAAATTTTATTGCCACTTAAGGGCCTATTTTTTCCATGATGATCATGCACATACCCATATATATATTTATTTATTGTAACTTTTTATATATATTAATATATGGGCCTCCGTGCTCTTTGCCTAAAAAAAAAATTAAGGAATCAATATACCTTGGGCAAACCCTTTCAAAAAAAAATCTAGCTTGGGTAAAGCATATGTATTTCTATCAACAAAACAATTATAATATAATATCAAGCTCCAAGCCTTAACATGGAGATCAATTCTTTCAACTAAGAAGGAAACCATGCAAGATATGACCTTTCGTAGCAGTGAACAACCATTATTGTTATACACATGAGACCAAGCTAAGAACAAATGAGAGCCCCATATCCCACCCCATATTCTTTAATATCTCCTCAAAAAATATTTCATGAACCTCCAAGTGCTTACATCAAGCTTCACTCACAATGAGCATATACAAGATGATGAATAAAATCTATCCCAAGCCTCCCATTTTAGGCAAGAGATCAACAAGCGAGGAAAAATCCTTAGAAGCTTCCTAATCACCTTTGCCACCATTCTTTAATGCACCAAAGAAAAAATAATCAATACACAAGCATCTCCAAGTTGGGCCTCCAAGTATGCCACTGAGATGACTAACGATATTACTCCAAGGCACTGATAATTAATCCCTCCAAGTAAGTTGTTGACTTGCACTTGAGGTTGAATAAAAAATCTTTGATCGTACTAGACCTCCATCAAGGAATATTTTCCATTCAACCTCCTTAAGGCAAGTCCACCAAGGTGCTTATAGTACGACCCAATCCAAATATTAAAGTTTTATTATAGGTGGTGAAGAGAACATAATTATAGAGAATGAATTCGTAACTAAATAGATGCCAACACAATTGTACAAACACTACTATGCCAAAATGACGCATCCATGCTTGATCACATCCAACTTGACACAAATTTTGAAGACAAAAAATAAGAGATTATATGGATCCCAAAATCAAATCTAGACATTATGTCTAGTGTAAATCAATACCAAAATAAAATGATAGACATTATGTCTAGTGTAAATCAATACCAAAATAAAATGATAGACAACCTCAACTTTTGAAATACTACATCTTTTAACCTTTCTCTTATTCATTTCTACAAACAACCTCTTCTCTCTTTATTTTAAAATCTAAAAAAGATATTAAAAGCGTTATAATATAATACAAACTAAAATAACAATTAATATTTTGTTTTAAAATATAGTTCTATGTTTGAAGCTAGTTTTTATATTTTCTAAGTAAATATATTTTTTAATAACTTATAAGGAATTAAAAAATAGTCATGTGAGAAAGAGGTCCCTTGTTTGTGACCTCGTTGCTCATCACCAGTTCATAGCTCTCGATCAAAAGTGTTTACCCCTTAATAATAATAATAAAAAGTCATGTAGAGAAAGTAGCATTGATATTATATAGTCTTATTGTTTATAATTTTTTATTTTCATCAAATGGTCTTTAGATTGTGGTATTATAGAGAAGGGTATCCTAAAATATCTTAAAGGGTATTTGTTAATAATCTTTAGAAACTTTTATAAGCAACGGGTCTCATGGATTTCGTAATAATAGATGAACTAAAAACTTTAAACTTCAAAATTTGAGAAAGCTCGTGATTTCATGATTATTTTCAACAAGAAGGAATGCTAAATTTCTAATTATATAGCTAAATCTAAAAAATTATAGATGAATAACATGTAGAAACAAAAAGTTTTAAAAAATGGGTCGAGAAACTTTGAGCCCCACCCCAAAGATATTCTTAAATCTAGAAAACAAGGGCTCCTATTTTCTTATAATGTAGCATATTTTTTTCTTTCTTATAGAATCTGTACTCTTGATTTGGTCTAGTGGTGGAGAATTTGTACTCTTGAAAGAGAGGTCACAAGTTCAACTCCTACGAGGGGTAGGGTATGTACACCTCATATTGTAGAGCACGAGTTAGGTGCCTCCCGCAAATTGGGAGTACAAAGTATAGGGTATGTATGCCTCATATTGTGGAGCACGAGTTAGGTGCCTCTCGCAAATTGGGAGTACGAAGTATAGGGTATGTATGCCTCATATTGTGGAGCACGAGTTAGGTGTCTCCCACAAATTGGGAGTATGAAGTACGAGGTAGTCTCATATACTTTAAGTCATATGTAGACCCCAAAACATATCCGCCTGCTATCGTGGACTATAAAAGGACCTTCCCTTTTTCCTTATTTTTGAATTCAAACATGGCACATGTCATCAAGATGTATATTTGATTGTATTTAAATTAATTGAACTTTTTTTCTTATTGTTGAATTCAAAGATGACACATGTCATCAAGATGTATATTTGATTGTATTTATTAATTAATTGAACCTTTTTCCTTATTTTTGAACTCAAAGACGACACATGTCACCAAGATGTATATTTGATTGTATTTATTAATTAATTGAAAATAAAAACCTATCATATTTTGATTTTTAATTAATTAATAAAAAAAGGTGCATTCTTGTTCCCCATTCTGTGTGGATAGACAGTACAAAGTTGAAGAGTTCGCATCGATAAAAAATCAAATCTTGTGAAACGAAATCCCACGCAGAAAGCTTGTTAAACTGCTTTGAGCAGTTGGCCTTGAAAAGCTCAACTTGCAGATGGAACTGTAATGCTGTTAACGGTTCGATTGTGTTAGGAATTGTAGGGAAAGGATGGATGAAAGTCTCCATGGAAAGGGGAGAAGGAAATGAAACTGGTATTGGAGCTTCCGGGCAATGGTACTGTCTGCTTGGGCTGTGAGATCATGTAATTTGGGCTGCGTGCTGTTTGTGTACATATTTATATATGGATCGGCCACAGAATCATGAGAAGAAGAGTTGTTCAGCCTTTCATTTGTGGAAACAACAATGCCAACAACGGCTTTCCAGTGGATTTGGGCACGCTATGCAAACAGGGCAGATTGAGGGAGGCGCTGCAAATTTTGCATGGCACGGACAATTGTTTAAAGCCTTCAACGTATGCTTCTCTGTTGCGCCTCTGCACAGAAAAAAAATCCTTGGCTGGGGGGAAATTAGTTCACAATCACATGGATCGGACGGGATTCAAACCTGACGTTTTTTTGAGGAATACCATCGTCAACATGTATACCAAGTGTGGGAGTTTGGAGGATGCTCGCCAAGTGTTCGACGAAATGCCTCAACGAGATGTTTGCTCATGGACTGTGATGATTGCTACTTATTCCAAACACGGGCTGGCGCAGGAGACTTTTGAAACTTTCCGCCAAATGCAAATAGCAGGTATCCAACCCAACGAATTTACCTTGGCAAGCGTTATCCCAGCATGTGCCGTCTCAGCAGATCTGCACCAGGGTATGGAAATACATGGACATGTAATTAGTTGTGGATTTCAGGCCGATATCTTTGTACAAAGTGGGCTTGTAGATATGTATGCTAAATGTGAGAGGATAGACCTTGCACGCAATGTGTTTGATAAAATGCCTGAACGAGATGTGCATTCATGGACTGCAATGGTTTCCGCTTATTCCAAGCATGGTCCTGCCCAGGAAGCGATGACTCTATTTTGTGAAATGCAGCAATCAGGTCTGCAACCCAATCATTTCACTTTTGCCAGCGTTCTTCCAGCTTGTGCCCAGTTGGCTACTCTGGAGCAGGGTATAGAGATTCATGAATTTATAATTAGATGTGGATTTCAATCTGACTTATTTGTGCAAAGTGGCCTTATAGACATGTATGCAAAATGTGGAAGTTTAGCAAGAGCTCAGTATATATTTGACAAAATGCAACAACAAGGAGTCGTCGCCTGGAATGCTCTGATTGCAGGGTATGCACAGAATGGATATGTTGAAAAAGCTTTTGACCTCTTTCTAAAAAATCCGCAGAGAGATCCGATCTCATGGAATGTAATGATTTCAGGATATGTGCAGAATGGATATGTTGATGAAGCTGTTAAGCTCTTTTGGGAAATGCCTGAACGCAATGTTACAGCATGGAATGCGATCATTATAGGATATGCCCAGAATGGGCGTGTTACTGAAGCCTTTAGTCTGTTTGAGATGATGCCTCACCCTGATGATATTTCTTGGAATGCTATGATCTCAGCATATGCTAAAAATAGGCATAGTGAGGAAGCCTATAAACTTTTCCAAAAAATGCCCAAACCAAATGTTGTAAGCTGGACAGCTTTGATTTCAGGATATGCACAGAATGGGCAAAGTGAGGAAGCCCTGAATCTATTTAGACAAATGCGATTGGCAGGCGTACAACCAGATTCAAAAACCTTCGCCAGTGCTTTATCTGCATGCGCTAACTTAGCAGATATGGATCAAGGAATCTTGATTCATGAAGCTATAATTCGAAGTGGGTTTCTACCTTCTGTGCTCGTTGAGAATGCCCTTATAGACATGTACGCAAAATGTGGGAACTTAGACAAGGCACGCAACTTATTTGACAAAATGCATCAACGGAATCTAGTGTCCTGGAATGCAATGATTTCTGGATATGCCATTCATGGACGTGGCAAGGAAGCCCTTAAAATATTTGATCAAATGCAACAATTTGGGACGAACCCAAGCGACGTGACTTTTGTTTCTGTTTTGTGTGCTTGCTGTCATGCAGGCCTGGTGGATGAGGGTCAACAATATTTTGATAGCATGACTAAATCTTATCACATCACGCCTACAATGGAACACTATGTTTTCATGGTTGATCTTCTAGGCCGGGCTGGTCTTCTTAACAAGGCAGAAGACTTTATAAATAAAATGGCAATGCATCATGCTGCTAGCCTGTGGAGATGTTTGCTTGGTGCGTGTGGAATACATAAAAATGTAGAAGTAGGAGAACGTGCTGCAGGACACCTTTTTGAGTTGGACCCAAATAATGGGGCAAACTATGTTTTAATGTCAAACATCTATTTGGCAGCTGGTAGATGGGAAGATGCTGAAAATGTCCGACGAATGATGAAAAACAGGAGCATAAAAAAGATGCCGGGATACAGTTGGATTGAAGTCGATAAACAGGTTCATGTTTTTCAAGCAGGAAACAAATTGCATGCACAAACACCAAATATCACTGAAGACATTGTAGAGACTTTCATCGCAGATGATGGTGCTCAGGTATGTGCCTGACCCAACATTGTGCTGCACGAGGTGGAGGAGGAGCAGAAGGATCAAACCGTTTTCAACCATAGAGAGAATTGATAACTGCATTCTGGTTCATGAACATGTGCCATTGCACTAGAATGATGAGCTATCAAAAGCCTTCGAGTCTGTGAGAATTGTCACTTTGCCACCAGATTCATCTCCAAGATTACTGTGTAAAAAATTGTTTAGAGAGACGCCAACCGAACGTTAAGGATGGAAGGTGTAGTTGTGGTGATTTCCAGGATGGAATGTGTAGTTATGGGGATCTTTGGTAAACTAAAACAGTATGCCCGCTAAGCTTGCTGCAAAATAATAAGCGTATGCAAATGGCCAACTTTCCTCTGCTGTGAAGAAAGCAGGTATTACTCTGCGGTTTCACCATAGATGGGAAATGGTTTTCTGAAAAAATGATGCTTGCTAATCATCGAGATACCCGTTGATATTTTGGTAGAGTATCAGATCTTGCTGAGAATGTAGAGGCTTTATCATATTTATCTTTCATATCTGCTAACATTTTATTGAAATCAGAAAAGTTTAATCTTTAATGGTTCAGCTTCTGTCTGTTAAAAATGGAAAAAACAAAATAGATAAGTAACCAATATTGGTTCTTCAAAATTGTATTCTCAGATAAAAAATGCCGATCATACAGACATGTATGAGAAATTCTATGGATTCTAGTCTTATTACAGACAAATCTCTGTTGGAACTCAGTCTAAAATGTGGAAATCTATACGTCAAATGTATAGCACTGCCAACTGCAAATTTTTAAATCATTGATGCATTTCTTTGTCCCAATTCACTGTGTTGTCCTTTCTCCAATTGGTGTAACACGAAGTACACAAAATGGCATTGATGCAGATTGCATTAAAAAACACAGGGAAACATACAATCATTATTTTAGATTTTTATTTTTCTGGGATTTAACAACTGTAGTCATCTTACTGTAATCGCTATAAAAACAACATATTTTTAAATGTATATTGGTAATAATTATAGTGTAAGGAGATCCAATTAATACATTAATACTGGGAAGCATTTTTTTTATTGACAAAACTTTTAGGATATTCAATGTTTTATAAATTACTCATCTCACAATTTTTGTTACCGAGGAATAATTTATTACTTTGGATGTTTTACATCTTTCAATATTGTTTTTTGGTTGGCAGGACTTTTGGAGTATGCAATGCTTTCTTTGTTATCTTTGTCTTACAATTCTAAAAAATTACATGCCTCGATTGTTGAATGAACATCTAAACAAATGAATTACTAATTTTAAAAATATAACTTATTTATTAATTAACACAAAAAAAAAAAATCTACAAAATTAACAAACTCATTTTTAGATAAAAGAAATAATACACAAAATGATTAGAAATATTATATATACAGATACAACGTAAAGAACGTGAAGTAATTAATAAGTATTTATATTCAAATATAAAAATGCCTAAACACTATTTTAATCTTGAAATCTTCCAAATGTTGAAAATGTAACCAAGGTTTGGAACTTCAATGAGCTCAAAGCTCACTCTTATATCTAGTTTAATATTCTCACTCTTCAAAGTCTTGCTCAATGATCAGTTAAAGTTCTATACTACTAGAATTCATTTAGATGATCAAGTTCATTGGAATGCTTACCTTGGTTTCATTGTCAATCAAATTTATTGGAATGATTGAATTGGTTTCATTGTTGAGTTCAACAACCATTGATGTGGGTTCACCAAGTTGTGACTATTTTTGCAAAATATTGTCATCACGACCCACTTGACAAGGTATCTTGATAGCACATCCATTTTGTGTTATGATATTTCTTCACCCTTCATTAATGTCAATTGATTGACACAAAATGGAGTGGAAAAGCTTAAGATTGTATTTCCAACTAACTTCAAGAGTAATAACAAAGATTTGCATTGTTGCATTTCTTTGTAGATCAAGATTGGGTACTATCAAATTGATAATCCTCTAAGGATTATGATCTTTGATATGGATGCCAAAATTAAAGTCACTCTACATCTCTTATGGACTTTGATGAACCACTTGTTATTCAAATGTGAAAATATATTTTATTTTGATTTTTTTTATATAAATCTATGTTTTATTATGATCTTATATAATTTTTATGGTCTTTTTAAAATAAATTACTTCAAAATTATGATAAATATATAAAAATATAGTAAATTATATATTTTCAAAATGTATTTATATTAATTTTAAAAATTAAATAATTCAATTATAAATCATATTATGTTATAAGAAGAATATAACAAAATTTCAGTGCCATATTTAATAATTAATTTATAATAGTTAATCATTTACATTATCACCAATTAAATACTTTTCTCCTCTATTAATAACCTTTGCATCTTTTTATGACATAAAATCCTAGACTTCTACATTTCTCGTCACTCTCAAACTTTTTCTTTGCAAAATAATCAAAATATATATTTTTTCTATTAATATAGTTAAAAAATGAAAGAACAAAGCACAAATAATTACAAACATTTAAATTTGGGTAGAGCAATAAGTAATGTGGCCTCAAAGGCAACCTTAATGACTTCTCATTCTTCTTTCTTTGGTAAGTTCATATGCTGCAAGGACATGAAGTTTGAAGCTAGCCTTATTATTTCTTTGTAGAAAAAGTTTTAGATTTTAAAACTTATTTCCTTTATATGAACTTCAAGTTCAACTAATGATCGAACCATTTTGATTAGATCTTAAGATCTTAAGCCCCAAAGGCCAAGGTTTGGATCATTATTCTTCTTTGCTTCCAAAAGTTTCTTGGTTGCCTCTTCTAGGATCAACTTCTTGTTACTTTAGAGGGAAAGGCAAGCCTCCAAGGATGAGTGTATTCATTGTCAACTTATGGTGTCTAATAGTTCATCTAATTTGACCAAGTTTTGTTGGCAACTTTAGGTGTCTTCTTTCTTTTCTTCACATCAGGCACCTTCAAGAAGATGTATACTCTATCCTTGATCCATTGATAATCTAATTGATTTTGATAAATCATATAGAAGACTAAAATTGATGGCTTCTTTCACCCTAGAGATGATCTCATATATGATCGATTCCAATTATTTTATGACTGTGTGCATGTGGGTTATGGCTTGATCAATGAAAATAAACAATAACACCCCCTCAAGGTTATTATATCTAAAATACTTTGGTCCTATTAGGACTTATATAGACTTCTTTAATAAGTTCAAATGAGATGGGCTTGCTTTACTCTACCATAACTCTCATTCTAACTTAATGATTTTAACCTAGCTGTGCTCATTTATTTCATATATTATTTATTTATGTGATTCCTATCATACTCATTGTACCCTATGCAATACTATGATACTAGTTTGGATTCATAAGATTATAGCCAAATAGATGTTTATACTAGTTGTTTATGAATTTCATATATGTTACTTAATAATGCCTAATTCATCTTATAGTAAATATCTTCTCTAGATAGTAATTAACTATTCATAAATAGTTAAATTTGATTTAATTTGAATACTTATGGTTATATATGGATCCTACCTCTAATTTACATGATGATGTTGACAAATGAATTTTAATGAAGTTTGATTTGTTATGATTAAATGAATAGTATATGTTAGAGGAAATATTGATTTAGATGTTGGAATGGTTTTGGATTTGATTCCTTTAAAATATTAAAAACAAGTTAAATGTGAATTGTGCAATATTATGAAAAATATTAGCATCCAAAATAATATTATGAATACTATGATTGTGAATAAAAATATTATTTAATCATATTGGTTATGAGCTTGAATTATATCTATGATAATGGGTCAAGATATTTCAATGTACATGAGTTGAGTTTGTGTTGGTGTGAATGGGGCTATTTCCTAACTATTCACTAGTGAGGACCTATTCACATTATAATTTTATTTATGAGTTAAGTTATCCTAGTTGTCATTTCTAGAAGTTAGTTATAATGAGGCAATGTCTCAATATTTACTTTTAGTTAAATAGGCATTTAATAGTTTTCCTATGCATTTATTATTTGCATTAGGCATTTAATGTTTGTATCAAGGGTAGTTATCCTACCTCATCACACCTTGCTTATATATACAATGAGTTTGTACATTGTAAATTATCTCATGAGTCTAGATCAATTCAATATTATCAATAGATCATCATTTGATCAATCATCAATATTCATACTCATGTTGCAACACTTTCTTGTGGATGGTGTATTTCATGGTTGATCCTTTGAAGAGTGTGCAACTTCAATTGGGTTCATTGTTTATCAATATTTCCAACATGGTATCATAGGCCTTGAAAATCCCCTCTCGTATTGGAGAGATGAGCTTGAGGAGATTTTCATTGCAGATTGAAGGTTTTTCATTATGGGCTAGTTGTCATCATCCAGGAGGCAACTAATTTCTGGAGCACATTGGGTCAATTCTGATCCCGCCATTGCATTCAGGAGGCCGAAAAACCCTTAAAATGCATGTTAAATTGTCAAAATTTGACACTTTTATTCAGAGGCATCAGAAATTTTTTTGTTGTTAGGGTGGATATCTGTACTATACGGATCTGTACAATTAAGCCAAAAACAATTTGCGCCCCCCTCCCCCCATTGCAAAAAAAAATTGAGGCAAAATTATTATCATAGGTTAAATTTATTTTGGGCATATTTTAATATTGGCAAATTTATTAAAATTGCAGGGCTTATATTTTTGGTGGGTTAAATCAATTGTCTGCGGATTTTCTTTGGATCGGCTAGACAACTTTATTTCCTAGCCAGACGAAATTATTGTTTGCTACCTTTTGTCAGCTTTTATTTGCAGTCGGGAGATTCTTGTCGGATATGTTTATTACTGGCAGGTGTTCGTGAGCATTTATTGCATTGTCGACGTCATTAATAATTGACAACCATTGTCGACCTTTTAACCAACTATTCTCGCCAACCTTTTACTAGTCGTCGAAGACCTGTCGTCGACCATCAAGAATCTTTTTACAACCAACGCTAATCATTGACGCCAAGTGAAGCGACGACACCTACCACCAGTTATCGCTACCTCACCACCACCAGCATTGGGCCTCTTTTTTTCCACCCCCTGTGCCCTTGGTCATATTGAGGACCAAGGGCTAGCGCTAGAAGGGACTTATTTTTTGCCTCAGTTTAGCTTGCAGGCCCAAATTGGGTAGTTTTTTTCAATGGAGCATAACTTTTCGTCAAGGTATCAAAATTTTGCAAACAAGATATCGACGTAAAGTTGGTTATGTGTACTTCATAGTGGTGCAGATCATTTTGTTAGATTTTTCTACAGGTAAAAATTATTGCCAACTAAATTTAGTTCTTCATTGTGGACTCTCGAGCTTGTATCTTTTCACCAAATTATCGGATTTTGGAGATTCTAGTGGCATTGCAAAGGTGGTTAAGACCTCTATCATTTTGTCCATGCACTTTTTTCAAATTCAACCCCAGGTACAATCCATTGAGTTTTTGCAATTTGTGGCATTTACTTGATTACTTGGGCATACTGCTATTTGGAGAAGGTCTATTTGATTTGGGAGGCTTTATTTCCAATCAAGAGAATCATAAATTGGGATTTTTCACATCAATTTTCATCAAATAGTTTGCCTTTTGCTCGATTTGTGTTTGTGGCTCTAATGGAAAAATTGGGATTTGAGGTTTTTACTCCTCATAATTATCACACATGGAAGGTGAGGATGCAGAGATTGCTTTGGTCTAGGGGATTACGGTCTACCTTGGGTGAGGAACAACCTGATTTTCCTAGAGAATATGAGATATTTGCACATCAGAACAAATGTGATGAGGCAATGGACTTGATTGCACTACATGTTTCCGACTCCTTATTCTTCCACATTGAGGAGTGTACTACACCTAAATAGTTATGGGATAAAAATAAGGATCTCTTTGGTTTTGTTAGTGATGCAAGAGCTTTACAACTACAAGTAGAATTGGCATCTCTTTCTATCGATTCATTTCCTACTATTGAGGATTATTTGGTGAAGTTCAAGTCTTTGTGATCTCAATTAGCAGGTTGTGGGAAAGAGAAAACTGATAAAGAATGTATATTTATGGTTTTGTCTAAATCAAAAGGTGTGTTTGCATATTTTTCCACTTCCTTTTATTCTGCTATGGATGGGTTAGGTGATAGATTTATCATACCTTCATTTGAGACCCTTTGTGAGAGATTGAGTAGGGAACAATCAAAACTTAGCCTTGATTCATGTGATGTCACTTCTAAGTCTCATGCATTGGTAGCCACGCCACTTAAGGGGAAAGGGAAGAAAAAGAACAAGCCTAAGATAGAATCTAGTGAGACTTCCACCACCTCTTCTAAAGAGGATAAACATAAGAAGCGGAAGCCCACATGTACCTTTTGTAAGGGGATTGGGCATAGTGAACAAGTTTTCGATAAGAAGGAAATCCATGATTTGAAACAACTTCTTAAGGATCACAATATTTCAGTTCCTTCTTCATCTTCTAGTTCACCTTATTCTTCTTCCACACATGAGGTTACTTCACACAAATGGGATACAAGAACTACTTCTAGAGATTCCAAAGGCAAGGGTCATGCATTGATTACCACTCATGTTGATGGACCTTATGGATGGATTATTGATTCGGGTGCTTCATAATACATTGCTTTCTCTTTTGATCATATTATTCCAGGGTAACTTAGAGCATCATACTTTGATAGGATCTTGATTGCAAACAATGAGTTTGTTTATGTTGCTAGTATGGGTGATGTTGACTCCAGGTACAAGGTCAGTGTATAATGTTCTTTATATTCTTGAGAAGGCCCATAATCTTCTTTTAGTTTATCAGATTACATATACAGGCAACACAGTTGAGTTCAAATTTGATTGATTTTTCATTCATAAGGAGACATGAGAACTCATTTCTATGGGTCGGGCTAATCATTGGTCTAAGGTTTATACCTTCTCCCACTTCTACCACGTTGATGATCATTATGTTCCTCAAACTGCTTCTAGTGCGGGAAATAATTCAGTTGATGGCTATGGTGGTTGGTTGAACCTAGAAAATCTAGCTCTTCTTCCTTAGCCATGTGATGTGATTCCATCATCTCCTGCTTCATCAAAGTTGATAGTTGATTCCAGAACTTCAAAAGAGTGGGATATATTTAGTTTTTTAGATTTGTGGTTATAGTATGGCTTTATTTCCGATATTGCAAATTTGTCTTGTCATTCTTCTTCTACAGGTTTGGAGGACATACTTGAGGGGGTAACTCTCCTCTTTGGAGATTCTTCTTTGGAGGAAATTCTTGAGTCTCCTTATTCCATTATTTCCACCTTGATTGGGGATCCTAATTTTGATGGTACATCTTTGGAGGCACTTGATTCTTCTTCAGAGACTTCATTTGGGATACTTCTTCCTTCTCATTTCATCATGGAGTTGGACTATCTTCCACATCTACCATTGGATCTCTTTCTTCCTAAGGGGATACATGTGGTTTTCCATCATTGGGTTCTCTTTTGGCTTCAGATTTTCTTTAGTGGTTTTGATGAGACTTCATTATGGGGGGAAATCTAGTCTCCTTTCCCTTCATTGGAAGGGTCATTATATTTTATTCTTGTGATTAATGTAGCTCTTGGGGGTATTGATGTTGAGGCCTCCATACATCACTTCTATCATGTGTACATCATTTGCATTACATCTCTCTTTTAGAGAGGATTTTTGTCCCACTCAATTTTCTCCTTTTCTTTGTTTGTGAGAGATTAGTTGTACGTGGGTACCTAACATGGCCTTGTTGTTGAACACCCAGAATACTGAGAGGGGGGGTGAATCAGTATTCCTTTAAACCAATCAAACATAAACCATCCAATTACCAAAATATATTTTAGTATAATAATGAAAGAAACCATGAAGCATCCACAAGATCACATGGCACATGAACATTGGTACTTTTACATGGAAAACCCAAAAAGGAAAAAACCACAGTGAGGGTTAGCTCACAATATATTATATCCGGATATAGTATATTACAGAAAGGTTCACTGCCAGGTGGACTCACTGTCCAAGTGAGCTCACTACTCATAGAGAATGAGAAAGAATAAAGAAGGGGTGGCTACACAGCCTATTTGAACTGATATAATAGCATCTATCATACGTTGGATTGTAGTTCCAATGAATTACAAAAATAGTCTTTACACATATCTGAATCGGTACTCTTTTCTTCTCACAATCTGCTCAACTATGATTATATTCACATCACACACATGTAGGTGAAGCACCATACATGTCATTTATCTATCCCTTCATCATCAACATCATCTCATTATCATCTTCTCCCAAACTCTAAAGTTAATCTCTTATATATATTCGCATCAAGTGTAACTTCAATTAGGTCGGCCTAATTAGAAGTAACACACAAAATTGAGCATGTTGTCCTCAAAAAAATTTATCCACATCTCGTGTCATAGTTCAAAATTCAATTCACCTTGAGATAGGTCGAGATGGACCTAATCTAGATCCCACATAAGATAAAGTTACTTGTTTATCCTCCACAAGACATCAAACGTGTTAGGTCGGCCCAAAATAAGACCTAAACACAAAACCTTCATATGTACATATAATCTGTCATACGTGTGACTTCAAAACTCGATCTCTCTTTGAATTCCCACTCAGCCGACATCAAATACCTCATCCTCATCGTTGTAGAAAAAAATAATTATCTGCGAAGAAATGCAGAATCTCCCACACTGATACAATATACAAGGAATTACTACAATATACAAGGCTAAACTCTGTCATTCATAACTTTAAGAATACTTCACAAAAAGTCACAAAATCTTGAATGTATAAGCACTTGATGATCTCAAAACTATAGTTAGAATTAAAGAGTGACATCTTCATGTGTGGTGGAGTGCGGACCTAATAACTGACACGTTGAATCATAATACTAACAGAAGGAATACTTAGCCAAATTCCTATATAACCATATATTATGGATCGACTTTGTTTTGTCCAAATGTATTCAAGAATGCTTCCAAGCCATGATAGAATGATCATAACAACGTTTAAATCAATGACAACAATGGATCATACAATTTATGCACCTCATGCTCATGTTTCTAAACAACATCAACAGTGACAAACTTCCAATAGTCTTCCTCTTTCTTCCAACGATCCCCCCTTTGTCATTGATGGCAACATGCATATCAAAAACATTTTCTAAAAACTTGTATCTCCCCCTTTCACATATCTCTCCCCAACTCTCCAAATGTTTTTCAAGTATCTCTCCCCCTTTGACATCAATGGAAAAGGGTCTACAAAAAACTTTGTATACTCCCCTTAGATATGTATGTGAGAAAATTAACTGGAAAAGTGTGCTAACTCCCCCTCAGGGAGTTAACCAAAAAAATTTGCACCTTCCGTATATATGCAAAAAGAATCTGAAAATTTTGAAAAATGCATAAAAGTAGAAATTGTCAATTTGAAGATATTAACCCTTGAAACTTCTATAGGATGACTTTCCAAATGGATCTACCTTCTTCCCATTATTTATTTGGTGCTACAAGTGTTTTTTATTGAGACTCAAGCTTCACCAAAATTTATTTTCCTTCTCCTGAAGTACAGGGGTTAAGATTTATCTCTAAAATCCTATTTGTAATGGCAAGGGCACTTGAGACAAGTATATGCTTCATTTTCACCAAGTCCCTTAGCTTCTTGAATTGTCTGATTGTTTCTTCCTTCTAGCTCTATAGGGTAAAGTATTCTTCATGTCAGGTCACCAAAGAAGTCCAGGTCTGATCATCTCTATCTTGTACCGGGTCATAAGTATTTGATGCAAAACTTATTTGTGTCTCAATTGTATTCATAACATCCTTTTTGATTTGTGTGACATTGGGCCACTTCATACAATATAAAAATAAGTTCCTTGCTTCCTCTTTACAAGCATGAACATCTTTCAAACTCTCTTCCACTTTGTTGTGTGTAGATGCACACTTCTCTATAATTTCCAATAGCTTCTTCTCTGCAATCCATGCTTCAACTTCTATTTCAACTTGTTCTCTTAGTATAGAGGCATATTATTTGAAGCTCTCCATTATCTCTTGTGTTGTCTTTACAACTTCATTGCTCTCATGCTCATGTTGAGCATCATCTATATCTTCTTTAGAGGTTACACTAATGTTAATTCCCTTTTTCCTTATAGCTTTCTGCTTAGTTCTTCTTGCAGTTTTCTTTTCTTCTACCCTAATGGTATGGACTACCAAAGGGGATTTCTCCCTTACCAGAGGACCACCTATGGATTTTCTCTTTTTACCATTTGCAGGGAGAGATGCAATAATTGATCGCCTAGAGCTACCAGAGGCCTCTTCTATACTCATTTCAACTCTAGCCCTCTCTATAGCTATTCTAACTTTGTCTTTTGAGATGCCAAACTCTTTGGCATATGATTTTTCCTCAGCATCAACCTATTTCTTTATCTATGATTTCTTAAATTTCTGAGCAACTTCCATTGCCTTTTCTCTATAGTTTTCATACCTTGGTCTGCTAGGATCCTTAGGACTGTTCAACAACACTTCAGCATAGCCAACAACTACTTCTTCTATCACTTCATAGCCAAACTCTAGGACCCAAACAATTTTGGGTTCAACTGCTTCCATTATGCAATAATCAATAAAAACCAAAAAGGTAATTTCATTCATGTATTTTCTTACAACATGTCTCGGAATTCTTTGTCTCATGTTCATCCTTCTTTGAAACATTGCAAAGAATGTTGTAAGGGCATCACCCTAAGCATTCATGTCTCCAATCACTACAACAAATCCCTGTGATTTTCTCCATATTTTCCTTCATTTTTTGCTTCCACCCACTGTTGTAATGTATTTTTTGCCAATTTTTTGAAAACGTCGGTGCTATTTACCAGGATGGCACTATTTTTGGCATTTATTTGCATCGATCAGGACAAGTCGGTGCTAATTAGGCGCTAATTTGTGCCAAAATTAGAGTTGCCTTTAGCGCTGATATTGGCTTCGAGTGTTGCACCGTTGTAAGCGTCGCCTTTGGCTCCGAGTTTAGCTTCAATTTTAGCACCATTTTAGCTCCGACTTTAGCTTTGGGTTTAGCGCTAGTTTAGACACCCCTATGTCGAAGAGACTTATTTATATGTCTCATCGATGATATAAAACAGTGAAATGTCAACAAGATACGAGCATATCAAGGAGAGAATCACTTACGTCACATCAACAAGGTATATCTACAAGTGCTCGGCGAAACACAACTCTTAGATATAACGAAGTAATGTCGATGAGACATTGAGATATCAGTAAGACAAATAAGATTTTCTCATCGACACTCTTCAAGTAATGATCAAAAGCATACACCACTAGACTACTGGGAAGGTGAGCAACATATGCGGTAGAGTGGTATACACCGCAACCCTGCAACAAGAAGCCTTGAGAAATGCGGTAGTGCAGTAGGTAAAAATTTGAAGGGAAGGGAAAAACACCGCCATACTGTATCAATAATCACAAGTCTCCCCGACATGGCAGAGTTACAGCGATATATAAAGAAATATTGTCAAAGGAAAATATCAATGAGATAGTGGCATATCGGCAAGAGATATTAACTTGTCTCATCGACATCGACAACCAACATCAGAGGAACATAACATCTAATTTCGATGAGACATTGAGATATCAGTAAGACAAATGAGATTATCTCATCGAAACTCTTCAAGTAATGATCAAAAGCATACACCGCTATACCGCTGAGAAGGTGAGCAACATATGCGGTAGAGCGGTATACACCACAACCTCGCAACAAGAAGCCTTGAGCAAGGTGGTAGTGCGGTAAACAATAGAAGGGAAAGGAAAAACACTGCCATACTGCAACGGGTATAATAAGAGACAACGGTAGTACGCTAATCATGGAATCATTACAATTTACAACACTAAATGCAGCAAATTATGTCAGTCACAATCCATTTGAATAAATATTTTAAGGAATCAAGAATATAGCTCGCAAAAATACTCTAAAACTCTTATAAACATACTCTAAAAATTTCGTCGAAATCTTATTTTCAGGCATAGCTCGCCAGAATGGAGTTTTCATTTTAATAAACATACAATAAACCTTTGTTGAAAGCTTATTTTCAGGCGTAGCCCACCAAAATGGAGAAGTGTTTTAGTAAATAATGACAAAGAATGGTAAGGAGATGTGCATGATAGGAGGCATAGGATTCATTGATGTTTATCTCATTCGTGCTTTGATCAACAAGGGTTACAATGTTCGCGCTACTGTTTGTAATCCAAGTATTTAATTGACATATGTTTGCATAATCTCAAATTCCTTCAGATGCTTTTGAAGTATCAATGTATCCTATATAGGGTTTAGAATGACTTCTTTTAATTAAAATAAATAAATCAGATGCTTTTGAAGTATCAATGTGTCCTATATAAGGTTTAGAATAATTTCTTTTAATTTTAAAAAATAAATAAATGATGTATTTTTCAGTGATTAGATAATGTGGAGATCTCCTAAATCTTCCCTAGCACACTGTCCTCTTTCGCACTGTGTTCATTACTCCAATTGCTAGGGTTTTGCATTTGACATCTTTAATATCTTCATGATAGTGGCTTTTAAATAGATCTCAGTCTTTGCTTTAATCTTTATCATCGTAACCCTTGAGTTTCATAATCGACCTTCAATCTCTTCTAAGAATGTTGTCTTAAGCTAGACTACATAGTATGCATATAAATAAAGTCCTTCATACCTGCCATTGTTCCAAACCACCACTCACCGCCTTGCTTAAAATGTTGCCTCCATAAGCACAATAGCATGTTTTAAAATCATGGTTTCCAGTGATTGACCATTAAGGTCACCACTTTCATCAAGATACAATGAGATTTTTGTCTTCAAACTTAAGGAATTATGTAGGATAACATTGTGAATTGTTTGTTGTGTACAATTTGATTTTCTTGCACATTTACTACTTTACTAACTGCCTTTAAGACTGGATATTGCACCATCATCTGCAATCTCAAACAACTCACTCATTGTCACTTGAAGATTCCTTTCATAAGCATCCTTGTATAAAATCAAACTATGCCCTATAGACTGCCTACTTACTTACTAATATAGGGGACTCATTGTTTCATGGTATTTTGAGTTTTATTTAGAAGGGGTTAATATGTGGCATTTTTATGTGCAGGAAGAATAGATTGTGATGCAACGTTCAGGTATGGACAGTTCAGGAAAAATTGGATTGCTATTAGTGTCATAACCAGATTGGATTGTACCTTGAGCAGGTGTGAAACACTTCCGGGTGTTTTCGCTCTAAAGCAAAACTTGTGTGTAGGAATTTCCAAATATCCGACAAAGGAAGCTCCTACATTCTAAAGATAAAATCATAAATCTTCTTATCCAGTTTATGATCCAACCTTACATCTTTAATATCCGATAGAGAAAGTTTGTACATTCTAAAGATAAAATCATAAATCTTCTTATCCAACTTCTGATCTAATTTGAGGTCGTGAATATCGACAGAGAAATTTCCTATATTCTAAAGATAAAATCATAAATTTTATTGGTCCAATTGGAGATCCAATTTAAGGTCGTGAAGCTCTGACAGAAAAATTTCCTACATTCTAAAGATAAAATCATAAATTTGTTTGGTCCAATTTGAGGTCCAATTGTAAGGATTTGTCTTTTTAATTATACTTTCTGACATTTGTCTTGATACAAATTGTTACTTTATAATTATGGTATTTTTTTTCTTCTAATGTTTTCAACCCTCATTTCAGGGAAGAGCTTCGAAGATGGTTCCTTCATATGGAGACTACACTTTTCCGCTATAGGTTCCATCTAGAAACACCAGAAGCTTAGGTACTGTCATACTCAAGTACAACAGAGTTTGAGGTTACCTTGTTCTCCTTGATACAAAATGTTGTCCTTCAATCCTTCTTAAGCAACATTCACTATTATGGACTTCATCATTGTACCTTTCATGCATTCAATTCAATTTGTTATGTGGAAACATGTTGTCTCTATCTTTGCAAGTGATGACTATTGTGTAAGCTTTTGATCTACATGAATGCCCCTCATGTTCAATTCTTGTGATTGTTATGATGCTTGGGGCTACTTACTTTTAACCATACTATTAATGAAAACTATCTTGGAATCCTTGATGATCAGTTTTGTCAGAATCATGACTATGTTGATAGTGGAATGTTCTTATTAATAAGGATTAATATTTATCAATAAGGAGATTACCCCTTACCAACATACTCCAATATCCTTGCAAAGATTGATCTTTAATCCTTCATGGATGGTTTACTTGTGATTATCCTTCTCAAATGAAATAATAGGGCAGCAGGTTGGGCTCAGCCCTTGTGGGAGCCAAATTTCACCCCACATGTTGTAACCAAATAAATAAAACAACAACCTAATTTTATCTATACCTGCACAATGAGAAAACATGTTAGATAAAACCGAGCATATGATAGATATGTTTGATGACTTTCTTGTTTTCCTGGACATCTATGGTATGCAAGTTATTTGAATGCACACGATGATCAAATTATATTTTTATAGATGTATGTAAATATTTTGACTAGTGATCCTTCATTGATCTAACAAAACTCTTCTCACTCAAATGCAGGGAACCTAAGAGCAGCAAGGAAGACATCAAATTGGAGGCTAAGACAAGCGGGAAGACTGAAGATGATGCCGAAAAAAGCAATCGGGATTCATCATTGAGGCAATGACGGGTCCCCTTTCTCTTTACATGCATTTTTCTCTTTTGTATCTATAAATGTATAGTTTTTCGATTATATGCATTCAAATAGTCAGTTCCACAGCTTGTGTGGAACAACATACATTTACATTGTCAATAAAGACTACATTTTTGAAATGATTGTGCAATCTTTCCTATATTATATGCATATGCATAAGTGCAATCTAGTAATGTAATCTTCTGAATTTTTTTATGCACATGAATGTAATGTAATAGAAATAAAAATTTACCTTACTCTTCATTTGAAAATAACAAAATCTCTACCTGATTGAGCTATTCACTTTTGTAGCTTCATGAACATATGTTGATACAAAATGAATGGAAGAAGCATCCAAGTAATCCTAATTTTTTCTGCCAACAATTCATACCAAAGATTGAACAATTTAAGGATATTGCAATACGTAATTTGTATCGACACAAATAATATTACTGAAGCATTTCAAAGTTTAGGTCATAAGAATCATCCTTTTTTAAACATGGATTGTGTTGTATCCAAAATTCCATCCTAATTATTTTTGCATACTTCCATTTTCACTCATCTCTTACATCCACCATACGCATAGAATTCCTGTCATAATATAACTTAAATTTAATAAAATCGCTCACCTGAGCTTCCAAATAAAACCCTTGATCACAACATCAAAGTGTATTCCTCCTTTGAAATACTCCTATGATTTCTCATAGCATATTGCCAAGACAACACCATGTTGATGAGATTCCCTCCAAAGTATCCCCAACATTAGCACAAAGCATAGATTAGAAATATAAATGAGACACCCCTATGTGGAAGAGACTTATTTATACGTCTCATTGATGATGTAAAACAATGAAATGTCAACAAGATATAGGAATATTGAGGAGAGAATCACTTATGTCACATCGACAAGGTATATCTACAAGTTCTCGATGAAACACAACTCTTGGATATAATGAAGTAATTGTGGATGAGACAGTGGCATATTGGCAAGAGACATTAACTTGTCTCATTGACACCAACAACCAACATCGGAGGAACATAAGATCTAATGTTGAAGAGACATTGAGATATCAGTAAGACAAATAAGATTGTCTCATCGATACTCTTCAAGTAATGATCAAAAGCATACACCGCTATACCACCGGGAAGGTGAGCAACATATGCGGTAGAGCAGTATACACCGTAACCCCATAGCAAGAAGCCTTGAGCAAGGCGGTAGTGTGGTAAACAAAAGAAACGAAGGGAAAAACACTGCCATACCGACATATCAAAGAAACAACGAGCATTTTAATTAAAAGTCTCTTCGATAGTTATGAAGTGATGATTAGTCTGATTGATGTGACTAACAAAAATATCGATGAGACTACCACTATTAATGAAGAACTTGATCATAAAGGTGGCATGATGAAGTGTCCTGAAATTTGATAAATATGTCCTCAAAGAAGTTGAAGTCATTGTGAATTGTAATTGAAGGATTTGGAGAACCAAGTTGGATGACAGTAGGAAGCTAGAAATTTGTAGCATTTATCCAAGTAAGTGGTCTAGACTCAGCTCAAAGTATTTTCTAAGTAAGTAGATGAAAGCATTGCATGAGTAGGGTTGAGATGGAAAAAACCCCAGGCAAACAGAAAGCAAAAAGACAAAAAACTGAAGCTAGGCAATTGAATCAAGACTTAATCGATCGGTGTTCTAGGTCTGGGCCAAAATCCAAAAGAATAGCACAACTTAACCCATCATGTATGACATTAGAAGATAAACAAAAAAATCTGGGAGATGTATGGACTCCGTGTAGGGGTTACGACCTCTTTATTTATCATTATAGGAAGAAATTCCGACATAGCCCAATGTCAAACCCATGGAATTTGAATTTGGGTAAACTTGTAGTACCCAACGTCTTTCTGAATATAGATTTAATCAAGGTGTTGGCAAATAATTACAATCCAAAGACGAGAGCAATTCATTTTCCTGATGGGTCATAGTTCATGGTCATAAAGCCAGATTATATTTCCATGATTTTTCAGCTAGACACTTCCCTGAAAACAAAATTACGAATCAGAGACTTGTTGGAGGAATACCACACCATGGACACAAGTTGTAAGAAGTGGAAATTGCCTCTACATAGGGTTAAAGGTACAGGTAACCAAACTATGAGGTTCTCTAGTGAAGATAATCCCCCATTCTTTATGGCTTTGTTTGAAGAATACTTTCAATACACTTATTACTCAGTTGGTCAAGTACTGGGAATTGATGTTCCTAAGAACATGACAGTTACTCCCATGGTTTTAGCCACAAACATCCAAAGCCATAATGCTCGACCCTATGATTATGTAGAGTATTTATCAGAGGCCATCAATAATGCCCTCAATATCATCAAGAATGACAACGAATCCATTAATTTCAAGCACTATTCTCTTTTCATGCACATGATATTATACGAAGGGCAGGTGATGGGGATATGGGGTGAGGAATTAAGAATAAAAGACTTAGATAATGATGGAAATTCAAGGCCTGTACAAATGTGGGCATATGTGTGGGATAGTAGGTGTGGGAGGTCCCACTACCTATATTTTGAGGAATATTTTGTCAAACCACTATACAAGATGCTAGGCCACAAATGTTGTTAGAGTAAAAAAAAATTAAACTTTTAAAAAAAAAAAAAAAACAAAGGTTTTTTGATTTTTTATTGCGTTGCGCGCATACACCGATAGCACCGCCTGTCGGCCATCGCGCCGCCTGGCCACTGCCCGATCGTCGCTCAACCTGCACTTCCCGACTGCCACCCTGCTCCGCGCCGAATGACCTCCACTGCCCCTGAGGGCTCCAAGCTCGGGCGATGCCCCTGTCGGCCTTTCCACCACCTGCCGAGGTCACATGGTGACCAGGCGCTAAACGCCCAACCGTCGGTGTTCGGTGCAGCCCCCGTGGGCCTATTTCGTCAGCTCCTAGCTCTAGCGTATGGTCCCATGAGTGACCGAGTGTTTCTGCCTAGCCCCCAGCCACCAGCCCCCTAGTCCTGCACGCGACCAGGGGCCCTTTTTTTTAAGCCCCTGAGGGCTGTGTAAGGTTTTTTTTGACCTTTTTGAGCAGCTTGCAATAAATCAGGCGTAAAATGGGCATTTTTTCTTGGATTTTCAAAAACGAGATATCATCGGAAAGCTAGTTTCGGCACCATTCCAATGGTACTAGTAATTTTTTCTAATTTTGCCATTTTGCAGTCGTTTTTGCCAGTCAAAGTCGGAACTTGAGTTTTTCACTCCCAGGGGCGTATCTTTTGCGTCCGAACTCCCTTTTGCGCAAACGAATAGGCGTTGGAAAGGTGTTATAGTGCTCTTTCCAGATATATAATCTATTTTATTAGAATATTTACCAGGTATTTTTTTATTCAGCTTTGTGTGTTTTTACACTTTGCTCAATTACTTGGTCATTATGGCTCCTACATGGGTTTTGTTTGCATTGGATGGGTTATGTTGATATGATTTATCATTACTGAGATCATTAGTCTCTAAATTTTTCATTTGAAGAGTTATCATGGGTTTTTCTACTCACCCTTCAGTTGTTATTCTGGAATGGGGTAATTATGAGTCATGGGCAAAGGGTATACTTACACATTGTAGGTGGCTTAATCTTTTGCCTTATTTGTATGATCTCATACCTGAACCAGCCACTTTAGAGGGAAAACTAGCATGGGACATCATTAGAAATCACATAGTAGGACTTATATTGTCTAGTGTTGATCATGACACTGTGTTGGCTATATCGGACATTGATTGTCCTCACCCACTTTGGACACGTCTTTGGGATATCTATGGAGACCCAATTCTCTCTCCATTCCCAGAGGATCCTACTTCAGATTGTCTCTTACCCATTGCTTGGAGAGAGAATACACCCTTTGATCATGATACTTTAGAGGAGCTTGAGTATTTAGACACCCTTACATGTTCTGATGGATCAGAGGTTTGTCTCACAGTTCCTACTCTTCAGACTGAGACTTTATCAGCATCTCATGTTGTTCTTGATTCAGTGCAGCAGGGAATCATACATCTTCCAGACATAGCTACTTTGGACTCTTATGTTGCAGACATATCTTTCTTGTTTGTGGAGTCCTATATTGCAGATTTGAAGGATTATTTTGAAGACATTCATCTTCTCTACCTTGACAGTCAAGTTATCATTGTTTTCCCACCATTATCCGTGCATTCAGAGGTTGCATTTCAGGATTCTCCACATCAGTTTGGATTTGGCATCATTTGTTTTAGTTCAGACAGTGAGATTCTTCAGCATCCTATCATGGCACACATCTTGAGACAAATTGGTTCATCACTCTTCACAGGGTTTCTTCGACATCGTCCTTTGGATCCATTTCTTCCCAAGGGGAGGAATATCATTTGCCGCTTCAGGATCTCCTTTTGGATTCTACATCAGGCATCTACCATTGTGACAGGAGTTTCTTCATTGTAGGGGGGCCTTCTTCTCTCTTTCTATCTCTCTTATGGAGACCATTGTACATGTACTTATATGATAGAAGTTGTTTATGGGGGGTATTATGTTATCCACCTCTTATCCTTCGTTCATTAGTGCATTGCATTCCTTCCTTGCCTTCTATTTTGGGGAGGAGTTTTGTTCCCACTGGGTTTTCTCCTTTACCTCGTTTCATTTAGTTTGTATTGATTTTGTACATGGGTACCTGATCTGGCCTTGTTGCCGGGACCCATTGCTTTTGCTTTCAGTAGCTTCTTCTAGGTTTTAGCTTCTCCCTAAGTCTAGCTTAAGGGGGGGTGTTAGAGTAATTGGTTATTTACTTTATTAATTAAACAATATTTGTTTAATTTCTTAAAGTTCCCTTTTACCTCTTTTACACTTAAGCTAACATTAGGTGCATAATAATTGATTACTTTATTAATTATTATTGTGCAAGCCTAGGGTTTTCCTTTTTAGGGTTTTGACCTATATGTGGTTGAAAACTAGCTTTTGTATCATTATTCATTTTACATTTTGGGTGAATACAGAGCTCCACATTTTTGAGCATTTTCTTTGTTGCTTCTCTTTGCTTCTCCTTGTAACAGGTATTCTTTGCTTGTAGAGGTCACTGGGCTCCTATGAAGTTGTATTTTCTCAACTCCAACAAATGTGACTACAACCTTTCCTTGGAGATCTTAAAATTTCTTCGACCAAAATATATGGGTCATGAAGTAGGAATAAATCACAATTGGGGGGACTGGTACATGTTTGGGGATTGTATTGTTATCACAGTTTATGGATTTGAAGTTGCACCTTATTTGTTGCCTAAGACTGTGTCAGACAGAGTTGCCTATTTAGAGATCACAAGGCAATTGTCATTTTCAGCTTTCATGCATTTAAAGAGCTATGGGAGGAAGAATTTCATACCTTCCACTTTATGCTTTGGTTATTTCACTATTATCTTTGATTCAGGCTATGACTTGGTTAGTGGTAAACTGGATTATTATGGCTTGTCGGCTGGCAACAAAAGGGAAAAGTTTGATCTTGAACACTTCATTTGTGATGCCAATTTTTTTCAGAAATTGAAAGGGTATGAGCATAGTTTCCTTTTAGAAGATATCAAAAATTGTGAAGAAAAACAAAACATGATGAGAATGAACGCCTATAGTAGGGTTATGATGGTTGAGGCTTGGAAGGTGAATAATAACCCAGGCTACGTAGGGGCTTTCCCTGAGGTACAGGATCCCACAGAAAGAATTGAACAGTTAATCCTCCATGAAGAAGAACTGATAAGAGATGTGCCACTTCTGGTATTTGAAAGAGGAAGGGGCATCGGTCCTAGGAGGAAAGTAGAAAATATCACACCACTAGATCACTTATCACCTCAGCCTACTCCTGAAGTGAGCTTTTCAGTTGGTTCCCCATCCATGGAAGAAGATAACACCGAGGAAGAAGAAGAAGTCTCATAGTTTAATGCTCTTGTTATACCCCAATATGAGATGCCATTGGAAAGAAGTTTGATCACCTTTGAAGCATCTGATGAGCTATCAAATGATGTGAGGCATCGTGTAAGTCAAGAATTTTTTGCAAATGATACTTTTGTGTAGACCCTTGAATTTAAGTCCTTTATATATGAGTATAAAGGAAGACTAATAAGAGAAAGGTTAAAGGGCATTGACCTTGAGAAAGAGGTGTATGCCTTGAAAGAGTTGCAACATGAAGTTGATAGGGAAATTAGAAACATGACTGCTGAGAGAGGAAGAGCATTATTGCAAGAAGCTGGAGTTATGCTCCTTCCTGGGTGGGATATTAGTTCAGCCATTGTGTTTGACAGATTTTTGAAGAGAAAGAATAAAACTTTACAAATAATGGATGAAGAAGGTGACAGGGTCTATATAGGGTTAGGGTACAATCCTAATAATACCACTTTGCAAATTTGGGCTCTTTACCCCCCAGGCAAGAAGCCTTCTCTCATTGACCATTATCAGATTTTTGGACATCTCCTAGTGCAAAGAGTAGGGGAGAAAGATCCCTTGGAGACTATTGACTTGAATGTGAATGTAGCCAAATTCACCAAAGCCCAAATCCAAAAGCTAGTAAGAGATAACCAGTGGCTGATAGAGGAAAATGATATGTTGAAACAAGAATTAACCAACTACAAAGATGGGTTTCCTGCTTCTCCAAGGCTTTACTCTCCTTTAATTGAACATGAAAGAAAATTGTTAGAGGACATGTCTGAGATTGCTCAATGGAAGCATAAATTTGAAAAGGCTCAAAAGGAGCAGGAAGAACTAAAAAGAAAATTGAAGGCTACTACTTTTGAAGTAGCATCAAGGATAATTTTTATGAAATTCAAAGATATGTGCCAACATGCAAATGATGTCTGGCATGCTCATAGTGGAACATACAAGGCCCTCGTGGAGCATGGAAGATTGCTTGATAGGATGAAGGAAATGGAATCCCATATCAAGGAAAAAGATGGAGATAATAATGCTTTGCTCCAAGAATGTTAGAGCCTCATGAATACACATGAAAACTTCCAGAATATCTTGACACAGGAATTGAGTGACTTCAGCCAGCCACTATGTATGGCCATGCCAACTTTCTTTGAAGAAATAGATTTGAAGGATCGGGAAACTTGGAAAAATGAGATATCAAAATATTTGTTAGGCATCCTTGATGACATCAATGATGAGGATGAGGTACTTAGGAAAACGCATAAGCAACTCAGGAGGATTGCTAGGTTGGAGAATGTAATGATAGACACTCTACAGAATGAAAATACTTATGCCCAAGAGAAATACATTGATCACATGTCAAAGGTTGATTTGTTCTTTGCAAGAGTTGTATGAGGAGGTAGTCAGAGTTTGGTTGTTGTGGACGCATTAACATGGTGCTTGAGCCTTGAACAGATCTTAGGTGGTCACAGACACTTGTTGATGATTAACGGACTGTGGTGCATCCAACAATAAACTCTTTTTAAGTTTCCATGTTATGTTAGTTATGTTTTAGTTAAGAAACGATGTAACTTTTGTGAATAGACCTGAAGCTTGTTGCTTCCCATACAAATAGGGAAACTAAGATCCGATTTTGATCATCATATCATCATCATTTCAATCCATTAGAATAGATACTTGATCATCTCATCCACTTATTCATATCAAAAGAACTCATGTTATGTATGTTTATATTTTGAGAAATATAATGGAGCAGATACATTATAACTCGTAATCCATTTTCAGTGTTCAATTTTTGTGTCGATTTTCATGCTTATTTATTACTTTGTTGTCTCCAAAGTGGTCTTTTCAAGTTGTTTAAATATGCAAGATTTATTAGGGAACATTTGTTGTTACTGTGTGGATGCTTTGATTGGTTTATGGTTAGATGTGAATTAAAGTCCTTTCAAATCATTTGCTTTAATTGGCTTGTATTAAGGATTAAATTCCTCGTAGAGATTGGCACCCTCTTATGGTCTAAAAACTTATGTTTTTGAGACCCAATAGATTGCAAATAACTCTAAAAATTTAGAAGTCTATGAAATAGTGTACATATTCTATGAAACAATGTATATATTCTTGTACTTATAAATATTCTTTTATATATTCTTGTACTTGTATATTCTATGAAACATTCCTTATTTTCTATGAAACAGTGTATATATTCTTGTACTTGTAAATATTCTTTTACTATTATGTCTATTAAAGAAAATAGAGTTTGAATAAAAAATGCTTCACCCTTTTTTGTAAGTGAGTATGTGAATTATTGTTTAAGGAAAAATCTTACAATGTTTACATTTTTAATTTACTAGTTTCAAATCTTCATTTTCTATGTATAAAAAATTGTATGTACTCTTTATCTCTAATGACATAAAACAATAATGCCATCAGAATCAGGGTTTTCAATTTCAGCACCATCATTGTCCACACTTTTCATATCATGTTCACTTTTAAGTACAATCATCAAAATTTTATTTTTATTTCTTGTCCCAGTTAATCTTGATTCCTTTCAGCACAACATAGTAGGTTGCATGTTAAATTTCAAATATTTTCTTTGCATTTTTTTGTTTATATTATTTTATCAGTGAATCATTATGTAACAACAATTTCACTTCTGAGATATACAGTAAAAATAAATGAAATCGCATATTTTCTTTGTCAAGGGAAATGTATGGTGAATACCCTATGTCTTTCAAATAAGTGTGCAAGTGAAATAAGACATAACTGATTGAATCTGATTTTCTACTGTACAATTGTTTTTTTATGTGCTTTTTACTTTTTGCATGTGGATAACCCTCAGAAAGATACTACTTATCTTTTATTAAATGAATCCTTTACATTTCCTGTCTACAAAAGAAATTTACTACTTGACAACAAGTTCGTGAACTTCATACAAATTAAGATTGGTGTAAAAGGTCATGCCCGCAAATGTTGTTTGGTCTAGAATTATAATGGAAAATAAAAAATCTTGCTAGGAGAATAAAACAGGTTTTCAATTGTCCAAGTACAACATAATATTACTGAAGCATTTCAAAGTTTAGGCCATAAGAATCATCCTTTTTTAAACATGGATTGCAACTAATTCTGAGAATTTAGAAGTCTTGGTCATTAACATTATTTTATGTTACAATGTCATCCAGTGTATCATTGTCAATGTTCATATGTTCTTTCAAGTATTTAATATTATCATCATCCTCATCTTGACTTGCATCATCTTCATCATCATTGAAATTTGACTGTAGACCATCTATATTGTTACTAGATGTATTTGGATCATCATTTTTCTATACCATCCATATTGTTGTCTTCCATAACATCATCTAACTCTGGATTGTTGTCTTCTTGTGCCTGAACATAACCATCTTCAACATCATCATGGATGTCAATTTCTTCGATGTTCTCTAATCCCTCTCTTATTTTGTTGGCCATCATTTTTTTGCTCAATATCCACTAATGCATCGTCAAATACATGCCTTAATCTTGGATCATAATGTATGACAAATATCCATTTTGGGTCCAAAATATCTTCATAGAAAAATACCTACACATGAACAACATACATATATTAGACGTATGTTATAACAATTTTATTGATTAATAAACACATGTATATATTCGTAATAAGCTATGAATTAATAGATTAATGATCACTACCACTTCTTGTTTGAGTTAAAGAAATACCCGCTCACAATGAATTGGTAGAACATAAGGCTCCTTATCTTCCAGTAGGAATGATGAGGAATCTATAGAAAACAATCTACTATGGGTATCATGTCTTTGTGTCCTCTCAAATGCTTCATACCATCTGCACTTAAAAATACAACATTTAAAAGAGCAGTAATCGAACTCAATAATTTCTTGTATTTTCCCAACATATTGTAGATTCCCTTCAATTATATTCTTATCTTTTGAGCTTGATCGATTGGATTGCTTGAAGTCAACCATGATGCCACAATCGAAGGATCGTCTCTTTATGTCTACAGTTTCTACACGATAATGTCGACCATATGCCCACATTGCTGGATATTTCCTCGCCTGTGAAATACCATTTCTTTCAGTGAAAAAAAATATAATGATGAATATTAAAATAGTTAATACTGTCAAAACTGTAAGGAAACAACATTTTGTAAAATTCTAACTGTACCTTTCTTCACATCCTCTAGACATGTTGATTTCATATTTTGTTATGTTTGAATCTGTACTTGCATCTTCTATTTGATTTTGAATTTGTTCAGTAACCCATTCTAGTGTGCAATATTTGCCCCATTCCCCAAGCAGATGAGTGGGAAGTGGAGTATTCCTTGGGTTTGATCTCTTAAACAGTCTCCTTGCTTCTAACACTTCTCTCTTTTTATCATACAGATCAATCCATTTGTTCATAAAGTCCATGTGGTACATAATGAACTTGTCGAGTATAAAACTTTCGTCTACACCTATTACATGTCAACATGTTTATTTCAAACTCCAAATGTCATGTTGTTAATTTGAAAAATAAATTACAAAGTAAATTAATGATTGGAAGAAAAAAAACCACACTGATCGTGAATTTACTTACTAATTTCTATTTCAACACCATTAGATTGTGGTTTTTCTCCATCAATAATATATGATGCTCGTTCTTCATCCCAGACGTGTCGGCCATCTTCAAAATCCTTACCAAGGAATTCACACAGGAAGAAAAATACTTCATTCAATGCATACCCTTCAACCATGCAACCCTCTAGATGTGCCTTTTGTCAGACATATCTTTTAAGATTTCTCATATACCTCTCAAAGAAAAACATCCACCTCGTTGATACAACACCCGCCAATTCAATTTCATCGAATAGGTGTATAAGTAAATTTACTTGGAGGTCCATGAAACTTGTAGGGAGATCCTTCTCAAATACACATACAATTCCTACAATTTCCTTCTTCCACTTTGGAACTTCAGATTCATGGATCTCCTTGGAGGTCACCCACCTAATATAAGAATAGTAAATTAGTATGAACATTTAGTCATAAATTAAAATGCAATATAATATCTCTATGTCTCTCACACATGAACATTTCATATAACCACATACCTTGTGAATGTTGAAAATCAACTTACGGCATTCCTTAAGTCAATTGTAAGACATGAATCCCCCCTAATTGCCAATGGCATGATATTCTATCAAACACATTTATGAAAAGGTCATTAGTAATTTTTTCTCACACAACAAAATATCAAAATAAATTTAGTGCTTAATCAATGTTACCATTAAATGTTAATTGTTGATATTTAATACCTTCATTAAATTATGAAAATCATGTGTTTTAAATCCTGTGATATGTCCATCAACTGTAAAAGCTTTAGCCAATGATGACCCATAGCCAGTAGGTGTCCTTATTGAATGAATGACATTTTTTAGGTGGTATAGTTCTTTATTTTTCAAAATTCATGGAGCTTCTGCATATGTTTCATTTTTCTTGTTTGGCCACAAATTTTTTCTATCAAATTTGGTACACGAAAGAGCAATATCTCTCCTCGAAGACAAGGTGTCCTTCTCTTTGCCTGATATATGTCAAAATATAGAATCTGGGACATTTTTGAAGATGTGCATAGGATCTAATAGGTGAGATATTAATAGATCCTTCCAGTAAGGGAGCTCATAAAATATGGATTTCCTTTTCATTCCTTCTGGCATATTAACTACAACTTGTTCTAGTTCTTCAATTGAATCACGCCGATCCAAAAAATCCTCCCAAGCTTTCAATTCAGCATCTTCATACTTCTTAAGCCAATCACCTGGACCCATAATCATGGGAGGGCCTCTATTTTCAACTTTTCCATCAAATTGATTCTTCAGGTGATTTCTAAACCTATGATCTAGTGTTAGAAAAACCTTGTTGTTTGCGTAAATGAATTTATGTAGATCTTTAGAATACCGCCCTTGAAATTGTTCTACACATCTTGGACATGCAAATATCCCCTTTGTTTGAAGCCTTGCAATTCAATAAGTAATGTTAATAACATAAAAAAAATAGTATAAAACTAAGTATGAAAGTTGGGATGAAAATAAATTACGAGTGCAAATACATAAATATTTTATCTTACCAGAACAAACACCAAGTCCTGGGAAATCATGTGAATAGTCCAACATAGCACACCATACAACATGAAGGACCTATTTGATGGAGGACGTGATATGGCATACATTATTATGCCTTTCCATAGCAGTTTCATCTCATCAATAAAAGGCGCAAGATAAACATCCATGTTTTTAACTTGATGTTTTCCTGGAACAATGAGAGTCAGCATAAGGTGCTCCTTTCTAATACTCATCCATGGGGGAATACTGTATACTATCATTCCGACTGGCCAAACACTATAATTTGAGCTCAGGAAAGAGAATGGGCACACTCCATCAATTAGCATACCAAACTTGATACTACGGGGTTCATCTTTGAATTTTCTTAGCCATTTTTCCTCTGTGTTTCATTGCTTTGGAGTCGGTCAAAATTCGCATGAATCCATCTTTACTCATGTTCTTTGTATGTCACATAAAACCTTCTTTGGAACTGTAGGACCTTGTACATCTGTATGATATCTCTTCTCTTTACATACAAGGCATTCTACCTTGTTTTGATATTCATCTATGTATAAAATGCAATCATTCTTACATGAATGAAGTTTCTTATATTCAATCCCCAACTCAACCAACAACAGATGCGCCTCTCTGCAAGTTTATGGCAACACATTCTCTTCAGGTAATATTTTAGTTTTTAGTGGCCTGTAAGATTGTCAATTCTAGTGAATTGCAATGAAACATTTGTTGAAGTCTAGGTATAATTGGCATGTGGCATAGAACCTTCTTTGGAACTGTAGGACCTTGTACATCTGTATGATATCTCTTCTCTTTTCATATAGGGCATTCTACCTTGTTTTGATATTCATCTATGTATAAAATGCAATCATTTTTACATGAATGAATTTTTTTATATTCAATCCCCAACTCAACCAACAATAGACACGCCTCTCTACAATTTTATGGAAACACATTCTCTTTAGGAATATTTTAGTTTTTAGTGCCCTATAAGATTGCCAGAGATTAAATCAATTGAATGTTTGACTTATGATGAACATGTTTGATATGTGAATCTATACTAGGACTATTTATATACAATATATGGTTTTAAAATCCCCTTAAAGAAATATAAATGAAGTTGATGAATGTTTACGAATTATGTACACCAATTGACAATGCAAAGTAAGAAATAGATTTCAACTCACTTCAGTAGGGTAGTGAATCCTTTGTCTAACCAACCAGATAGTGACTTGATTTCTAATAATATTAATGTGCATGCTAGTTTTGAGGTTCTACTTGCACCCAATTTGAACACAAGTGTCTTCACTACTTGCTTGATGGAGTATTTGATGTTTTTATCATCAACATTACATTGGTGGTAATTACCCCTGCTATCATCATTATTTTCATCATTGTTTCCATCCCCAAAGAAACCTGTAAGCATTTCATCCAATCCTTCTTCATGCACTGCATTTTCACTATCATGATCATCATCATTAAGGCTAGGTGGCATGTCATAAATGTATGAGACTCTCATTAGCTCTTCAAATTTCTCAGGTGGTAGTGTTCTCTTCAATCTTGCTCTTTTCACCCTGGTATGGTTTGAAGGATGGTTTGGATCATCTCGTCCAAATCTTAATAACCCAATTGGATCTTGGGTATTAGTATGTGTTTCATCAAAATCTTCTACCTATCAACAAATGCAAGCATTATTTAATGTTTGGCAATAATTAGATAAATCATAAATGTATCAATTTCAAAGATATATAATCAAATATGGCTTAAAATATAAATATAAATTGTATGAACATATATACATCAATTGTGTTGGTGTAATTAAATGTGTTGTACCTTGTCCTAGGTCATGATTACACCTTAGTTAAGTTTACTTAGGGACCACATAGGAGGTAGTTGGATTTTTTCCACCTTTGGTGGACTTATTATTTTATTACTTTATCACTTCCACCTTTTGTGGGTGATCCACCATTTGTGGTGATTATCACATTATCACTTTTCCACTTTAGGTGGAGTGATAGCTTTTCATAGTTATCTCATGTCATAAGATTACGACACTTGTCATAATCTTATGCCCTTCTATATTCTCACCTTGGCTATATAACCAAGGGGTCTCTCATATCAACAACAATCTCAAATCATCTCATATCATTGAATCATATTGATGAGAATATAGTTTGTTCTTATCACATTCTATTCTCTCTTTTTTGTTCTTTCCATTTGGTCTCAAGATCTTGGCAGCCATAGCCAATTCTAACATGGTATTAGAGCGGGTTGGGTGTCATTGGAGAGTTTTTTTATGAAGAGAGATACCAAATTTGGAGAGGTTCCATTTTTGGCTCTTTATTGTAGGTTCATATCAAAGCTTGCTGGTGTAAATCTAAGCTCACCATTGCATCTAGAAGGTTCGAGAAAATCGATTTTTCCTTTTGTTTCATCCAAATCAGACATGCGAGGCCAAATCTATGAGGGTTTGAAGCTAATGAGTGATTGTCAGATCCAGAAGGTAGCTGCATTTTTGGAGCATTTTGGATCGAATCCAACCCTACCATTGCGTCCAGAAGGGGAAAAACCCCTAAGATTGACTACCAAATCACCCAAATCAGAGCAGTTGTCCGATGAGGCAAAAATAAATTTCCTAAGGAGTCGTACGACCCCCCAGGTCATCATAATTACACAGCGGTACGATTTTTTTGCAAAAATATTATTTAATTCCATTCGAAATTTTTTGAAATTAATATGGATTTGATTTTTTCCTTGAAATATTTTTATTAAAAATCAAAAAAAAAAAAAGGGAAAGTTTTTGGTTTTGCAGACTGTACCTACGTTAGCAAGTACCTGCACCATGCAGAGTACTGGGCCACATGTTTTCCACCACGTTGTGGCCATCTAGTGGCCCATGCACCCCCATGCAGGTACCCCACACCGGTGCTTTCAATTGGTGGCCACTACAATAAAAACCAGTCAGTTATTCTTTAATTGGCCAATGAAATCAAAATTTGGGTGATGAAAAGAAAATACCGACGGACTTTTAAGAATTTTGACAGTTCAAAACAAAAAACCAGTGAAAAATCCTTCACCCGAGGGTGGTCAAGATTCGCCAGGAATATTCTGGTGTGGAAGATTCCCCGATCAAAAAGACATATTCCGTCGGTATCTAAAGATTCAAAGCAGGGCTTTTTTTTCGATGACGTGCACTTACCCGTCAAAATTAAGCAAGGAAAATCAGGATATTCCAACACAAAGGGTATATTCCTTTTTGATGGGCCGCAAACCATCAAATTTAAGCCAGCGAATTGCTAACATCAGCAAAGTGTCAGTGTTGACGTCAACGCCCTTAAGAAATTGTCTACCCCTCACAGATGAGCTTTTCATTTTTGCATGCAAACTTTGAAGCTTCATATCTTGCTCATTTTGACTCCTTTTTTCAAGCAATTTTTTTTTATTTGGGCTAATTTTTCGCACTCTTCATAGTGGTGCAATAATTTTTTGGTTTTGATGTCAATATTTTCCAAAATTTGTAGATTCTCATAGGTGTTGCTACTTTGTCCTCATTTTGGGAACTTCGGGAGCTCATATCTTGCTTTTACGGTAACATTTTTTGGGTGCAAATTTTCTTGAAAGTGCATAATTTTTCGTGTAATTTTTAGTGGTATGATCAGATTGGTCTCATTTTGTACCAAAAAACTGTACTTGATTTTGTGGCATATTTTGGCATTTGCATGTACCAAGATCAAAGTCCACTTCGTTGTTTTTGGCAAGTGGCAATTGTAAAAACACTACTCATGAAGTGTCATATCAGATATTGCTTGGGGGGTTTCATGATTGAGTGATTTTGGGGGGTAATCTTGCAGTGATTGGTTGCATTCTTTTGCTTGGTTTGTGTTCTTGCAATGGGGAAATCTCAAATTGAACTCCTAACTCCACATAATTATGCTACATGGAGAAAATCAATATGGAATTATCTCATGATGAAAGGTCTAATAGGTCATCTAAAGGACACTATTCAACAAACTACTAATGCTAAAGAATTTGAAAAATGGGAGATTGATCATGAGAAAACACTTGGATGCATATGTTCATTAGTCTCATTTGATTTGCAATTTCATATTGAATCATGTAAAACACCTAAAGAGGCTTGGGAGACTTTTAAAAAATTGTATGGTAAAATAGATAAGTTTAGGGGATATCAGATTGATAATGATTTGATGAATCTTGATCCAAAATGTTTTGACCACATCCAAGACTACATCTCCAAAATCAAGAAACTAAGAACATAGTTGAAAGAATGCAACATTGAAAAAGAGGATTTACAATTGATTATGAATGTGTTATCCAAGCTTGGTCCTGAGTATTCAGTATTTGTTTCTGGCTTTCATACCCATCGACTTTCTATGGGAGTATCATATGTTGATCCTAAGTTTGATGACTTTGCAAATCTGCTAATCCAAGAGGAAGCTAAGTTAATGAACATGGGTCTAATCAAGTCTTCCAAGTCACATGCATTAATGGTTAGTGAGTCAAAGGTATAGAAAGAATTAGGGAATCTTGATAAGCAGCAAAAGAAGAAACAAAACAAGCCACATAAAGAATCAAAATCTTCAAAAGAAGAATCATCTAAGAAGGAGAGGCCTTTTTGTGCATATTGCAAGAAGGATGGACATGAAGACCACTATTGTTATAAGAAGGATATTGATGAGTTGAAAAATCTTCTTAAAAGGAATCACATTGATTTTCCTTCTAGAATGTCTGAGTCACTTCCTTCTTCTTCAAAACAGTCTAAAAAGGACAAAGGTCAAGCAACATCAGGAAATAAAGGACAAGCTCTTTGTACTTTTCCAGGTCCAGGATCAAGGAGATGGCTTCTAGATTCAGGAGCATCTCATCATATGGCATCTTTGCAGTCTATATTCTCTTCATTTCAGCATTGTACTATGTCTCTTATCTTGATGGGAAACAATACATACATGAGTGTAATTGGAAAGGGATCTATTAGTTTTGGGGACAACACTTTCTAGGATGTTTTATGTGTTCCTCATTTAATGAACAATCTTCTTTCCATATATTAGATTACGCATGGTGGAGATGGGAGGATTGTGGAGTTCACACCTGATTCAGTCATCATTCGAGACTTAGAGAGTCAAGAGATCATTGCTACTGGGGTGGTTCATTCATCTCAATTGTATACCATTGTAGATTTTTCTTCTAATGGTGACATTGTTCCTTCGACTATTGATCAAAACCATAACCATGAGGAGACATTTGGTTTTTTGAACTTGGGAGTTCTCACATCAGATCCAGTACTTGAGCTATGCATTCCATCTCCTCCATCTAATATTGCAGTTGATGATGCTTGTGATTCCACAATTTTGGTTCCTTGTGATCCAGTGTAGCAAGACATACCTCATTGTCTTTCAGATTTGACTACTTTGGATGGCTTCTTAACAGGTATTTCAAACTTTTTTGTGGAGTCTCATATTGCAGATTTGGGGGACATCATTGATGAAATTCATCTTCTCTTTGATGAAGATGATCCTTCTTTAGTTTTTGTGAGGGAACACTCTGACACTCTTGTTCATTCTCTACATGATCATTCTTTGCAGTTTGGTGCGAGTGTGGATACTTTTGGACAACATTTGGAGGAGGCTTATTTGTCTTCAACGGGGATATCACTATCTTTGGATCATGTTCTACATTCATCTCTACTAGATGTTGGATTGTCCTCTTCAGCAATGTGGCCTAGAACGCCTGTTTGGAGTGTGTCAACTTTCGGCATCAACATGGAGACACTTGAGCGTGCTTCAGAGACATCATCCATCATCCATATTCCTGACATCCTGCATACATCCATGGTTTTGTTTCTTCCTAAGGGGAGGAACGTTGTTCGACGAGATTGGATCATCTTCAACATTCAATGTTGAGCTTCTACAATCATTGCAGGAGACTCAACATTGAGGGGGGGTTGCCTTGTCTCTCTTTTACTCCTCTCTTATGGGGGGGTATTTTTCCTTACATGGGGTTTTTACCTTCTCATTCATTATTGAGAGCATTTCTTTATTGTATCTTTTTTCTCTCTTTTGGGGAGGATTTTTGTCCCACTGGGTTTTCTCCTTTTCTCCGTTTGTGAGAGATTGCATTGCATTTGTACATGGGTACCTAACATGGCCTAGTTGTCGGGACCCATCTTGCATTGTTTTCTTTTGTTTACATTCTCCCTAAGTTGCACTTAAAGGGGTGTTGGTGTAATTAAATGTGTTGTACCTTGTCCTAAGTCATGATTACACCTTAGTTAAGTTTACCACATAGGAGCTAGTTGGAGCTTTTCCACCTTTGGTGGACTTATCATGTTATTACTTTATCACTTCCACCTTTCGTGAGCATATCATGTGATTACTTCTCCACCTTTTGTGGGTGATCCACCATTTGTGGTGATTATCACATTATCACTTTTCCACTTTAGGTGGAGTGACAGCTTCTCATAGTTATCTCATGTCATAAGATTATGACACTTGTCATAATCTTATGCCCTTCTATGTTCTCACCTTGGCTATATAACCAAGGGGTCTCTCATTGTATCAACAAAAATCTCAAATCATCTCATATCATTGAATCATATTGATGAGAATACAGTTTGTTCTTGTCACATTCTATTCTCTTTTTTGTGCTTTCCATTTGGTCTCAAGATCTTGGCAGGCATAGCCAATTCTAACAAATTGAATAATGGAACATTATTTTATAGACTACCTTTTTTATACAATAATTTTAAAAAAAACACAATTTTGACAACATAGTTTGTAAAACATTAGACCACACTCATTTATTATTCTTTGGTTTTAATTGATTGTAGGAGGCATACTATCGATTGGAAGTTCATCATATATGTAATGTCTTTGTACAATCGCTCGTTTGAATTGTTTCTTTCCACGACATATAGAACATCCACAAACAACAATTTTCTCAAAGTATTCATCCCATGTACTATAGTCCTGACCTACCTCTTTTTCAATGCAATCATTTGTTGTGTCTGTAGTATCCATTGTCATATCCTCTTCCACCCACTCTCGTCTACGTGATTTAATAGTTTTAGGTCCACGTCCACTTACATATCTACTTCTTTTTCTAGTTGAACGCTCAGGCTCTGTATTTGCTCCAATCTCCATCTAAAATAATCAACAACATGCATTAATTTATGTCAAGATTGGATAATACATTATAAATTTCAATAATATTGTGAAAAAGATGGGCGTATCACAAAATTCCATTAGATCATTTTTTCCAAAGTTAAGTCAAAATTTGAGTACCTAATGTCCCGCTTCATTTGTTGTGTCTTCATTTGATATGACACGAATTTTGCCATGGCCTCATTTCGCGCCTATAATACACAACATAGTAAATAATGTTTAGTACACCAATTATATCATTTCAACGAGTATGCTATCCAACACAAAACCTCAGTTTAGTCATATATTTGACATATTGATATCTCCTCTATGTTGTAGCATTTGTGAATTCATAAACACCTTCCTCCTTTGGTTGAGGTTCTTTCTCTTCTTACCTCTATTATATCTGCAGATTCCGTTGTCTCGTCTATTTCCACCCACTTTCCTCTTAGTGATTTAGTATTTCAACGTCGTCCACGTCCTCTCTCCATGGCCTCCTTTGTGAATAAATTTTTCTCCATAAAAGCTTTCATCGCACTACCGCCGAGAAGGAAGAAGCAACTTGCGGGATTGCGATAAAAACTGCTCTACCCGCATCGAGCTAATGAAGGAGCCACGGGACAACAATGGTCATCGCACTACCACATGCCATTGGTAGAAGACTTGCGGGAGTCACCACAACACCGCCATGAATAGAAGGAAGACTCGTGTGCTGCCACAGAAGATTTCATTGCACTACCGTCGAGAAGGATGAAGCACCTTGCGAACCATAGTAAAAACCGCTCTACCGCACTGAGTTGATGAAGGAGCCACGAGATAGCGGTGGTCACAAAAACAAGGAAGGAGTTGGAATTATTTCCAACACTCTGGATCTTGTGATACACAACAATGAAAATATTCACTATATAGCAATGATAGGCGCTCAATTAGGCGCACTTGGCATCGCCTTAGGCGCCCCAAATAGATTATATTAACGGCCAAACTTCGACGCTAAAGTTGGTGTTAACTAACGTCGACTAAAGCGTTGACTACTGAATCAAAATCGAAATTTTTTAAAATTTCCCACATGAAGGAAGAAATCATACGACAAAAAAGGGAAAAACGTCGCACGAAGGAAGAGAGCAGGGCGCTACCAGCAACTGATGAGAAATTCGATTTAGTTTGTGACACCATAGGTAAGGTTACAATTTTTTTTTCTTGGTTGAATTAATGATTGTTTACTGGTTTGTGGCCTAACATATCCAAGCAACCTCTAAATTGTCCCATCATTATAAATTGTAAAACCTTTGAGAAACCAACAAGAAAATTTACCCTACCCATTTGAGCTTTGGCTCAAAATGTTATAGCACGAAGCCAGGATGCCTCTGTATTCTTTCCCTAACTTGGGTATCAAGGAAATAGTGAACTGCTTGGCAAATATGGGAATTGGGTCGGTCACTGATGAGCAACTGCTGAAAATAAATCCAGAAACAGCTTGGTTTTTCCCAGTCGTGCCATAGCCACCGATGCCATGAAAAATTCGTGCAAGATTGCATTATGAAAGAGTTTTCATGATAAGTTTATCAACACTAAGCAAACCTAGTGAACATATTTTCCCTAGGTTATCAACACTAAGCAAACCCAACGAACATATTTTCCCACAAAAAAAAACTTTCATACCACAAACTGGATGAAAATTTTCATACCTGATAGTGTGTGCTTCATTTGCCTCCACAGACTGGACAAAAATAATTTTCCCTAGGTCACCTCAAAATGTCAAGCAATAGAAGGAAGCGAGCATTGTCAGCAGACTTTGGCCACAATGAGGTAATTCATTGTCAATTTATAGATTTGTAAATGTTTCCATTATTTCTTTGAATTTTACCTTTTACTTTTTTATTTCTAAATTTAAAAGAAGAAAATATAATTTAAAAATATATATATAGGGACATGAGACTAACAAAGATAAAGAGGAATTGTAGTTTTTAGTTTTTTATTTCTAAATTTAAAAGAAAAAATATAATTAAAAAATATATATATAGAGGGACATGAGACTGACAAAGATAAAGAGGAATTGTCTTACATATTGGGGGTAGAGGCAATGAACAAATTGGTTAATGTGGACTAGACAATGCTTTCCAAATACATAGAAAAAAATCTAGTAACGCCCCTCAAACATTGCAAACAAATCAATTGTGTGAAAGGGAATCAATTGATTCCCCAACCAGCCCTGGATCGAGCAAAAGATCCAAGAGGAAATAAGTGATAGTAAACTCTAAGAATGTGGAATAGGGAAGAGAGACTTCCAATGTCCTAGCCACTCCTGGGACACAGACTTCTTCCACCACGCCATGTTATCAATCTTCCATTGATAGCTACAATACGAAGATAGAATACGAGGTGGTTTCAGCGGAAGTCCAAATGACGGATGTTGGGAAAACGTTTGTGAATAGGTTGAAGGAATCATGCCTTCAACGATTTAAAGACCATCTACATTTTCCATTCTCATAGATACCCATGCAACTGAAAAAAGAAGTTATCCATGACACGGAGACTAAATTTGGCACAGGTTGGTCTGTAAAGAAGATAAAGCTACGAATGTCTCAAAACTGCAAGAGATTTCGATGTAACCAAACAAAGAAGATAAAAAAAATCCCTCCTGAGCTAAGGCAAAAAAGAAGGCCAATTGATGTAAGTGTGAAAGTATGGAAAGAGCTTGTAAAAGCATATGAGAAGTATGATGCACGGAGGAATTCTGGCGAGGAGAGTACGCAAGTATTTGAATTTGCTCATAAGATTATATCAAATTTATTAAACGATATTTATATTTTATTTGTGCATAGTTAAATTGAATTAGTATATGTTTTAGGACAAGGCCTCCAAGGCTAGGCTTGAGAAACTTCGTGCCACGCATCTCAGTGGCCAGAAAGGTTTACAAGCCTTGATATGTACATTTGTAAGTATATTTAATATGTTAAATGATATATTATTTTATTTCCTTGGAAAAAGTAAATTATTGCATATTAATCAATTTAACTATTCCATGTGCCATGTTTTGACAGGAGGAGAAATATGGCCGCCATCCAAAGCAATTTGAAAATAATATGTTACAAAACAAAAAGTGAAACGATTTTTTAATTTGGATGGAGAACGAGGTATCAATAGTTGAATTTCAATAACTTAGTTGGATTTTTTGTGTTAATATGTCAATTTGCATCTCTTGTGTTGAGTTGTTTATTAATGTGTAGGATGAGTAAATAGAGCTCAAATCTTATGATTACAAGATGATCGTTTATGTGCATGAATAAATAGTAGAAGGATGTAGATGAACTCAATTCATCTGACGTTATGCCTCTTGGAAGACATTCCTCTTGAATCTCTAATATGAGGTGCCCGAGACTTCCCTATAGCTTTTACCTTTTGTTGCCGCCTTTCCTGATCTTCACTGTAAGACTCGTCTCCTTTTTCCTTATCTCCATTTCTGGCTTTGGCTTCTAATTCATCCCATGTTTTACCTTCCTCCTCTTCAAAATCTTCTTCTTCTTCATCCTGATCTGACTCCACAAGAGATTCATCTTCTGAACCTTCCTCATTTGATTTGGATTCCTCTTCTACATCAGAGGGTTTGTATCCTTGATCTGACTCTTATGAATTATCAGAATCATAATCACTAGCTTCCATATTCAAAAATTCCCAACCACCATCTTCAATAAATTTATCTGGATCATCAGTAATAGTCTTCAAAATTGGCCACCAGTTCAAGTTCATTCTGATTTCATAATACTTTATATCCAAGGAGTTCGGCCATTCCTTGATGCCATCAAGCGAAGATTGAGGAATGGCGTACATGTGAAATACATCCCACTTGAAGTCTTTGAAAACAATAGCCATATCAAATGCCTTTTGCCCAAGTCCTACTCTCTCAAAGTTAAAAATTCTCAAACTCACTAATAGTGATTACTAAGAAAGGTAATTCCACCAACTCTACCAAACATTTTACTGTAGAAACAATAAAAGAAAAGGCTTTGAAAGGAAATCCATTAAAACCAAGCTCTCTAAATGGTATATCAAACTCTAGTTCAAAATATTTTAGATGAGGTTTCTCCCATAGCTCTCTTACTCACTTGACAAATCCTTGAAACTCTGACTTCTTAACATTCAAAAGATAAATGGAATGTCCTCAACACCCAGTAGAGCTATCCAAAAAAGCTAACTAAAAACACAAGCGTGCTCCCGCACACAATGGCTTAATTGTTGGTTGTCATAGAAGTCAAACTACAAAAGTAACAACATTGATTGAGTTAACATATATGCATCATTTGCATAAACAACTAAAATGCATAGAAAATGTTAATCAATACATTGAATTTTGAGATGCGTTGAAATGATTAAAAAAACATTTTTTGGGGAAAATATCAGCAACAAGGGGGAAGAAATCATTAACCCTAATAAAAGCATTTTATGTTGTTCTTGATACACCATCTATAAGTTTTCCTTGGATGATAGTACTGAATTTCTATATGTTGTACCCCTTAAATGTCCTACATGTTACAAATATGGAATAACAATGCACAACTTTTATATTGAGTCCAAAGACCAAGGAATTCTGAATAAGGGTAGCCAAACTTGATAAGGATGCAGTCACTATTACACATATTGACAATCCAGAATAGTCATGTAAAGACAACTGCCTGTGAAAACCATAATCAATCAAATTATGCACATTCAAATCTAAGTTTGAAAGCTTGCATTTCAATCCATGCATCTAAGTCATTGTTGAAGATTGAGGGTGTCAACATCAAAGCTAGAATAGCTCTCCTTAAACCATAGCTAGTTTTAAAGTGCAATATTTCCATATTCAAATCCACTTCTTAGCTAAGGAAAGGAGGTAGGATTGTCAGGTGCTGCCTCAAACAGAGAAGGCCATAGAAAACATTGAAATAGAATATCCAATAAGTGAGACAGCATAGTTGTAGACCATAGATAATCAAAATTCTTGTAATGCACATATACTTGTGATACAAACAAAAGGTGCTTACACATTGGATGAAAATATCCTCATCAAAATGACTAGAAAGAAATTTCAAATTTGTAAGTAAACTCTGACAGTCAATAAAAACAGTCATAAAAATTGGAAGTAAACTTTGGCAGACATGTAGGTGAACTTAATTCATTTGACTTTATGCCTCTTGGTAGACATCAGGATCTCCCCTCCTAAATTTTGGACCACATCCATTACCTCCACATAAAATTAGACATCCTTGGTCTTCTTGGTTCCCACGCCATGATATGGTTATGCAAATAAAAATGAAGCAAAGTAATCATCTCCTTCTCCGTTGGCTGGAAGAATGCATGCTTAATGTTTTGATACATGCTATCAACTCTCTCTTTTTCTCTCATGGTTGAATACTGAAATCCATTATGGTGGGCCTCTAGAGTTCCAGTCATCTTTCGTCCTCTTCCACCAAATGTTGGCCTGATCCACACGTCTGCCAACCTAATTGGCTTTGTTTTTGAAAGCTAAAGTTTCTCCCAAGTCACCAGTGTAGCTCTCTTTGCCTTTTCAGACTCTCTCATTGCTATAGATCGTCTCTGGGATTTAATCATTTGTACCACATGGTTGATGTGCTTTGAATCCTTCCATCTAAAGGAAATTTTCTTAACATAAATACTGCTAGGGAATTTCAATGTTGCCATTGTAGTTGGCATTAAAGTCGGTACCTGCAACATTGAAAATTATCCTTATATAAGAATTCCCTCCATCTTGTTGGCTCATAACACTCTTGATGATGGCTACATGAAATCTGTTTTTGATTCCTCTTCTACATCAGAGGGTTCATATCCTTGATCTGACTCTTCTAAATTATCAGAATTAGAATCACTAGCTTCCATATTCAAAAAATCCCAACCACCATCTTCAATAAATTTATCTAGATCATCAGTAATACTCTTCAAAATTGGCCGCCAGTTCAAGTTAATTTTTCTTTCATAATACTTTATATCCATGGAGTTCAGCCATTCCTTGATTCCATCAAGTGAAGATTGAGGAATGGCATCAATGCAGAGTACATCTCGCTTGAAGTCTTTGAAAAAAATAGCCATATCAAATTCCTTTTGCCAAGTCCTACTCTCTCAAGGTTAACAATCTCAATCTCACTAATAGTGATTACTAAGAAAAGTAATTCCACCAACTCTACCAAACAGTTTACCGTAGGAACAATAAAAGCAGAGGTTTTGAAAGGAACTCCATGAAAACCAAACTCTCTAAATGGTATATCAAACTCTAGTTCAAAATATTTTAGATGAGGTTGCTCCCATAGCTCTCTTACTTGCTTGAAAAATCCTTGAAATTCTGTATTGATTTTATTTTTCCTATCCCTCTCTTGTTGTTCTTCCTCAATTTCATCAGGATCATACATTGACCTTCTTGCCCCTCCTAAATTTTTTACCACATCCATTACCTCCACATAAAACTGGACATCCTTGGTCTTCTTGGTTCCCGCGTCGTGATATGGTTATGCAAATGAGAATGAAGCAAAGTAATCATCTCCTTCTCCCCTGGCTGGAGGAATGCATGCTTAATGTTTTGATACATGATATCAACTCTCTCTTCTACTCTCATGGTTGAATACTGAAATCCATTATGGTGTGCCTCCAGAGTTCCAGTCATCTTTCTTCCTCTTCCATCAAATGTTGGCCTGATCCACAAGTCTGCTAGCCTAATTGACTTTGTTTTTAAAAGCTGAAGTTTCTCCTGACTCACTAGTATTAGTTGTAACTTTTTTGAAATTTTATTATGGTATGTGCACTTTGATATGATGTAATATGATTATGGTTTTGTCTCATATATTGTAATATTAGATATATAACAAAAAAATAAATTATTGCACGAAATAAATAGCAAATTTTCATTTTAAATGTTTTTTTTGCAGAACACGGGTCTTCTAAAAGATTGAGATGATCCTCAACATGACATAGATCCACAAAATATTGGTTATGCAGATACAAATCACATGGCAGAGGATGATGATGATGCAAATACGGAAGACACTGAGGCCGATGATGATGATGATCACAATGGTGATGATGATGATGATGATGATGATGATGATGATGATGATGATGATGATGATGGTGATGGTGATGATGATGATGAGACAATTGGTGATAGTAACCAGCGACATTCATGATCATATAGACTACATCATGGATCATTGTTGATATATCATTATGATGACTCTTTTCATGGTTACTATCATATGTATCATTTTCATGGCCTACAGTACTATATTGTTGAGTTGTATCATATTGACATGTATCATTTTCACTATATCATTTGGACATGTATCATCTTGACTTGTATCAATTTGAGTTACATAATTTATCAATTTTATTTATATCATTTGTACATGTATCATTTTCACTTATGTCAACTATTGGACATGTATCATTTTGACATGTTTTTGATGTACTGGCATATTTGACTTTCACTTGTTTTAGTTATATATGATGATGATCTTATCAATATTGACTTGTCAATTTATATATATTAAAAATGGTCGATGATTTTTGGATGGTTATTTATTAAGTATGATGATTTTAATTTACTGCTCAAGATGGATGTTATCAAATTCAATTAAATTATAGATATTTGAATCACTTGTTTTAATTATAGATGATGATCATGTGTTAAAATAATTATATTGTTATTTAATCATATGAGTTAAATAATTAAATTACTTACTCTATAATCATATGAGTTATTTAAGAGGCACGATATATTTAACTAATCAAATTGAAATAAAATATATTAAATTAATAAATGGAAGCAAAACAAGAAACATTTTTAGAAGCGAAAAAAGAAGCAACAATGGAAGCCATACTAGAAGCAAACCAGAAGAAATCTTGGAAGCAAAATTGGAAGAAAAACCGGAAGCAAAACTGGAAGCAAATTTGGAAGCAAAACCGAAAGTAGAACTGGAAGCAAAATCGGAAGCAAACATGGAAGCAAAATCTGAAGCAAAATTGGAAGAAAAACCGGAAGCAAAACCAAAAGCAAAACTAGAAGAAAATCAGAAGCAAAAATGGAAGCAAAACTGGAAGAAAACTTGGAAGCAAACTTGGAAGCAAAACTAGAAGAAAAACTGGAAGCAAAACCGAAAGCAAAATTGGAAGGAAAACTGGAAGCAAAACCGAAAGCAAAACTGGAAGCAAAACCCCAAGCAAACCTGAAAGAAAAATTGGAAGCAAACTTGGAAGCAAAATTGGAAGCAAACCTGAAGGCAAAATTGGAAGCAAAACTAGACGCAAAATTGGAAGCAAAACTAGAAGCAAAAATGGGAGTAGACATGGAAGCAAATTCGGAAACCAAATTGGGCACCCATTTCAGTGCAATTTTCGACGTTACTTCCCGGTGCTATTCCAAGCACTAATGGAGGTGCTATGATTTCCCAATACTAAATCCAGCATAGAAGTCAGTGCCAAATCCGATGTCGAGCTGACCATGCCTGTTTGCGCCGAGTTGAGTGCTAGCCAAATTGTTCAATTCATGCACTCAAAATACACTAAAATCCAGTGCAAAATTCGATGCTAATTTCCTATTGTGTTGTTGTGAATATTACCCATGTATTCTCTTATTTGATGAGCAACATGCATTTTACTTGACCAATCAACCTTTCCAACTACCAGAACTTCCTTCATAAAATAGAAAACCAAACATACCACCAATGTGCCATACCTAAATACATATTTTTTCTTCTTGATTTCCTTCAAGTTCTCCATCAATTTTTGCCGAAGCAACTCACAGAGGTCATATTCACCATTGTTCTCAATCATATCCATTTCCATATGAATTGTGGTGGCAAAGATGAAATTTTATCCATAAATAATATGTCCAATAACCATAGTTTCATATTGAATTGTCGGATTTTGATAGGGTTTATTCCAGTACCCATTTGCAACATTATGTCTTTGTTCTTAGCAGATTTCCAGACTGGAACCGGTCCATTGGATCATAAAATAGTGATTTCTCTAATCACTTCTTTGGTAATCATGTGTGTGCCATCAATCCACATAAATTGATCATGAATTATGCTTAATGTCATTCTAATGCACTTCTCTTCATAGCTAAAGTCTGGAAACCAATGCCACACATCTAATTTCTTCTCAGTCAAGATATTGTATTTTGGTTTCAAGGTGTAATCTTCTCCAAATAACTTATCTACCCATAGATTGAACAGTTTTGCGTAGGGGTTCTCTTCCATATTCCCATGAATATAAGCCCTAATATCTTCATTAAGAAAAACCCCAAAGTTATATGTGAAAATGTACCTAGGGGATTAACTTCTAAAACTTTAGCAGAATATCTTTTAAATTTGGGTTGCAGTCTTTGAGAAACATCTACAATTTTTGGCATCGCCATTGCATTCAAATTGTCTTCAACTGATAATTCCAAAAAATTAGAATGTGTGGTGATTGTTAAATACCTTTTTCTCTTGCCCAATGAAGTAGGGTTTTGGAATTCTACAACTTGGAGATTCTTCAGACCCTTCAAACTCACTTCTTGCTCATCTACTCTTCTTCGAATACATTCAATGAAATGAATTTTCCTTGTCAAGTATGCTTTTAACTCCCTAATTTGACCCATTTCAACAATAAATGCTTCAGACAAAAATTTGATAACCCTAAAACCTTGTATGCACAGTCATCTTTCCAAGCTCCGCAAATTGCCACATTAGAATATTTTCTTCCACATATTAAGAATTTCATTCTTCATGACATATCTTCATGCTATATCTCAAACACCTTTTTTTCTGGTAGGGGACATAGGATTTTCATTAAAGCCCCTCCTAAGCCACAACTCTGGGCTTGGTTACCAAAGGAAACATCTGCATCAGAGAGTGGTACAGATTCTCCCTTGTCTTCAATCTTTTCTTTCTTTCTCCGGATCTTTTCCATTTACTTCATTTGAATCAATCTTTTTAACCGGTTCATTCTTCTTTATTGGATTGTCCTTTCTTGTGTTTTTGTTTCTACAAAATTTAGCAATATGTCATGTCCTTCTATAATTGTTTCATATGATATTCCTTTGAGCATTATTCCTTTCATTCATTCTAGATATGCATTGGTTATCCTTGTGTCCAAATCCATAGCATGTATAGCAGTATTATTTGAAAGACTGAATCATTCTACCATTGTTATATGCATTCATCATTTGACTTCTGCAATCACTTGCTCCCAAATCTCTTGCATGTAAAGCATTGATCAGTAAAGGATGGAACATTCTGATTCATTTTTCTTCTACATTCCATTGCTTTATGTCCAAATTTGTTGCAAAAATAACAAATACCATTAAAAGATGGGTACCTTTGAGCATTTGGTTGTCTGATAGGAGGTCTTCTAGCATTGTTTCTTTGATTCTAAAACTTTCCATTGTTCTTCTTGTCTTCAGATTTCTCTAGTTCACTGATCTTCTTTGCATTAGATGTCTGATCTAATTTTGAGCTTTCACCCTTTTCAAGTCCTAGACCACGTTTGTCTTTAGATACTTTCTGACCTGCAATTAACTCATCAAGCATTGTAGAACTTGTCTTGAATTTATCCTCATAACCTCTTTCCTTCTCTAAATCTAATTTTAGATTTACCACTTCTTGTTCAAGCCTCATGCATTCATTAGATTTGTTTTCCATCATTGCACTTAGAAATTCCTCTATCTTTTTCTTTTCTTCCACTTGCACTTTCAATCCGGTGATGTTCTGATTTACTTGTTTCAATTGTTCATTAACTTCCTTATGTCTTTCTCTAAATTTTTTGATCTACTCTCTCAGTTTTCTGATGCACTCATTTTCCTCTTTAAGATTTTCCTTCAGATATTTGTTTTCACCTTCAACTTTGTTAATATCTTCAAGAGAAACTTTGAGTTCTTTATCAATCATGTAGTCTTCTTCTATGTATTCACTAGCAGAAATCTCTTTCGAAGGAATAGGATACTTTATATCAGCCATGTGTTCAAACTCCACGATCTTCCCAAAGCAATCAAGCTCCTTCATACCAATTGTTGAACACCCAGAATACTGAGAGGGGGGTGAATCAGTATTCATTTAAACCAATCAAACATAAACCATCCAATTACCAAAATATATTTAACTGTAATAATGAAAGAAACCATGAAGCATCCACAAGATCACATGATACATGAACACCGGTATTTTTATGTGGAAAATCCAAAAAGAGAAAAACCATGGTGAGGGTTAGCTCACAATATATTATATCCGAATATAGTATACCATAGAAAATCTCACTGTCAAGTGGACTCATTGTCCAAGTGAACTCACAACTCACAAAGAATGAGAAAGAAGAAAGAAGGGGTGGCTACACAACCTATTTGAACTGATACAATATAATCTATCATATGTTGGATTATAGTGTGAATGAAGTACAAAATTAATCTTTACACAAATCTGAATTAGTACTCTGCTCTACTCACAATCTGCTCAACTCTAATTATATTCGCATCACACATGTAGGTGAAGCACCATACATGTCGTATATCTCTCATTACTTGCATATAATCTGCTTTCTCTATCCCTTCATCATTAATATCACCTCATTATCATCTTATCCCAAACTCCAAAGTTAATCTCCTATATATATTCACATCTAGTGTAACTTCAATTAGGTCAGCCTAATTAGAAGTAACACACAAAATTGAGCATGTCATCCTCAAAACATTTTATCCACATCTCACACCATAATTCAAAATTCAATTCACCTTAAGATAGGTCGAGATGGACCTAATATAGATCCCACATAAGATAAAGTTACTTGCTTGTCCTCCACAAGAAATCAAACGTGTTAGATCAGCCCAAAATAAGACCTAAACACAAAACCTTCATATGTACATACAATTTGTCATACATGTAACTTCACAACTCGGTCTCTCTTTGAATTCCCACTCACCCAACATCAAATAGCTTATCCTCATCATCACAGAACAAAATAATTATCCGCAAAGAAATGTGGAATCTCCCACATTGATACATTGTACAAGGAATGACTGCAATATACAGGGCTGAACTCTGTCATTCATAACTTTTGGAATACTTCACAAAATGTCACCAAATCTTGAATGTAGATGAACGTGATGATCTCAAAACTACAACTAGAATCATAGAGTGACATCTCCACATGCGGTGGAGTGTGGACCCAAAAATTGATGCATTGAACCATAATACTGTTAGAAGGAATACTTATCCAAATTCTTGTATAACCATTTATTCTGGATCAACTTTGTTATGTCCAAATGTCTTAAAAAATGATTCCAAGTAATATTAGAATGATAATAACAATGTTGACATCAATGACAACACTGGATCATACAATATATGCACCTCATGCTCATGTTGCCAAACAACATCAACAATGACAAACTTCCAACGGTCTTCCTCTTTCTTCAAGCAGATGTCGGGACCCATATTGCATTTCTATATTGTATCATTTGTATAATAACTAAACTCCATAGTTGCACTTATGGGGGGTGTTGGTGTGAATGGGGTTATTTCCTAACTATTCATTAGTGATGACCTATTCACATTATAAGTTTACTTAGGAGTTAAGTTATCCTAGTTGTCATTTCTAGAAGTTAGTTATAATGGGGCAGTGCCTCATTATTTACTTTTAGTTATCTAGGCATTTAATAGTTTTCCTATGCATTATCTCATGCATTTATTATTTGCATTAGATATTTAATGTTTGTATCAAGGGTATTTATCCTACCTCATCACACCTTGTCTTTATATACAAGGTGTTTGTACCCTTTAAATTATCTCATGAATCTAGATCAATTCAATATCATCAATATATCATCATTTGATCGATCATCAACCTTCATGCTCATGTTGCAACACTTTCTTGTGGATGGTGTCTTTCATAGTTGATCCTTTGAAAAGTGCACAGCTTCAATTGGGCTCATTGTTCATCAATATTTCCAACAGTTTGTATGTGCAAGTGAAGAGATTGTAATTGTTATGATTTTATTTCACATAAATAAATATTGAAAGGAAGTAGAGGTATAAAATAAACTTTATGTACACATATATAAGAGGAGGTGCGTGCAAAAATTAAACTCATCATTCAATTACAAATAAATATACGCAAAAGCAATATACCATAACATAAATGTTTTTTGGGGAAAACCCTTTTAGGAGAAAAACCCACACTCTTAAGCAACTCAATGTATTATTCAATAAACAATGGTTATAATACACTTGCAAATTATAAACCTTTAAAGGCTCGTATCACCAAAAAAATGTTTGGAGCAATTCATATATCATAACGATGCCTACAAAATCTCACTATGAAACCTCTATCTCAAGCACCCAACAAATAGGCAAAATAATACATGAAATTGTAATTTAAAAATGATGAGCTAAAACCATCCAAAATGTGGTCCCAAAATCCCTAGTTAAAAATCCAATGCTTGATCTCCAAGGTGAATCCATAGGATAAAGATAGCATATTCCTTCCACTTACCATATTCTCATCATAATCCATTCATCAAATTACATGCTCCATTATCTTCATTCAAAGATTTCTTATGATGTCTCATAAGTTGGTCAACCAGTGTAACTCCCTCTTAAAACTTACTTATGTGCTATAGATATTCCTACATTTCTAATATGGGAGACTCAAATTTCAAAGGTCATGAATTTTGATCCGAGAAGTCAATTAAGCCCCACATTTTATTAAATTGTAGATCTCAAAGAGATCTATGTCCTAATAAGTATCTTTCTATTTGTGTCCTATTATGACATTTTTTAAGGAAAAAAATGAACTCTATAGATCAAATTTGAGTTTTTAATTCTATAGCCCAAAAAATATATTTTTGGTGTTCTTAAAATTAGGATTAAAATTTGAGACACTCTTCCTAACATTATTCCACTTTTCAAACACCTTACAAGACCAAAGTGAGTACCAACACTATCAACTACTTTTTAGGGGCCAAGAGGCCCATAAAATCACAACACCACTTGAATTTCTCTACGCTCACTAGATTCATCAATACATATGCAACATTCTAAAAAGTGTTAAATTTCTCCAACATCATCCTCCCATCCTCTACCATGTCATGAAAAAATGTTATTGGACATCAATATGATTCATCATTGCTTAAAAGGTTGGGTTATTTTCCAAATATATGATACTCTTATTAGAATTGTGAATAAACGGGATCAAACAACGAACACAAACACCCTCCATGCAAGAGAGATGAAAACAATAATTTGTTATATATCTTCAACAAGAAAAAATTACAAAACAAACCTCAAGAATCTTCAAGGAGATCTTTTGGTCAAATAATACAATGAGGGTTGAGTGCTTTATAGAAGCAACCCTAAATGATAAAGGGATTAGATCATGACAAGTGGCAACATCCTATATAATGAAATAGAATGACCTAATAATAACTCACTTCAGTTAACATAAAAAAGAACTCCTAAGTTTAGCTTAAGTGCATGAGAATAAATTAGACTAATAATCAATTAAAGATTAATTAGTTATTAGCTAATGCATGATTACTCTAACAACTCTAACTATCTCAATGAACTTTGATATTTTTATGATTCAACCCCACATCTAAACATAATCTCTTTAGCTAGTTTTCCTCCTTTTAGGCATGAGTAGGTATCACATGCTCATACTCTATAGTGGAAAAAGTGACCACAACCTGTCACTTCATCATCCAACTAATAGCACCACCAGATAAACTAAACACATTTCTATTGGTGGATCTTCTATCATTGACATCTCTTTCCCAGTCTAAATCTATAAACCCATGAATATCCACTAAGTGTTGGTCCCTTTTAGAATCACCATGATAACAAATTGAGTACTCAGAGGTACTCTATAAATGTATGAAATCTCTTAATTTCATCCCTATTAAATATCATTTAATATTAGCCATAAAATGACTCAAGACTCCAACTACTTGGGCAATGTCAAAATCCCAACAGTAGCATAAGGTACTTGATTCATGTCCTCTATTTTAGTGGGTGAAATTATATATTACTCTACATATAATTTGGCTCCCATAAAGATATGAAAACATAATGATCTATATTTTTCATGTTGAATATTTCTTCTTATCCTCTTATGGTTGCAAATATATAGGAGAAGACTTAATCTCGTTAAAAATAACACTTATATTGTATATAACTCGCATAGCCATAACATTCCAAAGTTTGTACCCTTTCACATAAACATTGTAGTTGATGAAGGTACACTTAATTTCCTTGTTCTCCAACATTGATTGCCTCTCCTCAAGCACATGATAATATGCCTCATAACTAAAAATATGAAGATTTTGTAAGGAGGGCTTTTAGCTTGACTAAGTCTCCATAGGAGTCTTATCAACAATAGCTAATGTAGGAGACTTATAAATAAAGTAACAATTTGTAACAACCACTTCTACTTATAAATTTTATTCCACGTCTTCACCAAGCATAATCATATCCCTCTCCATCAATTTCATGTTCATTCTCTTTGTAAATTCATCTTATTGAGGGGTATATGGATTTTTCCTATGTCTCTTTATCCCATGCTCCTTATATAATTTATCAAAAAAAATTAAGTAAAAATAATAACCATTATTAGCTATCAAAACACTAATATTCATACCATTTTTATTTTCTACAAGAGCCTTAAACTCTCTAAAATGACTAAAGACTTCAATTTTACTTATGAGGAAATACACCCATATCTAGAATATTCATATATAAAAGATACATAATGTATAAAAAATGGAAATAAAAGAACATTTGTTTGAGTTGATGGTGAACCCCACAACTCCTAAAAAAACCTACAATCAATTACCTATCACAATTAAGAGAAAAAGAAAGATTGATTTTCTCAACAACCTGATAATTGTATTGATGCAATACGCTGAATGAATAGTTACAATGAATGATAAATTATTATAAAAGAAAAAAATTAAACCCTAGAAGAAACCATGGATAAGGATTAGATTAGATCATGACAAGTGTCATCATATGCTATGAGACAATATGACCTAAATATATCTCAATCTAATAATAGAAAAGAAATTCCTAAGTTTACCTTAAAATGCATGAAGTAAAAGGGATTTTCCTATTTTCTCTAACACCCCTGCTTAAGATCAACTTAGGGAGAAGCTAAAAACTTAATGATGGATGCATGAATGGGTCCCAGTTATAAGGCCGAATGAGGTACCCATGTGCAAACAAATTAATCTCTCATAACCAGATAAAAGGAGAAAACCATATGGAAAAAACTCCTCTCCAAAAGAGAAAAAGAAATAAATGCACTAAAACTTAATGATGGATGCATGAATGGGTCCCAGTTATAAGGCCGAATGAGGTACCCCTGTACAAACAAATTAATCTCTCATAACCAGATAAAAGGAGAAAACCATATGGAAAAAACTCCTCTCCAAAAGAGAAAAAGAAATAAATGCACTAGTAAAAGAAGGATAGAAGGAGGACTCGATATGACCCCCTAATGACTAATTGTGTGACATAAATAAAATAAATATCCCCCAATAGGAAAGTGAAAATAAGGGTAGGAATCCCACCCATAAAGAAGTGGCTCTTGTGCCAATGATGAAAGCCTGAAGATAGAACATGATTCATTAATTGTAAACAACATTTTTCCCCTTAGGAAGAAATAGATCCATTGGTGATTAGAGAATTCATTCCCATAAGTTGGAATAATAGGGAATCCAAATCCAAATGATGTGTTCCTCTAAAAGCTGCTCAAATATCCATATGTTTGAATGAGATTATATCAATCCAGAATCCTATGAAGACCAATGTAGAACAAGATCTAAATGCAATGATGATGGGCCAACAACAATGATGTGGCTATCATGAAAGAGGAGATGAATTTCATCAAAATAATCCTCTGAATTTGTAATATAAGACTCCACAAACAAGGATGGTATATCTACAAGATATGAATCCCAACTAGCTATGTTTGGAAGATGGTGAATGTCCTATTACACTAAATCAATAGGGGCCATGGATATGGCAATACTAATCTGATTAGGAAAAACAAAATATGGAGATTGAGTCTCAATATGAAGATTAGGAACAAGGAGACAAGCCACTGAATCATTGGAACATGCAAGACCTGTGATATACTCAAGCTCATCTAAAGTATCATCATTAAAGGGTATACAATCTACATCATCAAGGGGAATGAGATAATTTGTAGCAGGATCCTAAGGAATGGAGAGATATAAGGGTTCCCATGGATCTCGCAAAGTCGATTCCTAAGTGTGTGGGGAGAATCAATATTCAATAGAACACACATAGTGTCATGATCAAAATTAGAACAAATCACTCCTACAACATGGTTAACAATATTACCCCAAGTTGAACTACTCCCTAGTGTGTTTGGTTTAGGTATGATTCCACATAGGTAAAGAAAAATATTAATCCACCTAAGATGTGTAAGGATGTCATTTTTCCAACTCATAATTATCGTTTTCCAAGATGACCATAGAAGGATGAACAAAAAACCCATGATAACTCCTCAAATAAAAAAGAGAGACCAATTACCTCAATGCATGTAAATCAGATCAAATGAAGTTGTCTCATACAAATAGATTTGAAGAGCTCGAAAATACCTACCCAACATTGCAAGAATCTTGAAAAGAGGAGATACAAGAAAAAAGTTACGATCTCGAAAGAAAAACTAATGGTTTGAATTCAATAGGAGATAAATTGTACTAGTATAAAAATATTATAATTAGACTTGCATCACTAGAAATTACACAAGACCAGCTTTTTGACGATATTTGCAAAAATCTGACATAATATCAAGTTATGGCGAAAAGAAAAAATAACTCCTTTAGGAAAGATTAGGGCTTAGAGGGGCCAACAAGTTACTATGTTGGCATCATCATGTATGAAATTCTATTATCAACAAAGAATATGAGCACTGTTGAAATATTCCATCACTGGTCGAGAAAAAGCGTTGGAATTTATAATTGCCAAAATATTCCTAAGAATTGTCGGTATATTCTAGAACATCAAAATAATTTTCCAATCTGAAAAATATTCATGTACTATTTCTAAATCCAGATATTATCACTGAAATTAGTTTGGTGGTGGTTGAGAATTGATGGGGTCATTAGAAATTCATTGTTGAGGGTTTTAAGGTGGTCATCAGGCAGTGTGTTTCGTGGTTGTCGGTAGAGTAGGTGGCAAGTTTCGCCACCAACTATTTATGTTGGTGAAAATTGTTGCTAACAGAAGTGGCCCATGGTCTCTATGGGCTTGCAAGGCCTGCATGCATAGGTACCCTATGGGTACCAAGAATAAATCTAGCCCTCTTTTTTTTGTAATTTTTTAAAATACCTTTTAGAAAGCTAGACCAGGGACACAACAAGAAGAATAATGGTGCAAGGGGCATACAAAATTATACTACCGTACAAATCCATGTGGTTGTATAGAATGTAATGCCTCAAAATATGTCTTCTAAAAAAATCAACCAATTTGCTTTCAACATTTAGAGAGGTGATCCCTAGTTTTTGGTCATTTTGGACTCAACGGTGATGCTCATTTTGCTCCAAGATGAGGGCTTATTTTCCCTCAAGGATATATCTCTCAAAATAAGAACAATAAGTTTCAAATATAGTGCTTTGATACCATGTTGGAGTTGATAGTGAGCTCCATAGCTCCCAAAAATCACTTGTAAGCAATTACTTGTCACTATTGAGAGAAAAAGAAATATTTTCTCAACAACCTAAGAACTGTATTGATGCAATAGCCTAAATGAATAGTTACATGTTGAATGATAAATTCTTATAAAATAGAAAAACAAACCCTAGAAGAAACCCTAGGTGAGGATTAGATTAGATCATGACAAGTACCCTCATCCTATGCTATGAGACATCATGGCCTAAAAATAGCTCAATCTAATCATAGAAAATCAATTCATAAGTTTAGCTTAAGTGCATAAAGTAAAAGGGGCCTAATAATTAATTGATTATTAGTTGATTTTCCTATTTACTCTAACATTAATATGACCAAAAAACATCAAAATGAATAAAATTCAACAATCAAGAATATTTTTGAGACCTTGTGTAAATTTTGTTTCATATATGTGATGTTCATATATATCAAACTCAAGAGCACAGTCATTCAAACCCTCTACAATATTTTTATTTTCAAGGTCCTTAGATCCTAATCACCTATGTGGCCAATTTTCTCATGCAATAATATTGTTTTCTCTACAAGTAACTTGATCTCTAAAGCAGGGCACCCTTAGGTACCTAGAAAGAACAACCATTAGAAGTAGATACAACACTACTCTTTTATTTTAGTTCTAATAGTGAGAGTGTTGAATCCATAGATATCATCATTATAAGAATAGATGATTTATTTCATTGAATTGTGCATGCATCTAACTAAAATAGAGTGCATATATGAACACCCTTAGCAAGCATCATAAATTCTTGCACCATATTACACCCTCAACTAAAGAAAATAACTTGCACACCCAAATCATTAAGCTTAGTAATTAAAAATTTATATCCCAAACTAGGTATATGTAGTACACCATCAATCCCCTTCACATGTCCATTAGGGAATTAGATCAAAACTCTTTCATACCCATAATATTTAAGTGAGATTCGTCTAAAATGTACACCTTCCAACCATCATATTCTTTATACTTTGAGAACCAAGCTCAATGTAAGCTCATGTGGAAAGAAGCTTTATAGTCTACCAACCACACACCTAATGCATGTGTTTCCAAGGCTACGACAAAGGTGTCACCATCATCCTAAGAAAATAATTTAGACTCATCATCAAAAACATGTTTCTTTTTCTTTTTCTCCTCCTTGTAGTCTCTTTTGAAATGCCTAGGCTTGTTGCATTTCCAACATTTAGCCTTATTCTTTCTAGGAGGTTTGGGTTTATAATTGTCTCTTTATTTTTTCCCTTACATTTCTATTTTAGTATTCCATAAATGGATAGGGCCTCCTTGGCTAATTCAAAATATTTTCCTTGCATCTCCTACAAAAGTAATGATACAATTACCTCATTCATTTTGAATTTAGAGGAGGTACTCCTAATTGCTCTCACCAAGTGATCCCATGAGTCTAGAAAATAACATAATAAATTTGTGTAATGATCCTTAGGCTCCATATTCACTAGAATGGAGTTCAACTAGGTGACAATCATGCTAAAAGAATTCAAGTGCTCCGCCACAAAAACTTTATCCTCTATTATAAGGGTATACATCTTTCTTAGGAAAAAAATATTTGCATGGGATTTAACATGATAAATCGTCCAAATTCTTCCAAAGAGTTATAGTAGTAGATTTTTCATGTAAATTTAATGGTACAAAGTCTACAAAATAGAGCCTAATAAGGCCATTCACTTTTTTATTTATTTGGTCATGTTCTTCTGATGATGTAGTGACAAGTTTGGATATGGATAGTATAATCCATATATCTATCCATGAGCATATCCTCCATCTTGAGATTCCAAAGCTCAAATTTTATGCCTAAGAACTTCATTTTTGTCCTTATGTGCTTGCAATTTTTGTTGCAACAAAATCTTATTTTGCACAAGCTCTCACTGAATCCAATATTAATGCCAAAAACTCTTGTCCTTAACACCTAGAATTTTAGGTGATCATCTTTGATACCAAATGAAAGGAAGTAGAGGTACAAATTGACTTCCTAAACTAATCTATGAAAGGAGGCATATGCAAAATGGAAATTAATCATATTGTTACAAAGAAATAAACACAAAATAAATATATCATAACAAAGTGATTTATGTGGAGAAAAACCTTTGAGGAGAAAAAACCCACACTCCAAATAAAATGTATTATTCAACAATCAATGGTTACAATACAATTGCAAAGTCTAGAATCCTTTATAGGAGTATCACCAACAAGAGATATAGAAAAAATTTGGAAACATATTAGTACCTATAAAATCTCACTATGAAACCTCCATCTCAAGCACCCAATGAATAGGAGAAGAAATACATGAAACCATCAACTGGTAATTAGGAAAACATGAGATAAACCACCTAAAATGTGGCACCTAGATCCCTAGTTAAAAAAATAATTCCTAATGAAGTGGGAATTATCCACTACACTAAAGAAAATACTATTAAGTAGTGTGACAAGCATAGGATTTATAATCATTCCAATGTAGAGTGTCATGCGCAAAAGAACATGTCCATAGTGACAAAAGTTGGAGATATTAGAATCAAGCCCTCAAATAGAATCATTAATGTGGAACCCAATGTCTAAGTCAAAACTACACAAGCAACAACCATCTTACCTAAGGAAGATAAAGTAGAGTAACTATTCTAGTCACAAATATGGGTAAAAGGGAAAACACTAGAATTCTCGATAGATGGTGACAATATGAAGAATCTAATATTTTTATAAACCATTGAGATATTGAAATTACCAATCATTTCTCATCCACATTCCTACAAACTAGGGTGAATCAATAAGTTCACAACACCCAAGGTAAACAAGTAACTCTCCAATGTCATTTACATATTTTATTCATAATTTTTATGAAGAAATATTATGATGTAGTTATGATGGGTGTCTATAAAATAATCCTTAGGTATTCATGCATGCATAGGCATATGTGAATGTATATATAAACTCTCACAATGTATTTATGACAATAGGCAAAAAGAGATACTAGACTCTAGAAGTGACTTCATGCTCAACACCTACTACAAGTTAATACTAAACAAGATTGTGTCATATAGATATGCATACTTAGCACTCTAAATATCACTTCCAAATAAAAAATGGTCTATATTGGAAAATAAATATATGGACTTGAAAATTATATTTATCAAAACTTCTTCTATGCTTATATATAGAGTTGTCAAAAATGGTTAGCTCTCATAGCAAGCTAAGTTGTTCAACAAGCAACAACTAGAATTAAAGGCTACAAGCCTACTTACTAGACTCAACATAATTAGTACTATTTCTTCACAAGTATGGGTGATTGATCTAGAATAAATCAGCAAATAAGGTACATGTGGTAACACCTAGGCCATATGCATGGTTGTGGTAACTATGAGGCTACTTATTAGGTTTTTATTACACTAAAACACCACCCATATGCTCTAAGGGAACAAAGATCCATATCCACACTCCAAAAAATGATGTATATGCTCTAATACTATCACAACACCTTCTAAAGAAAGATAGACACTTCTACAAAAAATATCTCAACCTATCATTTCCACAAGAGCTCCAATAAGGTCTAGTATTTGTACTTACAAAACCACAATATAGAATTCAAACAATTGCTCACTACATCATCCTAAGTGTCATTTTTTAGTCCTTAGACATACCACTTAGTGTGATAACCAAGTTGGAACCCATATGGCTCACAATATGCCAAGTCACATGTCAAATCATTAGGGAGACATCAACATTTGGTTACACTCAAACTACAAGGGATGAGAAACCAATTAGTGAAATGATTCCACTTCTCAAGGATATGGTTTAAATTTCCAATGAATTTTGATCTACATGACATGAATATTGCAATCTATATAAGCATTTGTGATACATCTTGTAGATGAAAAATCAATAGGTAGAAGATAAACAATTATACACCTTTCTCGAGTATATGCCATGTATAGAAAAATAGAAGAAATAAAATAGATTATTTATTTAGTTCTAAATATCTTTTCCTCTAATTACATAATTATTTTCATAAGCTTTCACAGATGCTATAATTCATCTAGTTTCTCATATGGAGAGTTATCCACCAAAATCATAACTCTAGGATCCAAATAAAACCTGACCCGCCATTTTACATCCACCTCCACCAAAAGTATCTCCTCCTTTTTCACTCATTGTTATATACTTACACATAAATAAGCACAAATTACATTATGGGAATCAAGAATTTCCATAGGAACTTCCTCCTGTGCACTCATCTATACCACATCACCAACACATTCACATTCTCTAAGGAAATAATACTATTGCACTCTCTCCACTAAAGTATTTCTCCATATCCTCCATGATAAGGATCTCTTCGTCCACTAGCTAAAAGCCACATGCCTTCTTCTTTGGTCTATCTAACAAAGCTCCCTCCAAAAACATCCCTGTTTCTCTTCCCTCCTCTTCTAGTAGGAGTTTCTCTTCACCTTCACCTATTTCTCTTTCAAATATGGGGCCCTCATAGACCACAATTTTAGTTTCCAAGTCTATTTTATCCTTCAAAGGTACTTTTAATACAACACTTATTTCCTCCATATCAATAAATTGCATCTCCATATCTTCCATTTCCACCTCTTTCTCTTCTCTTCTCATATTGCTGCCCACTCTTCTCTCTTTCAAAGTATCTACCTCTACTCTCAATATTTTAAATATATTTAGAGCTCTCTCTTCATAATACCTCCCTATCCTCTTTTTAGTTGCAAGTGTCGCAAGCCTCTTGTAGAAAAGTATAGATCTATTTCTAGAAGACATTCTCACACACTCCAATTTAGACATAGTTTTCCTCTTAAACAATTTGTACATGTCATCTACCCAACAATGTCAATGGAAGGTGTATACAATCAAACCTCCTCTACTCACTACCTAATCAATGAAGGACATTCCCATACCTTACACCCAACACTCCTTTATTGGAGGTCACTTAACTATTCTTTCATTCAAGACACAGCTTCTCTAACACCATTTTCTCACATTACCTTCTATAATTGTAAGACTCTCTCACAACTACAATAACTTAGCTAGAACCTCACAACACACATCCCAACAAGAAATCCTTGCTCTAATACCATTTTCTATAGTCTATAAAAAGGTCAAATTAACAACCATCTATACCTAGTATCCTATAAACTCACACATAAAACCTAGTATTCTTTGATGAATGTCATTGAAGAATAGCTTTCACTTTCTCAATCTTTAGTCCCTCTTGATATATCATATCAATTACACCAACTTTTTCTTCATGAAGTTGCATTTTTCTTCAAATTTATAATTAAATTCTTCTTGTGCAAACATTGTAGCACATGATGCAAGCAAATCATTTTATCTTCCTTTATCCTACTAAAAATTAAAATTCCATCTAAATACACTATGATAAACAGTCAAAAAAGACTAGCATTTTATTCATCAATCACATGGATGTGCTATGTGCATTCATTAGATCAAAAGGCATCACTAGGCACTCATATAATCCATCATTTATTTTGAAAGAAATATTCCATTCATCACCTTACCCAATCCTAGTTTGACAATTTCCACTTCTCAAGTCTCTTTTAGGGAAGTATCATGATCTACTCAAACAATCCATTAATTCATCTATGCATAACAATGAAAATGTGTTAATGATTATTTTGTTAATGGCTCTAGAATCAATGCACATCCATCACTCCCCTTTATTTGGTGCTAGAACAATATGTACTGCACATGGGCTCAACATTTCCCTAATTAGCCTCTTTTAAAGCAATTATTTAACTTCTTCACCTCCTCATTCTCCTACAAAATTATCCTATAGGTTTCTTTGTTTGGAAAACTAGATCTAGGGGTTAGAATCATCTTATAAATTATGTTGTGTATAGGTGTCAAAGACATCTAGAATATTCTAACATGATATCCTTATATTCATCTAATATTTCCTTCACTTCACATGACATCTCCTTTTTGTACGTAGTGTTCTTACAACTCACACAAGAACAAAGCATACTCTCTCCTTGGATTCCTTCAAGAATTATTTTCCTATCACCAAAAATTTTGATCTAATTTCCATCTCTTTATTATTATCCTAAAAATGATTTAGAGTGTTCTTTTTACCATCCTTCCACAAGGTATAGGTATTTGAGCGATTTTCATGAAGTGATTTCCTATCAAACTACCAAGCCCTACCTAACAATACATGACAATAATCCATTCGCATGATGTCACATAAGACCTCATCTTTGTATACATCTATTTGAAATTCAACTATACACTACTCATTCATCAACAACTAATGTCCTGTCAAAAAAGAAGACACCTTATATAGATTTTGATATTCAATCCTCTTCAAACCAAGTTTCTATACCATATTATAAACAAGATTTTACATGCTACCATTAGCAATAATTACTTTGCAAAACTTACCTCTAGAATTGCATATCATGATTATATACAAATTCTCTCTATACTAGCACATTTTCTTCCTTTGTGGGCTTGAAAAAGACTCCATGATGAGAGCCTCACCACACTCTAGTTATTTTATGCAATTGACTAATGTACTACTCCTTTTGTTTTCTTATGTAACATGGTTTCTATCCTCTATTTTGTGCATAATGTTATTTTGATATGCATGCGGAAACTCATATACTCTTCATTTCTCCACATCTAAAGCATGTTCTAGAGAAATATCTACCTCATTTGCATCCTCTTCCACAAAATGATTTCCACTTTGCATAGGATCTTTACAATACAATGTGTTTAATTCTCCCTCATGTGCTTGTTCTTGCTCTATTTTTTCATCATGCATCACCCCTCCCCTTCCACATGCAAAATTTTCCTTGTATTCATGCTACACTGTGTTTTCTTCTAAACAACCTTTCTTTGCATTCAACACACATTGATAGGCTTCCTTTATTGACTTTTAATTTATCAATTGAAACTCATCTTGAATGGAAATATGCAATTGATTCACAACCATCTTCTATATAATGACTAGTGTGAATGATCAATCATAATTATAGTTTTCAACACTCATATCCTTTGTCTCAAGTTTTTTTAATTTTCTAGAATGACTCATCTCATAATTTGTGGGAAAAAAAATTGCTTCTAACTTGGTAACCATCTTTTTGCAAGCTCAAATTTTATCCTTCTAGATATGATCCCAACACAATGATGCATGCCTTTTCAATTTGGCACAAACATTTCTCACCTTTTTCAAGTCCTTATGTAGAGTTGTAATAAATTATTTATCCAATTTCATATTCAAATCTATCAATTCTTCTAGAGTTAAACTCTCTAAGTAGTTTTAAATGTTTATATGTATTTTTCCAACTATTCTAAATATGCCTCTTAATAATCTACCCTACATCAAGTTTTCATTAAATTGATCAATGTGCATTTTAGGTGTCTCATCATCACTTGAATCTATATTTACTTCTCTTTGTCAAATGTTTTCTATAGCTTCCAATCTTGTTTGGGGATCACTATAATATCAAAGATTGCATACCCTACAATTATCCTGTTATGTTTTGAGCTTTCTTTGGTGTTCATCTCCCATAGCATGTTTTAAGATCATTTTATCCTATCCTAAGACTTTTACCTGCTCCTAGTGCCAATGTTGTGTTTTATGTGTTCAACCTTGTTTTGTGTGTTTTCATATGTTCCCCTATATTTGTGTTATATTTTGATCCCATCTTGTGAATATTTTAAGTATATTGTATTTGTATGCTTGTGCATCCTCCAATGGTATGGTCATGCAACATTTATAAATATTTTGTCAATGACCCTTCAACTCCTAAACATTTACTTATAATAATCATCTACTTAGTTTTGCAATTCAAAATGGTCACCTTTACATGTTTGAGTGTCTACCATTCTTCCCTCTCATTCTTCTAAGAGGGGCTTCTCATTTAATTATCCATTCACTCTCTATTGCTCTCTACCATTCTCACTCTCTTGAGCTATTTTTCTAGCATCCTACAACCATCTACAACATTCTTGAGCACTCTTATTGGTCCAACATTATCTTCTTGAGCTCTTGCTTCCATTGATAATATTGTGATTTATAGGTGATATTATTCAAGTTTTCATTTCATTTAATATGCATTTCCATTGTTATTTTTATTGTTGTAAGGTTTCTTTGTTGTGGACACCTTGGTTAGCACATTGGGAGCTTTATCTCCATTTCATCTATCTTTCCACACACACACTAGGGTGTTCATCCCCATAGACCAAGGATTTTACATCAATAGTTTAATTTATCGTTGTTGTTATTAGTTTCTAAATGCACATAGGCTAAGAGCACATACTCATAAACTTCATTTTTCCATCTTGGCTACAAATGGGGGTTCAAAGACTAAAATAAGGTCTTGACCTAAAGGAAAGCTCTTATACAACCCCTCCCTTTCTTCTTTCTTCAAACTACAAGTGCTTGAAAGCCCCCAAATGAATGCAAGTTTGCTAATCCTCTTTCTCCCTCTTTGTAACTTTATTTATTTTGTTTAAAATCATTCTTATAGTGTTTTGTAGTCTACTAGTTGTTTATTTTAGGTATATCTTGGTATGTTGCTCTTATTTTCATTTGACTTTGTGTGTAGGCATTTTCCAAAATCTTATGGGATTTTGAGTTGTGCAAGTTTTCTAGATGACATCGTGCAATAAGGATGAAATTGCATTACACAAAAAATTGTGTGACATGTTAGAATCCTAGATAGTGGCCTTCATACTTTACTAGCAAATTCATTGTTTCTTGTTGTTCTTACTTTTGTATTTAATTTGTCATTTCAATATTTTGGTTTCTTGTAATTGGGAAATTCAAAACCCAACTCATATGTAATGTAATATAGAAGTCCAACAGTAGTTTTAAATTCCTATTTATAATCACAAATCAATTTCACCAAATTTATCACTCTTGTTGGTCAATTTATTCCTCTCCCAAGAGAAATCCTCTCTTTCCCATCTTTTTTCCTCAAATAATGTTACAGTAATTGCACTCACTATGGTTTTTATGCAACAACCATTGTGTTGAAAGATTCCTTCACTACTTTCTACCCATGCTTGCAAATGTGGAAAACAAGGTTTACTTGATAGGTTGAAAATTGATACGATACCAAATGATACAATTATGGTTAGGAGTTCCAATGAAGGGACCCATCAATTATTGAATAAAACATCAAATGACGAACAACACACAAATGGCCTGAAATTTCTATTTTTTTACAACCTGCCAAATAGAGAGATTACAAGATCCTAATACAATATATATCATCTAGACAAATGTCATAACAATAATAGCCTTCTCTCAATCTCCACTAACCTTGTGTCATTAGTTTTCCCCGATGACATTGACCCCATAAAGCAAGGAAACAGGAATATTTATTAAAATTGAATTGTTTGTCTCACTTCTATTATTGATCTAAATCAACATGTGGGTGATGTTTCAACTTCTATATTCACAAATGTGCATGTGACAAAGCTCACACAAAATTTTGCTAACTAAATGAGCATTCCATCTTGAAAACTATCTAAATGTGTAGTATCGTGCAAGGCTTCAATAATGCACAAGGTTGTTGAATGCACAAGACAACTGAGAGGGGGGGTGAATCAGTTGTACCTTAAAGCTTCAAAACCCTCACAAACATTCAGATCCACGTTCATTTAATTAACCCTTAATTTTTTATAATGATTTAGCATGAAAAGAAAATAACAAAAATTGAATCAAATCAACACCATGCACAAGAGAGCACCAGATTTACATGGAAAACCCAAGATGGGAAAACCACAGTGAGGATTAGCTCACAATATAAAGTAATTTCAACACCAAATACAAAGGGCTCACTCCCCAAAGAAAGAAAGGATCACTGCTAGAATAGAAAAGAAGATAGAGAGGAATGTTACACAGAGAAATTCATCTCAATGCAACAGAGAAATCCACCACAATATCATCAACAACTTCACAGCTTGACTAAATAATTGTAAACACCTTTTGCTCACTGCATCCAACAATCTAACACATGAAAGCTCGCACTTCACTTCTCAAATTCGTACTCTAATACTCTGCAATTCGCATCATACACATCTCTCTTCACATCCCTCAACAACTTAACTCATTTTTATACCATCTTCAACCTTGAAACCATTCTCCAAAGTCGGCTATGCACATCAACCGTGCAAATTCAAATTAGGTTGACACCTAAACACTTCCGTGGCAGATAGAAGTGAAGGCGACCACACCACTCCTTATCTGAGATCCAAATATACAACACCATGCTACAACACGCTCTACAAACAATAAACATCCACCACAATTAGTGTAAACACCAAGGTCAGTTGTTACCCGTGTAAACACCATTAAAATTTTAAGTACACGCTTCCTTTGATCCAACAACAACTCGCAGACAACAAATGTCACCTGAAGACAATCTGGAATATTCCACAAATACCTTAAAAACCAACAAACTCCTTCACAACATCTTTCACCTAAAGAATGTACACACCTAGTACACTTAGATAATTCTGGCATACACTGCAACTTAAGAAACTGACTTTTGAAGCACCAAACCTCAAACAACTTTGATTGAAGAATGATAACAACACTATCAGCATGCCTTCAGATCCACAAGACCTGAAACCAAATTGCGGAGAAACACGAAGCAAAAACATTTCTCCCAAACACCTATGCAATACATTGTTCACACACTGGTGAACACAACTTCTACACAACGATCTAGCACACCAAATTCTAAATACAACACCTCTAAACACCTCTGATCAACTAAAACACATAGGCAGATCTTCAACCTAAAGGAAATTCGGAGCGACACCAGAACACTGATCTTCAACCCAGAACACACTGCAACTCACGATTTCCATTTTTTTATCAAATTTTCTCAAAAGCGCTTGGAAACCAAGCACCAAGAACACATCCTCATCATCTCCATCACTTCCTCAACCATAGATAGAACCAACTACTCATACTTGCAACAAAGACTTCTATCTCTATGTGATCATCACTCTACTCGCCTACACACAATACACAACCACCAACTTTTGTGCAAAGATCCAATTTAGTATAAGGATGCAAATCTTTATTGCAACTATACTCCACTATTGTACATGCATGACATTTCTACAAGCCACTTATTCTTCATTATTTCTAGTTGATGTAAATCAATCATGTGTTTGGGTGCTTTGGCATCATAAGATGAGTCAATCTAGACAAAATACATAATAGATGTACATTAGAGTCGATATATTCATGATTTATCATTGCCAACTAATGTTTCCACCTTATTGTTAATGTCATGGTTGTTGTAGAAGCCACCACATATGTTGTTGAAGATGATAGTTGTTACCAAAATCATTTGGCATTGAAGTCACATAAACTAATATTGTCAATGTGACTCAAGTTGATGTTGTCAAATATGCAATATGTTCTCTTTTGATGCTAAATCAATTGGAACATTATTTTCACCTCTAGACTCATTTGAGCATGCCCAAAAACTTGCACACAAAGCCAAAAAAACCATCCACCTTTATTCCATTTTCGGTGATGTAGGATTTCTTGTGGACTTGGATGCTCCTACATCATGGGATGAGAGCTTGTACTATGCCCAACACAACTACAATCAAGCTCTTTATGGCTCTATATGAAACAACCCATTCTAGGTTTACCTCAAGTTCCAACCATTGGTGCTCATTGATATAGGATTTTTTGTGGTGTTGGATGAGGCATCACCCCATGTAAAAAGGGAATTTGATAAGGATGCGAGATTCCTCAAGAGGATTTGACACATAAATAGCACTAGATTCATGAGATCTTGCAACAAACTAGTGAAAATTGCGAGCAATTATATGATCAACATCATGCCCCTCGTCATTTTTTATGGGAAACAAAGTGTGGTTGCACCTTCATAAAGAAAGGAATCAAAACCCAAATAAGAAACTCAAGCCTTTGTGATATGGGCCATACACCATTACCAAATAAGTTAAGTGAATGAATTTAAACCAAACTCGCCAAGTTATTGAGGTTGCATATAATGCTCAATGTACAACTACTCCTATCATATTTTATATGAACTATTGGGCACATCAAATTTTGTTGCACAATTGAAAAGCACAAAACTAAACCTTGATACCACCAATGTAATTTCTAAAAATCAAATTATTGATACATTGGTCAAAGAGATAAAGAATTGACATATTCCACTTTATAGAGTGGTGAAGGTAGGGAAACTTTTGCATCATGACAAGTGGTTCAACAAGAACCAAATTCATCAAAAATTCCCTCACATAATGCAAACACTAGGAGCAATTGAGACCACTACTTCTAAGGAGGGAAAAATGATTCAATGAACAACCTATGTCATCCAATTGGCAATTTCATATATATTTATATAAAATAAAATAAAATTTATCTTTTCATTTTTTTACATTTTTTGCATTTTACATTTTCAATTCCTAAAGTGAGAATTCAACAATGTGCCAATTATAGTACAACCTAGATTCATTAGTTTGTGACTTAACATTCCAATGCATATAAGAACTTTGAACTTCAAGTGTAAGTTACAAATTATAACCTCAACTTTGTGTTTTGATTCAACTATCCATTTCAACTCCCAAGGACATGAGTCCCTACAAAATGTTATAATTCTTCAATTCTCATAAAAAAACCTTAATTTACTTCATAATTGTTTTGATATGATAAATAGATATAATAATTAAATTTGAAACATATATCAAAATATAAAACATGCATTTTTCTTATAAAAAATCTCATTTTATATAAACTCTTAATAAAAAATCAATAATCATAATTATCAATATTAATTAATTAAAATTTTGTTCATTATTATTTGCTAATATCTTAAATTCTTCAATTAATATATTATCACATAAATTATTAACTTATGGAAATGAACTCATTGTGAGTATTAACTTATTATATATGGCCTTATTTAATGTAGATCCCATAATTGTTCTTAAACACATCTATATTGTTCATATATCTTATGTTGTTGTGGAGAATTAGGAAGCTTATAGCACTTTGATTCTTGACTATGGCTAGTAAAATGTCCAAACACTATTTTGACTCTTAAATTTAGGTGTCTTCATATGCCACTCTTTGGTATTTTCCTTTCACTCTAGGATTTTGCAATTCAAAGCATTAGAAATTACACTACTTTATAAACAGCAATAGAAGAGTATATTGTCTATAAATTCCTTAGAAATTGCTTATCTTCAAGAATCACTATAGCACATATTCCAATGTATGATTTATAGAATTGTTTGTTTTATAGGAATTCTTTGTTGATCAAATTATGAATTTGGTTTTTAAGTTAGAAAAATATTTTAAAAATAAATAATAAATCTTAAATATTAAATTGTCTAAATTTAATTAAAATAAGTATTTAAACAAATATATAAATTTTATTAATTTTTATAAATTTAAATTTAAATATATTAAATGAGACTTGTAAAAAAATAGTTATTCAATTTTTTTTTAAAGTATAGATTAAACTTATAATCATTATTGTTAGTTATCATTTGAAGAAATTTTTTAATTTATTTTACATATGTTAAAAGTTTTCTACAATTTATATTGATTGAAAACTTTAAAAAAATATTTTATGCTTCAAAACAATTAAAGGTATTTTGAATTAGGTTGTATATGGTGGAAATAAGCAACATTTGGATCGACGATGGATTGGTCACAAAGGGGCCAATAGCTCAGTTGATAGAGCACTCCAACAACAAATGAAAGGTCCTAGGTTTGAGTTCTAACTGGTCTATATGAGTTGGCTCAACATGTGATATCGGAGTCAAACTAGGTACCATGTTTTCTTAAACGTGCATAATTTTTCAAGAGGAATATGAATATGTAAAAATATTCAACTTTTGGTGCCACCGAAGTATTTTTTGGTCCTGAAAGGCAACCACATCTATGAGGCCAGCATTGTGTCTATCCACTCCAAACAGTAACTGAACTCAAACAATTGAACCTAGTGATGAAATAGATCTATTCATGGACCGGTTCCTCATTATTGACTTGAGTTCATGATGGAGCTTACAAGGAGATGAAGCTAGCTGAAAAAGGATGAAGTTGCAATAGAAGAGAACATGATCCTTTTGACAAGGGATGTGATCCAGACAGGACTTTTTCATACAATTTACTCTTGATCTTCAAGGTGAATTACAGACCTAATTTAAAAGATAATAAGCAAAAGATACATCTCTCAAATATGACAAGAATCCTGCATTCAATTTTATATTCAAGATTTCACTTGACAATATTACCTGACATACAACTTTAAGCGTTTGATAATTTTTTGCATCATTTAACTAGAGAATAGCAAAGCTGCAGCCATTGTTATAGCTAAAACTTTGAACAATGTTACCAGTTAGCATAATTTGACAATCGAATTGAAGACTAGATATTCGAATAGGTTATGACCATAAAAAGGCTTCCTACAAGCATCCCTAATTGTGAATTGTCTTGGCACAAGTTGATGAATCATTGGCATCTACATGGTGTCTAAAAGTAATCCACCACGTCAAAGCTCAATCTGTCTTGTACTTTTACCACCATGGGCTTTGGGGTTTTATTTAGTTGACGTGCCCATAAATTAGGGCATCTTATTTTTCTTCATTGAGTCCCATCACAATGTAAGATATCTTCATGTTCAACTGCTTATAAAAAAATTATTCAGAGATGGTGGTAAAAAGCCTTGCGATGGATGTTCAATCCACTAGAACATGTAGTTGTTACTTTGATAAGAGTTCCCTAAGTTCTTTTATAATTAGTGTTAACAAGTTCACATTCTTTAGCCTCTATCTACATTGGCTTGAAAGCATAAAACCCAGTTCCCACTTTTTCAGGGTTTTGATTGACCAAGTTTCATGTCCCATTTAACATATTTGAGTTTAGTGGTTTTTAAAATCTTTGTGGGAAAGTGAGAACCAAATTTAAGCTATCATGTCAAACTACAACTGATCCCTTGGACATGGCAATCTAGCAAAAGCAGATGCAATGCAGGCACGTTTCAATGGGAGAATTCTTCAATAATAAAAATCAACCACCACTACCATGAGTAACAATAACAGTTAACAACATGAGGTTTTAACAGTCCATGAAATGAGAGAATAAGCTTCTGGAAAAACTGCATGTAACATTTTTACATTAAAATATCATTTTTCATTACCATCATGGGATCATGGAATATGATCCGCAATGTGGACCTAAACATCTTTACACTGTTTTCCAAAAGCTTTACTCTCTCAATATAATATTGGATAAGATTCACTGGCTGACATCTAACCAAAAAAATATTATTTATGAAAAACATCAGGAAAAAGACATTTTAATTTACAGGAAAATGCACTCATATGAGTAATTTGACTCCACCATGAACTTATTCTTGAAATCATGCATAACCTTCTCAAATACATATACAAGTTTCTCAAAAAAAAATTCTACCATAGGGACTGCAGTCAGCTCAACAGCCTGCTTTTCCATCTATGCTAGACCTATTGTATCCCTAAATCATGGCAATAATTATACACATATTGGCATGGAACTTTTGACTGATTGATTAAGAGAACCCATCTGCGGCCTACACATTTGCCATTTATTGTGGAGGAGATTTAAACTCCTTTTCGGAAAGCAGCAACAACACGATCAGTAATATCCTGACCAAAAAGTCTGGGCATGTTAGAACTCAGATCAATTTCTACACCTTTTGTTTTAATCATGTTATCTCTTTTCAGGAGGAGGTCCTTTTCAAAATCATCCACTTCCCTCCCTTTGGTCAAAACTGCATCCAACCAAATTCTAACCACTTCCTTTGCTGCTGGTTCCACTACATCCTTGATAATTTTTTCCATGCCATCAGCTGTGCCCTCAGTTGATAGTAACTCACTGTTGATCTTAACTAGTATTGCAGTTGGTGAAACAATGCTTCGGACATAAAGAGAGGATGAAACATAAGGTTGTGCCTGCTGAGCTTTATACAAGGCTTCCCTTGGTGCATCCAGCTTGGTGTCTTCATAATGCCATTTCAAGTAGTCAGGATCAAGAACTAGATCCTTTCTCGGGAGCAAATCAAGAACAAGAACCAGTGAGTTTTGACCACTCTGAATGAACTCAAAAAGGAGGTGTGGTGCATCTGTTTGAGGATTAGCCATGCCTATAATTGTAGCTATGTTTAAAACTCCAAATGGAAGTTTACAGTGAAGCCATGAGCCCAGTACAAAGTCAATCTGAAAAGTTCAAATCAAATATAGACTTATCACTCTACATGAGCTCAACTTTTCAATACAGACTGTGTATGATTGATAGATTTTACCTACCAAAGTAATCCAGCCAAAGTAGAACCTAATGGAAAATATTTACTGCTATTTTTACGAGGAATCAAGAACTGGTCAAGTTTAGCATGCTGCAACTACTAATGTAAAATGTAGTAAACAAAATACTAATTTAAGAAAGACCGATGAGACTGTTCTTTCACCATCATTTAACAACCAGGTATACAGTCACGTGCAATTACACATGAATTTCATTTCCTTTCTAATATATTTTATAAAAAGCACAAACACCATATTATTATTCAAACAATTAGTAATTGGAATAGTTTCATTATTAGTAGCTGACTTTGAAAGGGCATCATCCTCTATATATTATTTGAACAATTCATGATTGCTGTGTGTTCACATCCCCAATTCATGGATCCGTTTTTCAAAAAGAGATAATTATACTAATATTCGAATGATGATAATACATCTTGGCCAGTCAAGAAAGAGGGGATTTTTTTCTAAGGCAGGCATAAAGTTTGAACAAGATAGGCATTACATTGGCCAAAGCCCAAAAGGAACAAAGATGAAAAGATACTTATTCGTGTAAACTATAACACTAACAGCCTAAGAAACTATCAAAGAAAGGAAAAAAAGGAACTAGCTAAAAGGATAATATTTGTTTATACAAAAATCTCCTATTCCAATGGAACGGCAGGAGCTAAAAATGTGGAAAGGATGGATTTGACCTAGCTTTCAAGGACTTTTGACAAGAGCTGATTATGCCATTGCCAGCAGGCTCATTGTCTCCACATGCATTGTAGAAGATGATTTGATTGTTAGTTTGCATCATTTTGACTTCAGGCCAGTTGGGAGGAAGTGGGCAAACTTGAACCCTTGGAATTGCAGCAGGCACAGTAACACCAACTTTTTGATCTTGTCCTCAGTTTGCTTCAAACATATTTGCAGAGCAATATTGGTGCCTTGCCATGCATTCCTCTTCGACCCTGTGATTAGCATCCGGGGAAAACAAGTACTTTTCAATGGCATCAATCCTCTTGGTCTGCTGCTGGAAAACATTGGCTAGATAAATAATGCAGTTCCTCAGATTAGAGTCAGTTCTTTTGGACCCCATATTTTATCACTGGATTTTGAGACTACTATGCATGACATTAAGGGCTTAAATGAAGGCTGTACCCTTGCTTATACTGGCACACAAAGTCCCGACTTTGATGACCACCTTGGAATGCATAGGGAGTCAGTTGGCTTTGAATCTGGATGACATTTGTAATCTCTTGAGGATGGTTGAGCCAATGGGTTTCTCCAGTGACATGATCAACTGTTTGCTGTATGAATTTGAACCATGACTGCATCAATACTTTGAATGCAGATTGAAGGTCAATCAACAATAGTGGAATAGATAAGGAAAGAGAATCCGAAAAGCATACAGAGTGAGGAATTGAAAATAGATGTGAGAAATGGTTAAATGTATAAGTTGGGGGTTAAATTAGCTTGTTAATTTCTGGATTTGACCATGTAAACACCTTTTTTTCATCAAATAAACGTTTTGAATCATACTCCATGATCCATCATCAGGATAAGCTGGCTAGAGAAGAGAAATGAAGTGAATAGCAGGCCTGGATGACTAATGGGAGAAAGAGGTGGCACAAGACTCAAGGGACCCTAAGGGAAATTAATGATGCTCTTGATTTTAAGTGTTTTCATTGATTGAAGAATCTGCCCAAGTGCATGTTCTAGTCCCCAATTATGGTTCTAGGTTGTCCTTTGCAAACTAGGGAGACCATCTTTATTATGATATGAAATCCCTTCAATTTGAAGAAAGGTCGAGTCTTCTTGGTGAGTGAGTTGAAGTCCCTTTAGCAAGGCTTGGAGCAACAGTGTTGTTTGTTTGTGCTTTGATGCTTTGTTAGAAACAAAGGATGGTGTTGCCCTTGTGGTCTCTAATAAGCCCACCAACACCTACTTTGACATGGTTGTATTGTGTTACACCATCAAAATTGAGTTGTAGAGAACCCAAAGGAGTGGGGCATTCACTCAACTACTTTCATTGACTGCATCAAGGGATATTCTAAATAGGAGTAATATTAAGATTCCTTGTACTTAGAGTCAAACATGTGAGTATATGTATTTGTATTTGTATTTCATAGTGGTGGCTTTGATTTTATACTAGATAGCCCTAATTAAAATATCTAAGTGACATTTAATATTATTGAAAATCCTATTATTCCACTCTTTCTAGATGTATTATATTACAAGTCCTAGGGTTGAGGAACAAGCCTTTGTGATTATCAGTATCCACATATCACTAGTAAATTTCCATTGAAAATTTGAGCTTCCAATTGAACTAGATGTTAACAACCTGGTACTTAAGGAAAGGGCCAAGTACTCCAAGATAATCTTGGCATATTATAATGAATGAACAAATGAGAAATGTTTTTAGGAGATGTTTGACAATTTGAACATCTAACGGATCTAATCTAGTGTTTTGTAATGTCCCCTCTTCAAACTTAAACCAAATGCTTTTTTTTTTACTAAGTTACCAGTATGCCCAAAAATGACCTCGGATACAATACTGGTACAAGATACGGTATGGAAACGGTTCAAAAACGTCCAGGATACGATTTTGTACCTGTGGAAATGACCAAGAAACAAAAGTGTGACTGTGGGTACAAATTTTCATTTCTAGTTCGAACCTGGACAGAATCCATGTCAACTTTTTTGGATATTATCTGATTTTTTCCCTTCAAAGGCTGTAAATTGTGATTTTTTTTCTCATTTCAACTTTGTTCACACTTTTCTCCAACAAAACAGATTGTTTTTTAGGGTTTCTCAAGTGTCGAATATTTTTTATATCTTTAGGATGGCTGAGATATTTGATGAAGAGCAGCTGAGTCAAATTAGGCATGAGTAAAATGTTGGAGATTCAACATCAGAAACTGTATTATATTCCTTTATGGGATTGTTTTGTGCTCTTTGTAAACTTTGCATCTTGTGTTATGGTGATGTTAAGGGCAGCTTTGTTTATTCATTGCTTTGTTAGAATTTATAATTGGGACTTGGAAGATATCACTGTTTGGGAGGACATATGACCATAGTCCATTTGACTTCCCTAAACTTTTGAGTGCAGATTTTGATGTTCTCAGTGGAAGTATGAAATATTCTCTCTCAATTTTTTTGATTTTTAAACCAAACATTTACAAAAGAATCAATCACCCGTTAAGGTTAGCATAACCCAAAACGTACATGAAAGAACTCTAACCAAGAATGCGCCCTAAAACCACTTAAGGAGGAGGGGCGGGCATATGGTCAGAGGATCCCTAGGTTCTACTGAATCAATGAGTACAAGAATTATACTGAAAGAGAAATACTAAACTCAACACCAAGCATGTGCACTCAAGATCCTTTGACAGGCGAGGTGCTAACATATGGTGGAGTACTACTGCTGAATTGAAAGAGACAAGGCGGATAACCAGCCAAAGAGCTTTCCACGCTACCACCAAATAGTGGGCGGAAAAAGATTACAAAAATTAATACTTCTTCTGTTGCGGCAGGCATCCACTGAAGAGTGGGGATTAACCACTTGAAAGTGGGCATGAAGAGAATTACAATCAGATTATCCACACTGACGGTATACCATCCAGGGGTGCTTTAATGTGAAGTTATTAAAATAATGCAGCAACAATTAAACTGAAATAGTACTACTGTTAACAGCTTTTACAAATAAAGACAGTTGCAAATTACAAGGATTTCACAATCAATTCGAGCACCAAAATATAGAGTGTTTACAATTCATAACATGACAAGAATTGATGACGAGAAATAGAAGAAGCAAACTGAAACAAGTCTGAAATGAAAACAGCAAAACTGGAAATGAATTACCAGCAACTGTGGCTCACTAAATTGTTCATAACTTCAGCAAACCTCCACCGAATGACGTGATATCAATTGCAGCAGCTACTAGGAGTAAAGGCGCCCATGTTCCAACACACAAACTATACCAAAAACTCCTAGCATGCATCCCAAGGTCATTTCTGGAAAAGTACGGCCTTCAAAAGGGGCGAATTTCCCTTTAAAATCAGAAACTTATTATTAAAATCTGCAACTCCTTGGAGAGGGTCGCCCAAGGCATAGAATCATATTGGGTAAATACCCATAACAGAAATTAATTCAGCAAGAGAGCTGTAAGCGAAAACACCAATCAGCCATAACAATAACAGCAACTCCAGAACTAAAACTATCACCCAAAAACTTCAATTGTGAGGCTCAATCTGCTAGTCTGGATGAGAAGCGGTAATAGAACCAATTAGGTGCTATCTTTCAAACACGAAATTGGATTGAACTAGGAGGTCAGCATTCCTCGAAGTACGAATCAAGTTGTCATTTTGACAGCATAACAATAGCATAAACGTTGGATGCCAAATGCTGGAGAAAAGCCATGTTTTTAAAGGAAGAGAGGAGACTGTTCAAATCCTCCAAGAAGGTACGCCAAAAGCCACACCCTTTCATTTTCCAAAAAAGATATAATTCCTCACAAAGTGCGTCCCACTTGAGACAAGGAAGAATTAATAAAAACATTTTAATTCCCTTCATGAGGCGCCACCCATAAAGTCCCCCCTTTAACACAACTTAAAGTTAATACCTTAGGCCAAGGGTCAACTGCAAATTAGAACATTTTGCCTTTTAATGAAGAATTTCATTAAAATAATATTTTAAAAAGGCCAAGGCTTAATTCTGTAAACTGCTCCAAATGACGTGAAGGACTGAAAATTGACAACTGCCAACTGCCAGAAAAGGTATTTATTATAAATAGTAAATATCGAAGAAAGACCACAAAACCTCCAAAACTGGAACCCTTTGAAACATCTCAACGAGCCTACAGGATTCCGGAATAGGCTGATGAGCCACTGATAGGATTACTGCCAAAAGGGGAACATTACAAAGTAAGGCGTGAACTATGCCAGTATCCTTGCACATCTCTTTGGAAAGATGTTTTGATGGTGGTACTAGTAATATAGAATGTTCTAAGCACCATAGAAACCAGATCTCTGTTGTAAGTGATGGTTTAGGATATTGAGATGGCATTGTGTTTGGTCTTCATGAGAAACAGGTTGCCTTGCTATTTCTCCTTTCTACTAATTCACAACATTGAACCATAGCATGAGGATTGAGTAAAAATGTATTGGCTTTACATTAGATTGGGAGTATGAAGGCCCTTGTATTGTATTATTAAATTGACTATGAAAGTGGTGGTGTATTTTTGCTATGTTACTTGACTATTAATATGGTGGTGTATTTTGAACTTAATTACTACTGCAAATATGTATATATTTCTGATTTTTATATGTTTTTGTATTAATGTACCCAAAACAAACCCAACCCCAAAAACTTTTTGACCGAATCCACGTACGAGAATCGCATACCCATACCCGAATCCAAAAACAAACCAGTAACTTAGGTTTTTTCTATAGAACCATGTCTATGGCCTTGAGTAGGATGGATTGATATGATATAAACATGGTGTAGAAGATGTATTTTCCAGCACAAATAAAATGCAATTTCCAGCCTCAAAGGAAAATTAAGTAATATTATAAAATAAAATTATAATTAATGTTTATTTTTACTAATATCAATAAAGGGGCATTTGAAGAGGTACATCTTTTGGAGGAAAGCTCTATTTAAGAGAGGCCAAGCAAGGAGAATGATGCATTTGTTTTTGTTAGGCATTCTACCATCTGATTTCTACTCCTTGTTGGAGCATGGAACTTCGGTTCAATTAACCTAAGTACAAAAAACCTCTAGGTTTGGAATTGGAGGACAAAAACCCACAATTCCTTGGAGTGATTTCACATAGAAATCACCATTATGCAAAATCGATTGATTTTCTAGTTGATTTGATAAATACTTTGAATTAATAATCTTTGCTATTGCTCAGCAAATCTGATCACTATCTTTGAAGGGGATGAACCATGCCATATTAAGAAAGTAGTAATAATTCCAAGAATACTTGCAGATTCAATATATTGGGTGCAGCATACATGTAGAACCTTGTGTGGAACATTTTGTTTCAGTCTTCAAGCCATAACTTTCTGCAAGATGTAATCAGTCTATATTATATCAAAATTTCTGCTGGTTGCCATTGCTGAAGGTTTGTACCAGTTTTGATCACTGCCTTCTTATATAACAGCCACTTCATAATTTGAAGGAGCATAAAGGGAAGGAAGTACATAAAGATTGCAGCACAAGAGATTGTTGAATTAACTCTTATTTCTGGCTGTGGATTTACATCATTTAGTGCTGTTCCTTAATCTGCCACTTCAGACTAAATAATTTATTATCCATAACTATTGCATACATAATTTCAGTATTATAACTGAATAGCAACCAATAATATTTAATTTGATCAGTGAAGATAACCCTGAGAAATTATTGAAGTGGATTAAAATTGGGCAAATATCATAAAATATTCTTCAGGGGTATTACATTTCCTTTAAAGAGCATACTGCCATAGAATCATAGACTGTGAGGACCTTTCCATCAAGGAGGTGCAACATGAATGCTCTGATTTCATGCCAGGCTTTCATTTTTATGTCACATTGGATTGATGAACCAGTTTGAGTTTCTGTGAATATTGTAGGTATCGACCACCATACAAATCCTTGTGTTAGTATGCAGCTCAACAATTCCATCTCAGTTAGAGGAGTAAATTAAGGATGTATTTTTGAGCTCATTCAACAAAATGTCAGTCTGATTTTAGAATTGAAATTCTCTGTGTGCAATGGTGGATGTTTTCCAACAGCATTCAAACCTGTTTGGAAACTAATGCAGTCATATTTGAAAGCAAGTTTGCAATTCAGGTTCACTAAGTTGCTCCAGAGATTGAACTCCATTCCATCTATCCTACCAAATTTTAACTTTTTTGTTTCTCACATGCCAAGTACGTAAGGTTTAGAGAATATTAGAACCAGTTTTGATGTGTTTGGCTGTGAGAGTTGATCCCTCCATGAAGACAGCAGAAAACCTTCTTCCTGCAAAATAATGTACTTCCCTCATATTATTGTGTTCCAAGGAGGGTGGGGTGTGTTCAAGTACAGAAATTAATTTCATTGCAAGTGCTTTATTTGGCAGTCGAATGTTTTTAATATTGAGATTGGCTTCCACTTTTGGTTGTTTAATTGCACTCCATGTGACCCAAAGATTTTTTAAAGAATCATCAACCCCCATCCACAATAAAGTTTGATCAATTTTGCTGAGTTATTTTTCTATTTTTATCGGAATTGGGAGGAGTGTTAGGAGATAAACTGGGTCAGCCTGAAGGACAGTTTGGATGAGTTGAACCGATAAAGGATAGAGTCCTATGTGTCTTTTTAGAAAATTTATTTCTCATTTTAGTGATAGTAGCATCCCAAAGAGAATGATTGAACTTCTAATGCAAAGGGAACCCCACTTATGTCAAAGCCTCAAAGGCAATTTACCCTCATTGAATCCAAAAATGTCAAGAATTTTCTCTTGCACTGAGGAAGAATTTTAACAAATTTGAATTGAACTTGTGCTTGTTAATTTGTTGGCCTAAGGCCAATTGATGTGTAGTGAAATTTTCTGTGTTGCAGCCTAAAGTTTAATTTCTCAAATTCCAAGGTCTTTCTACCTTAGGCTTTTCCAGAATGACAATTTTTTTATTTTTGCATCAAGACATGCTAAATTGAAACCTAAATGTTTTGTGTTATATTATGTAATACTTATTTTATGGTCACATATTAAGCTCTGAAGAGATAGAACCTCTAACTAAAAAATAAGGAGCACAAAATGTAAGCTAAAGAGCAAAACCTAAAATATTAAAAGGGGGCATAAGCCTTATAAATCTAAAAAAGGATAGATATTCTACATAAGAAAAGTGAAAAGCTATAAAGAATACTCCTCATTAAGAAAAAAAATTATTATATTTTGTAGTAGATAAATCATAAAAAGATAAGGCCAATGATAAAAAACATTTTAAAAAGTTTTAGCTTTACTATTTTGGGGTATGTGTGCCTTTTCTTCCAACAACGATATTTTTGTAAATAAATATGGAATGTTGATGAGGGGGATCAGGATAGATTTTTAAGGCCCTTTCAACGACCTAGATTTGTTTGTAATGTAAATAAATGGGCAAGAGATTGCTTCTATTGTAAACTTCTTTTTGTCTATGAGGCTGTTTTATTTTTGTCCAGCAAGCTTTCTGACATTTGAAGACTTATGCCATAGTGCATTTTCAGAAGCATTTAATAAAATATGGCTTATTCATTATGCCCCCCATATTCAGTGTTATGTGGATGATTTAGTGTCATTAGAGTGTCAAGTTTCTTACCTCTAGCATTAGTTATTTATAGCTTCTATTTTATTGTTGAAGGTTTAGATTTCCAACTATTGTGTGCATATATGTTCCTTTGGTAGTAATCATACACGATTCTAGGAAGCCCCTTTTTTAATTTCTTAATTTGTTTCATTTTTCTCTCCGTTGTAACCCCCATGTGGTTTTAAATAGCGTTAGAATAGGGGAGTCAACCCAAATACAGCAGTTGCTTGAGCTTTAGAGAACTCTGCTCAAGCTTCTTATCTATACTCTCTAATTGCAGGTGCATTAAATCAGGCAATTGGAAGCATAAACAGCATGCATTGAACATTTTGTTTATTTGCTTTATCTCTCTTGTGGATGAGAGTGAAGATCATCCAGATGCCATCTACAAATTGGAATATGGAGTACCTCGAACCCCTTTCTATAGCTGTAAGTTTATGATCTTTTGCTAAAGATTTTGTAGCTGCAGAAGCCAGTGGAAGATTTCTCTCATAATTATGAGAAGATAAGGGCTAAGCAGGTTGCTTTCCTTAGTCCGCAAACAGTTCACCAATATACATATTGACAGAAAAAACATAGGCAGGTGTAGCGATGCAGCGACTTATTCAACCAAAAATCTGATGAGCAAAACTGAAGGCTGGTAGATTATGCACTATCATGCCTCACTTGCATCTATCGGAGTCTTTACCCGTATCAATCTCGATAAGAAATCCCAATCAGTTCTGAAGCCTTAGTGAATGGAAGATTTCTTGCCTTTCCATTAAGTTGTTAGTTATTTGATTGGAACAAAGGCTGCTAAGTATCTGAGATAATTTTGAAAAAAAAAGATTTCAGTATTTGAGCAATAAACTTGGACAAAATTTTGATAATCAAGAAACAAGGAGCTATGGGATGATATTGGTCCAACAATTTTGTTAGAGTAAAAGGTATTTCCTAATTAATTATTTATTTAATTATTAGGTCCCTTTTCCTCTAATTACTTAAGCTTACTTAGATTGTGTTTTCTTTATGTCTCATGTCATAGGATGAGGACACATGTCATGATCTTGATTTATCCTCACCTAAGGTTTCTAAGTCAATTATCCTTTTACAAGGATTCTCTATTGTATTTTCATTAAGAAGATGCACATTAATATGACTCATGCTTTTTTGGATCAATAGCTCTTGGCCTCCATAGTTTTGCTATTCTCTCTTTTTGTGACAGGTGTTTGATTGCAGGTGATCCTTGGGAGCTGTGGAGTTGATTTTTCCCAACCTCGACATGGTATCAGAGCTCCAGACCTATAATCCCCTTTCCTCTTCTTGAGAGATTCCATGCCTTGAGCTATCATTCGGTGCATCCTGGAGAAAATTGATGTTTTCTATTGGATTCAAAGTTGTCGAGAAAGTCAATTTTGCATTTTATTTGGCTTGATTTGTACTCCAGACATCAGATCTGCAAGGGTTTAAAGCAGTTGCTTTTTTCTAGATCTAGAGGGTAGCTGTAATTTTAGAGTATTTTGAGCCGAAAAGAACCTCACGGTTGCATTCAGGAGGCCAATTTGACGAATTTTGATATATAATTCAACCTATTTTGGTGTAGGGAGCTTCTGAGGCAAAAAAAACTTTACCAAGGATGTCGTACGACCTCCCCAACACGCAAATCGAGGTAAAATTTGTTAAAAAATATATTTTTTACCCTACGAAATTTTTTTAAAAAAGTTGAAAAGAATTTGTACGTAGGTTTTTTTTGTTTTTAATTAAAATTACATGAAAAAACAATTATTAAAGTTGGCAGGGTACCATCGCTTGCCATATGGCAGAGCGCCGGCCCTCGAGCCCCACCCCTCTATGGCAGGTACAGGGGGTACCACCGCCTACCACTGGCAAGGAGACGGCCCCTCGGGCTCTACCTAGGGTCGCAGCCTAACCCGCCCTAAACAAAATTTTAATATAATTTTTTAATAAAACAATTCTTTTATAATATAAGATTTATTTTTTTGGTTTTTTTTAACTTTAAAATAAAAAAGCCAATATTATGCAATTTGCTTTGCAAAATAAATCCATTGTACCTGCATGGAGGATTTTTTTTCTCAACACACTAAAATTGGCAGACCTCCACATTTGGGGGTATTTTTGCTAAATTTGGCGGAGGTCCTTTTTTGCCCTACTCAGCCCCTCTCTGTTGGGTTTTTTATTTTTGCACATCATATTCCAGAAGCCATATCTCAGTCATACAATGGTCTTTTTTAGTGCAATTTTTTTTTAAATAGGGTAGAAATTCAAGCTCTTTGCAGTGGTGCAAGTGATTTCCAATTTGGACTTCTAGTTTTTTCTAGAATTTGGTTTTCTCAGTGTTGTTGTTGTTCAATTCTTATTTTGGAGACTTCGACAAGCCATATCTTCTACATCCGGACTCTTTTTTGGGTGTCGTTTTTTTAAAGTGCATGTTTTCTTGTGTACTACGTCATGGTGCTACCATTTTCCTCATTTTCTATCAGAGAATTGTATTTTCAGCATGTAATCTTTTATGGACATTATGGGCTTCCACTATATGCACTTCTTATTATGTTAACACACTGAGATAAAGTGTCATTCTAGTGTATACTTTTTGGGGATTTTGCACATTTTTTTGTGCCTTTTGTACTCGCACTATGATATAAAGTGCCATGGGGGGGAAGGGGGGGGTTGATGTTTGCCTTTGTTTGCCATCACACCTTTTTCAAGTGAGTGTCCCTTCCATGACAATAGCCTCATGTGTGTGTGCCTTTTGTTTGCACACCCTTTATATTTGTTTGCACTTTCATGTTTGCACATTCAGATGTTCCTAATTCTTCTTCATGCACTTCTTTTTGGCATTCAGTTTCAGTGTACTTGTCACGCCTCTCTCTTGTTAGCATTATGGGAGGGTTTCTATTATTGGTGTTAATTCTTTCTTGGGTTCGCATTGGAGTGAGATATGTATACAGTATTTGTTCCTATGTACTTTCAGATGTAGCGTATGCATTTTGGTGAGATGGAGCACTTACCATACAAACGCTCTTGCATTCCTGTTTTTGGAGGCGACCTTCCATTTTCACTTGATCAATTCTTCAGACTTTTGGTACCTGCGCCATTTGTATCTTCGAGTTCTAGATGTTTGCCTTTGTTTGCCATCTGATTCGAGTAGTGTCGTTGGAGGCACTCATGCAGATTCATGTCTTCTTGATCCCGATCATCATCTATTTCAGCGGAGGTTCTTCTTTCAGCACTATAGCAGTATTTCTTCGACAGCATTTGTAGCTTCTTCATGCTTCAGTGGTGTTCTTCATGTTCATTCATCTTTAGAGGTTTGAGCTTCTCCCTAAGCTTCACTTAAGGGGGGGTGTTAGAGTAAAAGGTATTTCCTAATTAATTATTTATTTAATTATTACGTCCCTTTTCCTCTAATTAGTTAAGTTTACTTAGGTCATGTTTTCTTTATGTCTCATGTCATTAGATGAGGACACATGTCATGGTCTTGTTTTATCCTCACCTAGGGTTTCTAGGTTAATTATCCTTTTATAAGGATTCTCTATTGTATTATCATTAAGAAGATGCACATTGATATGATTCATGCTTTTTTGGATCAATAGCTCTTGGCCTCCATAGCTTTGCTATTCTCTCTTTCTGTAGCAGGTGTTTGATTGCAAGTGATCCTTGGGAGCTATGGAGTTGAATTTTCCCAACTTTAACAAATTTACCCTAATAATTCTTGGTGGTGAGCACCAATTTTTCACATTCATTTTTGTTACAATTTGGTGATTTCTTCAGGATATTTCAACTATCACAATTGAAACATCTTTTATTAGATTCCTATCTTTTGATGAAAACAAATAAGTTACCAATTCATCAGGAAGAATGCCTAGCTCCGGGTTTGGTACTTACCCGGTTCAGATTCTGGTCCAGTTAATGAAGGGATTTGGCCAAGGTGCAGGCCAGATGTTTGTGGATTTATCCAGGACAAACATGTGACAAAACCGGCAGAACCCAACCTAGAAAACCATCTTTCTCTTTATTTTTTGGTTATGTTCTGTGGCTATCTATTCTGCAACCACAACCACAACCACCCTTAGACGTGATGGCAATGGGTCTAACTTGTAACACTATCATACATAATCCCAGGTGTAGGCAATAAATGTATAAAATAATATTTTATATTATTATTACCTAGATACATTAGAAGCTGGAAAGTCATCTTGAAGATGAACTGAACAGTCATTTTATGTTGATAAATATGTATTTTGTATCACATTTGAAAGTGAATGAGAATTGGGTTTCACTTTTCCATTTCCATTTCATTTCTGCAGTCCATTTCCTAGCCTAACATAGGTATCAAAAAGCTAGGGCGAATATCCATACAAAGCAAATAAATTTGCAGTAAAATTTATTTGCTTTATTATTCCAATATTCTGAGCTATGGCTAATTTCCATTCACAACAAATAAATTAGCAGAAAGTTTCATTTACTACATTTTTTCAATTGCTTAATAATATTTGATACCCTCATTCAATTATCATTCCTCCTATTTTTCCACAACTTTTTTTCTTCATCCAAAGATTCCAAACATTTGGATCATTCTGAATACTTTCCCACCCTCATAAAATCGTTTGTCCATACTTTGTGGAGCATTCTCCCAAGTTCTGTTATGCCATTGGGTATATTTGATTTTTGATTTATGTTTTCCATTTAATTTTTTCCCGTGTTGAGCTGTCAGAATTAAAGCTTGTTCAGAGGAGTTTGCGGAAGGTGTTGGTGGTGATGAAGGATTTGGTCACATGCCAACTTCAATTGGTTGGAAACTAGGTTTTCTTTACAGGCCATGGATTCAAGCCATGTGACCCTAGTGCTATTTCTAAGGTCGGCAGGCTGCAAGAATTTCAAGTGTGAGGAATATTCCATGGGGATGAATCTCAACAACATGGCCAAGATGTTGAACTGCACTAGTAACAATGATATTATCACCATCAAGGCTGACAATGGAGAGGATATTGTTACCTTCATATTTGAAAGCCCCAACTAGAATAAGATCTCAGACTTTGAAATGAAGTTAATGGACATTGACACCAAATGTTTGGTTATTCCTGAGTCTGAGTACCAATCTATCATGAGGATGCCATAACAAGAGTTTACTCATATCTGCAAAGATTTGAGCACCATTGGTGACACAGTTGTTATTTCTATGACTGAGAAAGGATTGAAGTTCCCTACCAAGGGTGATATTGGAAACGCAAATATTGTTTGTAAGCAAAATACCTCAGTTAACAAGCTAGAGGAGGCCATAGTTATTGAAATGCAGGGATTTGACAACAATGTAAGAAAAATACTCTTCTATAGCAAATATTTCAAATTATTCAAATTGAAACCATAATGACACTACAGCAACATTGTGAGAGTTTGAAACAAGATTGAGTTATACTAGCTCCTCAATGGGGGCATTCCTACAAAAGGCAGGTTTTAGAGAAGGCCCGAAAGTCTAACCTGGTAAGAATGTTCAATGAACTGGTAAGTTGCAGGGTTCGTACCCACAAGCCTCGAACCCAGTTCGGGTTCGCCTGTGGGTACGCACTGGGTGCGCACAAGGTGCGCACCCAGCACTATGGGTTCACCCGGGTGCGCACACCTACGCACCTAGGCGAACCCACAGTGCTGGGCATGCACCCTATGCCCACCCAGCGTGAACCCAGGCAAATGATACGCGGACCCGGGCGAACCAGCCACAAACCCGGGCGAACCCAGGAGAACCCACGGCCCAGGACGTAAAAAGTGGGCCCAAACATTAATAAAATACATTTTTATTATTATTATTTTTTCTCCTAACCCTAAAACGGCCCAATATGAGGCCTTTTAACACTCAAACATTTCATTTTTACCTCTCATTTTGCTCTCACCATATTTTCTCTCCATCTTGGCATTTTGAAGGGAGGTGATTGTATTCGAAGGAGATCGATTGTGGAGTGCCAAATAGCTTCCACAAAGGAGATTTAAGTGTTTAAGGTATGCATTTAAACCCTATTCTTTAGTCTTTTGATGAATTTTTTCAAGTTTGTGAAGAAGTTTTTCAAGTATGTTTTTTTTTTCATTTTTTTTTATAGATTGCAACAATGGCCAGTAGTCAAAGTTCAGTGGGTGGGGAGGGAAGCCAAAAATTCAAAATTGACCAAGGATCTCCTTTATGGAGACATACCACAAGAATTTCACAACTTCCTGGAGGTGGGGGATTTGTTTGGAAGTGTAGTTTTTGCAATGCACAATATAATAGCTCCTATTACCGAGTGAAACTTCATTTTATGGGCCCTGGTGGTAAAGGGTTTAATATGTGTGAGGGCCCAAATAAGAAGGGGTTGCCTGTTGTACAAATAACAGGATTTATAAAAGAACAAAAAGATGCTGACAAATTGATTGCAAAAGGAAAACAAAGTGGTTATACTTCCGAAAAGAAAAAAACACCAACATTACCCTCTCAGACAATTAGGGCCTCCAGACATCCCATCTTGTCTATGCCCTCTACGAAAGATGAAGATGAAGAACAACAAATCACCACCCACAAGAGAGGTCCATTGGAGAGGGCACTTAAAATGGAGGCAAGAGATATTGCTGAAGAAAAAATTGCACATTGCCTCTATGCCAATGGTCTTCCATTCAACTTGATGAAATCACCATATTGGCGGGACATGGTGTCAGCAATAAATAGTGCACCTCCTGGTTTCACAAGTCCTAGGTATGAAAAGGTGCGTACCACCTTATTGCAAAAAGAGAAGAAATCTATAGAGGCCCAACTAAAACCAATTAGAGATTCTTGGATTGAAGCAGGTGTCTCTATTGTTTTCGATGGATGGAAAGATTGCAAAAACCGTCCATTGTTTAATGTTATTGCAGTTGTCCCCCAAGGGGGCAATGTTTTTAAGGGTGGTTGACTGTGAAGGGGAAGTGAAAGATGCAAAGTTCATTCCAAGATTCTCATTGACTCCATAGAGATGGTGGGTAATGAAAATGTTGTCCAAGTAATTACGGACAATGCAAAAGTTTGCAGAGCTGTAGGTGCTTTGGTAGAGGCTAGATATGAGCACATCTTTTGGACACCGTGCACCATACACTCCCTCAATTTGGTGATGCAAGCAATTCGCAACCAAATAGAGTGGGTGAAAGAAATATACCAAGAGGGCGAGGAGATCTAGATGTTTGTGACAAACCACCATATGTCACAAGCAATTTTCAAAAAAAATTCAAGATTGGAATTGTTGAAGGTAAATTTAATTTATTTAGTTTCATTTATGTCATGTTTTACATAATTGAATAAAATATTTTTTTTACTTATTTACATATTTTAAATGTGTTATTAACTTACTATTAACATGTTCTTAGGTTGCTGAGACCCGGTTTGCATCTCACACTATTGTTCTGAGACAACTTGTGAAGGTGAAAGAGGCATTGAGTCAAATGGTTATTAGCAACCAATGGGGTATATGGAAGCAATCAAATTCAGAGAGGGCCCAAAAGGTCAAGGCATTGATCTTGGATGACGATTGGTGGGATCGTGTGAATTATGTATTGGAGTTCACCGAACCTATCATGTCTATGCTTTGGTTTGCTAATACAGATGAACCATGCTTGGGGGATGTCTATGATAGCATGGACACAATGTTGGAGAAAATAAAAATTGAAATACAAAAGAGAGAGAATGATCTTGAAGACACCTTTTACAAAAGGGTGGAAGCAATCGTTCTTCATCGTTGGAACAAGATGACAACACCATTGCACCTCCTTGCATATGCCCTATCTTCAAGGTACTATACCACAGAAGTACTTTCTATCCCAGGGAGAATACCGACATATAGATATTCTGAAGTTGCTAGTGGGTATAAGAGGGCATTTAATAGACTCTTCACTGATCCAAAAGTGCAGACAAGTGTTATGAAAGAATTTGGAATGTTTATCTCAGGAAAAAATCATACCCCTTCTCTTGTCAAAGACCAATACAAAATGGATGCTATTACATGGTGGTACCTCCATGGTCAAGATTATATGTACCTCCAACCTCTTGCAATCAAGATCTTCTCACAAGTTTTTTTTTTTTTTTTTGTTGGTTTTCTCTCCAAGTTGCAAGCTCTTCTGCCGCTGAACAAAATTGGAGTACATACTCCTTTATCCACTCAGTGAAGTGTAATCGGTTGGTTGCAAAAAGAGCTGAAGACTTGGTGTATATTCATTCCAATTTGCGTCTTTTGTCACGTAAGGATCCTCAATACAAGCAGGGGGCAGCGAAGCTTTGGGATGTAGCACCTAAGTCTGCTGACTTGGATGCAACCATTCAGGATCTTGCTAGAGCCACTATGGATGATGTGGATGATAATGATGATCATGACATACTACATGGTGCTGGAAGTGGAACCGCTTTGGGTTCAAATGATGATGATCTTGAAGTTGAAGCCGCTGAAAATCCAAGTCACGATGATTTTTTTGATAATCCTTTTGATGATTGATGAACATTGAATCATGTTTCAACTTTCATGAACTACATTTTGTAATTCAGTAAATGTGATGATTTTAATTTCCATAATTCCATTGGAATCGTGAACATAGACGTATATGATATCATTGATATGGCGTATTTGAATATTTTTCAACTATCAATTGGCATTTAATATTTATCTTTGGCATTTGGCATTGATCAATGATCAAGTATCATACTATGAAATGATTTAGTTTTACAATTTTGTATATTTCTCTTTTTTTTTTGTATATATAATTTTTATATATATATATATATATATACACGTACCCAAACCCCTAAAAATAAATTTCACGTACCGAGTTCTCATACCCAAACCCGTTCCCGAACCCGAACCGGTAACTTAGATGGACTAGAAGTGCATTTTTCCATTTTTATTTAAACTTTCTATTTCCAAAAATCACAAATGTTGAAAGATAGAAATTAAATTGAAAAAGACAAAAGTTGAATCAACACATGGAAGTTGAATACTCTTGTTCTAAACATTCATTCTCATTGTGAACGGAAAATGATGGTGAGTTCACAAAATAAGATGAATGGGATAAGGCATGGAAGTTGAAAAAATAGAATAAAAAATTTCATAGCCAAGAGATGCAATATTCAATTATAAAAGAATTATAACATCATCGACATCTGAGTCAACTTGAGAAATTTCCAAAAGAAAACTCAAGTCTTCACCAAGTCAATACCTTGGTTGATGAAAATTCTAAAATTGTAGAAGGGAACAAACAATCACTTAGGCAACACCTTTTTACAGAGGACTAGAGTTTCATATCAAGGAAACAAGGTACTACATACATAGAAAAATTGTCAAAATAGGCAACACAAACATTGGTTTCACAACTACCCCTACGGATTACAAGGGAGATGTAACAAAATTGTACATAATCCTAGGTGTAGACAATAATTGTATATCACAATATTTTATGGTATTACTATCTAGATACATTAGAAATTTAATAGACATCTTGAAGATGAATTGAACAATCATTTTTATGTTGATAAATATGTATTTTGTATCACATTTTCAAGTGAATGAGAATTGGGTTTCACTTTTCCATTTCATTTCCACAGACCATTTCCTAGCCCAAAAATACTTGCTTTCCTTTTGACATGAACACCACCTATGATTTTTACCAGTTGTGTGGTTGCACCTATCCCTTTAAAGCCTTAGCGAGCAAGTAGATTTCCAACAGGCAGGAATTGGATTCTTATTGACAAGCGCAAACAAAGTGAAATATATTAAAAAGGAGTTTGACAATGATTCTAATGTGGCATTCACTAAAGTGGACATTCAATCCAAAGAGCTTGGACCACAAATTTCCAAACACATAAGGTGATGATTCATTCCAGAGACCTTGGAGTGCATGTATACCATCTTGTAATATATGTTTGATAGGAAATTTGTGCCACTTTAGACACTTTAGGCAATTTGATAAATTTATTTAGTTTAATATTTTTTATTTAATATACTATTTTTAAATGTTAATGTTTTATATTTAATATAATATATTTGAACTATAATATTTTAAAATTTAAAATAATTATATTTAAATGTGAATATTTTTATTTAATATAATATATTTAAATTTTAATATTACTTAATTTAATATAATATATATAAATTCTGAACTCAATTCCTACTTTTAGGCTGCAAATATGTATATGTTTATCATCTTTATATGTTTTTGTATGGACGAACCCAGCCCCAAATTTTCTTTTGGCTGAATTCACAAATTGAACCCTGAACTAGAACCAGAACCAGTAACTTAGTAAAAAACAAAAGAAGACCATATGGCCCCACACCTTGTTTGGCTGGACTGATAAGAATATGCTCTTGACCTTTACTTCGGTGGTCGCTTTGAGGCTTGCAGAATTTTCAGTATCTTTTAGCAGAGGAGATTTAGTAGAAGAGTTTATTTTCCTTCTAATGGTGGGGTTATTGAGATTGCTACTGAGTAGATTTTTGAACAATTTTGTAGCATAATTCATTATTTAAGGTATTGATCGAAGGTAGACATTGCTTGAAGCTTTAATTTTGGAGATTGTGTTGATGTGCTGCCTATTAAGAACTAATTTGTACAAATACACTCTGTTGGATCTAAGTTTCCCAAGATAAGTGATGCCAATATTGTTTCTACATTTCACCTTGTGTAGTGCATAGAAGTAAATATCTTTCTCGGGAATTTTTTGGCAAATCAAAAAATAAAGATATTTTCAATTTCTCAAGACAAAATCAGAAAAAACCCAGGAAAATATCAGAACCCCAAAATATGAAGAAAAAATTTTAAATAAAGAATAAATAACTGAAGTCTTTTATATTTAAAGCCATCCTAAATACATAGAGTGGGAGAGCAAAAGTAAAGGAGAATATACACCAAGAATTTTGAAATATGGATTTTTCTCATTAGTTTTGAGATCACTAATTACAGTGCACACTGCATAGTACATTACTATATAGTTCAAATTCAAAGTTTGAACTTTGAACCTCAAAATCAATTACAAAATACAAAATATAAAAGTCAACCTACAAAGTACAAACCCTCAGTGTGCCCTCAAATACAAAAGAAATTCTCAAATAGTTGATCAGTCACTCCAGTGCACCCTCACCACAATGCTATCATAGTATCAAGCTCTACTGTTTGCAGGGCTGGTATGATTTCTCTTACCATTAAGTATAATGCTCGAGTCATTAAATTTCCTGCCTCCATTGTCTTGTGTATGTCATCTGCTGGACATTTTTTCAGCAGCTAAGCTTGGACGCTCTCAGATTAGTAATTGTGGGTCTTTAGACTCTGAACCTCAGTGAAAATCATTGGTGAAGTGGTTGGAACTTGATACAGTGAACAAGTCCCAAGTAAGAGCTGAATTATTATCTACTTGGGCAGGGTTTGTTCAATTCAACTATGATGAACTGCAGACCTCATTGGTTTATTCAAGTCAAATGAAATCCTCATGACTGAATACAGAAAGAATACACCATTTCAAACTCGTTATTGCAGCTGCCTCGATGGATGAAGCAATATGCCCTGGTTTTGGTGAACCTTTTTCTAAACAGAGATCACATATTGATCTGATATGCACTGCATGCTGTTGATTGTTACAGCTATTTTAGGCTAAATGCAAAAGAAATCTCAAATTCGCTGCTAACTGAAAAACCCTAAAAATCAGACTGAAAATCACAGAAAAATTGCAGTGGGGGATGACAAGCACAAAAAATTGCAATTTATTTTCAAAAAGCACAATTTACCATGATATTTTGGGGAAAAGACAAGGAGATATTGGTGATTTTTCAGTCAAAATCTTGTTAACTGAGAACTTCAGAATATTGCAATACTTTCAGGATTTTATCTGCAAGTGGGATGAGAAACAAAATATCATGATATATTGCAATAAATTCCTAAGAACTGATTCTATGGTGTATCCAACTCTTGCATTTTCTGTTATTCATGGGCTGCCATTTGAGACAAAAATCCTTCTTCTCAGATTTGAATTTTCAATTTAGTTAGCTGAGTTTCTTTAGTCACAGTTTGAGCAAATATCATTACACCATTAGCCCCTTAAAAGTATCAGGTTATGGAGTGGCTCATTTGTAGTAAAGACGACCTTTGACTTAGTCATTTAATAGTTCCTAGATTCATAATTATTGTTGTTGTTGGCCTGATTGGAATTATGGTATCAGCATAACATAATTATGTTATATATAGGAGGTAGCAATTTGGTGTTTCAATATTTTTTCCTTATTGTAAGACTTGTGGAGGCTGCCTCCTCCAAGTGGCTCAGTCTAATAATCAGTATTCCACTATCATTTCAAAACTTATGTGATTCTACTCTGTTCTTCTCTTTTTGTGCATTCATTCTATTCTTGCTTTTTCTATCTCGTAGATGTGTAATATACTGTTGTTATTCTTCTCTTGCAATAAAGTAATTTCATTAAAAGTATTGTTAGAGCTTCAACTTGGGCAAATGATTATGTGGCGCAAACTACTTCATTGCAAGCAAAAGACAATACTCCAAGTTAATATATTATTTTATTGCAAAATTTTCCCACTTTAGGTCTATTAATATTCAACTAGGAATTCGCAATAGACTTCAACTCACACTCTAATTGTAACTCGAAATAGAAAAAAATATATTCCAGAACTTAGGGTTTCCATTTGCAAGAGTCCAGATTCAGGGTTTCACGCTTCTGCAATATTGCAATCATTCGATCTGTCTCAGTGGAAATTCACAATGGTATTATAGGAGGTCAACAACCCCATTTTGGAACCAATTCTCAAGTTTGGGTTTTTTGGCACCCTTGTGCAACATAGTAGTCATTGAATTTGTCTTAACAAGGAAGTTGCCATAGTATAAGTTGCTCATAACCCCAATTTTGGCACCCAATCATCACAAGGGTCCTACCAAAGGCAGGGGCAAGTTGGGTACAACACTAGAGAAGACTCCTTCCAAGGAGGATATAGAATTAGAAAAGTGGAGGTGACCCAAGAGTCATGCATACAATATAAAACAATCTATGAATGATGTTAAGAAAAAGATGGTGAACATGGATCTAGCAGAGTTAGTAATGCACAAATGACAACATAGTCATCTTTGGAAAATCTAACCAATCAAGTGAACAAACTCAGCTCTGAACAACTTCCTAGCATGAATGATTCTCATGGAGCTTTATTTCCAAACTTGATATGCGCAAATCCAATTTTCTAGACCTAGTAACATGTATATGTCAAATGGAGCACTTTTTCAAGTCACACCAAGTACAATTCCAATAAAAGGTAACCATTTCGTCTCTCTATTTGGAGCCCTAGCAATTAATATGGCATCATCATTCATGCAAACAGAAGAAGAGTTTTATCATCACTTGGTCTATTTTTGTGGAAGAATTTTTGGCTCACAAAGGTAATAACCTTGCGGACAATTTTTTCAAACGGTTAGCCAAGCTTTGACAAACAAGCATGGCCAAGGATTATGTTCAAGAATTTAAAACCTTGAGTCTAAGAATGGAAGGTTGGCCATGCCAATAACCCAATGTACTGTTAGAAATCACATAAAAAACATGGAAAAATCCTGCAGATGATTTTCATTTCTAAAGTATGATCTTTTTGTGATGCAACACTATGCCATTAATTGACATTTTTTCTATGTTAGATTTCTCATGTCAATGCTTGGGGGAGTTTTTGGGGATCGCATCAGCATTTGCATTAGTATTTGTGTCTAGGTAAGCTGCATCAAGATTTTGCTAAGGTCCACAAAGCATTTTTCAAGGAAACAAGTTTCAATTTTAGGTCAAAACTTTGATTTTTAAAACTGCATCAAAGGGGGCTTCACTTTCCAGTCAAGAACTGGAATTCAAATGCTTGGGAGTGACTGTAAATATTAATTCTACATCCCAATTGACCCGAGCAGTGCTTCCAATGTGTTAAATGTAAAGTAAATTATATTTGACATGAACTAGAACCACTCTCAATTCCATTGCTCTTATACCTTGAACTTTCTCCCCAAAGTGCCCCACACATGCCCCAAAATTTCCATTCCATGTTGAAAAGAAATAACCCCCACAAACAACATATTTTCGTACTCTCTAATCTACATGAATTAATCCTTTGTTAATTTGAATTCCACTCCAATGCAACGCACCATATAGTAACATTAGACAACAATTTATTAGGATTTAGTGGGTAACCTAGGATTGAATGAATTCGAAAAAACCAAACAAATTGCATGCAATTCAACAAACAAAACCAATGTAACAGTTATTCAATTTCAACATCTTACAATTACCAACCTGTCCAATTTTGATATGTTAGGTTTTAATACTATCTATAGCTTGCATTAACTGTACAAAATACAAAAACTTATGATTTGGACACTTCCTACAATGCCTTAAAATCAAATCATACAAAACTTGGCACGATCCTAAGATTATGATACTCCTATGAGGAATATGAGAAAGAAATGCTAGAAATGTTGGTTTGATCATAACTTTCACCATGAGACACAAATCCCCGTTAGAATGCACTGAAGCAGCATTTGCGTTAGATCCAAACACCCAACCGGGGCACCTACTTGCAGAGCAATATCATAACAATATGCAATGTAGCAATTGTTGTCTCAATATTTGTATGAAAATTTAATGGTGCCAATCAGGAAAATGCTTTTTCCTCTATATATTTAATGAAAAATAGATATTTCCAATCTTAATAACCTATCATGTTGATAAGTACACCAAAAATCATAATCATGAACTATCAAGATTTTTCTAAAATCATATGCCACTACCCAAGTTACTTAGCAGCCTAAATATTCAACAAAATAAGATAGAGATAATTACTACACTATATTATGAGAGAAATGAATTTTCAAGGCAAAATAAGATAAGTGCAGCACCAAGCTCTGGTATAGCGTCAACAAGACTTCAACTTTAAGGGAGTAGAATATGAAGACTTCTCACAAACAACACTATGGTTGCACTCCCCTTGCTATTATCATTTGTTGGTGGAACTCTACTCCCATTGACCTCTTTTTCATCATTTATGGACATTAATTTAATTATGATATTGCTATCAGGATTCAACCGTGTAGTTTACGAGTCAAACTCATTGACCCATGTTTAATGAGTAGTGGTTCACAAGAACCCATCTCTCATGATAATGAATAGTCCACTTAACACTCATTGCATCTAGGCGATGCTCACAAAGGTGAAGCACTGGGCCTTCCTGGGAGGTCATCCATCACAATACTACTCCAGCTCAAGCGCGCTTAACCACAAAGTTTTCTCCAAGGTTAAGCCCACTTAGCTTGCAACCCCATTTGCAAAACCTTCAGCAAGTGTTGTGTCTTATGAACCATTCATCATAGAGCCCCTTTAGCTCATCAATTGATAAGTAGGAGGCATTTTCCACAATGTGTCAAATTATGATATTGCTATCACGATTCAACTGTGTAGTTTACGAGTCAAACTCATTGACCCATGTTTCATGAGTAGTGGTTCACAAGAACCCATCTCTCATGATAATGAATGGTCCACTTAACACTCATTGCATCTAGGTGATTCTCACAGAGGTGAAGCATTGGATCTTCCCACAGAGTTTTATCCAAGGTTAAGCCCACTTAGCTTGCAACCCCATTTGCAAAACCTTCAGCAAGTGTTGTGCCTTATGAACCATTCATCATAGAGCCCCTTTAGCTCATTAATTGATAAGTAGGAAGTTAATTTTATTTCTTTATTTCTTTGTGCTTCAATTTAAATGTACCTCCCCCTTTAGTCAGCCCGTCTAACGAGTAGCCATCTCATAAGTCTAATTTGGTTGTGCCAGAGCAATTCGAGACAGATAAACCCCTTTAGTTATCTACAAAATCAAAGTTTTTGCTGCTTCTGTATCAAATGTCATCGGGGGTTTGCATAATCTTTAAAAAGCCAACCAAATTTATCATGTAAGCTGAGATAAATTTAATAAAGTAGGTTCAAGTTTTGCACCTTGGAACCTGGTTTACCGGATTTGATATTGACAGAGCCTTCACTGTTGGCATCAGCATTTTTGAAGGACCTGACATCCGCAGGAGTGCAACATGGATTCAGTTGAGAACCCAGTTGGGTTTCTACCATCGATGCTACTTCTTCCATCAGCCTTCGTCCATCGTTACACAAATATGGAAATTTTACCCATTTATCAGCAGTTTCTGACATGCTTAATTCACCAGCAATTCGGTTGCATTTGAATTGAGCGCTATGCTTTCTAAGCTTTTTTGTTACTTTAAGAGAAGTGCCCAGCACAGATATTTTGATTGAATTGCTGGAGAATTGGGATGTTGTTTGCAGCAAAGAAGCAAATGTAAGGGCCATTTTTGTCAGTAGCCAGACGATTAAAAATACCGCAGAGGATTCACCTTATCCACTTGGATCATCTCTCTGCCTCTTTATTTTTGTGGGCCAGGTTTCAAAGATACGTTGAGGGAGGAACCAATGGTTTTTTAGGAGGAATGGTATTTGAAATGTGGGAGGGTATCTTCAAAATGTTTCTTAGTCTCTCATGCGAAACTTAGGTGTTGGCTTATTATTGTTTTGAGGTGTTTAGGTCTGCCTTCCAGATTTGTCATATTGTTTCCAGAGGTATTTCAGGATATCTTATATTAAATATGTAATCTTTAGGGTAGATTAAGGTTTTAAACAAGACATTTATTTGAATTTTTTTATTATTGATTATAAACTGTGGAGAGCATAATGTTTAAGAGAGGAAGGAAATGTGTTCATAAAGTTATGGTAAGGTGATGATCTTGATGATTCTATTATGAAGTATATATTAGTTTGTTCGTAAATCTTGTTAATTTTGATGTTGATGGTATGAGAATTATAATCTATTTTCTTATTATATTGGTTATATTCCCTCAAAACAATCTTTTATTACCTCAATGAAATATGTTTGTAACTATAATGGCTCTTACCTCTAGCCTAACATCTAAACTCAATATCTTAAGCTAGATGGCTTCCTTACAAGCATGATTTTTTCTATGCACTCTTATTTTGTAGTGGGAAAAGCAAACATGTCTTGTTACTTACTCATCTAATTGATTGCATCACCAAACATAGTGAAAACATATCCACTCATGGATATTTTGTCATTGATATCTCTAGTCTAATCTAAATCCAAGAATCCACAAATACAAACAAAATGTATTTCCCCTATAAGATAATCAGAATATCATAAGGAAAACTCAAAGATACATTAAAAATATAACTAGATACCATGTGTTAGCATCACAAATTTACTCATCCAATATTAGCCATAAATAGGCTAATAACTCCCCTCCCACTACTTGGGCAATGTCTAGGCATGTACATACCATAGCATACATCAAACTTCTAACTATACTAGCATAAGGTAATTTTCTCATATCCTTCACCTCACTAGGAGAAATTGGGCAATGCTTAATCGATAACTTTAAATCATAAATCAAACATTTTTCATTATCAAAAAATAGCATATAATGCAATAATGAGAATATTCTCACTGTCCTTATAGTAGATGCAATGATATTATTTGGATCTCAGAAATATCAAACTTAAAACAAAAGAATCAAGATTTTGGTACCGCATTTGAGGAGATTACTTAAGACCATATAAAAATTTCTTCAACTTACAAACCAATTGTTATTTACCTTTCTCAATGTAGTGCTCCAATTGTGTCATATAAATATTTTCCTCTAAACCAACATGAATGAATGTTGTCTTCACATCTATATGTTTAACTTCAAGATCATACATTATAGCAAGAGACAATAAAAATTGAGTGGATGTCAACTTTTCTATTAGGGAGAAAATCTTGCCATATTATATTCCTTGAACTTGGGAATAACCCTTTGCAAGCATTCTCACCTTGTACTTTTCAATGTTGTCATTCAACCCTGTTTTTCTTTTGAACACCCTTTTGCATCCAATATGATTTTATCTATCAGAAAAGGTACTAGATTTCATTTATTATTTTCCTCAACGAATCCATCTCCTCATCCATGTACACCTTTTAGGACTATGCATTATCCATACCCATAGTCTCCTTTAATGTCCTAGGCTCATCAATGTTAGTCATCAAAGAAAAAATACATCTCCAATCAAAGGGAGTATACATTTTTGGTTATTGTCTTTTTCGAGTGGACCTCCTCATTATTGAAGGGGAGGTTATATCTCTTCTTTAGAACTATCTGATCTCTCTTCCTCTTTAGGTCCTTCATGGGATTTTGATTCAACCTTCACAATCTTTGGGGTTAGTTGAACCATATCATTATTTTCATCTTTCTTCGGCTATAAAATTATGGAAGAAGACTTAGCTTCTCTAAAGATAACACTTTTTCTATACAAAATTCTCTCAACCATAGGATCCCAAAGATTGTATTCTTTCACACCAACATCATAGCCAATGAAGATACATTTTATATCCTTGTTCTCCAACTTCGATTACTTTTTTCCTAGGTACATGTGCATATGCATCGAAACTAAAGACTTGAAGATGTCTCAATGAGGCATTTTCTTCTAACCATACCTCCATAAGTGTCTTATTAACAAGAACTAATGTAGGAGACTTGTTAACCAATTAACAAGTTATGGCAACTACTTCTACCCAAAACTTTTGTTCCATGATACCCCCACTCAATATATTCCTAACCTCTCCATCAACATCATGTCCATTCTTTGTACAACTCCATTTAGTTGAGGGTGTACATAGTTGTCTTGTGTATTTGCATCCCATGGTCCTTAAAGAATTTATCAAAAATTGTTGAACAAAAATCACTGTCATTATCAATCCTCAAAGTCTTAATCTTCCTACTAGTATAATTCTCTATAAGATCCTTAAACTCTTTGAAATCAATAAAGACTTTAAATTTAGTACTAATAAAATACACCCATGTCCTACCGTAATCATCAATTAAAGAAATATAATATATAGAATTTGAAATTGAAGGAACCTTAACATGAACAAATACATCATAATGGATCAAATCCAACACCCTAGAAGATTTAAGAGAACAAGAGTAAAATTTAATATACTTTTGTTTTCGATATACACAACATTCATAGAAATTGAATTCAAGATTATAATCATTTAACCCCTCGATAAGATATTTTTACAAGATTCTTAAACCCTTCTCACCTATGTGACCCATCCTTTGGCTCTATAAAATTATTTTCTCTACTATCAACTTAGTCTCCAAATCACAAGTAACCTTAAAGATAAAAACAAAGAATGACCATCAAAAGTAGACACAACATGCCTCTTTGGTTTTGGTCCCAATGGTGAAGGTGAAGATTCTACTGATCTCTTTATAGTAGGAATTGAATAACTATCACATTAATTTATGCACACATCTAGCTAAAATAAAGTGTCAATACACACACCATTAGCAAGAAACATAGTTCCTTTGATCATCTTGCACCCTTTGATTGAAAAAATAATTCACACATGCATCAATCAATTTACTTGCAAAAAGTAGGTTTTGTGCCAAACTAGGGATGTGGAGTGCACCATTGATCCTGTTCACTCATCCATCGGGGAATTGAATCAAGACTCTACCATAACCAAAAATCTTTAGATGAGAATCATATCCAAGGTACACCTTCCAAACATCACATTCTTCATATTTCATAAACCAACCTTGATGTGAGGTCAGGTGGAAAGAGGCACCAGTGTTTATCAACCATGCACCTTTTGATAGACAAGGAGCCAATGCAATGATAAAGCATCACCTTCATCTTGGGAGGATTTCTCAGACTCGTCATTAGAATGTATTTTTTTCTTCTTCTTCTTCTTATCGTCCTTACAATCTCTTCTTAAATGTATAACTTTGTCATAGTTACAAGATTTTTCCTTGAACTTGTTAGTGTGAAAAGTGTCTTTATGCATATAGTTATCATTTATCTAGTTCCTACACCTAGTATTCATATTCACCCTATCTTAAGTTCACTTAGTGGTTTAGTTGTCTCACCTCATAGACACTTGGCACATGCCTTCACACTTGTCCCAAGTGTTCTACATGTGTCACATCACTTGGAGGGTTAGTCAGCCTTTTTGTTTCACCTTCCTACCTCCTCCTTGTCCTATATAAACAAGAAGTGAGCATTGTATTCTACACATTCTATGATAGTTATTTGGCTTTTGCATTGTGTTTGATTCATTTTATAGTAGTTTGAATATTATATTCATTATTTATTGCTCCAACATGGTATTAGAGTGTTCAATTGTAAGTTCTTTCTCAATTTTTGATGAATCAAAGTCTTATCCCTATCAACAAAGCATCATGGAGCCAAAAAAACACTATCATTGCATCCAAAAGGCTCGAGAAATGAAGAAATTCCTTTTGTTTTATCAATTTTGGTAATTTTTAGTTTTTGCAATTTTTTCTCCATTTGTACAAAAAGTAAAAATTTGAAAAAATAGTAGAGGGACAATATTCCCTCTACCCATCTGTCATTTGGTCAATTTTTTTTTATTTTGGCCTATCAACCTGTTTGCAAGTTTTTGGCACTTTTTTGTCACTAATTTGCAGGTTCTCAAGGAATTTTTCTCACCAGGTTTCCCATTTTTAGGCATGCGACCCCTTCTTCTCTATTGTGTGAGAAGTCATTTCTTTCCATTTTTTTAATTTTTGGGTTGTTGAAGTTGATGCAAAAGGGTTCAATTTTGTGACATCCATCGTTGGTCTAAACAACATCGAATGGATATGATTTTGGTCATACCTTAAGTGTCCCAACCTCAATATCAACTCTACAATTTGGTGGTTCAACAAGAGTTGTTCTTCTTCCTGATGAGATATTTGGTTGTAAACATCATGCTTGATTAAACATAGCTAAGGGATCAGCATGGGTGTGTTATCTTTTTGATGCAAGAGCATCCTTGGTTGTAAAGCAATCCTTCATCAACCAAAAACAGTTATTTTATTTTCTTGCATTCAATAGTTCATTCCACATTTTACCATAGTGTTGTCTCCTAGCTCGTGGAGTAGGATATAGCATCTACACGTCGACATCTATCATATATCCAAATTTCACATCATTTGTAATTGTCTATTGAAAGTTATCGCTCTCAGAATTTCACTGTGTTACCAGTCAGAGCATTTGGGGTCGACCTAGTCCAAGAATTCTTATTGCGAACCTATTCCAAATCATGTGAAGCTCAATTGAGCATCATACAAGAGTCTTGGGTTTGATGGGACCTATCTTGAATATCCACAAGTCATATATTTTCGTGTGGAGTTATTTCTTCATCTTTTGAGGTTGACATTCATATTTGATCATGCAACGGGTTATTAACCCTTGTGGCCAGATGCGAACCTATTTTGGAGCTTGAGGAGCATATTTATAAGAATTGTAATTTATTGTAGATAATAATTAGATTAGTAGTTTTAGGTTAATATTTAGATTCATTACATTTTTGCACAAAACCCTTCGAGGCATGTAATAAGGCCTGTTGACCAGTTGTATTGTTGAAGCCTTTTGAGGCAAGGCTTGTGAGCCCTAGTAATTCACCCTTATGGCCAATGTTACATGTAGGCATTCCATATTAATAAAGATTCATGTTTGCATATCAGTTTAATGTTTTAATTCTGTCGTGTTGAATCATTACTGCATAGTTCGGATTGTTCCTTTTGGAACCCTCCTACCATGATTGCACCAAGTGGTATCAGAGCTATTTTCAATTCCTAAAGGCATTCCTTGAGGTGAACAGATCACCGAATTGAGGTAGACTACATTTTTTTTCAATAGATCACCAATTTTGAGGTAGTTGAGACCCTTGTAGCCAGATCACCGAATTGAGGCAATTCTACCGATTTGAGGGGAGATATGTCGCCAAGGAGAGTGCCTGTTATGGCGAATGTTACTAGAAGAATGGATGAAATTTTGGAAATGATGTATGATATGCGAGTTAGATTAGATGTTGTTGAAGAATATCGAAGGCGAGGCCTAAACCACAGGTAGAATGATGAAAGTGATGATGAAGGAGAACATGCAAACCAAATTGCAAAAACCCTAGATGAAGAAGAGGATGAATCAGATCAAGACAAGATGTTGAAAGCGATCTCAAGTATTGGAAAGCGACCTAGAGTCAAAATTAAAAATTACGCGAGAAATTTAAATCCTAAAGAGTTGATTGATTGGATCAATGAGATTGAAGAATACTTCGAATATGAAGAAATTGAACATCCGAAAAGAGTCAAATTTTCAAAAACAAAGTTGAAAGGACATGCTCCATTATGGTGGAAAGAAGTTCAATCAGACCAAAATTGAAGAAGCAAATAAAGAATTATCAAATGGGATAGAATGGTAACAAAATTGAAGAATCGATTCATACCAACAAATTACGAACTAGAATTGTTGAAGAGATTGTAGAACCTAATACAAAAAGAAATATCTGTGAAGGAGTATACTGAAGAATTCTACAAGATGATAATCAAAACTGGTCATAGTGAAGAAAGCAAAGAGAAGGTTGCAAGATACATCAATGGACTAAGAACAAACATTCAAGAAGAGTTGAGCCTAGTGAAGATGACATATGTTGAAGAAGCATACCAGTTTGCATTAAAGATAGAAGAGAAGCTGAACAATAAATTTGAACAAAGGCAGAGAAGTGCAAGAGGAAGATTTCAAAAGAGTGGACCCCATTCTGGGGGAAGAAGACCATATGTGGAGCTGAACAAAGATTCAAAACCCCATCAGAGTGAAGAAAAGGATGCTTAACCATACCACAAAGGAAGAGAAGACATACATTTCTACCACAGCAAAAAAGGAGGTCATAATTCTTACCACAATGATGGACATCGAAGAGATGAAGGATGATCTAAGAGAAGACCATTCAGAGGAACCTATTTCAAGTGTGGAGGTGAAGTGCATAGAGCATTTGAGTGTCATCAAGGAAGTACCAAAAAGAAACTTGAGCATATCGGGAGAGCAGCTTATGTGGAGGAAGAACATGTTAGATACCCTAATTCAATTGGAAAACCTAAGAAAGGCGAAACATTGGTGATGAGGAGAGCTTTAGTGCATGAAGAGATAATTGAAGAACCATCGTAGAGGAAAAGTATGTTCAGAACCAATTGTAAGTCTGGAGGAAAGGTATGTAAAGTTATCATTGATAGTGGTAGTATGGATAATCTAGTTTCAGAGGAAATGGTAACCAAGTTGAATTTGAAGAGATTGAAACATCCAAACCCTTATAGGATAGCATGGATTCAAGATGATCATAAGATATTGGTGAATGAACAATGTTTGGTGAAATTTCATATTGGGTCGTATAGGGATGAAGTATTGTGTGATGTTATGCCTGTGGATGCATGCCATTTATTGTTAGGAAGACCATGGCAATATGACAAGAAATCAATTCATGGTGGAAAAAGGAATACTTATATTGTGACATCAAATGGAAAGAGAATCAAGTTGATACCTTTGGAAGAAGAGGAGAAGACTAAATTTTGTGGCACTGCTAGAATATGTTTGGTAGATGGAAGGAAATTTTTAGATGAATTGAGGTATGAGAATATGTGTTTTGCATTAATTCCAAAGAAAGGAAATAGTCCAGAGATAGTAAAGAATGAAGTTCTACCACAAAAATAAGTTGCAGAATTGTTAACAGAGTATGAAGATATCATGTCAAAGAATGTACTAGATGGTTTACCCATTATCCGGAGTATCAATCATCATATAGATCTTATATCAGGAGAAATTTTACGAAACAAAGCAACACACATAATGACACCGGTAGAGAATGCATATTTGAACCGACAAATACAAGAGATTTTGAGGAAAGGATTATCAGAGAGAGTTTGAGCCCATGTGCAATACCAGTTGTACTTCCACCAAAGAAGGATGGAGAGTGGAGAATGTGTATGGATTTAAGAGAAATCAATAAGATCACTCTCAAGCATAGATTTCTATTGCCAATGATGGATGACATTATGGACTATTTGAGTGGGGCAAAATATTTCATAAAGATTGATCTCAAGAGTGGGTATAATCATAATAGAATCAGATAAGGAGATGAATGGAAGACTGCATTTAAGACAAATGAAGGATTATATGAGTGGTTAGTGATGCCTTTTAGATTGACCAATACACTGAGTACTTTCATGATATTGATGTATGAGGTATTGAAGAAATTCTTGGGAAATTTTTTCATTGTTTACTTGGATGATATTTTGATTTTCAGTAAGACCAGAGAAGAGAATTTCTAGCACATCAGACAAGTATTGCAAAGGTTGAGAGAAGAGAAGTTGATTAATGTCAAGAAGTGTAGTTTCATGAAGATAGAGTTGGTATACCTTGGATTTTTTATTTCTGCTGAAGGATTGAAAATGGATCCGGAGAAAGTAAAAGAAATTTTAGATTGGCCTACATCGGTAAACATTGGAGAATTCAGATAATTCCATGGATTAGCTAGTTTCTACCAAACGTTTATCAAATTTTTTTGTAGTGTTTGTAACCCCATGACACAGACAAGAAGGATTTCAAATGGATGTCTGAAGCACAAAAGAGCTTTGAACTGTTGAAGCAAAAGGTGAAAAAGGAGCAAGTATTAGTGTTACCGGATTTTGACAAAGTACTTCAAGTTGATTGTGATGCAAGTGGAAATGCAATTGGAGCAGCATTGAGTCAAGAAGAAGACTTGTAGCTTATTTTAGTGATAAGTTGAATGATGCCAAAAGAAGATACTCAGTTTATGATCAGGAATTTTATGCAATAATTCAAGCTTTGAAGAGGTGGAGACATTATTTGTTGCCTAAAGAGTTTGTGTTGTATATAGATCATCAAGCTTTGCAGTATTTAAATAATCAAGGAAAGTTGAATCAGAGACATACAATGTGGGTTGAATTCTTGTAGAGTTATATATTTGTGTTGAAGCATAGGAGTGGCAAGTTAAACAAAGTTGCAGATGCATTAATCAAGAGGAGAAATTTGTTGACAGAGATGAGAGTGCAAGTATTGGGATTTGAGGAGTTGAAACATATGTATGAGGATGATGCAGATTTTGGTAGAGCATGGAAAGAATGTAAGGAACCAGTAGTGATAAATCAAAGCCAATGGTTGGATTAATTCATTCAAGAAAGTATGTTATTCAAAGGGAATTGGTTTTGTATACCAAGGAGTTCGATGAGGGAGAATTTGATCAAGGAAAATCATAGTGGAGGATTAGCAGAACATTTTGGAGTAGAGAAGATAGTAGTTTTGGTAAGTGAACATTATTTTTGTCCGTAAATATATAAGATGTAAGGAAGTATGTTCAAAGTTGCAGAATTTATCAATTTGCAAAATGGAGTAGTCAAAATACTGGATTGTACAAACCTTTCACAGTACCAAAGAGACCTTCAGAAGATCTAAGCATGGATTTCATTTTGGGATTACCAAGAACACATAGAGGTTATGATTCTATCATGGTAGTAGTGGACATATTTTCTAAAATGACACAATTTATTCCTTATAAGAAGACTAATGATGTTGTGCATGTTTCTGATTTATTTTTCAAGGAGATTTTGAGATTGCATGGATTACCTAAGAGTATTGTTTCAGACAGAGATAATAAATTCATTGGATACTTTTGGAGGACATTGTGGAAGAAGATGAAAATAGATTTGAAGTTCAGTTCAACTTATCACCCACAAATAGATGGACAAACAGAGGTACTGAACAAAAGTTTGGGTAATTTGTTGAGATGTTTGGTTGGAGATAAGGCAGGAAGTTGGGATATAGTTTTACCACAGGCATAATTTTCATACAATAATTCAATGACCAAAGTATAGGGAAGACATTGTTTCAGATTATTACCGAAGTAAGTCCTAGAGGAGTTGCAGAATTAAGGGATATCGGTATGGAGAGTAAAAGGAGTGTGAAGGCAGAAGAGTTTGCAAATTTCATGAAGACATTGCACAATCAGGTCTAGAAGAATTTGGAAGACATGAATGATAAGTATAAGGAGAAGGTAGATGAGCACCAGAGACATAAGGAATTTTTTTTTGGAGATGAAGTGATGGTATATTTGAACAAGGAGATATTTCCAATTGGCACTTACAATAAGTTGACGATGAGGAATTTTGGACCATGTAAGATACTTAGGAAATTTGATTTTGCAAATGCATATGAAGTGGAGTTACCGGAGACATTGGGTATATCACCTATTTTCAATGTTGTAGACATATTTGAGTTCTATAAGGGAGAATCAAGTGGCAGTAGTGATGAAGTAGATTTGAAGGAGCAGTTACCACACTAGAAACCGGAGGAGATTGAGAAGATTTTGGATACTAGAACTAGAAGCACTAGGAACAAGCAATATAAAAAATATCTTGTGAAATGGAAAGGCTAACCAGTGGAGGATTCATCATGGATTTCTTAGGCTAAGGTGGACCGTCTTGGTTTTCCTCTTAGCCTTGGAAAGTGAGAACTCACTTTTCTTCTAAACCCTAGTGTCTAATGTAGGAGCATCCCTGGTTGTAAAGCAATCCTGCATCAACCAAAAATAATTCTTTCTTGCATTGCATTTATTAGTAGTTCAATAGTTCATTCCATATTTTACCATAGTGTTGTTTCTCAGCTTGCAAATCAGGATATAGCATCTACACATCGACATCTATCATATATCCAAATTTCACATAATTTGTAGTTGTTTGTTGAAAGTTATCGCTCTCAAAATTTTACTGTGTAGTAAAAGCATTTGGGGCCGACTTGGTCTGAGAATCCTTATTACAGACCTATTCCAGATCATGTGGATCTTAACTGAACATCATACAAGCATCTTGGGTTTGTTGGGACCTATCTTGGAGATCCACAAGTCATCTCTTTTCGCATGGAGTTATTTCTTCATCTTTTGAGGCCAACATTCATATTTGATCATGCAGTGGGTTATTAACCCTTGTGGACAACGTGGATCTATTTTGGAGCTTGAGGAGTGTACTTATAATTATTTTAATTTATTGTATATCATAAGTAGATTAGTAGTTTTAGGTTAAGATTTAGATTCATTACATTTTGGCACAAAACCCTTTGGGACATGTAATAAGGCTTGTTGGCCAATTGTATTGTTGAAGCCTTTTGAGTCAAGACCTATGAGCCCTAGTAGTTCACCCTTGTGGCCAATGTTGCATGAAAGCATTCCATATTAATGAAGTTTAATGTTCGCATATCATTTTTTTGTGTTATTTTCATTGCGTTGACTCATTGTTGCACGGTTTGAACTGTTCCTTCTAGAACCCTCCTATTGTAACTACACCACTTTTGTAGATTGACTAGCAATCAAGGCATGAGTTTGCAGCTCTTATACATTTTTATTGACCTCATTTTTGAAAACATAACAAAAATAGAAAAATAGAAAGAAAAGCATATTTGGAGCACTAAATCTTATAGGCTCATGTATTCAATTTATAGAAAAATATACAATAACTTCTACAACTACCGAGTCAAGCAATTAGCTCAAACATTTATTGAAAGAAGGTGACTTGGTCAAATAAGAAGGTGACTTGCACAATTGTAGGCCCTATCATGGTCAATGTTGACAAAGTTAATTTATTCTAACATCCCCCCATAAATTAACTATATTAATGATATTAAATAACCCTCCATGATCAAGAAAAGATGGGTCCTGGCCTAAAGCCTTGTTAGGTACCTATTTACAATTACTTATTCACTAATATAATGGTAGAAATTCACACTAATCCCCTAGAATGACAACCATCGAATATTCATGTAACTTCTCACAAGCCTAAAAGACTTCTAAGATATGCAAACTTAGTTTCACATAAAGCCTTGGTAAGAAGATCAACTATTTGATCCTCTAATTTACAATACTGAAGATGAATCACTTGTTGTTGGATGAGATTCTTGATATAATGGTGATAGACTTCTATATGTTTCATTCGAGCATGAAACACTAGATTCTTGGACAACATAATGGAACTTTAATTGTCATAATGAAGTAAAGAAGGCCCTGTTTGATGTTGTTTGAGTATTGAAATAATAGCTCACAACCAAGTTATTTCTTTAGCTGTCTCATTTGTTGTAGTATATACAACCTCTGTAGTTGATAAAGAAATAGTATATTGCTTCTTACTACACCATGAAATGGGACCATAACCTAAAGAGAGAACATAACCCGTAGTTGATTTTTGCTCATCTCCACAACTTGCCCAATCTGAATTAGAATACCCAACAAGTTGTAGATCTCCATGAGAAGAGTAATAGACACCTATATTCAAAGTACCTTTTATATATCTCAATATTCTTTTTTCTGCCATCCAATGTGGAACCTTAGAAGAACTCAAAAACCTTGAAACCGCACCTATTGGAAAAGAAATATTTGGTTGAGTGTAAGTCAAGTACACAAGACTACCAACTAGTTGCTTGTATAAGGTAGGATCAACATCCTCACTATCCATATCCTTAGTCAACTTCAATCCTAGAGTAAGTGGAGTAGATACACCTTTGTGATCTTTCATCCTAAACTTTTTCAACAAGTCTAAAGAATACTTGGTTTGAGAAAGGAAAATTACATCATCTTTCCGCCATACTTGGATGCCAAGAAATTAGTGTAGAAAACCAAGATCTATCATCTCAAATGTATCTTGTAATCTTATCTTTATGTCACTGATTTGGTTCGTGTCATGTCTTGTGATAATAAGATCATCAACATAAAGTATAACAATTATTATGCCACCATCATCAAATTCTTTCACATACAAGTTTGGATCATGAGGACTATTATGAAAGCCTTGTGTTTTGAAATATTCATCAATATTAGCATACCAAGCCCTTGGAGCTTTTTTTAAGCCATAAAGGGACTTCCTTAACTTGCAAACTAAGTGTTCTTGTCCTGAACTTTCAAATCCTTGTGGTTGAGTCATAGATTTTTTCATCAATTTCACCATTCAAAAATGCATTCTTAACATACATTTGGTGTAAAGGCCACTTGAAATGTGTTGCCAATGTTATAATAGTCCTAACAATACTAATCTTCTCTACTGGAGCAAAATTTTCTATGTAGTCAATTCCTTCTTTCTATGAATACCCTTTGGCCACTAGTCTTTCCTTGTGTTTTTTAATGCTCCCATCTGACTTGAGCTTAGTCTTATACACCCACTTATTGTTGACCGCATTCTTTCCCTTGGGCAAGTCCACCAATTCCCATGTTTTATTCTTGATTAAAGAGATATTCATTCTATATAGCTTGTTCTCATTCATGTTTTCCCTTAGCCTCATCATATGTTTGAGGATCATTGGTCTTCATTATGGTGGTCATTAGAGCATAATTAATTTGTTGAATCTTTTGATAAATTTCTTGAAGACTCTTGGTCTTTGGAGGAGGACTACATTCCTCAACTATGCTAGAAGAGTCCTTAGAAATTTCATTTTTTTCAAAGGACTTAGAGGATTCACCATTATCTATGTCCACTTGTGGAGTAGGAGAGGATTGCATCATATCCTCAGACCCTTCATTAAATTTGACATCCCTACTTGTGAACACATTCTCCACACTAGGATCATACAACCTATATCCTTTCCTTTGATCATCATAACCCACAAAGGTGTACTTAACACTCTTCTTATCAATTTTTTTCTCTAATCTTATCTACTATGTGAGCAAATGCTTCACATCCGAATACTTTAAAATACTCAACATTTGGTTTCTTTCCACTCCATGCTTCTTCAGGAGTAATTTTCTCCAAGCAAGTTGTAGGAGATCTATTCAAGACATGAGATTCAATATTGACAACCTTAGCCCAAAGAAACAAAGGGAGACCCTTGGATTATAGCATGCACCATGTCATTTCCACTAAGGTCCTATTCTTCCTTTCAGCAACACCTTTTTGTTGAGGATTATATCTGTTAGTCATTTATCTCTTGATCCCATGATATTCACAAAATGATGTCAATTTGTTGTTGACATATTCTTCGCCATTATATGTTCTTATTTTCTTGATCTTATTCCCACTTTGATTTTCCACAAGTGCTTTGAACATTTCAAATTTGCTAAACACTCCATCTTTTTTCTTAAGGAAGTAGACCCAAAATTTCCTTGAAAAATCATCAATGACTATTAAGATGTACCTAGCTCCTCCCTTTGATGTGGGATTCATAGACCCACATAAATCACCATGGAAAAGTTCAAGAGATTTACTTGCCCTCCATGTAGACCTTTCAAACTTGTCTCTATGTTGTTTTCCAACCATACATCTTGTACACACATTTGTGTTTACCCTTATCCAAGGTAGTCCATCAACCATATTCATCTTTGAAAGCATAGCCAAACTTTGATAGTTTAAATGACCAAAACTTTGATGCCACAACTCACTTGTGGAGGAACTTGTAGTAATGTAAGATTTATTATCAACATATGCTAAAAATTTGTAGATGCCATCACTCTCAACTCCTAAAACCACAATTTTGGATCCATCATTAATGTTCTTGATTAAACACTTATCTGAATAAAATTGCACCTTATAACCATGTTGAGTTATTTGACTTACTAAGAGAAGATTTTTTGTTAACTTAGGTACTAGATTCACATCTGTCACGTCCAACTTTTTGCCATCACGTCCTTTCATTGAAATTGAACCTATTCCTTCAATTGCATGTGAACTATCATCCCCAAAGAAATATCCTTTCACCTTTTGTTTCTTCTAAAGAATTAAAGAAGTTTTTATTGTAAGTCATATGTTGGCTAGCTCCTTAATCAATATACCATGTTACACCCCATTTTGCTACTACTTATTTACTTTTACCTAGCTATGAGAAGATGCTTTAAATGTGTCTTTATGCTTTATAAAATTTGGAAATACAATAAATGAATATTTTATTCAAATGAAGTTATGAGATGATTTTGTTTATGCAATATATGATGCAAGAGGTTTTAATTGATTAAGCTAACTATGTTTTCTATGTACGAAGTTGGATGCAGGGATAGATTCAATACTTTAGAAGAGAGGGGAAGTATCACTCAAGAGAGGAGTACTAGTTGAGCAACCCCTAAATGAGTCTAACTGAGCTATCACACACTCACTTCTAAGTTTAGTCAAGTCTAGTCAGTAAGCTTGGAAAAGATAAGTTACCCGAGTCTTGTTTGAGGATGAACTAGGAGTGGTTATGCGTTTGTTTGTGATCATTCTTGAATTAGCTTAAGTGTTTAAGTTTTTGTCAATTATGATTTCTTCTTAATGTGTTTCCATTTGGTCGATGTGATATATACATTGAATGTACATATACATATACATGTAAATGTCTACAATGAGCTCATGCACATGAGTATACATAGATAGACGTATCTATGTATGCCTATGGACGAGATACCTATATGCATGGGAACGTCGAACATACAAGTAGATATATGTGTATAAACATATATATTTCATGTATATATGACAATAAATGTTGTTTGAAATTATATGCTTATAGGCAATGTTAAATAAATATGCATTATATATATGTGTGTGTATATATATATATATATATATATATATATATATATTGATATACACATATGTATCTATGTAATGAGAACATCCATACGAGTGTATCAATGCATATATAAATATACATATGTATATATGTAAATATATTTATACATGTGTGTTATTATTATATGGAATGAATATATGTATGCATTGGAATATCGAATGATGTATACAATAATCGCATAAGTTGATATATTTATATATATATATATATCTTATATATATTAATATATATATATATATATATATATATATATATATATATGAGTATTGATAGCGTTGTTTAAATACTATAAATGTTGATAGTGTTGTATATTTTATTAAGTGCATGAAATGTATTTAACACATTTCATACATATTAAGTTAAGCGCATAAGACTATACACCAATGTTTAAAGATTGAGCCCGTTGTTTATTAAAGTAGGCAATGCTATGATAAGCGTGCATGAATATAAGCCAAGGCTATTTCATGGTATCAATATTGACTAAGTCGATGTTGGGTGTAAACCAATCTACAACACATGAAATAAACTTTGAATTAGTCAAAAAGCTTAATATAGACCAAAGGAATAGGAAACATGTTGTTTAGGTGGCGCCAAATCAAGGAAGAGTGAAAAAAGTAGAAGTCTATACCTGCAATACAAATTACAAATGTGAAGTAATGAGAATATATGAATTAGTCAATTCATAGAGTTGGCCAAATTAGTCTCGATCTATAGGAAACCATCACCTTGCATTTCTATTGATCATTCTTGTTGTCCATATTTATGAGTCGACTCATTCTTTTGTTGGGTATGTGTTTACTGTATATTGTTTTCTACTGCCAACTTTTGTTATCTTTGTTGAGTCGAGCTGAGATGTGTCAAATTTGTTACCCTATTTGGAGCCTTCAGTTGCTGATCCTTTTGTATAAATAGACGAGCCTTTCACCTCATTTGGGACGCATTCTTGCTTTCTAAGTTCTATTTTTCCGTGTTACTTTGCTGCAATATTGAGTTGTGAGTTTGAGAGGTTTTTGGTGAGAGTTTAGTGAGGTTTATTAAGAGAGATATTTGTCGGATTTAGTCAAGGAAGAGATTTATAGTTTGTTGGTGGAGGCTAGGTTAGGAAACCTAAATTACCAATTGGAGCTATCTGATTACAGGTATGCTAGTTCTCTACTTTACTTTTCTGGTCTAAGTTGAAAAGATTGTTTGTTTATGAGTGTTGCTTGAATTGTTTGGAATAGTTATGTGATTGTTTATACCCATATAAAGGAATTATCTTAGCATACTAAGTATGTAGACATAAATTTTTATGTGTTCTACTTTAGGCTATGTTAATGCATGCTTAAATAGCCATAGCTTGATTGAAAGGGAGTTAGAATGGATTGCTTTATGTTTTGATTCAGTTATCATAGAGTAATGTTAAGCAAGAGGAAATAAGTTGTTCCTATGGTTAAATATTACCCAATGGAGGGAATTTCCCATGCATAGAATATATGTAATCTTAACAAATCAAGCTATAGAGGTTTTTGAATAGGAAGACATCCACTCTAAATTCGGGGTGATGAATACTTTGGCCAAAGTAGTCTAAGTTGTCATTGTTTACATTGTCAATTCACCGTGTCCTAGTTAGAATTTTTAGTCTGAGATTGTCATAATCATAGGTAGAAGCTACTGTATGATTAAGTTCTAGTTTGTATGGCACAACACTAAGCTTGGGGAAGGCTAGTATTATGGGGTTATCCAACCAATCTCTTCATCGAAGGGTAGGGCCATCTTACTTGATAGGTGGTGTGTAGGGGACTGCAGTTGGCGAAAAAGTGCTTGAGTGATGCTTCTCCTCATTAGTTGGAAGCCAAATATTTGAAGGTGGCCAACGTAGATCATATGTATCTCGAGTGTTGGAAGCTCATATGAGCTATGTATGTACTTGGTATATATTTGTATGAAAAGATGTAAACAAGAATGTTGTACTTGAGTTTATTCCATATGAAATCAATGTTATGGAAAGTTTTTGTGAAATTACAATAGACTATAATTAAAGTTGAAATAGTGTTTATTTCATATGTGCACATAATTTACATTTTAGAAAAGAAAAATTTATTACTAGGTTGTGGCTTCATGGTTATTCACTTGTGGGTTAAAACTTAGGAATTTTTTTGAATAGAACATTAGGATTTTTTTTGAATAGAACATTGGGAAATGTTACATACCATGTAAACATAACACAAGAAGAGAAATAGAGAAGAAACAAACAAAGTAACATAGAATAGTGGCTGAAAAACAGAGCACTTAGCTCTCTACACCTCCAACTCAATAGCTCATTCTGCAACAAATCTCTATAATTCAAGTCCCACAAGAATTAAAGATTTTCAGACACATACTACACTTTGCATAAGGAGAAATTTCATAAATAAAACACTACAGATCCCATCTGACTCTGATACCATGAAAACATAACAAAAACAAAAAACAAAAAGACAAAAAGAAGAGCAGATTTGGAGCACTAAATCTTACATGCTCATGTATTCAATTTATAGAAAAATATACAATAACTTCTATAGCTACTGAGTCAAGTAATTAGCTCAAAAATTTATTGAAAGAAAGTGGCTTGGTTAGATAAGAAGGTGGCTTGAACAGTTGTAGGCCCTATCATGGTCAGTTTCGACATAGTTAATTTATTCTAACAATTTTAACCTACACCTTGGACAAAAGGCCTACAACCCTATTCTGATGCACAAATCCTCTATTTGAAGGCATGAATCCATTTCAAGGAGGTCACTTTGTTTGATACTTTTTATTGGCATCCCTACCCCTATTCTTACCATCCAATGAGATATTTTTTGAAGTGTCTTACTCTAATATGTGATCCCTATGTCTCATATCCTTTGCAAACCCACATATTTCAAGTTCAAATATCAAATCTACGCCTCTATAAATATTTTTGGCTGTATCGTGCCTCACAATTTTCTTTTAAAGAGGTATTACACAAACGTATTTGATTAGATTTGGAAGGGGTTTTGGCTTTGAGTATTAGTTTAGAAATTTTGGAAAAGCTCAATTACAATAATCAAGGGTGAATGCATTGTGACAGAAGTCCTCAACACATCTACAAGTCAAATATTTGTGAAGATCTTCATGGTTTCCTTTGAGCTGCTCTCATTGGCTCAAACTATTTGCATACTATAGAGTCTTTGGCAACTAATTTGGGTGCTTCATTAGTCATGGCTCTGATACTCATCAGCCCTTAAGGTGGTGCATTTCCTTCCCAATTCCCCACACCTTCCACAGAGGAGTGGGCAAGTGTTGATAGTATTGCCACTTAAAGTCTTCAAGAGACTTCCAACTTAGAAAGACCTCAAATGGATCATTCAATACCTCCCCCTCCACACATGGTCACACTGGTCTTGTGTCTCTAGCTACAACAATATCCAACAGACTTGGTCAAGTTCCAAGCACTCATCACATGGTCTCCATGCATCAAGTCATGACACCACATCCATTGCCTTGATAAAAAAATTCCTACTTGGAATAAAGACCTAACAACCATTAGATACTTTGATTTGATTATGTTAGTTGTTATCCCTTTTCATTTTGTTTAAACCATCAAATTTAAATTATGGTTTAGATAAATTATTTAATTTTTATTAAAAAGGAAGTCTTTTTTTTCATTTTTGCATAACTTGCAAATGGGGAGTTCATTTTTTTATTGTAAATAATCTTCAGAAAGCCCTTTTCAAGCTAAACAAAGTAGTGTCAAGACATTTTAGAAAGTACAATTTTTAATATGTTTTTTAGCCTCTAAATATAAGTGTAATTTATGTAACTTTTGATGGGGCATAAATTTCACCCCGTTTGTTGAAAATTTGACAATTTCTTTTTTTAATTCATCAAAATTTCACAAGGATTATAGATTTGTAGTCAAAATAAAGTTTAGGAAAGTCCATTTTTCCATATTTGTAAAAATCTTAGTGAGTTATAAATAGACGATTTGGCTTCCAAACTTGACGCAAGCTTGTAATTCTTGTTTTACATCTTATTAGGGGGGTCAATATTAAGATATAATACAATTTTGGTGGGTTTTGTAAAGAGTAATTCGAGTGTCTTATTATGTGTGAATCATGGATCCTAAAATTAAATTGTTAACTCCACATAATTTCCACATGCAAAGTCAAAGTACAACAACTACTTCAATCTAAGGGTATATGGAAATTGGTCATTAGACAACAAATGCAATTTCCTAGGATTTTGAGCAGTTTACTTATTGGAACATGTTAGATGAATCAATTGTAGGAGTTGAAGATTAGCTCTATACCCAAGACCACTTTCAAAAACAATGAAAACCTTCTACAAGAAATGAGTTTTCTTGATATTAAGATCTATCAAATATGATGATGAGGTATCTTATAAAAGTATACAACGACCTTGCTTATATAGACAAGGTGTGATCAAGTACCAAATGGGTAAGTGTAGAAAGATGGGGGGCCAAAAAGGGGTCTTAAGTGGCCACTTTTTTTCTTGAATAAGGAAATACTGATCTTGGATGAGAAATTGAGGATAGTTACACTCAAAATGTTAAGATGCAACAAAAATAATGTTTGTAGTGCTCCGAGTCCACTTTTTAAAATACTTAATTGTTTTTTAAAATGGTATAGATTAAGGGGTTCAAAAAAGGAAGCCATAGAAATTAATGTTGTTTTTGTCAAAAAAATAACATAGTGTCTTTTGTGGCTCCCTCAAAAGGTTAAATTTTTTTTGGTATTTTAAAAATCTCTTCGGTGATAAATTAGCTAACATGTAGTTTATGCTCGAATTTTTTGATAATTTTTTAATGAATATTTGATTTTTTACTGATTTTCAAAGTGGACTCATCCTGAAAACAAAATTTTGGTCGTGCTACCCCTAATTTTTGCAAACTAATTGAAAATCATTTTTTTTAATATGTGTAGAATGGAGTCTAGTTTCTAAAAAGGTAATTTATTTGAAATTTCAATGAATAGTTAAAAAATAGAGTAAAAAATACCAAACACTGGTTTTTGACAAAAACAGACACACAAACAAAATAAATTAAAGATGAAAGCCTTAACATTGTCAAAATGTGAAAAAAATTACATCGTTAAATAGCTAAGAGAGAACCTAACATTAAACCAAAGTGTTTGATTTACTTGACCTTGAAACATGTGCAAAGCTAATGATTAGCACAAACAAGATTATGTGAAATCCTGTAGAATATGCAAAAATACATCTTTGGACATTGGGAAGGCACTCCAAGCCTTTGGGTTGGAAATCCAAAGCAAATCCAAGCCTAAGGCTTGGGGACTCCCAAAGCAAGACATAATGCGAGCGTGTTATAATGCACTCACGTTATGTTTTATATTGAAATTTGTTCCTTGTCAATGAATTTCAAAAAATGCGCCAAAATGCACTACAAAACGTGCCAAAAAACATTTCCAAACTGCAAGTGCATTATAATGCGCTCACGTTTTGTGAATGTATTGAGAAAATGCGAGTGTGTTATAATGCGCTCATGTTTTGGTCTGCATTGAATTTTTTTCTACTCTTTTTTTTCTCTTTATTCTTGTTTTTTTTAGGGAAACTATATACTTGAAATAAACATTTAAGAGTGGTTTTGGATATCTAAGAGTTATAATGCAAATTATAGTTTTTGGAAGATCTTAAAAAATTGCAGACAATCAAATTCCAGTAAACAACTATCAAATTTCAGTAATCAGAAGGTCAAATTTTAGTAATTAGTAAGTTGTATCATATTTATCTCCCTCATTGTGTATCCCTTATGCTCTAGACCTCTCTCCCACTATCTACCTCTTTCTCACTCTCTTTCCCTCTCTACTTCTCTCTATTTTTCCATTCTCTCTCACACTCTCCCCCCTCTATACTTCTCTCCCTCTCCTTCTCTCCCTTTTTCTATTTATCTCTCTTTATCTCACCTATTTCTCCCTCCCTATCTTTTTCCCTCTCTACTCTCTTTGTCTAGCTCTCTCTCACTCTCTTTCCCTCCATCTCCCCCCCTCTCTCTCTCACTCTCTCCTCTCTATCTCACCATTTTCTCTCTATCTCTCACATTTTCTCCATCTCTCTATCTCACCATTCTCTTTCTCTACTTCTCTTTATCTCACCCCTCCCTCTTTACCTCTCCCTCTCTCCCCTCTCTCTCATACCCTCCCTCCTTTAATCTCTCTTTTTCTCTCTATACTTCTCTTTATCTCACCTACCCCTCCCTACCTCTCCCTCCCTCCCACATCCCCCTCTCTCTCTTTCTCATTCTCTCATTCCCTCTCTACTCTCTATCTCACCACTCTCTATCCATCTCACTCTCCCTACCTCCATCTCTCCCTCCTCCTCTCTCTACTTTTCTATCTCACCTATCTCTCCCTCCATCCCTACCTATCCCTCCCTCTCTCCATCCCTCCTACTTCTCTATATCTCCCCTCTCCCTCCATTACTCCCTACTCTCTCCACTTTATCTCACCATTCTCTCTCTCTCACACACCTCTATCTCCTTCCCTAGCCTCCCTTCCTCCCCTTTTTCTCTCTCATCTCTCTCTCTCTCTCTCTCTCTCTCTCTCTCTCTCTCTCTCTCTCTCTCTCCTTCTCTCTATCTTACCTGTCTCTCTCTCTCACACACACACTCACCTCTATTTGGGTTTAGGGTTGAGGGTATAGGGTTAAGTATATAGGGTATAGGGATTAGGTTTTAGGATATTTGGTATAGGGTTGAGGGTATTGGGTTAAGGGTTGAGGGTTTAGGGTGCAAGGTTGAATGTAGGTTTTAGGATTTAAGTATAAGGTTGAGGGTTGAGGTTTGAGGCTATTAGGTTAGGTTTATAGGGTATAGGGATTAGGGTTTAGGATATTGGGTATAGGGTTTAGGGTGTAGGGTTTAGGGTATAAGGTATAGGGTTAAGGGTTGATATTGTAGGATTTAGGGTTTAAGTATAGGGTTGAAGGATAATGTTAAGGGTTTAGGGTATAATTTTGAGGGCATAGGGTATAGGGATGAGGGTTGAGGGTGTAGTTTTAGGTTTTAAGGTATAGGTTTGAGGGTATAGGGTTATGTATATAGGGTATAGGGATATTGGGTATAGGGTTGAGGATTGTGGGTTGTGGGTTTATGGTTGAGGGTCAAGGTTAAGTATATCAGGTATAGGGATTAGGGTTCAAGATATTGGGTATAGGGTATAGGGTATAGGGTATAGGGTTGAGGGTATAAGGTATAGGGTTAAGGGTTGATTTTGTAGGTTTTATGGTTTAAGTATAGGGTTGAGGGTATAGGATATAGGGATGAGGGATGAGGTTTGAGGGGTAGTGTTCAAGGTTGAGGAAATAGGGTTGTGTATAAGGTATAGGGATTAGGGTTTAGAATATTGGGTATAGGGTTGAGGGTATTGGGTTTAGGATTAAGGGTTTAGTTTTTAAGTTTATGGCTAATGGATAATGTTTTGATTTAGGGTATATAGTCGAGGGTATAGGGTATAGGGATGAGGGATGGGGGATGAGGGTGTAGGGTTTAGAGTACAAGGATTAGGATTTATGATATTTGGTATAGGGTTTGGTAGATTGAGAGAGAAGGTGAGAGGTAGAGAGAGAGGGAAAGAGGGAGAGATGATAGAGAGAGAAGTAGAGAGAAGGAGGAAGGTAGAGAGATTGAGAGAGATAGAAGGAGGGAGGGAGAGAGAGAGGTAGAGAGGGATAGGTTAGATAGAGAAAAGTAGAGAGGGAAGGTGGGTAGGAGGAAGGAAAGAGAGAGAGAGAGATAGAGAGTATTAAAGAAGAGGAAGAGAGAGGGAGGAGAGGTGAAATAAGAGAGAAAGGAGGGAGGGAGGAGGGAGAATGGTGCTGATAGAGAGTAGAGAGGGAAGGAGAGAGTGAGAGAGAAAGATGAGAGAGAGAGAGGAGGAAGTTGGGGAGATTGAGAGAGGGAGAGAGAGGGAAGGAGGGATCAAGAGGTAGAGATGGAGAGAGGGAGATAGAGAGAGATAATTAGAGAGAGAATGGTGAGATAGAGAGTAGAGAGGAAAGAAGAGAGCGAGAGAAAGATGGAGAGAGATAAAGGAGGAAGGTGGGGAGATTGACAGAGAGGGAGAGATAGGGAAGGAGGGAGGGATATGTGTGAGAGAGAGAGAGAGAGAGAGAGATTAGAGAGGGAAGGTAGAGGGAGGAGGAGAGGTATGGATGGAGAGAATGAGAGGTGAGATAGAGAGAAATAGAGAGATTGGTAGGCAGTGATGGATGGAAAGGTATGTAGAGAGGGAGGGAGAGGTAGGTATGGAGAGAGGTGAGTTAGAGAGAAATAGAGAGAGTGATGGAGGGATAGGTAGGTAGGTAGAGAGAGGGAGAGAGGAAATAAAGATAAGTAGAAAGGAGAGGAGAGAGGGAAGGAGGGAGGGAGAGGTAGGGAGGGAGGGATAAAAAGGTGAGATAGAGAGGTGTAGAGAGAGAGAGTGTGTGGTAGGTTGTGATGGATGAAGAGGTAGGTAGAGAGAGGGATTGGAAGATAGAGAGTAGATAGGGAATAAGAGAGGGAGAGATAAGTATTGAGGGAGAGAGAGGGAGGTGAGATAGAGAGAAATAGAGAGAGTGGTATGGAGTGATGGAGGGAGAGGTAGGTAGAGAGAGAGAGGTTTGGATGGAGAGAGTGGGAGGTGAGATAGAGAGCAATAAAGAGAGAGTGGTAGGTAGTGATGGATGGAGAGGGGAGATATAGATTAGTGGAGAGGTAGGGAGAGGTAGGGAGGGACAAAGAGGTGAGATATAGATAAATAGAGAGAGTGATGGAGGGAGAGGTAGGTAGAGAGAGGGAGAGAGGAGATATCGATAAGTAGTGAGGGAAGGAGAGGTAGAGAGAGAGGAAAGATAGAGAGAAGTAGAGAGGGAATGAGGGAGGGAGAGAAAGGCGAGATAAAGAGGTGTAGAGAGAGTGGTAGGGTGAGATGGATGGAGAGGTAGGTAGAGAGAGGGATTAGGAGATAGAGAGTAGATAGGGAAGAAGAGAGGGAGAGAGAGGGAGGTGAGAGAGAGGTGAGATAAAGAGAAATAGAGAGAGTGGTGGGGAGTGATAGAGGGAGAGGTAGGTAGATAGGGAGAGGGGAGATAAAGAGAATTAGAGAGAGAGAGTTAGATAAAGGGATGGAGATAGTGAGAAAGAGGTTTCGAGTGTAAGGGATAAACAATGAGTGAGATAGAAAGAGAGAGAGAAATACTACAACTTATTGATTACTAAAATTTGACAAGTTGATTACTAAAATTTGATTGTCTAAATTTTTTAAAGATCTTTCAAAAAATAGAATTTTCATTATAACTCCTAGAGATCTGAAACCACTCTCAAACACCCTGAAGCTATATACATGAAATATAAATTAAAGTATAAGAAATTAAATGTCCATATGTAAATTACAACTTATACTTAAATGTTTATTTCATGTATATAGTTTCCCTGAAAGATAACAAGAAGAAAGAGAAAAAAAGAGAAGACATTTTTTTACACGCTCGTGTTTTGACAATGCTTTTTTGAATTCAAAAAGTGCACATTTTTTGAAATTCAAACCATAACACGCTCGTATTATGGCATGGTAGTTACCGAGCCTAGGCTCGGTCACTACCAACCCATAATGCAAGCATTTTTACTATAACATGCTCATGTTTTCGCTATTTTGGGTTGAAAAAGTGAAGTGGCCACTTTTTGGCCCCCCATCTTTCTGCACTTACCAAAATGTAAAACATTAAATGTCGCTTCATTATTAAATGACCTGAGACTCTAATATTTAACAAAATCTAAAAACATAAAATCTTATCAAAGCCACTTAAATATTCCTAGAACCTAAGTAGACTTAACAGGTAGATAGGACCCCACCAATAACTAGTTAGGTAAAATACCTATTTACACCAACACCCCCTCTTAAGTGTAACTTAGGGAGAAGCAATTATTATGAAAATAATGCAAAGATGGGTCTCATTACAAGGCCATTTTAGGTTCCCATGTATAAATGCAATCTCTCACAAACAAAGAAAAGGAGAAAAACCACTTGAGAAAAATCCCTCCAAAAGAGGGAAAAGATACAAACAAGGATGATGAATGGAGGACTCAATGATACCCCCCGAGGACTACATCCATCATGAATATACAATTAATTACCTCCTTATTAGAGGGAAATAGAAAGACTATGTATCCCCCTACAATGTATAAAGTGCAAGATTGCAAGAAATCAATTTATAACATGTTATTGTTCATAACTCAACCATTTTAAAGTGATTATACATTCAAATTTTAAGTTTTAACATAGAAAAACATGCACACAAGGAACAAATTATATTGTATATCAATTTATATATAAAAAAGTGTAGAATAATTTTGTGCACATATACAAATTTTGCATATTTTCCAACTCAAAATATTTTTTACAAAATGTGGTATATACCATATCAAGATCTATATACAATGTACATTTTGAATAGCTATGTATCAAATACTAATTATCCAATTGATCTTAGATGTATAAATGCAATCTTGAACTTGTGGTGGATCATCAAAATCTAGCCTCTTCATGCCACTTGATGAATGTGAACTTGACTACACAATAACAATTCAAACCACAAATTAGATTAATTAGCTCAGTAGTAGCTAAGTTAGACTACTAAATAGAAACTTATCTACTATAATTTAGAACTTTCAAATTAAAATCTAAATTAGTATACTAAACTATGATTTCTTTAAACTATCAAGTAAATTAAAATTCAACTCTTGATTACCTCAACTCTTTGTTTCTTTCTTGAAAAATATTCTACAAATGAGGGTTGCTTAGGATAACCAAGATTCCTAGCATGTTGTAATGGTAGAGGAGACACATAATTGAATTTTGGAATAGAATATAACATGTAAAATAAAATTGATATAAATTAATATATAATTGTTGAAAAAAGGAAATGTGTACAATAAAAAGTGGTTAGATGTGTAAAATCTAGATTATTAAACATAAAATTATATATACTAAAAAAAAATGTATACCACCAATGAAGCTTCTTCCATTATTTGAGAAGGACTCATCATGGATGAACCAACTAGAACTTCCTCTATAAAAAAATGACAAGAATACATTAGATTATTTTTATGTACATATAGTCATAATATATTTGAAATTAACATACAAATCACTACAATAAGTTCTTTAAACTATTAATTTAATTAAAATTCAGTTCAATTACCTTGACTCTTTGTGATTGCTTGGAGATTCGTTCTATGAATGACATTCCCTTAGAACAATCAAGTGTTCTACTATAACATATTGGAAAAGGCACCACCTCATTCACATTTGGAGTAGACTACAAAAGTAAAATAAGATCAAGATATAAACTAATATATTTAATTAATCACAATTTAAATGATATGCATGCAATAAAAAAATAAAATGTACACAAAATTATACCATCAATTCTAGGCCAAATTCAATGACCGAAATAGTACCATAAGTTCCTCCTCTATCATCAACTATTATCCCACTTAAATATACATTAGTATTAATATATTTATATTAATTTTAAATAAAATGCATATGAAATAAATTTAAGTTTTACCTATATGAAAGATTGACCTTTCTCCTCTTCTCTAACCCCTGATGGCTCTCCTTGTGTTCTTTCCTCTAATGCCTCCACATGTGTTCTTTCCTTTGATGCCTCTGCATATGTTCTAAACCATGTCTGATCATCTTGTGTAGGTGTAATATGATGAATATAATATTTATATTTGTTTAGGATGGTGCACTACTCTCTCCAAGAGGATCTAAACACAAATGATTACACATAGTGCAATGATGAGACACCCACATATGTGTAGATGAGGAGGGTCTTCCAACATCAACTGATTGACTAGGAGCATCAATATCTTGCGACTAGGAAAATTGAGAAGTCAATGTAATCAAATGGATAGTCAAAGAGTATATGCCATTGAGGCTCTAAATTGTTACATTTGCAACAATGTTTGGGTGTGCTATTGCAGGTGGAGAATGAATAATCAGAGGGGTAATATATGGACCTTGCATTTGTCACATTTCCCCAAGTTTATATTGAGGAATTACTCTACCTACTCCTTGAGAATATCTAAAGTCAAAATAGTTCATTTGCTTGCCTAAAAAAAACTCTACATATAGTTTGCAGATGAAATATAGAGGGACATAAATATTGTTGTTGAAAGGTTTATCAAAAACCATCCATCAACAATCTCAAAAATTTCTTGTCATACCCTCATGTGTGCACCATTTGATGGAAAATTTGGGCTTACGTACATCAATAGGTAATCTAGTTTTAGGATTCACAAATTTTTGTGCTAATTGGGCTTTGTATATGTCTAATTCTTTCACTTGATCATATGACAAGTTGTTACAGTATTCTTTCCTCTTGGATTCTCGCCACTCCCAAAATGAATCATGTTTGTTTGGGCCCGCGGGGGCTGAAGGCCTGGCGGTGGTGCTGCATGGGGAGCCACCGACGGCGGGGGCGGGCCGGTGGCCGCCCGGTGGCGGAACCCTCCAAACTGTGAGCACAACCCAAATCCCAAAAAAATTCATTTTTTAATGTTTTTTTTGAAGTTTGTGCCTCGTGAAGCGTGCTAGGGAGGCCGTATGGCCTCTCTGGCAAAAAATTTTTGCCTCAGAAACCAACTGCTCGAAAATGGACGATTTGATAGGCGTTTCTAGGATTTTGGGGCGCTGCGAACGCGATGGCGACGTCCGTTTGAGCCCATAGTGTCCCAAAAATTTGGCTACCCCCAGATCTTGCAAAAAAGATGCCTGTGGAAACCCTTGCACTTGAAACTCATTGAGAAGCCATATCTTTAGATCACGAACAGGCAGATGCAGGTCTGGAGCTCTGATACCATGTTAGAATCCAAGATCACCTACATGCAATCACCTGTCACATGCAAAAGACATGCAAAACCAACAAGATGTTCTGTAAACCTCAAAGTGTAAAATGCATTATTAGAATCTCAAATATTACAAAGAGATCAATCCTTATGAAGGAGATCAAGAAACCCTAAAAGGGAAACCCTAAATGAAACCCTAGTGTGCACACTTAATAATTAATAAATAATTATTAATGCGCCTAAGTTTAGCTTAAGCAACTAGAGGAATAAGTGACTTAATTAATTAACCAGTATGATATAATTAATTAAGCATATAACTTATTACTCTAATAGGATTGTGAGGATTTTAACATGATCAATAAATCCCTCTAAGGTGGTTATCATTGTAGACAATTGAGGGTGCCAACGATGTATTTTCACAATGTTCTTTAATTCAGTAATATTTCTATCAATTAGGTCTTGAAATGAAGGAGGGTTTGTTGGGGGAGGGTTTGGGTTTTAAACTTCCTTTGTCATTTCAACCTATTTACAATTCAAAACTTATAAATTAACAAAAAATTAACTAATTACTAAAATTTATATATAAAAACCTAATTTATATGGAATCTTTCAATGAATTTTGATAAAACTAAAAAATATGAAAATAAAACTTACTTGGCCAATTTGAACAACAAAATCCAAATCTCTAAAACAAATATCTATTTTTTAGCTTTTGGATATTCATTTCTTGTTACTCAACTTCACCTTTTATCGCGGGTCATGTAGCTTAATGGTAGATGTATTCCTTTTTTATATTGGCATTCAAGAAATGGATATCCATTTCTTGAATGTATTAATTTTGTATATAAATAATATATAATAGCTTAAGTTTTAAAAAAGTCTATTTACTTCGCTTTGAAATGCTTCCTCATTGTGCAAACCCTAGCTCTCATCGCTGCATGGGGAAGCCACACCCAAGGGTGATGTATTCCCTTGGGTGGCACATGGTTATGATTCCTTCACCTGGCATGATGGGGGTCAGGTGTCTCAATCACCCAAAACCCTTTTCAATGCTTCTCACAATGGTACAAATCCTAATGGGGGTGGCAATGGTGACTCTATTTTTGATGGGTGTGGAAAGGTGCACAACCCTTTCATTCTCCATCAATCAACACATATACCAAATATATTCATTGATGGATCCACCCATGACAAGGAGGATTTTTTTCAAAATCACACCCTTATTAATAGATTTGTGAAAACGTGGCCAAATCTCTATGACTTGCATGCTTGGATCACAATAATCTAAAAAGTTGGTAGGGATGAAGAGCTTTGTATTTACCACTAGGCAGGGGTTTCTTTTTCCTCAATTTTTATTCCCTCAAAGATAAAGAGAATGTGCTAAAAAAATTTCTATGATATTTCTAGGGAGATTTCCTTTGCGTGAAACCCTAGTTTCCATCTTTTGATCCTCACACAAATTCTTTTTCTTTTGCATACCTCTAGGTTTGCTTACCCTATCTCCCCTTGAAATTTTGGGAACTAGAAAATCTACAAGATACTAGAGATGGTCTAGGTAAGTATCATTGTGTGTTAGAGGAAACAATCAACTATACAAGTTCTACCTACACATGATTATGTGTTGAAATGGATCTTTCCAAAGGTCTCCCTATTGAAGTTACTTTGAAAGTAGGAAATAGATGCTAAAGGAAACCAATTGATTATGAAATAATTTCTTTCAAGTGCAAGAAATGCTTCTCAACAAACTATTCGACCCTTCAATGTCCAAAAATAAAAGCTCATAATGGTGGAAATCATGCTTCGCAAGATAATTCAGCTTGGTGGAAGGGGGTCGAGCCCCATCGTATGTCATTCCACCAGATGCTTAGATGGAATCAAATCCCTCTCAGTTTCCTGCACTGGCCAACCCAAAACCAAATACTCCCTCTTCTCTTAAGACTCAAGACACAATTATGGAGTCTCCACACAGGGTTTCCATTAATAGAGACACCTCTGATGTTTCAATAATTTCACAAAAAGAAATTAGATTCTAGGATTATAGACAAAGCAGTGGCATCTCCCAAGTCCATGGTATCCCCAATGATTGGTGATCATAGAGATGATAACATAAAAGGAAAATTTGATCAAAATAAAATGATACATTCTCAGTTAGAACAAGAATGGACAAAATTTAAGAGGAAGAAGTCCCCCTTGTAAAACCTACACATCAAATGTAGCTAATATCTTCTAAGAAAGGGGAAAATATTAGAATGTTTGAAAGATCTATTTTAGGGATTGTTGTGACTATTGGTAAAATGAAATAATGATAATATTATTTGGTGTGCTCACCATTTTAGGTGGATTGAACAAAAGTAGAGATCATTACACATCCCTGTGTCTAGGGCATGCACTATATCAATTTTATTTTTTAATAAATTCTATGGCTATGGATCCCTTAAACCTAACTAATCGAACAAATATATATGTATATATAATTTAATATATAAATTATATATAATATCATAATAATATACAATATATAAATAATAATTTATAAATATAATATACTGATAATTTATAATTTATAATAAAATATAATATATGTAAGATTTGGCTATGGAGATAGACACCCAAGATCTAAAGGCCTATAGAAAGCACAAATACTCAGAAGATCAATATGACAAGAATAAAATATATTCCTATCAATGAATGCAAAAAGAACCAATGTATAATGTGAGAGACCCTTGGTTATATAGCCAAGGTAAGGTATAGGGTTAGACAAGATCATGACAAGTGTCTTAATCCTATGACATGAGACAAATAATGATGAATCACCTAGGACATAATGATAAAATTCAACATAAGATTATGACAAGTGTCTTAATCTTATGATATGAGACAAAAGTGATAAAATCCTATGTGAAACCTAAGTAAAATTAAGTGATAGGATGTGAAAGGTACCTAATATTAGAGCTAGTTAGGTAATATCCCTATTCACACCAACACCCCCCTTTAAGTGCAACTTAGGGGGAATAAAACTAATGCAAAGATGCATCCCGACTACTAGGCTTGATGAGGTACCCCTGTAAAAAATATAATGAAATCCCTCACAAACGAGGAAAAAGAGAAAACCTAGTGGGAAAAATCTCATCCCCAAAAGAGAGAAAAAATAAGAAACAACTCTAAAAAAGATGAGAAGGACAAAACCTCGGTGAGGAAAAAGTCCCCCCCATAAGAGAGAATGAAGAAGGTCAAGTGACCCCCCTGAAGGAACATCCCACACCCCCAAGAGAGCACAAAAATGGTGATACTTACTCTTAGTGAAGGGTTTGGTGAATACATCTACAACCTCCTTTACTATAGGACAATACTGCAAATCAATGAATTGCTCCAATATCAACTCCCTGATGTAGTGCATATGGATCTCGATGTGTTTGGTTTGCTAATGTTGAACCGGGTTCTTCGAGATTTGGATGGCACTCTGATTGTCACAATGGAGGACCGTAGGTCATGGAATGGTGAAGCCAAACTCAGTCAAAATATTCTAAAGCCAAATAGCCTTAGTAGTGGCATTAATAAATCCTCGATACTTCACCTTAGTCAAAGAGAGAGAAATAACATGATGCTTCTTACTCTACCAACAAATGGGGCTGAAACCAAGATGAAAGTTGTATCTAGAAGTGAACTTACAATCATCAAGATCGCCAACCCAATTAGAATCTATATATCCAACCAAGTTGAGTCCTATACCTATTGCATAGTGAATCCCATAATATGGAGTACTCTGTATGTAATGCAAGATGCATTTGGTAGCTTTCCAATGAAGCTCATTTGGTTCCTACATGAAGCGTGAAACCATGCCAACCACAAAATAAATATCAGGGCATGTATGATTCAAGTAGATGAGGCTCCCAACAAGCTGATGATACAAAGTGGAATCAACAAGTGGGGTAGAACACTTGGCCTCAAGTTTGACTCCTGATAGAAAGGGAGTAGGTATAGGCTTACAATTAGACATATGGAATCGAGCTAGGAGTTCAAAATAATACTTGGACTGAGAAAGAGTGATCATGGAAGAGGATTGTGTGATCTCAATCCTTAGAAAGTAGTGCAAGGGGCCCAAGTCAATCATAGAAAATCTTTCATGCAGAGAAGATTTGACTTTGTTAATGATGGATGATGAACTCCCTGTAATGATCAAGTCATCAAAATAGAGAAAAAGAAGCAAATGAGAGTCATCCTATCGTAATATATAGATATTCAGATCTGAGTGGCACCTAGAGAATCTTGTCAAGAGAAGAAAGGAGTCCATCTTGGCATACCAAGACCGAGGGGACTGCTTGAGGCCATAGAGAGACTTCCATAATCTGTAAACCAAAGAAGAATCTCAAACAAATCCCTATGGCTGCTCCATGTAAATCTCCTCTGCAATATCTCCATGAAGAAATGCACTCTTCACATCCATTTAATGGATAACCCATCCATGAGTTGCTGTAATGGAAAGAGTCAAGCAAATATATATCATCTTAGCAATAGGGGCAAAGTTTTCCATGTAACCAATACCAGGAACTTGTGAGAAACCTTTGGCTACAAGTAATGCTTTGAACTTGTCTGATAGATACACTTACATCAAACCATTTATCTCCCCCTAGGAAGAGGAACTAAGTCCCATGTGTGGTTCCTCATCAAGGAACTATACTCTTCCTCCATTTTTGAATTCTACTCAGGAATTCCTAATGCTTCCTTAAATGATTATGGATCTGAAATAATAGCAATGTAGACATGTGGGAGATGTTGATGTTGTGACTAAGTTTTTCAAGTGTATGTAGGATCCCAAACAAGATTGCTTGCCGACTTGAGAGTTTTTCAAGCCCAACGAGGTCGTGAAGATGATGGGGATGAAGGACAAGAATCTCAAACATAAAAATGTGTACCCTACAAAGGTGTTACGTTTTGATTAAGAGGTGAGGTAGAATCATCCGAGTCACTATCATCTAAATCCACTATGGAGGAAGAATGATGAGGATCAAAGGTCAATCTAGGAGAGCTTTCCTCAAAGTGAACACTCCTCTCAATGAATATCTCATGTGTCTCTGGATCCAAGAGTCAATACCCTTTGACACCATCTGGGTATCCAATAAAGATGCAAGGCATACTTTGAGGTTCCAAAGCCCTGTGCTTCTCTAGAGGAATGCATGCCCAAGGTGGAGAGCCAAAAACTCAAAAATGTTGCACAATTGGTTCCTACCACACCAAGCCTCAAAAGGAGTCATGCCTTTGAATGCCTTGTGGGGAAGCCAATTCTAAATGTGTGTAGCATAATTAATGGCTTCAACCCAAAATTCTGGACCAAGAGAACAAGCATGAATCATACAACTATCTGTTTCCTCGAGGATCATTTTTTTCCCTTTCATCAACACCATTATGCTAAGGCATGTATGCAATTGAATGTTGAAGATCCATCCCTTCAAGAGTACAAAATTGCACAAGATTATGGTTCATATATTCTTGACCATTATCAGTACAAAGAATATTGATATAATTTTTCTAGATTTCTTCTCAACATGAGCTTTGAAAGTTTAAATTTTTTCAAAGACTTCATTCTTTTGGTGAATAAAGTAAATCCAAGTGAATATGGCATAGTCACCAATGAAGGTGAGTGTATAGCGACCCTTGCCAAAGGATAAAATTGGAAATGGGCCTGCTAGATCATAATGAACCAATTGAAAAACTTTTAAAGCCCTACAAGAATTCCTTTTATCAAACTCCCCTTTTGGATGCTTACCCATAGCACAACTTGGACATACACTATCTGAAAAGTTGATGCAAGGGAGACCTGTGACCATATCCTATGAGATAAGCTGCTAAAGATAGCATTAGTTAATATGTCAAAACCACTCATGCCATAACTTACTCACTGAATATGAATGAGTGAGCAATGCTATAAAAGGAGAACGTGGCACAAAGTGAGAAAATTGATATAGGCGATTCATGATTGGAATTTCTCGCTACAACCAAAAAATTACCCTCAAGATATTTGATCACAACCATGTCTAGAGAAAACTCAACTTTCTTACCATTCCTAAGATGTGCAATTTGCTAGAGTGAAATAATTTTGGCACACAAGTCAGGAACACAAAGAACATTCTCAAATGATCCATCATTCATGTCAACCGAACCTTTTCCAACTTCCACCCGAGTATCGTCACCTGTAAGAATGTGTGGTACGTACAAGGCTCCAACAAAGAAAACTATTCTCTATCAGAACCCATGTGATGTGTATCACCTAAGTCAAGTGTCCATTGCTATGAAAATCTTGTGGCTGCAACTAGTGCCTGCCGTTTTCCTTTCTTTGATTGTGAAGAAGTGGAAGGAGATGCTTCCTTTTTGTAGGAAGATGGAAAATTGATGTGATTCTTCTTGAGGAGATTAGTCAATTCATCAATTTAATTAGCATGGAAATGATGCTTAACATGGCAATGATGCCCAAATTTCTTGCAATATGCACACGTTAGTTTCTCCTTCTTCTATCAATTCCCCTTCTTGGAAGATGATGGAGAGTCTCCTTGTTGAGGAGAAGAGGATTGTGCTCGATCTTTGTGTGGCTTGTTCTTTGATTGATTATGTTTCCTGCTAGATCTTGTCCCATGAATTGCAACCAAAGCTTGTGACTTGGATGACTTGAGAATACCCATAGTGATCAATTTTTTCGTTCAAGCATCAACATCTCTGTAAATGAATCAAATGGTGTAGTATAGGCACTTCCCACAGTCAATTGGCGAGTCTAAAAATTGGAAACAAAAGCTGCATATTATGAAGGAAGCTTGTCCAACAAATTGAAGACCAATTGTGCATCCTTCTTATCAATAGCACAATATTTGAGTTGTGCTCTTAATTCATTAGCCTTAGTGACATAGTCTTGGATTGTATCAAAAAATTTTGGACCTAAATTAGTGAGATCGTTATCAAGTTTGTATCCCTTAGTCTCATCAGTTTTTCCATACAATTAATCAAGTTTATCCCAAGCTTCCTTAGCAGTTTTACACTTATCAATATAAAATTAAGATAAGGAGAAACATATTTCCCAAGTTTCCCAAGAGCCATAGTACTTTTAATGAGCCATTCGTTTTTAAAATTTGGATTAGTTGGTTTTAGAATAGATCCATCAATGTAGCAAATTAATCCTTTTTCCATTAGTTTACTCCATGCATTTTTTTTCCATGTTGCATAGGTATGTGGAGTTAAAAGAGGAAACTTAAGATGACCCATGGATGAAATTTGAAGAACACAAAAGATAACTCAAAGAACAATCACACAACACAACCCCCCCAAATTCACTCAATCAAAGAACCCCGCCCTCCCCCCCAAGTAAATGATTTGGTACTTTATACTTAATGTGGTTATAATTTCCACTTTTAAGAAATAGCTAAGTGGTCTTTTGATTTCAATGCTTACAATTGCCACAATAAGGCCAGATCAAACTATGATCAACATGCAAAAGATCAAACTGTGATCTATGCAATATAATTACCAAAATGGGTCAAATAAGGCTATATGTTAAAAGTAAATTTTTTATTCACAATGAATACAACATAATAGCATAATTATGAAGTTCTCAAAAAAATATACACTTTTAAAAAAAAATTGCACTTGAAAAGGAGTCTAAAAGAGCCCGAACGAAGCCGTGGAAGTTCCAAAATTGGGAACTGCTCAACAACACTTATGAAAAATTTAATTTTATGAAAAATCCATGCATCCAAATTAGAAACCATATGCACCAACACATAGAGCAAAAAAAAATAGCCCAAATTAAAAAAAATCTCATGAAAACGAGGTTGTATGACAAAGTTACGAGCGTTTAAAGATCAAATGCAAAAATCAAAACTGTTGAAAGTGATGATGTAAAGAGGAATATTGTTGGAATATTTCCATTGATGATGTTGTTTGGAAACATGAGCATGGTATGTACATTTTCATGATCCATTTTTTTCATTAATGTCAATATTGTTGTGGATCATTCCAACATGACTTGGAAGTATTTATGAAGACTTTTGTACAGGATAAGTTGGTCCAGACAGTACAACTACAAAGGGAAATGCTTGAGTATCAAATTTACTAGTACAGTGGTTCAATGCATCAATTTTTGGGTCCACACTCCACCACAAATTGAGATGCCACTTTACGCTTATAATAGTGTTTTTATGATCATAAGATGTATCTAAATTCAATAGTTTGTGTTGTTTGGTGAAGTATTTAGGAAGATATGATTGACATAGTTTAGTTAGGTATATTGCAGTTATTTTCTGTATAAAGTGTCAATGTGGGAGATTCCACATTACTTCATGAATAATTATTTTGTTCTGTGATGTTGAAGATAAGCTTTTGGATGTCAACTGAGTGGGAATTCAAAGTAAGATCGAGTTTTGAGTCACACATTTGAAAAATTGGGTAAAACAGATGGAAGTTTTATGTTTAGGCCTTATTTGGGGCCGACTTGACACATTTGATGTTATGCAAAGGATAAATAAGTCTTGCTAACCTATGTAAGATCTATTATAGGTCCATCTCGACCTACCTTAAGGTGAATTAAATTTTGGATTAAGGCACGAGAAGTGGATAAATTTTTTTAAGGATGACAAGTTCAATTTTGTGTGTTACTTCTAATTAGGTCGACCTAATTGAAGTTACACTTGATGTGGATATAAATGATGGATTGATTTCAGTGTTTGACATATGAGTATGCAAAAATTCATTACAAGTGATGTATGAAAAGGAACATATATGATACAAATTTGATCTGAGTTGTGCGAATAGTATTGCATTGCATGTGAATTCAAAGTAGAGCAGAGTAGAGCATTGATCCAGATCAATGCAAAGATTATTTTGTACTTTATTGGAACTATATCCCAACATATTGTAGATGCATTTGTAATAGTTCAATAGGCTATGAGCCAACCCTTGTTTCTTATATCTTATTCTCCACTGGATAGTGAGTCCACCTACAATGAACATTTATGTAATATACTATATTCAAATATAATATATTATGATACAAATTTGATCCAAGTTGTCCGAATAGTATTGCATTGCATGTGAATTCAAAGTAGAGCAGAGTAGAGGATTGATCCAGATCAATGCAAAGATTATTTTGTACTTTATTGGAACTATATCCCAACATATTGTAGATGCATTTGTAATAGTTCAATAGGCTGTGAGTCACCCCTTGTTTCTTATATCTTATTCTCCACTGGATAGTGAGTCCACCTACAGTGAACATTTTTATAATTTACTATATTCGGATATAATATATTGTGAGCTAACCCTCACCATGGTTTTTCCCATTTTGGGTTTTCCACATAAAAATCCCAGTGTTCATGTGTCATGTGATTTTGTGGATGTTTCATGCTTTCATTCATTATTGCAGTTAAATATATGTTGGTAATTGGATGGCTACTGTCCAAATGGTTTAATATAATACTGATTCACCTCCCCTCTTAGTATTCTAGGTGTTCAACAATTGGTAACAGAGCTTGGATCCCTAGAAGGAACTTGAACGCTTTGGGAAGATCTTGGAGTTTGAACACATGGATGACAAAAAATTTCCTATTCCCCTGGAAGAGATTCCTGCTATTGGATATGCAAAAGAAGATTGCATGCTTGACAAAAATAGGGAACTCAAAGTTTCTCTAGAAGATCTTAACAATGTTGAAGGTGAAAATAAAGATATGAAGGAGAATCTTAAAGAGACAAATGAATGTATCATAAAACTAAGAGAGTATATCAAAAAATTTAGAGAAAGGCATACGAAAGTCAATGGACAATTGAAACAAGTAAATGAGAACATCATCGGATTGAAAGTACAAGTGGAAGAAAAGAAAAAGATTGAGGAATGTCTAAAATAAATGGTAGAAAGAAAATATAATGAATGCATAAGGCTTGAACAAGAAGTGGTAAATCTAAGAGAAGATCTGGAGAAGGAAAGAAGTCATGAGGAAAAATTCAAGATAAGTTCTAAAATGCTTGATGAATTTATTGTAGGTCAAAAAGAATCTAAAGGCAAAGGTGGTTTGGGGCTTGAAAAAGGAGAAATCTCAAAAGCAGATCGGGCACCTAATGGAAAGAAGATCACTAAACCAGAGAAGACCAAAGACAAGAAGAACAATGGAAAGTTTCAGAATCAAACACGCAATGCTAGAAGACCCTCTATTAGACAATCAAATGCTCAAAGGTACCCATCTTTTAATGGTTTCTATTATTCTTGCAATAAATATGGACACAGGGCAATAGAGTGTAGAAGTATAATGAATCATAATGCTTCATCCTTTAATAGTCAGTGCTTTACATGCAAGAGATTTGGGCATAGAGAAAATGAATGCAAAATTCAAATGATGAATGCATATAACAATGGTAGAATGATTCAACCTTTTAATGGTTATTGTCATACATGCTATGGACTTGGACACAAAGCTAATTAGTGCAGATTCATAATGAATGGAAGGAATAATGTTCAAAGAAATGTCATATGCAATAACTATAGTAGGCCTAGACATATTGCTAAATTATGTAGAAGAAAAAATTCAAGGAAGGATGATCTGATACAAAAGAATGAACCAGTCAAAAAGATTGGTCCTATAGAAGTAAAGAAGGAAATGGAGAAAGAAAGAGGAGCCTAAAAACAAGGAAGAATTAGAGACTACAAATGAATCCGTACCACCCTTCGATGCAGATAATTCCTCCAGGAATTAAACCTAGGTATTGGCTTAGGGAGAGCAATAAAAAAAATCAAATAACCCCCTTGTCTATATGAGGTGTCATGGCTTGGCATGATGATATATCCTAAAGAATGGAATGCTTGATCTATTAAAAAAAAATGCAGAAAGAAATATGCTAATGCGGAAATTTACGGAGCCTGAGAAGATGATTGTGCATACAATTTTTTAGGATTACTAGGTTTATGGTTGGTAGCATTTATCGTAGAATTAGGTCAAATCAGAGAGTTAAAAGTATATTTGATAAGAAAAATTCATTTCATTAAATGCATTCAAAGGAGAGTAGAGGAGAAAGAAGTGGAGTTGAAGAGTACGAAGTGTCTCCAAGTTGTAGAATTTCAAAACCCTACTTTGTTGAGCAGAGAAAAAGGAATTTAGCAATCCCTGCACATTCTAATTTTCTGGAATTACCATTTGAAGGAAATTTGAATGCAATGGTGACACCGGAATTTGTAGATGTTTCCCAAAGACCGCAACCCAAATTTAGAAGATATTCTGCCAAAATTTTAGAAGATGATCTCTCTTAGGTTCATTTTCGCACATACCTTTTGGGGTTCTACCTACTGAAGATATTAGGGCTTACATTCATGGGAATATGGAAGAGCAATCCTCCAAAAAAATTTTGGACCTATGGATAGATGAGTTAGTTGGAGAGTGATTACACCTTAAAACTAGAGTACAATATTCTGAGTGAGAAGAAATTAGATGTGGCATTGGTTTCCAAAATTTTTCTATGAAGAGAAGTGCATTAGAATGGCCTTAAGCAGAATTCACAATTAGTTTATGTGGATTGATGGGCCTCACATGATTACCGAGGAATTCATTAGAGAAATCATTGGTTTATGGTCCACCTGACCGATTCCTATTTGGAAATCTGCTAAGAACAAAGATATAATGGAGAAAGTGGATGTTGCAGTAAACCCTATAAGTAGCCTAGTAGTTAGATATGCAACTATGGTTATTGGACATAATATTTCTAGAGACAACTCGGTCTCTGCCACCAAAATTCATGTGGCACTGGAGATGATTGAGACCAGTGTTGAGTATGACCTCTATGAGTTTCTCCAATAACAATTGATGGATAAATTGAAAGAAATTAAGAAGAAGAAGCATATATTCAGGTATTTCATATTGGTGATGTGTTTGGTTTTCTACTTTTCGAAGGAAGTTCATGTAGCTGGAAAGGTTAATTGGTCGAGTAAAAATCATGTTGCACACTAGATAATAGACTATATGAGTAATCTTGGAGATATGGATGCTTAAGGTGATGCCCTTGCATCCTTCTTTGCAATGTTTCAAAGAAGAATGAACATGAGACAGATAATTCTAAGAAATTTTGTAAGGAAATACATAAATGACATTACCTTTTTGGTCTCTACTGATTTTTTCATAATGGAAGTAGTTGAATCCAAAACCATTTGGGTTCCAGAACTTGGCTATGAAGCGTCAGAAGAAGAAGAAGCAATTGGATGTGCATAAGTGTTGCTAAATAGTCCTAAGGATCCCAATAGACCAAGGTTTGGAAATTATAAAGAAAAGACAATGGAAGTTTATCAAAACTCAAGAAGTCACATATGATGAAACAGGTTGATGTTGAGGTAAACTCATATGCCAAAGAGCTTGGAATCTCAAAAGACAAAGTTGGGATAGCTATAGAAAGAGCTAGAACTAATATGAGTGCAGAAGAAGCCTCCGGTAGCTCTAGGAGATCAATCAATGCATTTGGTAAAAAGAGGAAGTCCATAGATAGTCTCCCGATAAAGGAGAAATCCCCTCTAGTAGTCCATGCCATTAGGGAAGGAGAAAAGAAAACTAAAAGGAGAATCAAGAAGAAAGCTATAAGGAAAAAGGGAATTAGCATCAATGTGATCTTTAAAGAATATTCAAATGTTCACCTCAATGCCCCAAAATTGAATATGGAAGGAGATATGCATATAGATGATGCTCAACATGAGCATGAGATCATTGAATTAGTGGATGAAGCTACAAAGATAGTACAAGAGATAACACTTGAAACAAACATTGTTTCCTCCCCGCCTACAATGGAGAACTTCAAGCTATTGACTGATTCCTTCAAGGAATATGCCTTCAGACTAAGAGAACAAGTTGAAACAAAATTTAAATCATGGCTTGTAGAAAATAAGTTATTGGACATTACAAATAAGTGTGCATCTACAAACAAAAAAGTAGAAGAAATTTTGAAGGATATACATGCCTATGAAGAGGAAGAAAAGACCCTATTTTTGTATTGTATGAAGTTGTTGGATACCACACAAAGCATAAAGGATGCTATGAATGAGATTGAGACAAAAATAAGCAATGCATCTAAGACCTATGGTCTGGTACAACATAGAAATGATCAGACTTGGGATTCTTTGTTGAACTTGTAACATGAAAAGTACTTTACTTTGCAGAACTAGAAAGAAGAAATAATCAGACAATTTGAGAAGCTAAGGGACTTGGTGAAGATGAAGTATATAATTATCTCAAGTGCCCTTTCTAGTACAAATAGGACCTTAGAGATAAATATTACTCCCTGCACTTTGAAAGAACGAAAGGAGATCTTGGCGAAGCTTGAGTCACAGTATAGAATACTTGCAACAACAAAGAAATAGTGGGAAGAAGGTAGATCTACTTGGCAAGTCATCTTGCAGAAGCTTCAAGGGTCAACATCTTCAGGTTGACAACACATGCATTTTTCAAAGTTTTCAGATTCTTTCGCAAATATGCAGATGATATAGGAATTTTTGGTTAACTTCCTAAGGGGGAGTTAGCACACTTGTTTAGTTATATATGTTTGTACATCTGATGAAGACTATGCAATATTTTTTCACACCCTTTGGCATTGATGTCAAAGGGGGAGAGATATTTAGGAAAGGTACTTGGGGAGAGGTATTCAAAAAATTATTTAGGGAAAGCAAGTTTTTGGAGAATGTTTTTGATATACATGTTGTCATCAATGAAAAAGGGGGAGATTGTTGGAGTGATGTTGTAAAGAGGAAGATTGTTGGAAGTTTTCCATTGATGATGCTATCCAGCAACATGAGCATGGTATGTAGCATGGTATGTACATTTTGCATGATCCAGTATTGTCATTGATGTCAACATTGTTGTGGATCATTCCAACATGAATTGGAACTATTTTCAAAGACTTTTGTACATGATACGTTGGTCTAGAAAGTACAACTACAAAGGGAAATGCCTAAGTATCAAATCTTCTTGCATAGTGGTTTAGTGCGTCAACGTTTGAGTCCGCACTCCACCACAAATTGAGATGTCACTCTGCACTTCTAACAATGTTTTTATGATCAGTAGATGTATCTAAATCCAAGGGTTCATGCTATTTGGTGAAGTATTCAAGAATATATGATTGACAGAGTTTAGTCTTGCATATTGTAGTTTTCTATACAGAGTGTTGGTGTGGGAGATTTTACATTCCTTCGTGGATGATTATTTTGTTCTACAATGTTGAAGATAAGATTTTGGATGTTGGTTGAGTGGGAATTCAAATTGAGATCGAGTTTTGAGTCACACGTGTTTGACAAATTGGATAAAATAGATGGAAGTTTTATGTTTAGGCCTTATTTGAGGCCGAGCTGACACATTTGATGTTATGCGAAGGATAAATAAGTGTTGCTATCCTATGTAAGATCTATTATAGGTCCACTCTAGCCTATCTTAAGGTGAATTAAATTTTGGATTAAGGCGTGATATGTGGATAACATGTTTTAAGGACGACAAGTTCAATTTTGTGTGTTACTTCTAATTAGGCCGAGCTAATTGAAGTTAAACTTGATGTGGATATAAATGATGGACTGATTTCAATGTTTGACATATGAGTATGAAAGAATGATGCAAGTGATGTGTGAAAAGAAACATTTATGATACAAATTTGATTTGAGTTGTGAGAATAGTATTGCATAGTGTATGAATTTAGAGCAGAGCAGAGCATTGATCTAGATCAATCCAAAGATTGTTTTGTACTTCATTGGAACTATATCCCATCATATTGTAGATGCATTTGTAATAGTTTAATAGGTTGTGAGCCACCCCTTGTTTCTTCTATCTTATTCTCTGTGGACAACGAGTCCATTGGAGAGTGAGTCTACCTGTAGTGAGCATTTCTATAATATACTATATTTAGATATAATATATTATGAGCTAAGCCTCACCATAGTTTTTTCCATTTTAGGTTTTCCACATAAAAATATTGGTGTTCATGTGTCATGTGATTTTGTGGATGTTTCATGCTTTCATTCATTATTGTGGTTAAATATATTTTGGTAATTGGATGGCTAATGTCAAAATGGTTTAATGGAATACTGATTCAACCCCCCTCTCAGTATTTCGGGTGTTAAAAAAAAACTACATTGGAGAAGGGGGAAAAATCCAAAGGTTGTGCTAACGTCAGCGTTGATGTGTTGTTGATGCAAGAAATACACTAGCCTAAATTTGATGTCCAAATGGACGTCACTGGTCATTGACGATTGCTGGAATATTTTGTTGGAATATGATGATACTAATAGATTAATTTTGACGGTTGGATGCCTGAGTCAAAAAAATTGGTGAGGAATATTCTCTCACTGGAATATTTGAAGGAATCTAAATCGTTGACCATGGAATATTTTTAAGGTGGTAGAATCTTCAAAATATGCACTAGTTTTTATGAAAAGGCCCGTTATAATTACCAGTCCCTGGAGGGTATAGTGGGGTCATTGGCTAGCCACGATGCTACCACCACATGGTAGCCACGGTACCTCTGCGAGTACTGAAGGTACTTGCAATCACAAGTACAATTTGTGACTACAGACTTTAATTTTTTTTAATTTTTTTTTACAATAAGTAAAGAAAAACTACAATTTTTTTTTTTTTTTTATTGAAAAAAGGTATCATAGAGGAATTTTTATTTTTTTTTAAATTTTAAAAATGTACCGCCTATGTAGGTTGGGCCGTACAGTTTGGCTAGCAATTTTTTTGCCTCAGAGGACAACTTTGTCCAAATTTGATGATTTGATAGTCGATCTAGATATGTTTTTGGGCCTTTTGAGCATGATGGCAACATTCTTTTTGGCTCAAATTTCTCTGAAGTGGTAGCTACATCCTAGATCTAGCAACCACCTACAATCTTCAAACCCTTGCAGATTTAGCCTCTAATATCCAACTAGGGGGAAATAGAAGGTAGATCTAACTTTCTCGAGAACTCTGGACACAACGGTGAGCTCAAATCTAGTGCAAAAAGCTCCTAAAATGCACCTACAATACAAAGCCAAAAAAGGAACCCCACCAGAATCTAGTATTTCTATCACACCTTTATGATTAGATCCAAATCATCCAAAGATGCAAGAGAAGAGAATACTTAATGCTTCAAGAAAAATATAAGATTTGCACTCAATATCTCCTAAAATACTAACCAAAGGCATTCAACTTGCTCTAATACCATGTAAGATTTGGCTATGGAGATGGCCACCCAAGATCTAAAGGCCTATGGAAAGCACAAAATACTCAGAAGATCAATGTGATAAGAATAAATTGTATTCCTATCAATGAATGCAAAAAGAATCAATGTGCAATGTGAGAGAGACCCTTGGTTATATAGCCAAGGTAAGACATATGATTAGACAAGATCATGACAAGTGTCTTAATCCTATGACACATGAGACAATTAATGATGAATCACCTAGGAAATAATGATAAAAGTCAACATAAGATTATGACAAATGTCTTAATCTTATGATATGAGATAAAAGTGATAAAATCCTATGTGAAATCTAAGTAAAATTAAGTGATAGGATGTGAAAGGGACCTAATAGTGGAACTAGTTAGGTAATATCCCTATTCACACCAACAATATATAATAATATAAATAATATATATATATATATATTATAATTTTTCTTGACCCAAGTAAAAATTCAAGGATTCATTTTATAATTTTTGCTAAGTGAAAACAAGTTTTTTCCTATCACTACTATTGGCCCATCATGATCTTGCACTCACCTACACTCAACCTTTCCAAGTACTCTTGTTCTTGCTCATATTTACACTTTGGTTGATATTTACTTATCATTTCCCAATTTTATGTCAACTCTTACCATGCATCTTTATGCTTGTTTGTATTTACCATGATCTCTATTTATTTATTCATCTCGTTCTTATGATTCTTATCACACACATATGGTCCTTAATATTTTTTACCACATGTTTATCATCCTCATATTGTCTTCCTATATATGATCATTATCATGGTACAATATCATGCTTAGTTAAAACTATGCTCTTATGCTCATTGTTTATCTCATGGTGTTATTCATTATTTTCATTTCCATATCATGCTTTTAGAGCTATCCTACTATTATTGGGGGCATAATTTTATTTCCATTATATATTATGCTTTCATTTCTTATCACATGTGTAGAGATATTCTTCATATTAGGGGCATCATGTCCTCCATACCATGTTGTTCTCACATGCTTGATCATGCTCCTAAATCTATCTTACTACATTGGGAGCATAATTCCTTCCCCACCCTATTGATTAATCACATGTTTTTCCGTGTGCATAAAGTTATCTTATCATTGAGGATATCATTCCTTATACCATTGTGTGTTCACATGTTTTACCATGTTCCTAGAGCCACATTAGGGTCATATGCTTTTCATCATGCTATATGTGCTTACATGATCCTTATTTCACTAGTAGGGATACCTCACTCTTCTTATTTTCTTATACTAGGGGAAATTTTGAGGTTTTCTAATGATTGTCTCTAATCTATGTGTTTTGATGCTTATTGATAGAGATGTGTTATTTATTTCTCACATGATGTATTTACAACATATATTAGTTTACATGATTTATGTGTAAGTACATGTCTACTTATGATTGCATTTACTTTTCATGCATTATTTTTCCTCTTCTCCAATTCCTTACATCTAATAGATGCAAATAGCTGAAGAGGTGAGATATATTGTCAAGTTGAAATTCCTATGTTAAGATTTTATGTGGTGATTTGTACTGCATAGAGACTCACTACCACATCTAAATAAATCTTTACTATATTATATGGATATGATGGAAGTTCCACACCACACCAATACCATTGTATTAGGTCTAGAGTATTAGCATATATCACTTTGTAGAAGTACAATTTTCTAACCCTACATATTCTCTCATTTTCATAGATAGTTGAATCAACTTGTAGTTATGATTATTATTACTTGTGTGATAGAAACTATTCACTACACATCTTTTTTCTATTTTTTAGGTTCCTATAAAGCATGAAGACCAAGGAGGAAGAACTCATGAAGAAATAACTTGATGAGCCCATTACTTTACATAGGCAATATCCTTTTATGTCTGAATATTTATTTCTTATGCATGGTTATGAGTGCTCATATAATTTGAAATACATGTTCATGTGATAGAGTCACATGTACCTCAAAGTGGTGGGAAAATATAATGGTGAAATTTGCATACTTATTCCAATTCTCATTTAGTATTGGGCCCACTTTGATGGAATTAATTAATACAATACATAATGAAAATTAACACATTTTAATGCTAATTTGACTCCTTCCTCGATCCTTATCCATCCCCATTTACTCTCATTTTCATGCATTTCTATACATTCAACCCAAGCCTAACCCCATTTTCACTTATCCCCAAACATCCACCTCATCATCAATCTATATTTCCATGCCCCTAATCTCTAGCTTGAGATTATACATTCCCTATCATGGGTTAATCTTACAATATAGTAAAGTTTTATCTTGCATGACATGAAACTAGCCTTGAATTTATACTTTTAAGATAAAAATGATTTACAACCACTCCTTGCTACTAGATGTTGGGAGTTGCATTATACATGTTTTCATGACTATTTGTTATGTCTTGGCATTTAAATAAATTCATATGTTCATTTAAAAACAACCTAGATCTCTTGAAAATCCTACAAAATTATAAGAAGTGTCATAGGAATATTTCAATTTGGAGCATTACAAGGAACTATGAATTGAATCAAAATAATTAAGAATATACAATGTTTGAGAGTGTTATTTTTAATATTCATTTATGATCATAAAGATAATATAATTAAGGAGTTGACCTTAGAGAACATAGCCCTTGCAATTTGATGATCTCTTGTAGGCATTTTAAAATACTATTTGTCCATACATATAAATAAATAATAGAGAGTGCAATGAATTAAGCCATAAACACATATTTTACTAGACCAATTCTATGGGATTTAGGGTAGATTCATATATGAGAATAATTTTGCAAATTATGGGGTTGATCATATATAGTGCATATTAACCTACACAAATTTTGTGACTATTATAGTTACTAGACAATGAATAGATCAAGAGAGAATTATATTTTGTGTACTAAAACAAATAAATTCTATGCAACATCAAACTATTCTTTACAAATTAGAAAGGCTAAATATCCCATCTCTCCTCATTTAATTTCTTTATTATAAATTTTCAATTCTTAACTATAATTTATTTAAATCAAAACTAATTTTCTTTATTTATATACAACAATTTTAATTAACTTAGATATATATAAAAAGTGATTTATTTTCTTTTAGAATATTCTAAGAAAAATAAAATTAATCAATAATATAGATCATTGACAAAATTTAAATATTTTACTAATTTTTTATTCAATTCATTTATTTTTATTAATTAATTTAATCTTAAGAAGATTACACCTCTATATTAATCCAAAAAATTGACTACATAAGTTTGAAAAATCCACACATGAATCTTAGGGATTACATATTCAATAACATAGTCTAAAAAAACCTTTAAAAATGAATGAATCACAACTTACATTATAGACAAGAAAACCTTTAAGATTGAAACTCATTAAAAGGATTAGACCACCTATCCTCTTTATAGAATTTGGAAGTATATGTATATCCAAGTTAGTGACAAACGTTAACAAGCATGAAGATAGCATAAAAAATTTAACCAAGGAGAGAGCACCATCAAGAAACAAAGAGAAGAATAGTTATTATCATTGGAGTTGTCAATATCAACCACCACCTATTACATCCTATAGGCCACTCTTACATCACTTTTAATAAATGCAATTCTAAGGATGAAGAAAATCTCATGCACAACAATCCTTGCTTTATGTAGAATGAAGCCATATACATCTTCTTTTTATGATTAACCAACACCAAATTAAAATAATCTAATAGTTATTTAGTGCTAGATTTTTTTATTATACTAATCATATGTTAACCATAAGTTTTAAAATAATTAATATCTAAATTACAAAATGGTAATATTAATAATTAGTTTTAAATTATTTATATAAATATCAATAAATATTACTAATATATTTTTAATCAATACCCACCACAATAGGGATGGTTGAAGTTAAATTTTGATGGGGCATCAAAAGGAAATTCTGGTCTTTCTGGAGTAGGATGCATAATCAGAGATAGTAGGGGAGATACCATAGGAAAAATAGTGGTTCCTCTTCCAATAGATACTAACAACATAACAAAATTTAGTGCTCTACACATTGGACTAGTTGAATGTAAAAGGAAGGGAAGAAGGAAGATAGAGGTGGAAGGTGATTCAACTATTACGGTGAATGCAATTAGAACAACAGTGACTCCTAATTGGAGATTAAAAGCATTGTTGGATAGAATACTGGCCATTTTAGAATACTTTGAATATTTCACCATTAATCATGTGTACATGGAGGCAAATGGGGAGGCTGATGAACTTTCAAAACTTGCAGCAGAAGGTACAAAATTAAGGTGGTGGAAATTTGCAACAGAAGGTAAAGAATTAAGGAGATCAAAGACTAGTGGCATCAAACATTCCTAGGTATGATGAAATTGATGATACTATTGGTGAAACTGTTTAATCCTAGGGGAGGATCGAGGAGAAGGGGAAGACCTCCTAGCAACAGGTAGTGGGCTGAATCATCATCTCATACTCCACGAAGAAGAGGAAGGCCTACTAGAAGAAAAAAGAGAGAAAAATTCCTCTTCATCAGATCGCAAGAGGAGGAAGACTTCCACACATCGCTGAGAAGATTATGCAGATTCAAAAATCATGGATAGTTCATTTTTGGATTTAATGAATTTTGAAAGTTGATATGTTTGAACTCTCTATGGCTCAATGATTAATATATTGGCCTTGTCGTTTATTGATAAAAAATAAATAAATTCTTTCACTAAAATGCTAACAACAAATTTCTTAATATTTACTTTATAAAATAAATAATGCTGATAATTTATTTATAGAAATATTAATGAATATCACTAATAGCGTTTTTAATCAATAGTATATGTGATCTTCTTGAATTGTTAAATTGCAATAAAGTATTGACATCATTAGTTTTTATCAAAACTATCATATAGACATGATATCTGGAAGTATTTGTGTTTTTTAATAATACATTTGTGACATGGAAGAGAAAATTTAAAATGTAATAGTTCACATTGAGAAGTGGAGAAGTACAACTTTTAAGAATTTCTCACCAAATGTTTTATAAGTTAATTGTGGAAATTTACTAGACATTAATGATTTGCAATGAGTTTTCGCTTTGTAGAACATGTAATTTATGATATAATTTTACATTTTTTTTTTAATAAATGTAATCAATTATACATACATTAGCTATCTCTATTTTTATGTAATGAATTACAATATTATGAACAAGTATAATCAAAACCAAAAATATTTCATGGTATAAATTACTATAAATTGAAGGATCTAGTCTATCAAATTTATCTAAAAAGTCTTACACCAATTTTTATACATACAATGAAATACTTTTATTTATCTAGCCAAATAATCTTAATCTTATCAACAACAGTAAGTGGATGGAGGAATGATGCTTTATGTTCAAATGAGTTGTCATTATTTAATCACTATTGAATATATTTGTTCTTCTAATAATGTTTTCTACTTTAAATTTGAGTTACGCAAGGTGTTGTTAAATATTTTATACCATTTTCAAATTCTTTGTAATATTTAATTGTAGTTGAATAGACATAATATTTCCACACTTCAAGACAGTCCATGTCATTGAAATCATGAATGTTTGTGGATGTAAGTCCATGAGACTTTTTCGAACATCAACATTTAAAATCAACCATCTGTTGTGATTTCATAAATCTAATTGAATTACGCAAGGTATTAAATATTTTATACCATTTTCAAATTCTTTGTAGTATTTAATTATAGTTGAAAGACATAATATTTCCACAGTTCGAAGCAGTCCATGTCATTGAAATCATAAATACTTGTGGATGTAAGTGCATGAGACTTTTTTGAACATCAACATTTAGAATCAATCATCTATTCTTATTTCACAAGTCTATTCACATTATTTTTATTCGATTTAACCATTTTCAAATCACTTTATACAAACGATTAATAGAAAAAGCACAAATCTTTGATGTAACACATATTTTAACTTTTTAAAATTAATAATAATTTCCCCTACATTAGAAAAGAACAAAACCTTTTTGTGGAGGAGTTTGGGGTAATGGTTATGGCCAACCAACCAAATTTGGCACCGTACAACTGAAGTAAAATTATTGAATGGTGATTTTGTAGGTATCTAAAATTGCCAAAATTCTCAAATAAATGATTATTTTGTCAGCCATAACCAGGCACTTTAAAGATAAAAACACTTTAACGTCATTTCAAGCATTCCACAGGAAGTTCTTGTAAACCCAATCAAATATGATATTGGCACAAAATGACGTCACTGTCTATACAAGAACATTTCAATTTTGAATGGTGGAGAGAGGATGGAGGGCCACCATGATGAGTAAAACAAGAAAAAAAACATGTAATTGTCAATGGGGTAGCCAAGAACAGGTTTCACCTATTCCAGAGATGGTACATAAAATAATCTTCAATCCTCGTCCACTTCATGAAAAGGCAGTGGAACAGTTTTTATAGCTCTGAACTTGCCCACATTGGTTAAATGTTCGTTCTCCAACCTGGTTTGCATTATCAACCATCATTAGTTTCTCCACTTATAATTCTCCACTTTATAAACTCAATAACATTTCAATTTCAACAGTAACTTAAGTGCATGGCATTGGTCCAACAATGGTGGGGAGTTATTAAATTTTGAAATGCTTTTTATTTTTCTGTTTTTGACGTTTTGTGGGCTCTCCTTCTGATCTGTAAGACACCATGATGATTAGAATACTGTGGTCTCCTGTTGCTACATTTTCTTCAGAGAAAAATAAATTATTTGGGATTGAAAAAGTTGCAGAGATTTTATCCCTTTGGAATATTTTTTCTCCTTTACTAAGATAGTGGTGCTCTAAAACCCATTGTCTTTTTCTTAAAAGATAAAACCACTTGCAGAACATTAAAGAACCTTAAGCTTGCTGAAAGAGTAACAATGTGGTAACTGTCAGATAAACTTTTAAAAGTATCCAATATAGTGAGAGATTTCTTCTGATATTGTGTCTTTTCAGACTACTTTGTGATTTTTTTTTAATTGGGTGGATGGAGGGCGCCTCTATTAATGTATTCATAGAAGTACTGTCAAAGGCACTGACTGAAATGACAAGTGGATAACGATTTTGGATTCATCGAAATGTTACAAACATTTATAAAGGTCAAAAAGTAAAATCAAATCAAGCATTACCTATAAAAATTCCAGTGTCCCCTTCGAATGACTTCAAGGGACGCCAAAAAGAGGCCTGTCACCCTGTAATCAACACTCTCAAAGCTAGAGTGCATTATGGTTTGTAGCCATGCAAGTCTCAGTAGTAAGTTCAAAACCTACAATACACAAAGCGTTTATTATATTTCAAAATTCTCTTTATCTTGACGATGGATTATTGAGTGTGATTCGAAACGTTGATGAAAAAAAATTTACATAATCAAAATCTAAAAATAATTATCAACATATTCTATGAATTGTGGAAATCTACTATCACCAATGATTTTAAAGACAAAAAGATAAAAGGGTTTTAGGGTGGCATACCATAGAGATAAAGTAAATGAATTTATGCTTGAGGATGAGTTCATCTCTGAGCCAAGGGTTTTTTGAACGAGGGGAAAGAAGTCCCCAGTCCTTAACAAAGTCCCAATATAGTTGATATACGGTTGCAATTGTTGATGTGATGACAACCAGTGAAAGCCACCACATGTTTTGTTGTTTTTCATATGTCAACCGTGCCCCTGCAGCTACCATGGCCGATACATACTTTCCCAAATTGGCTATGTGATTCATATTTCCTTCGTCAAACCATCTCCTTGCACACTAGAATCCAAATCAAACGTTGCTAAGCTCATATGTCATTAGTGGAACTTGTGAACAAATACTAGGTTATGTAAAGCTGAGATTTCTGGCTTAAAATTGTGTGTGATATGACGTTTCGGATCAAACTTCATGATCAATCATCAGGAGTTTGATCCGAAACATCAAATCACACAGAGTTTTAAGTCAGAAATCTCAACTTTACATTATCATGGACTGTGAAAACTACATGCTATTGACAAGGATGTGGATATTTAAGGATTCATTACCTGCATAGCTCGCCAATAGTATGGAAGAAAGGATACAACATATACTAGATCTCTGTAATGTTTGTTGTTAGTGCAAGTACTATAGTTCTCGCTCCTGAAACTTCCACTTACATAGTAACATATTACATATTCTAACTGCCTTAATAGTGGTACCTGCAAAATCAGCCAGTGAACAAACTTAGGTCCAAGGAAACTAATTCATATGTACCAATGTAGTGGAAGAGAAATGTACTTAATCTCTATCTATCTAGGTCATTAGTTTGGGGCAGAGAAGTCCATTTCATATGGAAAATTTACCTGGCTGGTTAGTTGATCAGCCATGAAAAAGTCCACCATCACCACCTTAAGACATGGTAAAAGCAAATCTTATTAGTGAATGTATTGAGTGAGACATTTGTAGTGCATTAAAGCTGCTGCTATGAATGAAATGAGTACCTTGTAGAGTGGTGACAAAATAATATTTCTCATAACACGAAGGAAGGATAATCTTGTTGACCGATAAATAATATTAAGTGGGCATACTAAGACTGCAATGGAGGCCTGCCAAACAAAAGCATGGTAAGACATTTGGCTTGCTTAACTAAGTAAATCAGTAACTTGATTGAGGGAAAGGAGAAGGTAATTGTAGTTACTAGGAGGAGGAAGCCTGGGATTGTATCTACATTAACTGGCGAGAACCCTTTTGCTCTCAAAGCCAGATGGGCAACCATGGTACCCACTACAATAGTCATAAAAGTGGTGCAGAACAAGAATACATCTTGATACTTGAGCTCTCTATTACGTGCAAATTCAAAGATAAACACATGGTTTATTCGATGGCGTCTCCACATGAAGATATTGCAACCGTACAGGAATATATGCAAGTTTAGTAGAGTCAACAAGCTGCAAAAATAAATGAACGTTCCATTTGTTAGAGCAAGAAAAAGAAGCATTATTTACAGAGTTAGTGAGTTCATTTCGGTGCAAAAATTTAAGAATAAATTCTCTTGGACATAAGTTTAGACATCAACTTTATAGAGTGTCATGTCACTTTCGCTTCTTAGTTTATCCAAGGAAAGGTGTTGTGAAATCAACAAAGTTACAAAAGCTGGGGAAGAATCAATGATCAAACCTAAAAACAGGGTAAACTATTTCCATGTATGTTGGATCTGTCCTGTTTGTGTAGGTGCCAGCTATGTGAGCCATGATAATGTATCCTACAAACAAAGCTAAGAAGCATCCCGTGAAAAGCCCTGCAGGAAAGAACAATAACAATATGTTAAAAAAGATACTTCAGTACTGGTGCCCAAACAACTCATATGTAACACTAATGTGCTAATGATTCCTTGGAATTCTTTTCTGTTAAGATTGTACAGGATAACCCCACCTGAAAAGGATATTTCATTGGAATTTACAATGTCTGATAAAGCTTTATTTCTCTAATTACAACTATATTCTAAGATTAAAGAATAGCTTACCTATCAAAAACGTGACTGTGTGAGATTCTTTAGGTTGCTTTGGTCTGAGATATTTCATAGCCTTTCTCCGGTTGTCATCTGCAAATTGTTGGACAAATAGTTCTTCAATCTCTTCCGAAAGTTTAATAACCTGCAGATCATCAGGAACACAAAACCCCCATTAGATATAGCAGGAACTCTATAAATGTAAAATATGGAAATAATTATGTTAATGAAAGATTTGAAAGATCATTTTTTTATTAACATTTTGGATCACACTTCATGATCTATCATCAGGATGAGCAAGCAAGAGAAGAGAAATGATAGTTTCCTCAACATTTCGGATCATATTCCATAATTCATTATCACGATAAACAAACAAGAGAGAACGATGAATCATGAAATGTGATCTGAAATACCGATGAAAAAAATGATAACACAAATCTAATCCAAACATATTAAGCTAATAATTATGCTAGTCAAATCATGTCAACTTTCTTAAAATAAGTGCCACCTTGTCAGAGCTGTTGAAGTAGGACCTCTCAACCACGTTCAAGTATATAGGCAAAACTTGTTGGCCTGTCACCTGCAATAACATCAATCAAAAGGAAAAACTTGTGAGTGGCATTTTGGATGTTGGTGGTTAAAGTTAGTTTGTGGGGATAACTGTTAAAAAAAGGCAGCTCAATGCTAATGCAGTCAATTCAATGTATTCGTCGGTTCTGAACTTGAAAACAGGGTCTGTTATAACACAGTATTATCTTAGTGGGTTCATCCTACCAATGGTGTAGATACCATCTATTTTCCCACATGAGGCCGAGTAGATTCCCATACGGTCCAAACTTTGAAATTTTTTTTCTTTTTAAAAAGCCGGAGCATGCAACTACCGTGTCACATTTTCTGAACTCACTAAGGATTGAAAAAGCGAGGAGTGCTGAAAACTTTATTCCTCATCATGATGGCATGTTCTGCAAGCATATGGGTAATCATTCTAAATGCTTTCGAACTGGGATTCCTCAGCCTAGATTTCTACTGCAGAAACTACATATCTAAAAACAAAACAGAAACAGAAAACTCTTTTATTGTTTGCACAATATACAAGAGAGGGAATGGATGGATTTCATTCCTTATTATCCACCATTGCTCGCCCATGAGGAATTTGGAAAGAATTTTTAACCAAAATAAGTTTCTGAAAAAGTAGTTTTGTACCTTATCAAATTTCTTCAAGATCTTCACGAAGGCAAGCATGTTTAACGATCTGTGGCAAAAACCAAAATCATAGAACAAACATCAATTACATTTATTGATAGGTTACACAGACAGAAATTCAAATGCCGGTGATTCCTGAAAATCTCAAAATATATCGATTTTGAAAAACAAAGCAAAGAATGTATACCTGTAGGTCTTGAGGAAACCTAGCCCGCGATATAGCTCTACGAAAGCTCCACGGATCATTTTCTCTGCGTGGTGAATATTCTTCTTGCTCACAGTGTTATTTTCTTCTGCTGCTGCTTCTGTTGCAGCAGAAGGAACACCGGATTTCTTGGGTTGGTTGAGGAGATCCTCCCACAAGAGGTGTGTTAGGGCAGAAATGGTCCTTGATGGCGTAGTGGCTGGAATCTCCATTCTCATGTTACGCCCTTGCAGATTAAAACTCCTCGATTTTCCATACTTGTTGGACTTCAATTTTTTCAGCTTCCCATTGCTTTTCTCCACTTTTGTTGATCTACGCTTTGGCGACTTCACGAATGTCACGCCGTTCTTCTCAAAAGCTGCAACAACTTGCAACTCTTCACCCGCCGCCTCTTCACCAGCCGCCTCTTCACCCGCCGCCTCTTCTTCCTCATCAACCTGCCCATCTTCTTCACACTCATGAACGCTATCTGTTCAGTAATACAGCCAAAGTGAAAATCAATAACCCAGGAAACAAACATCATACAATACTCAAGTTTCTAAGTTTCCACAGCCCGTAACAGAGAAATCCTCAAAATCATTTTTTTTACGTTTCCATCGTCCGTAACAGATAAAAACAGAAAAAATATCGGTACAAGCTTTTAAATACCCATTTCTGGTCATACTACAAGAAAATCTTAAAGTTTCAATCGACAAAATCTATCCCAGAAAAGCATATTTTCTTATAATATTTTTATACATTCGAGAATACTAGATTTCAGTGCTTAAAATGCCCATTCAATGTGAATGAGCGAACAACAATTCTACCGTTCTGAAAAAAGATTATGTGGCTATTAGAATTCAAAAGATTGTTTTTGAGATTAATTGTTTATATATTTTTTTGAATAGTTTTGATCACATTCAATGACTAAGAAGAAAGTGATTCGAAATGTCTCAAAAACAATTCTAAAACCAATCCTTTGAATGAAAAGCTTCGAATTTGAAGCAATTTAAACTGTTTTGACAACTATAAATTCCTTATTCATTCGACCACATTACAAAGCAAATCAAAGCAATGGCGTCAAGATATTATCATATGGGATCTGTAGCATTGATTGACTATGAGTTATATCATATTTTCATCCAAATCAAAGTTATCTGTGAAAGCATATGGATACCGTTAGAGTCCGCGGAACAAAAAGAATGCCCGGAATTACTCCCGGCTTCGACATCGCCATTCTTGGCCCTCTGTCTGAGGGCAGCTTTCAAGTCCATCAATATCATCATCTGTTGCTTCAATGTCTCTCCTCTTTCGAGGTAGTCCTTTTCCTTGGATTTATAGAACTGATTCACTTTGTTCAACTGGGAGTCCAGGGTGGTAAAGAAGGTCTGCGCAGCAGCATCCGTCTCCTGAGAGGGGCCCTGCCCAACGTTGAGCACCTCTGTCTCGTATACATCTTCTCGAGCAGATCCAGAGATTCTTTGGCGTACCTGTTCACAAACAACAAATCATATACAATTTAGGATCCAAACTATATTAACGTCGCTTATTTTAAAAGCCATTAATTTGCTTAAGAACAGACATGTTCATATCTATACAACCAGTTTGAATCTATAAAACTTATTAAACGTGAACCAAAATCATAATACCAAATCGTTCAACTTAAAAAGATGTTAGTAGTGTACCCGAATGATGCCTGGTTCGGTGTCTCCATGCAAACATTGACGAGTTTTCCTCTTAACTAGAGTTGTGAAGTGGGAAAAGAGTGCGAGTCTGGTGGCATGGGGGGTGGGTGGATGATCTGCATCTATGGCCCTCTGCTTCATCAAATTCTTGTGAATTCTCTTCACTTCCTTCTTCAACTGCCAGTAATTAACAAAAGCCTCTTTCCATTCTGGCACCAACTGGGCCTCAAACTGCTTGGAAAACTTCACCATTATTGATCTACAGAAAGAAAAAGAGAGAGAGAGAAAGAGATTGAATTGAATTCAATCAAGAAAACAAGGTGAGCTAATGGCCATCTCTCCAAGGCCTCGCACTCTTATTTATGCCGCTTCGCCGGATTATTCACAATTCCCGCCAGCGCCTAAAGGCCTACATTCCCTTGCCGATTAACTCCCCTACGGCATATTTTAGGATCTAACAATTCCATTAAATCCAAAGCACAATGTTTATAGCCACTATCCAATCCCCAACTTGGTCATCAAACCAACCAAAATAGCCATTTGGAGGTATTGCTTTCAGATATTCTATAAAATTCGGGTTCCATGGGCCACTCGCGCCCCTAATCCAGATCATCGCCCCCTCAATTTCTTTAAAGTGAAAGATTTCACTCTGATATTAAAACAATAACCCATTGTTTTGCACGTGGCATAAACATCTAGTGGGGATTTTGTTCTCCATCAATACCTGCAATCTTCTTTACTTAACCTTTGTCATTACTAAAACATTTTATTTAAATATTAAGAGCCCAACAATTAATTATAATTTTACATCTTAATCTACATTAAAAATAGTAATATTTATCTTATTTAGAATTGGCAAAATTTATTTTTCACTATTAAATTGTTTGCTATTTATATGGGTGGGGACCTAATTCGATTGGTTAAAGCATTCTGTTGTAGGCAAGAGGTTACAAGGTCTACTCTCCCCATCCCTAGAGGACGTGTCACCACTCTCTCTGTCCCTCTGATACTGAAAGACACATGGTGACTCTCCCCGTCCTCGTTCTTCCTGATACTTGAGGACATGTCGTGATTCTCCCCACCCCCGTCTCCTCGTCCCCGTGATACCAGGGGACGTGTCGTGACTCTCCCTATCCCTATAATACCGGAGGACGTGTGGTGCCATTACCGGAAGGTACCGGATTCCTGCAAGTCTTAAAAAAAATAATTTGAATTTTGAAAATTTTCGTCGTCTGTCTAACGTTAAGTAGACTTGCCGGCCAGGATAGAGTTCAAGAAACAGAAAGCTAATACTACAGTAATGGAAAAGGCTTTTTACAGTCCTATGATTTCACGGCAGCTGACGGAAGCTCTTCCATATATATAACAAACGGATGGGACGGGAGGGCAAAGAGCCTTTTACCGACCAAAAAGATTATTTTCTTCATGGGCGTGATATTTGTAAGAATCCTGCGTTTACAGTTCACTACAGAAAAAGAAACTTGTCAGAAGCAACAAAACGTGGTGGGAAGTTGTTGCTAAGAGAGTATGGAAAGAACATTCCTTCATCCAATTAATAATCCATATTAATTCTGGTTTAAACATGGTGTATTTCTTAATTAAGTTGGGTTAGTTATATATCCTTTTCTTGTCTGGTTGAGGGAATTGGGGGCATAAAACACTTGGCTTTCCACTGGTGATGGGCATTGGGGAGTACAAGTTGTGCGAAGACATTGTGCTTTAGAAATGACAGTGACGATCAGTGAAGATACACTCAACGTGTCCACTTTATTTAGGGCATCCCACGAAGTTAGAATCTTACTTTTCATCTCTGATATACAAATATAAAAGAAAATTTTGGGAGACTACTATGATAAAATAGCCATATATGTGTTCCTTGTTTTGGTGCATGTGACTAAAATTATTCGAATACTCTTCTCTACTCATTGGGGCTAACATTATTCGGATGCCCTTCTCTAGTAATTTTAAAATAAACATCTATCTACAATGGTTAACAAATCAAATTTTAGGTTAATGTGTCATTAATATGAGTTAAAAGATAGGAAGGAAAAGTGTGTAAAGGTAATATATTATTTCTTATGCTTTTTGATATCTTGATGATGGATCAAGTAGTGTGATCTGAAACGTTGATGTAAAAAATGCAAACACAATCTAATCTAAAAACACAAAACAATATGTTCATGGATTGTGGAAATCTATTATCACTAATATGAGACTTGTGCAAAAATAAAGGAAGTGTACATCTAAGAGGGAAAAAAATGTACTAGTCAACTTTGTGAAAGAAAGAAAATCACATACATGATGGAACAAAACCTCCATAGAGATTTAGCATCCTCATCTATAACGTAAAAAGACATGAGAATATTTAAGATGGAAGGATTAGATGCTACAAACCATAGAGCCATGCTCAAATCTATAATATAGGTATTGATTGAGACCAAGTATAATGGATTGTGAGAATCCATGTGATGTAAGATGTATCAATGAAGCACATTCCAAAGGTGGGTGGGTGGGAATAAAAAATAATATCGTAAAATAAAAGGCCAAATCCTAAGGGGATTTGATAAATGATATAGAAATAAGGTAAGGTTGATCTAAATAAATAAATAAAATTAATAATCAAATATGAAAATGAAACCCTAGAGGTAGTTGGTATGCGTTTTTCACAGTACATGAATGTTGTAGAATTTTTTTTTGGATTTCACTGTGTATGTTTTTTTTTTGACGTTTCAAATCACACTCAATGATCCATCATCAAGAAGAGGAAAGTGTAGAAAAGGATTGCAAAAAAGACCTTAAAAAAGAGGAGAAGAAAAGGGAAAAAAGAGCAAAAAGAAAGAAATTAATAAATTAATTTACCAAAGAGAAAAGGAGGATAAAAAATATAGACCATGAAGAAGGGGGAAAATAAGATAGAGAAAGAATATTATTAAAATGAGGCAACTAAAAAGAAATAAAACTATGCATAGGAGGAGGAAGGTAGAACAATGACTAAAATCAATGGAAAGACCCAAGCAAATCCAAATAAATATAACGAGGTTAAGGAGAAAAGAAAATTAATTGAGGGAGACATGCATAAAAAGGACTAAAAAATCCATTAAACAATGCATTGAAAAAATGGAAGTGAAAAACAAAACCAAAGCATAAAATAAACGAGATGAAGAAGTAATAGAAGAAAAAGATTATACAAGGATAGTATAATAAAGATATAAAAAGTAAGAGTGTAAATAATGACAAATAGAAATTGAAATAAATTAGAGAGAAGGAATGTAAAATTAGTTTAGAAGATAAATAAAAAGAAAAGAAAGATTAAGAACTTGAATTAAAAAATAAACAAAAATTAAAATAAAATAGAGAGAAAGAGCAAGATTAGTTTAGAAAATAATTTAAGGGAAGAATGAATAAAATCAATTAAATAATTACAAATCACAAATATATATATATATAAGTGAATAACGTAAAAGTAAATAGAAAATAAGAAAACAAAAGAATATAAAAGAAAATACAAATATATATGCTTATGTTTATACATAAACATACACAAAGCGAAAGAACAATGTAAAAATATAAAAACAAAAATACAACTATACAAAGAAAATAGTAAAGGAAAACAAAAGGATAAAAATAAAAAATAACAAAATATAGAAAAAAGAGAGGGAGTATATATAGACATGTATACATAAACATACACTTATACATATACACAATAAAGCAAATGAACATTTAAGCAAAAACAAACATACAAATATATAAAAATACAAATGTAACCAAAACCCATAAGTAGACAAAAACAAACAAGCCTACAAAAATAGAAGTTTTAGAAAGAATTAAATGATGAAAAGAACAAAGAACACAAAGGAAAATAAAAGGAAGGGAGGAAACACAAAGCTAAGGAACAAGAGAGCGGAGGGGTCCAGAGAGAAAAAGGAGAAAAAGAGGGGGAAGGAGAAGCACACAAAGGGAAGCAAGGGTAGGAATGGAGACAAGGAGAGGGGGGTTGCAAGAGGGACAGGAGAAGAGAGACAAGAGATGGGTGAAAAGATGGGGAAAACTATAGACAAGGAAGACAACTAGAGGAGAGGGGGAGAGGGTGGGATAAAAAGGTTCCCAAAAAAGGAGGGAGAGAGAATGGGAGAAATTTTTTAGAGAGGGGGGCTATGATGAAGAGAGTTAAGAAGGGGTTGTCAAGTTGGGCTTAAGTGCCAACCTTCATCTCGATTGAGATTGGAGGTATGGTGTTTGATAGTGATGGCCTCTTGGAGTTTTCTTTTGAAGTAATTTTCTTCTCTGACCATCACTTGGGTATTTTCAAGGTAAATGTGGTGCTTGGTGTTGTGGGAGTGCTCACCTAAGGTAGACTTGGAGATCTGGACATGTATGATATCAACACTATGTTCCTTGATTCTATTGCTAATAGATTGACCAATTTCGCCAATATATGGGAGGCCACAAGAGTAATTAATTTTGTAAACTCTAGGTTGAAGAAGCAGAGGTAAGGGGTCTTTAGTCAATGTGATGAGCTTTATGGTGGTGGAGATAGGCTTGAAGGCACATGAAATACCTTTTTTACTAAGGATTTTTGAAATTTTGTTGGTGAGGCCTTCATCATAAGGGAGGGTGGGCTCGAGTAAAATAGGTTTGGGTATGGGATTTGCTCAAGTTTTGGCTAGGTTGAAGGCTCTGAGGATCTATTTATTGTAATAGCCATTAAGCTTGAAGACTTGGTAGAGGTGGGAAAGCTCTTGCTCAATGTGGTCCTTATCACACATGCAATAGGCTCAGATTGCAAGGGTGTTAAGGACACTCACTTTATGGGTGGGATGGTGATGGGAGGAAGCATGCACGTAGAGGTCAGTATTTTCTAAACACCTGACGTGCCAAGGAGCCATCCTCTTTTCTCATGATGGGGATGTCAAGAAAAGGAAGTTGATTATTGGATTCAATCTCTTTGGTAAATTGGATGCAATCAACCAAGTTGTTTAAGTGGGAGTGAAAATTATCAAGTTGATTACGAACATGAGGCCAACAAACGTTGGTGTCATCCACATATCATTTCCACCAATGAGGCTTAAGAGGGAATCAATTTAGGGCTAAGTCCTCAAAATACTCCATGTAGAGGTTGGAAATTACAGGGGACAACGGGGAACCCACGCCAACTCCATCCATTTGTTTATACACTATATTTTGGAAAGTAAAGAATGTGGAATAGAGGCAAAGGTCAACAAGAGAAGCGATTTCATTGCTAGTTTTGCGCTTGAGCAACTCGATCGAGTCGCAAAGGGACTTTGGTGTATAAAGATACTACATCAAAACTTACGAGTATCTCATTATCTTCAACCTTTTTATCATGAATTAAATTGATGAAAAGATCATACATAGGACCACAAACCCTAATATAAGAAAATTCTATGAATCAAATTGTTAATGTGAAGGGGAAATTAAACCTTAATAAGATCTAAAATAAGATAAAGCACTTTAAAATTATATTTAGAAAAATACTAATGGAGAAGTTAAAACCCTAAGGGTGTAAGATAAGTCAAGCTCAACAAAAAATTAAATAAATAAGTGAGTCGCTTTACTAAAATTACATTTAATGAATATTACAAGTGATTAACTTGATTTAGATTTGTGATGTAAATCATGTCACAATTTTCTTAAGTCTAGAAATAATAGAAATAAAAATACTTAGTTGATTTTGGTGGTTGAGAGATAGTTGTCCACTATTTTGATCATAATTTTTTTTACCATAACTTATAATTACAAATTGTATACGTTGGAAGTAGGATGATGAAATATGAATAGGGTTTCTCTTCAAAAATTTATATGGGTCAAAGCTACACCTTCCAAGATTAAATTGCATGCATGTGAATTGGAACTTTATGTGTGACAATGATCTATGCTATGTGGGATTGAACTAACATAATACATGCACGTATAAATGAGTTCACCTTTATCTTCTTTGATATCTAGATTTTCAAGGTAGTGTCTAAGGACATCTTTTAGGAGTTTATTGATTTGATAAGTGAATGGGTGCTCCTAGGTCAAACTCCTTTGGCAGGTGAGATTAATTATGATGAGTGAGATCAAACACATATCATATAAAAACATGTAGATAACTGATATGATGATGATGTGTATATGCTTCCTTTCCCTTTTTACAAAATGAAATTCTAATTATTCTCTTATATTAAATAAAGTGCATAGTGAATGTCCTTAAATACCATGGCATAATAGTATGTCATAGAAATATGTGTTAAGTTATATCATTAAGGCTAGTAGAAGGGGGTAGGAAAGTTGAATTTTAAATTTAATTAATTCAATTTTAGGTTATTTTTGTGTGCCTCATGATTCAAACAATCTTTATCTAGGTCAACTCACAAACAAACCTTAGGCTAAGAAAATAATTTAAAGGAGTGAATGTATGGAGGTAGTGTGAATGTGGGTGCAATAATAGCGGGTAAATGGTAAATGTGTGGGAATAAGTGTAAGAAATGGTAATTAGAGGTGTATAGGGATTAGGTCACAATCCAAACCAAACACAAGAGTATGCCACCAAGGTGAGTATAAAACTAAATGGGAAATGACATGAAGTACACTATTATATAATAAATATATAATAATAAGTATAGTTTGATTTGGTCTATGGTGTTTGTTTTGATGGTAAAGGAATATTTATTTTCTAGTGGAGGTCACACATTCAAATTACCCATACAAAATTCTTGTATAAGGGAGTATCATAAAACATATAGGTAATAATACAATGATGCACATAATTGTATATTTATTATACATGCACATATTCATTATACCCTTATGGAGTTATTTCATAGGAAACTCTTAATATACACCACAAAGGTGATGATTTTATACACACAATTATTATGAACAAACTTGTTAATTTAAAAGAATTATACATGTATTATGATTCTATATGCGTTGGTGTCATCCACCTCCTAGGAGAACCATCTGCAATAGAAAACCTTCACGAAATAGAGAGAAGCACTATGCTATTTCACCGGAAAAGAGTGAATGAATTGAGACTCATAAATTACACAATGGTACAATATTTTAAAGGAAATAAAAAAGAAATGGGTATAAAAATTCTTGATATAGGAAACAAAACTACCCGAGAGATTAACCTAAGTTAAACTTAATACATTAACACCCCCCTCCCCCCCCCCCCTAAAGTGAAAAATTAGGGAGAATGGAGATGCAAAAAAAAAAAAAATACAATATGGGTCCTAGCTATAAAACCATGTTAGGTACCCATTTACAATGCAATCTCTCACAACGAAAGAAAAGGAGAAAAATCCTGTGGGAAAAAACCTCTCTCCAAAAGAGAGAAAAGAAAAGAAAAACAAAAATGATGCATGGATGGAGGACTCAATCACACCCACCAAGGACTACATGTATCATGTATATACAATAAATAATCCCCCCATAGGAAGGAAAAAAGTGTTGGATGTTGTGGTCGGGTTGCTGATATGTGGTTGTCATTGATGTCAACACTATTAGCATTAATGTCTTTAAGACTGTATATGTCAAGGATATTGAGAAAATTGTAATAAAATATGTTATAGGTTGTCTGTGAAGCAGTGAAGATCAGTATGGTAGAATGTTTAGTATGTTGATAGTGAAATGTTGCAGATTAAAGGGTTTGTTTTCAAGCCTATCTAGTTTCTACTCTGAAAGTTTCAGAGGTGTGCATGAAGATTTGAGCAAGTTATAAGTTTATGTGTTCTGACAGCTATTCTGTTACTGCAAATGGTTTTCATGGAAGAATATAACATGTATATGATAATCCGAGTTGTTGTGTATGTTACTGTGGTGTTCATGGACATTTTTAGTTCATGTTCTATCTATGTTGCATGTCTGCATTGATCATTGTGCTCGCGATACAAGATTTTCTCTTGCATGTTCATGTTTTTCATGTTCATGGATGACAAGGTGTTTGAAGCGTGTTGTGGATCTTTGAGGAAGAATATTTGGAGGTGGTTTGTGTTCGAGAACATTATTTTGGCTCTCTACTATGTTGTGGTCGACCTTGGTTGATGCGCATTGATAATCTTTATTATTTTGGGTTGACAGTTTGCATTCATTCTATTATTGTGTTGAAGCCGACATGAAGCAATGCAATTTCTTGTTGCGGATATATATAAGTGATTGTTTCTTCATTTGAGATGTATGTGATGTGTGAAGTGTGTGAGTGCTATGTGCAAAAAATGTTTAGATCATTTGAAGGCAGAGCAGAGTGTGAAGAAGAGTGAAAGAAAGTGAAGAAGTGTTCATGTGCTTAACCAAAACTATACTCAGGAATTAATAGATGCTACTTTCTCAGTTCAAATTTTTCAGATGGGTCTAATCTTAATGTTTTCTATAAGACAAAGAGTCTTCCTTTGAGCAGTGAGCTCTCGGCAGTGTGCTTAAATGCATGTGCATTCCTCATATATTCTTCTTAAACTTTTAACAGGGTATAACTTGTGGATTAACCTCCACCGTGGTTTTTCCCCTAATAGGGTTTCCACGCAAAAATCTTGGTGTTATGTGTGTTTATGATGTGTTGTTGATTCATGCTTTCACTGTTATTAATTATATTTGAGAATAAAGGTTAATAAGTTTAATAAGTTTGAAATTCTATGACAACTGATTCAGCCCCACCCCTCTCAGTTGTCTACCTTTGTGTTGCCAACAATTGGTATCAGAGCGGGTTCGTTGGAAAATATTTAACAGCTTGAGGTGATCCGGGATGACGACATACAAGAAGGATAGTCCGAGATTTGATGGAACAAATTGTTCTCTGTGGAAGACTCAAATGGAGTGTCATATGAGATGCATTGGTGAATCTTACTAGAACATTACAAGCAATAGGTATGTTATTCCTCAAAATGGTCCTACTACTACTACGGAGATTAGGGATGCTGAATATAACATCAGGGCTAAGGAAGCATTGTTGAGTGCTTTGAATGATTATGAGATGATGAATGTTATGGATCTGAAGATTGCTTATGAGATCTAGAAAAAGTTGGAAACTTTATATGAAGGTTATGCTAATGTGAAGATGGCTAAGCTACAAACTCTGAAAGGAAAATATGAACTGTTGAAAATGGGTAATGATGAAAATATTACTACTTTCATGCAAAGAGTGAATGAGATTTTGTGTGGTATTAGATATGCTAGTGGATAGGTGGATGAATCAGAGATTGTTGCTAAAGTGCTTAGATCTTTTCCTGATGCATACAAAATCAAAGTTGTAGCCATTGAGGAGCTCCGAACTGTGACAAATATAACCAAAGATATGTTGATTGGTAAACTTACTTCTTTTGAGTTGAGTGAATTCGGTGATGCCCCTCCGAAGACAAAATTTGCATTTAAAGCTACTACTTCTAGGAGAGACAAGAAGAGATATGATTCGGGTGAAAGTTCTTCTAGAAATCTATTTAGATATGAGGAAGAAATGAGACAGATTGAAGAAGAAGAAAGAGAACTTAATGATCTTGAAGCACTTATTGTCAAAAGGGAATCTAGAGGAGAAGGTAAGTATAAAGGAAAGTTGCCTATTAAATATTTTTCTTGCAGCAAGATAGGCCATTTGGCATCAAGGTGTTCAGAAAGAGTTCCTAAGCAAGACCTTACAAGCCTAAATTTAAAAATAAGTGTTACTATGTTGTTGATGAAGGTGTGACAAATGATGAATCTGACAAAGGGAATGTAAGTGAAGATGAGTTTGTATTTATTGCTATCAAGGAAAATAATCTCGTGTCTATTGAATCTGTTAGCTATACAAATGTGGAGAAAGCTCTAGCTACTCGAGTTGAAGAAAAAGATGAATGGGTAATTGACAGTGGATGTTCACATCACATGACAGGTGAAAAGTAAAATTTTAAGCCTGGAGAAGTATGATGGTGGTGTTGTAATATTTGGTGATAACAATGGTGGTATAATATGTGTTAGAGGATGTATTTCTTTTGATGGTAAGCATAATAATGATGAAGTTCTTTATGTTGAAGGTTTGAAGCATAATATTCCGAGTGTTGGACAAATGGTTGATAAGGGATACAATCTTCATTTCAAAGATGGAAAATTTAGCATATTGGGAAGTTTTGGAAATGTGATTGCTTCAAGTAGTAAAACAAAAGGTAACATCTTTCATCTGAATGTTGCTAGTAAAAGTTGTCTGATTGCTCAAGTTGATGAAAGTTGGTTGTGGCATAGAAGAATGTGTCATATAAAATTTGACAATATTATCAAGATAAGTTCCTCACAGGCTATGAGAGATCTTCCCAAGTTGGTGAAGCCTACCAATACCATATGCAAGGAATGTCAGTTAGGAAAATAAACTAGAATTTCATTTCAGAGCAAACAACATTGTTCAAATGAATTGTTGGAGCTTGTGCATACTGACTTGTGTGGTCCTGCTAGAATCAGAAGTCTACAAGGCTATAGGTACTTCATGTTGATTATTGATGATTACTCTAGGATGATGTGGGTTACTTTCTTAAGGGAGAAATATGAAGTTCTAGAAAAGTTCAAGATCTTTAAGGCTATGGTTGAGATAGAGACAAATCTGAAGATAAAGTGTCTGAGATCAGATAGAGGTGGTGGATTTACTTCCGGTGAGTTTAATTCTTTTTGTGAAGAACATGGGATAAAGAGACAATTATCTGCACCACAGACCCCTCAATAGAATGGAGTTGTGGAAAGGAAGAATATGATAGTTCAAGATGCTACTAGAACTATGATGCTGGAAGGAAATGTCCCTCATATCCATTGGAGAGAAGTTGTGAGTACTGTTGTTTATATCCTTAATCGGGTACAAATCAAAGGTAATATTGGTAAGACTCCTTTTGAGCTATGGTTTGGTCATATGCCTACTGTTAGATATTTCAAAATATTTGGGAGAAAATTGTATATCAGGAGAGTTGAATATATAGGAGATTTTGATGCTAGAAGTGATGAAGGAATATTTCTTGGTTATTCTACTAAGAGTAAGGCCTACAGGTGCTATAATAAGAGATTGAATAAAATGGTTGAAAGTGAAAATGTTAAGGTTGATGAAGACATTGCTAGACCCTTCAGAACCTATGGATATGATTCTGATGATCAGAATGATAGTACAAACATGAGTCAGACTTCAAATCAAGTTCAGATCATTCTCGTGAATCAAGAAGATCAAGAAGAGGGAGAGACTAGTGAAAGTACAGAAGAGAGATCACAAGAGCTTGAAATTCAAGAACACTCTAAGACTCCAAGGTATGTGAGATTAAATCATTCAAAAAATCAGATTATAGGAGATAAGAACAAAGGTGTCCAGACTAGGAGAAGAATTGCAGAAGAATATTGTTTAATTTCAAAGGCTGAGCCAAGTAATGTCAATGAAGCATGCAAAGATGAACATTGGATTGAAGCAATGAAAGAAGAACTACAAAAAATTAAGAAGAATAATACATGGATTCTTGTTCCCAGACCTAAAGACATAAATTTAATTGGAACTAAATGGTTCTTTAGAAACAAATTGAATGAAGAAGGTGAAGTTATCAAAAACAAATCAAGACTGATATGCAAAGGATACTCTCAGATGGAAGGAATTGAATTTGAAGAAAAAATTTCTCTTGTTGCTAGAATTGAAGTTGTGAGACTGTTTCTTGCTTATAAGTATGCTTACAGAAACTACAAAGTTTATCAGATGGATGTCAAGTCAGCATTTCTAAATGGTGAATTAGAAGAAGAAGTGTATATTGAGCAACCTGATGGGATTTCAATTGAATGATCAAGGAGATATGGTTTGTCGGTTGAAGAAAGCATTGTATGGACTCAAGCAAGCCCCTAGAGCTTGGTATGCTAGATTGGATAAGTATTTGTTGAAGCTTGGATTTAATAAAGGTACTGCTGATAGTAATCTATATTTCAAGATTGATAATGATAAAGATTTGTTTGTGGAAGTCTTTGTTGATGATATCATTTTTGGAGGAGATGATGGTTTGTGCATGAAGTTTGCTAATGAGATGCATAATGAGTTTGAGATGTCAATGATTAGAGAGTTGAAATTATTTTGGGATTGGAAATTACTCAGGTAGATAAAGGGATCTTTATATCTTAGTCCAAGTATGTGAGAGAATTGCTAAAGAAGTTTGGTATGGAAGATTCAAAACCGGTTGGTACACCCATGGTGACTAGATGTAAGTTGACACAAGATGATGATTCTCTGAAGGCAAATCAGACTAGATACAAATCAATGATTGATGGATTGCTTTATTTGACTCAAACTAAACCAGATATAATGAATGTCGTATGTATTGTTGCTAGATTTCAAGCCGATCCTAAGGAATCTCGTGTGACTACTGTGAAGAGAATTTTTAGATACTTGAAGGGAACAATTGATTTTGGCCTATGGTATCCTAAAGATGATGATCTTACTTTAAGTGCCTTTACTAATGCTGCTTGAGCAGGAGATGTGAATGATAGGAAAAGTACTAGTGGTGGCGTATTTTTCTTGGGAAAGAAACTGATTTCATGGTTAACCAAAAAGCAGAATGTCATTTCTTTGTCTACTACAGAGGAAAAATATATTGCTACTACTAACAATTGTACTCAAGTATTTTGGATGAAGCAGATGTTGAAAGATATCAGAGTTGTGTATGATGAACCTATTGCCATATTATGTGATAACTCAAGTGCTATAAACATTTCTAAGAATCTAGTGTTGCATTCAAAGACCAAGCATATATATATCAAGTACCACTTTTTGAGAGATAAGGTGAGTGATAAGGAAGTCAGAATGGAGTATATGCCCACTAAGGAATAGATTGCATAAATCTTTACTAATCCTTTGCCCAAGGATACTTTTGAGTATCTCATAGGGAAGTTAGGGGTGATTACCCCTCCTAATTAGAACTAAGATGCATATTCTTTGAATTAGTCCATGCATTCACAATCATATCTTGATTTAGATTGATGTTGTGGTGGCTGCTACTCGGGGGGAGTAGTCAAATGATTCAGATATGTTGTTCAAAGCTTGTGTACCTTTTCCATTGATGTCAAAGGGGGAGAAGAGTAATGTAAAAAACTCTTGGAGAATTAAGGGAGAGAAGAGAAATGTGTAAAGGGGAGATTGTTGGAAGAAGAGTTAGTTGCGTTGATGGTGTGTTTTCTACATCATGTGTTTCCAACAATGCCAAAGGGGGAGATTGTTGGATTTTTTGGTCAAGTTGTTGATATGTGGTTTTCATTGATTTCAACACTATTAGCATTAATGTCTTTAAGACTATATATGTCGAGGATATTGAGAAAGTTGTAATAAAATATGTTACAGGTAGTCTGTGAAGCAGTGAAGATCAGTATGGTAGAAAGTTCAGTATGTTGATAGTGAGATTTTGTGGATTAAAGGGTTTGTTTTCAAGCCTATCTAGTTTCTACTCTGAAATTTTTAGAGGTACGCATGAAGATTTGAGTAAGTTATAAGTTTATGTGTTCTGATAGCTATTTTGTTACTACAAATGGTGTTCATGGAAGAAGATAACGTGTATCTGATAATCTGAGTTTTTGTGTATGTTACTGTGGTGTTCATGGATGTTTCTAGATCATGTTCTATCTATGTTGCACGTCCACATTGATCATTGTGCTCGCGATCCAAGATTTTCTCTTGCATGTTCATGTTTTTCATGTTCATGGTCGACAAGGTGTTTGAAGCATGTTGTGAATCTTCGAGGAAGAATATTTGAAGGTGTTTTGTGTTTGAGAACATTATTTTGGATCTCTGCTATGTTGTGGCTAACCTTGGTTGATGCGCATTGATAATCTTTATTGTTTTGGGCTGACAGTTTGCATTCATTTTATTATTGTGTTGAAGTTGACATAAAGCAATGTAATTTCTTATTGCGGATATATATAAGTGACTGTTTCTTCATTTGAGATGTATGTGATGTGTGAAGTGTGTGAGTGCTATGTGTGAAAAAGGTTTAGATCATTCGAAGGTAGAGCTGAGTGTGAAGAAGAGTGAAAGAAAGTGAAGAAGTGTTCATGTGCTTAACCGAAACTGTACTTAGGCATTAGCAAATGCTACTTTCTTAGTTCAAATTCTTCAAATGGATTTAATCTGAATGTTTTTTGTAAGACAGTGAGTCTTCCTTTGAGCAGTGAGCTCTAGGCAGTGTGCCTAAATGCATGCGCATTCCTCATATATTATTCTTATACTTTTAACAAGGTATAACTTGTGGATTAACCTCCACCGTGGTTTTTCTCCTAATAGGGTTTCCATGCAAAAATCTTGGTGTTATGTATATTTTTGATGTGTTCTTGATTCATGATTTCACTGTTATTAATCATATCTAGGAATAAAGGTTAATAAGTTTAATAAGTTTGAAATTCTGTGACAACTGATTCACCCCCCCTCTGAGTTATTTTCCCTTGTGTTGCCAACAAAAAGGATATATTCTATCCCCCATAATGAAGAAGCTCTAATGCTGATGAAATATACTTGAAAACAAAATATGATCCAATGCCTACAAGAAACTCCTCTCCCCTTAGGAAGAAACAAGTCCACCAGGTGATGAAGAAGCCACTCCATGTCCAACTCAAAATGGGAAGGAAGTCTCCAAATAGAATAATTCACCACATAATTATGATAAAAAACAACAAAGAAATGTGATAAATCAAGTGAAAGTGAAGGCTCATCAATGTCAACCTCCAAAGACAATCTAGATGTATCAAAAACCATGTTGAAACTGTCATCAAAGAGGAGAGAAATCCCCTCAAATATGTCTCCCAAATCTGCAAGGTGAGACTCCACAAAAAAATCTGAGATGATTTCCAAATATTCATCCAATAAAACAAGATATGAATTATTAAAAACATCCTATTGTGCTGAAGAACCATCCTCTAAAGCAACAAGAGGAGAAGAATCATGGGTATGAAGAACTCCAAATTTCAAGTGAGCAATCTCTCTTGAGGAATTGTTGTCAACACTAGCAAGAGGGGTGCGAGGCTCATAATCATCATCATCAACAAAATGAGAGAAGGCATAGAGGTGAGACTCATGATTGGCTTTACCAACAATAATGACTTTTCCAGTATCAACCTCTTTGATGAAAATAGAATCCACAGTGAATTCTATAGCCTTTGATACCTCTCCATGAGTAATCTGATAGATGGACAAAATATTTGTGTGCAACTTAGGGATACACAATACATCTCTAAAAAAAACATCACCTATCTCAACATTGCCTACCCCCGCAACATCCAAAAGCTTACTATCTCCTAAAAAAATCTTGGAAGTATCAGTAGGTTGAAGACCCAAAAAAGGATAGGGGTAAAACCCATTTTGGTGAGATGCTCTTGAATCCAAAAACCATCTATCACGACTAGATTGAACTACAGAATTCACCAACGCATGTCCTTTACCCATATAGAGTTTATCTTCTTTACCACTTGCAAATCTTGTACTCCATAACTATGTAGTTTTGGATGAAGATGCAAATGATGCAGATGGAGATGGAGATGCAGAGGCTGTAGAAGGAGTCACGGATGAGGGCAATGGAATATTTTTTTTCTGAAGAAGGTGTGAAATCTCATCAATCTTCTTCATATAACAGTGGTGTTCATCATGCCCTTTCTTTTTGCAATACACAAAACTTAATTTCTCCTTCTTAGGCTTTTCCTCTTTAGAAGAGGTGGGAGACTCATTTGACTCTATCTTAGGCTTAGGTTTCTTCTTCCCTTTTCTCTTAGATCCTTGTGCAACCAATGCATGATTCATAGGGACCCAAGCTCTAACTAGAAAATTTTGGCTTGCTCCCTTGTCAACCAGTCACATAAAGTCTCAAAAGAAGGCATTTGGAATGAATTTCCCAAAGCATCCACGGTGGAGTAAAAGGTAGAAGAAAAAATTGCAAATAGACCTCTCAGCTTAGACAAAATAAAAAAAATGGACTCCTTATCAGTTTTTCTCTTCCCACATCCCGCCAATTGTGACCTTACAGATTTGAACTTGACTAGAAAATCATCGATGGAAGGAAAAACATCAAGGGAAAGAGAGGTTAATTCAACCTCTAGTTGCAAGGCATGAAACTCACTGACCTAGCCAAACAAGTTTTGTAACTTATCCCATATCTCCTTGGGTGTGTCACACTCATTAATATGAAAAGTGAGACTATCAGAAACATTCAATTTTATCAGATCCATAGCTTCGTCACACTTGTTTCTATGGGAAAAAAATTCATATTCCTTGGTAAGAGTAGGTTGGTTATCACTCAGAGTGGACCACAAACCCTTAGATTGAAGCAACCTACCCATTTTCATCTTTCAGGTATGGTAGTTATGGGGAGTTAACAATTCAACTAACTCAAGAGTAGCCATGACAACAAAAGGAAAAAATACACCAAACTGAAGCCTCCAAAAAATATCAACTAAGCAACTTCTCCAAAAAAATATTAGTCAAGGAATTAAAAGGACTGAATCTGGAAAATTGGAGAAAAACTATTATGCGCCTTATTGTTTGTTTGAAGCAGATTCTCGCGCCATTAGAAAGCCAAATGTAAAGCACATCTCCACAACTTCTTCTCAATCTGTGAGACTTGCTCACACCAAATAAATACACTACAATTCTATTTAAATAGAAAAAACATACTCCATACTGTCAATGTGGGATAAATGTTCCCATAATAACTTCAAAAAATGGGGCCCACTCCACTTCAACTGTGCAACAAGGAAAACCCTATATTTTGGGGGAAAACTTTATAAAGTATAAAGTTTGAAAAAGAATGACCAATCAACACTAATTGCGGATTGAATGCAATAGAAACAAATGGGGATTATTCTTCACAAAATGCAATCATCAACAAGAGAAACCATGAGCCTCAAACAAGTAATTCACTCCAGTGAAGAAAAATTCAAAAGCCTTCAAAAATTGCAGCCAACAATCGGTCTCCAAACATAAAAAAATGATTCCCTCTTTAGACAAATGGGCCTTCCTCTTTCTCACATGACCTACTATGATTTAAATGTAGCTTGTAGACTATTCCTAAGTTCATTCTAGAACATCCAACTCTGAGTATGATACAACCGAGTAAGACGCTAGTGAAGAGCAAGGTGTCTTCGATGCATAATCAACTGCCTTTCCTCCACGCACAAAAAAAAAAATAATGCCTTTCAAAAGGTAAAAAAAATGCTTCTGCTAATGCAAAAACCACTACCAACAAGAAATCATGCCCTCTGCCTGCTACCAAATACAATTTTACAAGCTAGGAATAGAATGGCCTAAAATATGTTGAATAGACCTTCTTCCAGGAACCAAAAGAAGCCGAGAGCATCCTCCAATGAACTGAAATGCTCCTTCCACTGTTTCAACACCTCCCACCAAGGACAAGCAAGTGCCTCCCAAGTGCAAATCATGCCCAGGATAGAGATACACTTCCCAACAATATGTCGATTTTAAACTAAAAATGACGCCTCAATCGCTCCCAGATATTTGACAGCAACAGGAAAATGTTCAAATAATCAGAAATAAGGCAAATAAGGCAATTTTGAAATTTGAGAAATTTCAAATGTCGAGCAAATAGACAATCTCAAACACTTGGATGAAAACTCTCAAGGGAAGGAGAGAAGATTTGGTTGGATCTGATACCATATTGGTGTCATCCACCTCCCAGGAGCACCATCTGTAATAGAAAACCTTCACGAAATAGAAAGAAGCACTATGCTATTTCACGAGAAAGGAGTGAATGAATTGAGATTCATAAATCACATAATGGTACAACCTTTTAAAGGCAAGAAAAAAGCAACAGGTATTAAAATTACCAATATGGGAAACAAAATTACCTGGGAGATTAACCTAAGTTAAACTTAATACACTAACAATATGTACATAATTTATGAGTAAAAATATACATCCAAGGTCCAAATGAAGCATATGAGTCAACTTCTACATTTTAACTTCTTTAATATCCAACAACAAGGAAAATAAATCACATCCTACAATAATCTAGGTTTAATCATATCATCAAGCAATAACTAACATGAAGACCAAAACTTGGCCTGTTGGGTGTGGGGGAGTGATTAGGGATGATAATGGAAATTTTATTTCAACAGTGGTGCTCCCCTTGGGCACCCAGACTAACCACCTTGTTGAAGCCATAGGGGCTTACCAAGTCCTTAACCTTGCTAAGAAGTTGAAGTAAAAAAATGTTTCGGTTGAAGGAGATTCTAACAATATAATCCAATGTATTAAAGGGTCTCAAAAGCCATCTTGGACTATAGAGAATTGGGTGAATTTATCTAAAGAAATTACTAATTCCTTTGAGAACTGCTTTGTCACCCATGTCTATAGGGAAATCAATACAGCAGCAAATTATTTTGCTAACATAGGGGTGAAGGCGAATAATAAAGTGGCGTGGCAGAGGAGTGATGGTCTTGAGGCTAACATCACAACCTTAATTATGTTTGATTGAACCCATGGGAAGGTTCAATTTCCCTCTCTGAATAATGATTAAGGTGAAGGTGAGTTTTCCTAAGCAGTCTTGGTATTGTTGTTTCATCATTTTTCTTCAAGGGGTGGAGTACCATGGATTTTATGGCCTTATTAATCTTTAGTGCTTCGCACACTTTCTGGGCATTTTTGCACTCACAAATAGAGGAATTTTGGAGTCTTCTAAGAAAATTTGCATTGCAGATAGAATGGGAGGCGAGCGTTGCAGGTTGGAACCGGTTGATTGTAGTGAGCCGAAGACCAAAGAAAAATTATGGAGGGTGTTGGAGAAGGGTAGCATCACGAGCTATATGGAGAAGCTCCATGGTAGGGATCAAGAGGTTACTAGGATTTTCCTGAAGGACTAGAATAATGGTAGAATTAATCTGTTTGGAAGGAAAGTGAAGATCGATGAGCAATTAATTTCTGAGGTAATGGGGATGCTAGTGGAGGGTCTCAAGTTTCATAGAGATAGGAAGCTCTCCAACCAAGCAGTCAAGAATTTCCCTCTCACTGAAAAGGAAAGGGAGGACTTGCTGCAGGATACTAAGAGTAGCTATGATGCTACGAAAATCAAGTTGTTGTGGAGGGAGGTGTTGAGGATTATCATTGAGTATATAACTTTGGATGGGAGATATACATCAAAATTTTTGGGTATCACTTTGTGCTCCTGAACCATTTTAGGCACCAGGTCAGGGTCTCCCTTCCTTTTTACCTTTCTACATAATTTAATTCAAATCTTCAGGACCATGTGTCTAATCCAGTTAGATGGGTTTACTTGTTCTCATCTATGAACACTTTAAAGCCTTATCGACCATCCATCATACCCCTTCTCCTCACTTTGTTTCTGATAAGGAGGAGCTGGGTGATAGTTATATAGACAAAGATGAGTGGGATACTGAAATGGAGGGGGAGGAAGAGCACCCTATGGAAGCTAAGAAGAAGGGAAATATCAAAAGCAAGTCTAAGTCATGTGCCCTCCCTAAACCCAGTGCAATGACGTCTACTAGCAGGGCCAAAATTATTTATCTTGGGTCTGATATGAAACCGAAAGGTACACCCAAGGTTTCTCATCAGGGGAAAGGTAAAATAAAATTGGAGGAGGACCCTTCCTACCACATTGATCAAGAGGAACCCCAGCACACCATTTCTTCTGAGACATCCAGCTATCCGGCTACGAACATGGAGGATAGGCCATGGTACCCCAGTGACTTTAAGGAAGATGACCACTACTTCAAAGCTCAGTGTGAGTATCCTACTGACATCCTTGCTATAGCTCGCAATGGTTTTGTTGAATTCTTCCGTCTGATTAGGTGGGCCTTCTTCGAGATCAAGGAGATAAAGCTTAATCAAAGGGGTTATAACAGTAGGTTGGCAAAGGTGGAGGGGGCTGATAATGTGAGTAAGAACAAAGGAAGAGCTAAGAACTTATGGACGGAAGATGAAAAGAAATATATGGTTGAGTGCTTGAAGAAAATTGTGGAGGATTTGGAACATTTCAAGAACAATCACGATGGAAAAAATTTTGATATTGAGGGGAGGCTAAAAAATTTTAGAGAATCTATTCATAAAGTTTTAGAAATGAGCCACAAAATTCTTAAGTCCACTGCCAGTACCATGAACATGATGGTAAAAAATATGGAAAGGGCTCATCAGGTAAAATTTGTGGTGGATGTGGAGGAGGTTAAAGATCCAGGCCAGGCTGAAGGGGTTGGGCCAAGCAAATGCACTAGATCCAATCTGAAAAGGAAGTCGAACAAGCCCCTTGCAGATATACATGAAATGAAACAAGCTGCTATTAACATGGACAACCTGGAAAAGGAGGTCGCTGAAATCTTGTGAAATTTGGCCTAGTGGTTGGTTTCCTACAAGTTTTTTGCTAGTTTTTTGTTATGTGCTGCCTCAACACTGGTCTCTGGTTTTTCTTTGCTGGCAGCTTTTCATCTTTTGTTGAGCTTAATGCTTTATCGTTTCTCTTTCTACTGTTAAAGGGTTTTGGGGCCCCTTCAAAACCTGCTTTTACCTTAATCAAAAACATGAAGACCAAAATTAATGAGGCTTAAAACTCATGAATGTAAAGATATGGTTAGAATATATCATCTTTATTTATCAATTTTATGTATTCAATGATTGATATTCTCATCTATATTGTTCTTGATGATTGTGATCTAGATTTTGAAATAAGACATGCATTGTTCTAACTATAATAGATCTAATAAGTGATTATTCCCTCCTCTAGGATAATTTTGTGCTTACAAATTTGTATAAGGTCATTCTATCACTGCACAAAAGTATCCTTTGCATATTTGATATTCTTTAAATGTTCCCTCATAAATTTTGTTTTGTTTTCTAAAATAGATAGTGTTGAAAATCACCTTGATTAAAGTGCTTTGTTCAAATAGAATACATAAAATAAATCCTTAATGAAAAGTAACACACTTCACTAATGTACAACAAGTTAAAATATGCAAAGCAAGTACGTAAGTGCCTAAGATGACGATGGGCATAATATTAGATTATGCAAGGTCTATGGAAATTCTTTAGGATGATTTGGTCTAATGAACAAATAAGATTATTTTAATGAAAACTAATTACCTAGGTTTAGTTGGAAAACATGTTGTACACCTTGCATAAAATATTTAATATTTATAAATTTGTGGTTCACCTAGATTAAGAAACCAAATTTTAGGTAGAGAATATTTTCCTTTGGAAATCATTTATGTAACATTGGAAAATATATTTAATATATGTGGGGGATCATATTAAGACTCACCATCCTATGTAAACAAGACAAATTCATAAAATCTAAAAGGTCACTTTGGGAACTTAGAGAGATTTTGGTTTTCCTTGGAATGTGAAGAGTCACATAGGGTGTTTATTGTTAGAGTAATAATTTATTGGCTGATAATTAATTAATCTTTAATTAATTAATAGGCTAATTTCACTTTATGCACTTAAGCTAAACTTAGGATTTTTCTTTTCTTTTATTAGATTGAGCTATTCTTAGATCATTATGTCTCATCACATATGTTGTCAATAATTGTCATGATCTAATCCCTTTCTCATTTAGGGTTTTTCATTATAATTACTCTCCTTCTTTGTATTATTCAATTTAGTAATTTTGTAAGTTTTTTATTTTTTAGAAAGCTTGTACCCAAAATCATTTCTTTGCTTCATTAAAGCATTTTGGTTAAAATGGTCAAAATCTTGTAAAATTACAAAAGTCAAAGTCTCTAAAAATAGCAATTGTCTATTCTTAGAAATTTTTGAATGACAAATGAAGCATAGGGTTTTTGTGGGTTTATTGTTAAGAGGATACTTGCAAATTTTTGAAAATTTTGAAATTAGGGTTTCGGGTCCCTATTTTTAGGAAAACCCTTTAAAATTAGGTCTTTCCAGAAACGACTCAAAATGATTTTGATTGGCTTATTCTTCGTCACGATCATACTAGTCCAATCAAAATCACAAAAAGTTACTTTTTCTCTGGTGGGTCTATTTCATTTTTTCAAGAGAAAAGATATGACCTTCGAGGTCATCAATGGTAGATGGCCAGTACTAGGTATCAAAATCTAAGCCTCAAACACTTTAGAAAAAATTCTATGGTGAAATATGCTCAATGACGGAGGGGAAATTTCAAAAGTTAAAATTTGCTAAAATATTCTAAGTCTGGAAAAGTATGCACACCTTGTTTCAAGGGAGATGCTACGCAATCAATGCCTTGGCCAAATTTTTAAATGTTCATGCATGTAGAATGGTGAAAGAAATCACAATAGTGAATGTAGTCACATCATCAACAACATAGTCAATGCAGTTGGCAAGATAGTGAACGCAAAGTGCGAAGAAGTAAAAAGTCAAAAAAAAAAAACTACCAATTGGAGCCAAAAGCACCCTTGCAGGCTAGGGGCGCCCATGAATTCAAGGCCTCAAATGTATCTATTAAGAATTTTCATTTTGGTGGTTCTCTTCAAAATTCTGCCAGCTTCATGGTAAATCCAACATATAGTTCACGAGACGGTCAAACACTCACAAACGAGGATCAAATAGGAAATGTTGAACGCCAACAAACTCAAAAGTGATGAAGTCTAATGAGGAAAAGCACCCCTATAGGCCAGGGGCACCCAAGAATTAAAGCATTTAGAAGTCATTTTCTAAGTTTACAACCTCCAAGCACTTCATCCCAACTTCAGTCTAGCTCAACAATGAATCCATCTGCCAGCTCAGAAGACCTATCAAACGACGACAAATGAAGATCAAACGAGCATGTGAAATGAAGGATAAATTGATGAACAAAAGAGAAAAAACGCTCCTATTGGACAGGGTCGCCCAACATTTTGAGCAACCAGTTGTGATTTTTAGTAGTTGTCTTCTCCAAGATATCTTCTCAAAATCCTTCCAAATTCATGATGAATCTAGTTGCCAGCTCACGGGACTTGTCAAACGTTCGCAAATGAAGATCAAGTAAAAAATGTTGAAAGTCAAGACAAGTTAAAAAACATGAAAAATTGGCTAAGTATAAAGGAAAATGCACCCTTCTAGCAAGAGGCGCCCAAATTTTTGGAGCATTAGATGTTGCTTTTAGGCTTCACGACTTCCAAGAAGACCTCTTCATAGTTGATCAATCTTCATGATGAAACCATCAGCAAGAACATTGGAGAAATCAAACTCCTAGAAAGGGCATGTGCAAGATCATGGGGGTCCAAAAGTGGCAATGAGGGAAAAAATGTGTTTTTACTTCATCGAAATTGTGAAAAAAAAATGTTGACTTTTTGTATGGGTCGAGTACAATATCCGTTTTGGTTTGGTAATACCAAACCAAAACAAATATCTATTATAAACAGATATTTGTTTCCCGAAATTAATTTTCATCAATTTATGCAAAAATTTTAAATGGATGAAACAAGATGGATATCCGTTTCATCTGTTTTGAAATAGATATCTATTTCATCCATTTTGAAATGGATATCCATTTTGAAAAGCCCAAAAAACACACTTCAGTAAAATGGGCATGACTTTTGCATTATTGATCAAAATTTTGATTTTTTATAGGCGTTGGAGAGGTGATTCAAATATATACACAATTGATAAGATTATTTTGATAGATTGAGCACCAAAAATTCATTTTAATCATTTTAATCATTTTAATATCCTCCTTAAGTATTAAAATTTTAAATGCTCATAATTCTTGCATACAAAATCTTTTTTTCATGGTTTGTTTTGTAATAATCATCCTAAATGACTTGAAACATTAAAGAAGTAATAAATAATGAAAAAAAAATTACTAAGTGAACCGCAATTTTTTGTAGAAGGAAGCTCTCTTACACTTCTAGGGTTTTTCACCTAAAAGGAGAAAGGTATTCCACAAAAACTTGGAGCTTCACTCAAGACTAATGCAAATATGATTAAAATATTTCTAAATGGAAGGCCCTAGATGCAAATAACTGATAAAAGAAACTAACTAGTAATGCAAAACCTAGAAAATGTGCTTTGTTTGAAAACACATTGTGATATGTAAACATATACTAAATAACCTAGAAATGCAAACCAAACTAAAAAGGAAGCTGTGAAATAGAAGGTGTGCACATGGAAATGTTTTGCAGACTGGAGTGAAGATTGGAAATGCTGTTGATTCTGGAATTTTGGTCTATTGGGACTAATTTTCCATTTTGGGCGACTTAGTCCCAAATTTGGAAAACTACACTGGAGCCCGTTTTAGCCAAATGGGTGTCTGAATCTACAAAAAAAATTGAAAAACATGTATAGTGGAACTAAATTTCCATTGATGGAAACTTAGTCCACTTTGGATTTTCTAAAAATCCGAAAGTGGAAACAGAAGCTCCCAGTCTGCACTTTTTGTTCCTCTAGATATCCAGATATGAAACCCTGGTTTTCGGCACTGTAAATGAATTTTTGTGGATATTTTGATCTTTCCAATAAGGAGATGACTTCAACAAGTTTGCAACCTATTCTTCAATCATCTTCAAGCCTTTAAAGTACTCAGATCTGCAATCACACAAGGAAAGAAAAGAGAAATGTTGAATGTTAGGGAATGGGGGTTTGCCTTGGTAAAACCCCTTTTAGGTAATTAAACCAAATGAATAAATAAGATGAAGCATGAACATGAACATGAAATGAAGGAATTAGAAACTTTCCATGATGATAGATCTTGAATTTTTGAGGCAATAGATGAAGAATCTGCCCTTGGATGCCTTAGATATCTATCTTGATGACTTAGAATGCCAAAACCCTAGCTTGCTTGAGAAGAATGATGAATGAATTTCAAGAGAGAGAAGAAGGTAGAAGACCCAAAAATGAGTGGAAAACCATATATTTATACATAATTATGCCCTAATTCTTGAAAATACCACATCACAGGCTGACCTTAGGTCTTAGAAAATAAAAACTTGCCAGAATTTTGAAATAATTTTGATTTTTGAGCCAAATGGGACTAAGTCACCCCAAGTGGCAACTTGGTCCCACTTAGGCATTTTAAGTGGGTGTCGAGAATTAAGATGTATTAATTGATGTTCATCGGGTTTATTCTCAAAAACACTTTTAAGTAAGGCCTGTAAGTGCATAATGGGGCCAATTAAAGCATAAGAAAGGTGTAATTATTAATTCATACAAGCCTAGAAAAGTGTGATATTTTGTTACAAATCCTTAAAACACTTTAAAATAAGGCTTGACAAGTGATAAAAAGAGGTTATTTAAGTGAAATATATTAGAAAGGTCCTCAAAAAGTGTGAAAGTGGGTTACAACACTTCACAACACTTTTACAAGACATCGTGGAATTATTATTGATTTACAAGGGTCCAAGACGTAATGTGAAGATGTTGACAAAATTACAACATTAAATCTATGCAAAACTAGGTCAAAATCCATAAGAAAGACTCAAATGAGTGTAAAAATGTCCAAAGATACATTTTTTTGTGACAAATTTAGCCCCCACTTTAGTGAGAGGATGAACTTGCTTCAAACTCACACTAAAGTAGACATTCAAGAGGGAGGGGTCCAGTTGTACTAATGCGGATGGAAAAGGATGACAAAGATAAAAGGAGGTAGCGCAAGTCCCCAAGATCGAAGATCCTAAGTCAAACCAACATAAGCGCAAGAGGACACGCACAAGGTGAATGATTTGCAGGAAAACAAGATACGTGATCATGCAATGGCAAGAACTAGAAGGAAGAGAAGTAAAAATGAGAAAAAATAAAAGGTGGATCAAGCTTCGACCGTTTTTCCAACACGTTGTGGATCAGATCTAGGCTGTTTGTCCAAAAATGCATACTCACTCTGAGGCGAAAAAATTCTTGGTTGTCCGTCGGGTGAGAAATCCAAGAAGGTGAGAAACATACACTCATGGATGGTATGCACTCACACACACAAGTGGCTATGGGGAAATTCATGCCTCAGAATGAGCTTCCCACTCAACCACACCAAAGTTATACCTCCTAATAACTTTAATAAGGCATCAGAATGAAAATGACTTTTTAAGTTCCATGAGGCAAGCAAGACTTCATATGCTTAAAAATCATAGACATTATAAATGCAAAATGGTGTAAGGAATGTTCAAAGGGATTTTGCTTACTTCATGCAAGGTCTCATCTTAAGTGAAAATAGTCTCATCTTGTTTCCAAGAGAGGAAAAGTGCAATGTCTCATCCTAAGCAACACTATATCTAATGTTTCCAAGAGAGGAAATGACAAGTAAAAAGAAAATAACACAATGAAATGTGAGTGTCGATGTATGCCCCCACTTTAAAGCAGTTGCTAACACCATGACTATGAGAAAGTGCTTTAAAATAGAAGAAGACACGAGAGCTTATTCGAAAAGCCCTAGGCCAAGTCAAAGGTCTCCAAATGAAGTTGCATCATGAAAAAGATAGTATGTCCCATGTGAGACAACTTAAGGCATGTATTGAACCACGTCCCAATATTGCTCTTATATGTTCATGAAAGGTTAATGACTAGCCAAAAGAGAAAATGACGCGTGACATACAAGGACAAGGCTACCTAACCCCTTTCCCCCACTTAGTGCAGGACAAGGGTGAGCCGAAATGAGGGAGGAGATGTATGGTAGAGTGAAAATAAATATCAATTAGAGGAATGAGGTGCCCCCATAGAAGGGAGAACACCAGACTCCTTAAGATGTTGGATTGTACTACTCAAAGCCTTACATGCATTAATAGAATGACCATGAACTCTATGATATGCACAAAATGAATGTTTGTAGTAGAATTTATTTTGCGTTCGTGGAGGAAGGGATATCAAGTGATCTTGGAGGAGTCTGGACAATATACTCTCTTGATCAAAGGTAGAAGGTGTTCCTCTATCTTGTGACAAAGATGTGTCTTTCTTAGTACAAGATGTCATACCTACGCAAGGCACTATAGATTGTGAGATTTTTTATGCTCCTTTATAGGAGGGTGTAAAATCTAATGAACTCAAATCATTAATGTTTTGCGATATGACATTGACATTAAGCAAATATTTCTTCATTTGTTGCATTTCTTGCAAAAGAAAACCATCAAGACTACTAGTGTCTATCAGTTCAGGATGCACTACTATTAAATTTGGTTTAGAGGAATCTTGTGTGATAGTGTTGATGTTGAGTGAAAGCTTGGTGGTTTCTATCAAAGGACAATAACCAAGACCATGAGTTGTTTCTTGCGTATTAGGCTCGATAGGGTTGTGGATACCTTGTTCGTTAGAACCACATCCTTTTCCACTATATCCAAGTTGTTTCATAAGCTCATAACCTTTTCCATAAATCTTTTTTATTGCTTTTGGATCAGGTGGTTGTTGGTTGCATTGTTCTTCAAAGTTTATTGTGTAAGGTGGTGTCTTACGTGTGAAAGTGGATGAGCCAGATGCTTGTGAAGGATCTTCATAATGCTGTGTTGTCATGATTGCTTGTTTTTTCCCTTTTTTGAGTCTTTATTTATGATCTTGTATTCTCCCATGAATGTTGGTTCAAAATTCAACGATCCCAAATCATTGATTGATATCATTGTGAAGGGTTTAGGACATTGAGATTTTTGTTTCTCTTGCATGGGTTCTACTTGTGTGGTTGGTGTTAATGTGTTCAAGGGATTGTCTCTAGTTTTCTTAAGTTGTAAGACACTATATGGCTCAGGATCAACGTCAAGTGTGTACACTTTGTTGTTGTAGATGTATTTCATTTTACGATGAAGAGTAGAAGGAACCCCATTCATTGCATGAATCCATGGCCTACCTAAAAGAAGATTATATGAAAGTTCATGAGGCATAACATGGATAAGTGTTTTCAATGTAGCATGTCCAACTGTAAGAGGTAAAGTAACCACACCAAGCGGTTTCTTTTCGGCGTTGTCAAATCCCTTAATAGATAAAGAATCAAGTTGAATGTTTGATCTATCAATGCCAAGCCTATCCAGAAGGCTCACACTACACACATTAAGGGCATAGCCAGTATCTACAAGAGTTCTCTTGATCCCTTTTCTTTTGTATTGAGATATTATTATGAAGGCTTCATTTTTTTCACCTCCAAAGGAAGGAGCTCACTTTGGTGAAAAATAATATCAGCATTGATTCCATGAATTATAGTTGCTATATCAGTCGGTTGCACATTAGAAGGGATAGGAACTTGTTGTAAGGCATTGTGAATCATGTTATGGTAGTCAGAGGAGGCTTGAATAAGGTCCCATAAGGATATCTTAGCAAGAGTATTCTTAAGTTTTTCAACAAGATCATACTCCTTAGGAGATAATCAAGGAGCACTAAGGTATGTGCAGGATCATGATGGGCCAAAAAGTGGCGATATGTAAGTGATATGATGGCCCATGTGGCTGACGAAATTTTTTTTACCCAAAATTGATGAAACGAAAAGGGTTTTTAGAGGATATTCTCAGCTTTCCACCAATATAAATTATGTTTTACTTTGAATTTAATAAATTATTATTATTTATTTTCTATTTGAATTACGACTAAAGTCCTGATTGATAGGATGATTGAAAAACATCTATAGCTTTCAAACGATATCAAGTTTTCTGAATCTGAAACATGCGTCACATTCTATGCTTCGCATACTATAGGACTAAAAAAAAAATGAATTTCATTAAGTTTTGACCAAGTTAAGGTGGTTAGACATAAGATTTTTTATATTTTTTTTAAGTTCTAATAAAAAAATCATAATTAAATATTTACTTGGAAAAAAATTACCAAAAAATATGCATCACATCGGGACATGAGTCCTCTACTTATATCTAAAATATTATAAAAAAATATTATCATTTTAGTGTGGTTAGGGTGGTCAGACATACACTTCTTATTTTTTCCCTGAAATTTAAGTACTATTGCATTGAAATTTCAAATTTTCACCAAATAGATTTATTTAAAAAAAATAAACCTAGTAGTTTAGAAACTACATTCAATTTTCTACAAATTCTATTCTTACATATTTTTTAAATAATATAGATAACTTATTCAAATTTTTACGTCAAGTTGCCTAGCTCTGATTTTCTGAATTTTTATTGCCACTTAAGGGCCTGTTTTTTCCATGATGATCCTGCACATACCCACTAGGCAAGATGGGATTAGGAAAAGGTAAAGTTGTCACAGTTGATTGTTGTGGTTGTGGATTGTTTCTAGTGTGATATGTATGAGCAATGATATTGTAACTCGGTTTCTGCAAAACATTATTCTTAGGTGGGTAAAGGATAAGTTCAGATTGGCTTTGAGTTTGTGGTTTATGTGAGGGGGGTATAGGATAAGTTGAGGTTGAATAATATTAATGTATCTTAGGGAATGAGAGGCTAATTTTTCCTCATCATCTTCTGATAAGGGCATAATATCACTATTGTCAATGTTATCCTTGTCTTGCATCATGATATCCTCCCTAGGAGGATGGGTTTTAGGAGAACTACAAATTGACTGCTCTTGACAATCAAAGGTTGGTTCTTCTAAAATGACTTCATCACAAGGAGGGGAATGATCAATGGTTGAATTGTCTTGCTCCATAAGGGTTTCCCTTGGTGAAGGGGGACAACTAAGATTCTCATGACCTTCATTGATTTTGTTTTCTAACAACAAAGTATCTTCTCCACAACTATGAGAGATACTAGGAGAAGGAGAAATGTTATTGTAATAATTACCTATGTTTGTGTTGTCTTGTCCACTAAGAGATGTAAGAGGAGAGAAACAAATAGGATTCTCAAAACTCTCATTAATTAGTTCTTCAAACACCAAAAGATCTTCATCATCAAGAGGAGAGATATTAGGAGAAGAACAAATGTGATCGTTAGGAATGTCCAAGGTTGTATTCTCTTTCACTAAAACATTCTCATAGGGAGAGGATAAGAAATGTTTCTTAGCATGTCGAGATATGTAAGATACTAACATTTTTTGAACAAAAATGAAAAGAACTTTTAACCATTTCATGCAATGTTTCAGCAATATAAACAATGTATATCCAAAGATACAAAACATTTTTATCCAATATATGCAAAACTTTAAGAGTGTAAACAATGTATATCCAAGAATGAAAATCACTTTTATAAAATATGAAAAGTTTTATGAATAGAAACATTGTGTATGCAAAACTAAAAATTAATTTTACCCATGTTATGCAAAATTTCAGAAATGTGAGCATTTTCAAATCTAATGATGCTTTAGATTGAAATGATTTGAAAAATGACTACCCTAAATTGATGTTTTTGACCTATATGCATAAAACAAATGTTCCCAAAACTTTCCAGGCTTATAGTATATGGTACAAGGAGGCTTAGGAAGCACATAAAATAGATTTTTGATATTGTAATAGATAGTTAAAAATCTGGACTGGGACTAAGTCGCCCAAAATGGCGAATGAGTCCCAGTTAGGGTTTTTTTAAAAAAAAAATAGAAATTTTTAGTTGTTTTTTATGATTTTGATGTTGGATGACCGGAAGAGAAAATGGAAATGTAGATTGTATATGATTTTCAATGATTGGATATGCAAAAATGTGAATTATATATGCACTTTCATGAATGCAAAAAATTGAAACCCTAAACTGCAAATTAACTAATGCAAAGTTAATGCAAGCTAAATCTAGGATGAAGAAGGACTCCAAATCAGAAAATAATGTATTCAAGAGTCGGGTTCACCAAAATGAACTGCAATCTTTTGTAGAAGGAAGCTCTCTTACACTTCTAGGGATTTTCACCTAAAAGGAGAAAGGTATTCCACAAAAACTTGGAGCTTTACTCAAGACTAATGCAAATATGATTAAAATATGTCTAAATGGAAGGCCTTAGATGCAAATAACTGATAAAAGAAACTAACTAGTAATGCAAAACCTAGAAAATGCACTTTTTTTGAAAACACATTGTGATATGCAAACATATACTAAATAACCTAGAAATGCAAACCAAACTAAACAAAAAGTTGTGAAACAGAAGGTGTGCACCTAGAATTGTGTTACAGACTGGAGTGAAGACTATAAATGTTGTTGATTCTGGAATTTTGGCTTACTTGGACTAATTCGCCATTCTAGGCGACTTAGTCCAAGATCTGGAAAACTGCACCGGAGCCCGTTTTATCCAAATGGGTGTCTGAATCTATATAAATTTTTGACAAACATGTATATTGGGACTAAGTATCCATTGATGGTGATTTAGTCCACTTTAGCTTTTCTGAAAATCCGAAATTGGAAACGGAAGCTCTCGGTCTCCACTTTCTGTTCCTCCAAATATTCGGATCTGAAACCCTGGTTTTTGGCACTGTAAATGAATTTTTGTGGATATTTTGATCTTGTCAATAAGGAGATGACTTCAACAAGTTTGCAACCTATTCTTCAATCATCTTCAAGCCTTTAAAGTACTTAGATATGCAATCACACAAGGAAAGAAACGAGAAATTTTAAAATGTTAGGGCATGGGGGTTTGCCTTGGTCAAACCCCTTTTAGGTAATTAAACCAAATGAAGAAATAAGATGAAGCATGAAGCATGAACATGAAATGAAGTAATTCAAAAAATTTCATGATGACAGATCTTGAATTTCTGCAGCAATAGACGAAGAATCTACCCTTGGATGCCTTAGAAAGCTATCTTGATAACTTAGAATGCCAAAAACCTAGCTTGCTTGAGAAGAATGATGAATGAATCAAGAGAGAGAAGAAGGTAGAAGAACCCAAAATTATTGGAAAACCATATATTTATACACAATTATGCCCTAATTCTCGAAAATACCACATCACAGGCCAACCTTAGATCTTAGAAAATAAAAACCCGCCAGAATTTTGAAATAATTTTGATTTTTGAGCCAAATGGGACTAAGTCACCCCAAGTAGCGACTTCGTCCCACTTAGGAATTTTGAATGGGTGTCGGGAATTAAGATGTATTAAATGATGTTCATTGGGCTTATTCTCAAAAACACTTTTAAGTAAGGCATGTAAGTGCATAATGGGGCCAATTAAAGCATAAGAAAGGTGTAATTATTGATGGAAAGCCTAGAAAAGTGTGAGTTTGTTACAAATCCTTACAACACTTTGAAATAATGCTTGGTAAGTGATAAAAATAGTTTATTTAAGTGAAATATATTAGAAAGGTCCTAGAAAAGTGTGAAAGTGGGTTACAACACTTCACAACACTTCTACAAGACACCATGGAATTCTTATTGATTTACAAGGGTCCAAGACCTAATGTGAATGTGTTTACCACATTAAAACATTAAATCTAGGCAAAACTAGGCCAAAATCCATAAGAAAGACTCAAATGAATGTAAAAATTTCCAAAGATACATATTTTTCCGACACACTAAGGAGAGTAAATTTTTTCATAAATCATCATAAAATTCCTCCTTGTTGTCTTTGATCCTATGCGCACCTTTACCCAAGTTGAACTAGGAGAAAATATATATCTCTCTCCCTCTCTCCTCTCCTTCATTTACCCTCTCTACCTATCTCTCCACTTTTCCCTTACTCTACCTTTATTTATATCTCTCCTCTCTCTCTCTCCCTCTGTACCTAGATCTCTCCCTTTCTCTTTTCCTCTATCTTTCATAGGTTATATATATCTATACATATCTCTCCATATTTCTATCTATATCTTTGTCCATCTCCCTCTATCTATGTCACTCCATATTTATATATCTCACTACTTCTCTCTCTCTCTCTCTCTCTCTCTCTCTATGTCTATTGCTCCCTCTCCCTCTCCCTCTCCCTCTCCCTCTCCCTCCCTCTATCTATATATAATCTACATTTTCATCAAGTTATCTCAATATCTCTTTCTCACTCTCATATACACACACACACCCTATTTATGCCTCCCTATATATATCTCTTTGTATGTGTCCCTCTCTCCATATCTATATCCCTATCTCTATCACCTCATTTCTCTCTCACTCTTTCCCCCTCTATCTATATCTCTCCATCTCTCTCTTTATATCTATCTATGTCTCATTATATCTACATCTCTCTCTTATTCATTCTCTCTCTCGCTATCCCTTTCTATCCATATATTTCTATACCTCTATCTCCCTATCTATTTATCTCTCTATATCTCCCTCTATCATTATCTCTCACTCTTTCCCTCTCCCACTATATATCGATATACATGATCTTTGTCCCTCTTCTTCTCTCTCTACCTCTCAACCTATCTCTCTCCTTTTCTTTACCTCTATCTTTCTATCTACACCCTCTCTGCATATTTCCCACTCTCCCTCCCTCTATCCCCCCTCGTTATCTCTCCCTCTTTATATATTTCCTTTTCTCTATCTCTATCTCTCTATCTAGGGTACTCGGAGAGATAGGTAGAGAGTGGGAGAGACCTGAGAGAGACCTGAGAGAGAGAGACCTGAGAGAGAGAGACCTGAGAGGGAGAGAGACTTAAGAGGGAGAGATACTTGAGAGGGAGAGAGAAAGAGATAGATAGAGGGAGGGGGGGATAGAGAGAGAGAGAGAGACTTGAGAGAGAGGGAGAGAGAGACTTGAGAGGGAGAGGGAGAGGGGGGAGAGAGAGGGAGAGAGAGAGACTTGAGAGGGAGAGAGAGAGGGGGGAGAGAGAGGGAGATAGAGAGTTATCTAGTTACAGTGGGAAGGAGACACTTGAGAGAGAGGTGGAAAGTGAGAGAGAGAGAGAGAGTAGAGAGAGAGGGAGAGAGGGAGTGGGAGAGACTAGAGAGAGGAAATAGGAGAGACCTGAGAGAGGGATATGGAGAGTGAGAGGGAGTGGGAGGGACCAGAGAGAGAGGGAGGGAGGGAGTGAGGGAGAGAGAGAATTGAGAGGGAGAGAAAGAGAGAGAGAGAGAGATAGAGGAAGGGAGAGGGAAAAAGACTCGATAGGGAGAGAGGGAGAGGGAGATGGAGAGAGTGTGTGTGTTTGAGAGAGAGAGAAAGGGGGAGAGAGAGAGGGAGAGAGAGTGTGTGTGAGAGAGAGAGAGAAAGGGGGAGAGAGAGAGGGGGAGAGAGTGTGTGTGAGAGAGAGAGAGAAAGGGGAGAGAGAGAGGGAGAGACCAAGAGGGAGAGGGAGAGGAAGAGGGAGAGGGAGAGGGAGAGGAAGAGAGAGGGAGAGGGAGAGGGAGAGGAAGAGAGAGGGAGAGGGAGAGGGAGATGGAGTGGGAGGGACCTAAGAGAGAGAGAGGGAGATATAGATATGGAGAGGGAGAGAGAGGGAGAGGGAGTGGGAGGGACCTGCGAGAGAGAGCGAGTGGTAGAGAGAGAGAGGGAGAGGGAGTGGGAGGGACCCGAGAGAGGGAGTGGTAGAGAGAGAGAGAGGGACAAAGAGAGGGAAGGAAGGATGGAGAGAGAGGTAGAGAGGTAGGTATAGAGCTCAAGGAGAGCGAGAGTGAGAAAGGTAGGTCTAAAAAGGGACAAAGAGATAAGGAAGGAGGTAGGGATGGAGAAGTAGATAGTTAAGTATAGATTTAAATAGATTGATAGGGAGAGGTCTAAAGAGGTAAAAAGAGAGGAAGGGGGGAGGGAGAAACAAGTGGAGATATAGGTCCAGAGCTTAAGGGGAGACAGTGAAATATAGAGAGGTAGAGAAATGGATAGAGAGACCTGAGAGGGAGATGGAGAGTGTGAGTGTGAGTGTGATTGTGTGTGTGTGTGAGAGAGAGAGAGAGGGAGTGGAAGAGACCAGAGAGAGAGGGACTGGGAGAGACCTAAGAGGGAGAGAGACTTAAGAGGGAGGGAGACTTCAAACGGAGGGAGATGGAGAGAGATAGAGGGAGATGGAGAGAGAGAGAGAGAGAGAGAGGGAGATGGAGAGAGAGAGAGAGAGAGAGAGAGAGAGAGAGAGAGAGAGAGAGAGAGAGAGAGAGAGAGATAGGTCTAAAGAGGGACAATGAGAGAAGGAAGGAGAGAGGGATGGAGAAATAGATAGTTAAGTATAAAGTTCAATATATTGATAGGGAGAGGTCTAAAGAGGTAAAAAGAGAGGGAAGGAGGGAAAAACAAGTGGAGGGATAGGTCCAAAGCTTAAGGGGAGACATAGTGAAATATAGAGAGGTAGAGAAAGGGATGGAGAGATATGATGACTTATGAAGATCTATTCATATCCTTACTACAAAAAAATATAAATATTTCATTGTTGATTACTTTTTCTAATGTTTCAAGTATTTTGAGATGAGTGTTACAAGAAATTCATGAAAAAGAGACTTTGCATGTGAAAGTAGTGAGCATTTGATGTTTCAAAAATGAAATATGAAGTTCAAATGATTATAATTATTATTTTTGTACAATATAGAAACACTACCTAGTCCATTGTGTAGATATCTCAATCACCTTTCCAACACCTATAAAAAATCAAAATTTTGATAAGAAACACAAAAGTTATGCCCATTTTACTAAAGAGGACTTTTTAGGTCTTCAAAACGGATATCCGTTTTGTCTAACAAAATTTGCAGCCTTGGTATTTCCCTTGGATTTGCCTTGGTTTTTGGCTTGGGATTGCCAAACCTGGAAAGTCAACTAAAAAAACATGTTCACAAAATTTCCTTAGTTTTATGAAGTTCACCCTTGTGGCTGACAACTTTTTTTTATCTGAATTTCATGAAACGAAAAGGGTTTATAGAAAAAATTGTCAACTTTCCACCAATATAAGTTGTCTTATTTTGAATTTAATAAATAATTATTATTAATTTTCTACATACATTACAACTAAATTCCTGATTGATAGGCTGATTGAAAAACTTCTATAACTTTCAAACTACTTAACATTTTTCAAACCTACAAGATACATCACATTCTATGCTTTGCATACTATAGGATAAAAAAATTGAATTTCATAAATTTTTGACCAAGTTATGGTGTTTAGATGCACATGTTTAAATAATTCTGAAATGCTCTAATAAAAAACCATAACTAATTATTTACATGGAAAAAAATTACGAATTTCTTTTTTTGGCACATCCGAGCATGTGTCCTCTACATATATTGAAATATTTTTGAATTTTTTTTTCTTGTACTTAGGGTGGTCAGACATACACCTGCTTCTAATCTTTTTCCTAAAAATTTAGTACCACTGCATTGAAATTTCAAATTTTCACAAAACAAATTTACTTTTTTCCCAAAAAAGGACTAGTAGCCTAGAAACTACATTCAATTTTCTACAACTTTTGTTCTTACATATTTTCAAATTATGTTAATAACTTATTCAAATTTTTATGTCAAGTTTCCTAACTCCATTTTTCTAAATTTTCATTGCCACTTAGAGGCCTAGTTTGGACCCCCCATGATCCTACACTGACCCATACACATTATTAACCTAGTTCAATACAATGTATAATAGTCCTCAATGTTTTAGTAGATTTAGTAAAAATTTATAGTAGTGGACTATGCAAAATGGTCAAAATAAATAAATAAAAGGTTATTTATGATTTTCTTGATTTTTAATGGGTGAGAATGGTGTACTCTCAAGATTGATCAATTCCTAATCATACAACATATTTAAATTTTAATAAAAACCTTAATAGAGAAACAAACCCTAACTCTAAGACAATTTTAATGTGCTTGGATTTATCGTGTACAACTTAAACCCGCAAATGCCTCTCTTTACCAACAATGTACGTCTAATTATTAATCCTAAATTAGTTAATAATTCCACATGTTAACCCATAAAGATTCATTTTCAAGTATATAACTGCATGAACATAAAATAGTTTTATAGTGCTACTTGAGTGTGAACTAACACATATTAACACAAATATCATTACAAAATATCTAATGAAATTAGGAAATTTCTATTACATTCATTTATATAAGTTACAATATAATTTTGAGGTTAAACCAAATTAGAATCATCCACTATAGATGCAAAAAACCCAACCATTTATGATGAATCTCAAAATACCTTACATAAACATAGAGCTAAGGCATCAAAATATGATTTGATGAGAATACAAGATTAACCCACGCCATTATTGTCACCACTTGCGTCCTTGAAACTAATACCCCAAGGTCAAATAACACAACAAGAATCACTAGGAATCCATTCATGAAGATATATAATTAACTCTCTTACCAAATTATTTCCAAATCCATGTGCAAAAGGCATGGAAAGATCGACAAAATATGTTACAGGATTGTCCTAAAAAAGTGAAAAATTGATCACTGCAAGAAAAAGAATGCCCTCGATAACTCTAACATGCCAATGACATCTCTAGTCATCAAATCCATGCATTTTTAGCATAAATAATAATTTTAGGGCCTCTTTTATTAGGCACAAGGCCAAATTGATCCATAAATGAAACCTTAACTACATATAACCACTTGTTGATGAAAACCACTCAAGTAACATGCCAAATCAATTTCTTTTAGGTAGTGAAAATTCAAAATCATCATTGTTACTAATTTTTATTACATTTTAGATTACTTTGGTGGCAGTGGTTATTTCTAGACCATTTTGGTGAGCTACAAAGGAAATTGGCAAAAAAAGGTAGAATTATCAAACTTCAAAGATATAGAGGAACTCATGCCAAAGCTTGTGGTTGGACTTGTCATAATTCAGAGTTGGTCTCTGAGTGATTCCAAAATAGGATGTGTGAAGAGGAAGTCCAAAAAGGAAGCTTTGACAATAGAAATGCTTCAAGGATTTCAGGTTTGGGTTGTCAAGATGACCTTATGATAGGTATTAGGGTATAGAAAGGCCAAAATTTCAACTTTAAAAGATAGAACTTGAAAGGAATAATAAATGAAATAAATAATATAAATGGAAAGTACTAATACAAGAGAAACTGTTTGAAGTAAAATATTACCATCAAGATGAGAACCATGAGCAAGCACACCGACATCCAAGAGGAGACACAAGATCTTTTAAAGGGAAAAAAGTAAAGAAAAACCCCCTATATTATGAAGATGGCATAAATCCTAAAGAAGATTACCAATAGATAATGAGAGAGAGAGCTCAAGAATAGAATTCTTCATATGTAGAATGAGAGAAGAACCTCAAATAAATAGAGGTGAGAAAGGAGTTGTATAAGTAACTCCCATGTCTATGCATGCCACCTTTCATCCTATGTGTGTGCAAGGTGTCAAAATCCTCATAAGGAGGAGGCTAAACTTAAGCCTTAATATTTCTCCAAAAAGGAATTATAAAAATGATTCATTCTCACACATGTGAGAATACTCAAATAAGACAAAAGAATTGTAGGGATTCCTTTAGAATATTCCTACAAGTATTTAAATAATATAAATAAATAAATAATCTTCACCTAGGTAAAGATTAATTTCGAACACCCCCCTCAAGCTTTAATTGGGGAGTTTACATCAAACCCTTCAATGGGTTATAATCCTATATTTTTACAATCATGGAGAAATTTATCTTTACAAAGTGGCTTGGTGAGAATATATGCAACTTGATCTTCACCTTTGCAATATAAAAGAGAAATTTGTGTGTCTTCAATTTTTTTTTGAATGAAGTGATGTTGGAGAGAAATGTGCTTTGTCCGTGCATGAAATATAGGATTCTTTTCCAAAGAAATGACATGCTTTGGTTATCACAATATAGAGTTGTAGGATCTTTTTGAGGTAGACCTAAATCTTTAAGTAATCTTCTTAACCATAGTACTTCTTTGGATGCATTGGTACAACCTTTATATTCAGCTTTTGTAGAGAAAAGAGAAGTAGATTGGTGCTTCTTAATATTCCATGAGATTGCACCTAATCCAACAAGGAAACAATAACCACATGTGGATCTCCCATCATTGGGATCACTTCCTAAATCTGAATCAGTATATAACTTTTCAAATATAATTCACAATTTGCATCATAAAAGAGACCAAGAATAAGAGTACCTTTAACATATCTTAAAATTATTTTTGCAACTTTAAAATGAGTTTGTTGTGGTTTACACATGTATCTAGAAACTAAACAAACACTATAAAAAATATCAGGTCTAGTAAGAGTTAAGTAATTTAAACTTCCTACTAATTGCCTATATAAAGTAGGATCAAAAAAAGGAGTTTCCATATCAACCATTAATTTAGTTCCTAATTCACGAGGAGTAGAAACACAATTTGCATCATTAATTTTAAATTTATCTAAAAGATCTTGAGAATTGTTATGTTGAGAAAGAAAAATACCTTTAGGTGTTTGCCAAATTTGCATACCCAAAAGATAATGTAATAAGCCTAAATCATTCATTTGAAATTGATTATTGAGTTGAATCTTAATATCACTAATCAAATTGTTAGAACTAGAAGTGATAATCAAATCATCAACATATAAAATAATGATCACAACATCATTTTCACTTATGTTTAATATATAAATATGGATCATTTTTACTTCTAATGAAATCTTGAGATATAAAGAAAGTATTAATTTTAGAATAACATTCTCTAGGAGATTGTTTTAAATCACAAATTGATCTCTTTAATTTTCAAACAAACGTTCAATAGCTTCCTTAATAAAACCCAAAGGTTGAGACAAATTTATTCATGTAAATCACCATTAAAAAAAACACTTTTAATATCCATTTGATGAATAGGCCAATGCATATGAGAAGGTAAAGAAAAAACTAATTTAATAGTTGGCATCTTAGCTACTAGAGAAAAAAATTTATTATAATCTAAGCCTTTCACCTAGGAGAAGCCTCTAGCAACTAATCTAGCCTTAAATTTGTTAACCTCATTAATTTCATTGAACTTAGTTTTATACAACCATTTAAATGAAATAAGATTCTTACCTTGAGGTAAAAGAACTAAATCCCAAGCTTGATTAGCAATTAATGTATCATATTATTCTTGCATATCCTTTTGCCAATGAGATTGATCTTTAACTTTTTCATGATTTTGAGGATCATTTGTATCCATAACTTTAGACATCAAATAATAATTGCAATATTTTGATTTCCTAGCCTTAGATTGATTTATTCTAGCTAAAATATCTTCACTTTCTTGCATAAAAGTTTTAAACCATTTAGGCTTTCTTTTAAATGTAGGAGTATCGTCACTTGAAGAAGAGTCATGATGAGAAGGTTCAACGTGTTCATATTCACTATCACTTTGATTAAGAGATGCATTAGGAGGATTTATAGAAGGATAATTATCCTCAATAACAACTTTATTTTGAGAAGATCCATTGTTATGCACTTTAGAACAATCATGAACTTTATTTTCAGCAATACATACATCCCTACCAACTTTGACTTTGTTAGTAATAAGATTATAAACTCTATAAGCTTTAGAATGTTCATCATAACCAACAAAAATATGATAAGAAGATTTAGAATCTAATTTTTCCTTTTTTCTTTAGGTTTATGAACATAAGCAATTGAGCCAAAGATTCTTAAATTCTTAAGATTGGGATTTCTACCGGACCAAACCTCTTCAGGAATTATATCATTTAAGGAATTTGTAGGAGTCCTATTAATAATATAAGTAGCGCAAAACATTACTTCAACCCAAAATTTATACGACACGTTTTTTGCATGTAACATACATCTAGTCATTTCAACAATAGCTATATGCTTCCTTTCCCCTACACCATTTTTTTGCGGTGTATAAGGAATGGTTAGCTCATGTTTAATACCGAATAACTTTAAATAACCATTAAAATCATTACTCACATATTCTTTACCATTGCCAGTTCCAATAATTTTGATTATAAAACCAAATTGTCTTTCAACAAATTAATGAAATTCAAAAAATATATCAAAAACTTGATCATTACTTTGAAGAAAATAGATCCAAATTCCTCTAGAATAATTGTCACAAAAGTAAGTGCATACCTTGATCCTTGGATAGAGTTCTTCTCCATGGGTTCCAAAAGGTCACTGTGGATTAGGTGCAACTTATGATGTGCCCTCCATACTTGACCTTGTGTAAAGGACTCCCTATGCATCTTACTCCTCATGCATTTTGTGCATACCATTTTAGATGGAACAATACTAGGAAATCCTTCTACCATATTAAGTTTTTACATCAAGGCAATATTGTTAACATTGATATGAACAATTCTTTCATGCCAAATATTGAAATCAATAGAAGATATTAAAGAACATCTAGATTGAGAAAACTCATAATGTTTGAATAAATTATCATTGTCTAATTCAACATTAGCAATGATCTTATTATTTTGTTTTGGATTAATCACATAGCACATATCTTTGTAAAATTATATATTTTAATCTTAACAAAGCTTAGCAACTGAAAGCAAATTAGTCGTTAATTCAAGAACATACAAAACATCATGTGATTTTTCATTAGGAACATTCACATCTCCAATTGCTTCTACTTTACAACTATGATTATTAGCAAGTTGAAGTGGAACATTAGACATGTCGGTCTACATAGATTAAAATATCTCTTAATGAGAAGTAACATGATGAGAAACACTTGAATCAATTACCCATTCTAAAGGTGTTGAAGCATTATAACTACAAGTAAAAGCTCTTCTAGTTTGATTTGTATTTTTGTTAAACTTATTGTTATTAGGTTTATGTTGATTATTTTGTCTCATAGATTTTTTTATCATTTTGTTTCTTAAAACAAGTGTTAGACCAATAACCATCTTTATCATGTAATACGTACAATGAGGCCTCTTAAAGAAGTATTCTTCCTAGGATCATTAATATTATTGTGATAAGGTTTAGGACTATTATATTGTTTATTATGAGGCTTAAAATTTTGCTTATGATTTTTAGACATAAAAGCATACTCACTATTTTAAAAATTACCAAATTGAATCAACTTTGGTTCTTCTTGTCTTAATAAATTTTTAAAAATATCATAAGTAAGTTTACTAGCTAATGAAGGATTAGCTAATTGAACATGAATATTAGTAATAAATTATTGAAATTGTCTAGGAAGATATTTTTTAAGGATAAGATGAATTAGTCTAAGATTTTCAAGCTTTATGCTTAAACCTTGAAATTGACTATTTAAAGCATCAATTTTTAACAAAAAGTCATCCATAATTTTGAAATCAATATACCTCAAATCTTCAAATTGATCTTGAAGTTGAATCTTCTTTGACTCATTTGAACTATCATAGATAGTTTGGAGGATTGCCCATGCCTCGTAAGCTTTCACACAACTCTCAATATGAACATAAAATTCAGGAGACATAAAAATGCCTATGAGGCCAAGAGCTTCTTCATTTCGAAGCTTCCCTTTTCTTGAACGTCCTTGGATGCGGATAGATCTGGCTTTGTCTTTAGATTCATCACAACCTCCAAAAGATGCTTAAATCTAAATATAAATAAAATGCATGTTTTCCAAGAATGATGGTTAGAACTATTTAATTTAATTTCAAGAATTAAAATAGACATAATTACAAACAAAATTCATAATTTTCCAAAATAATTAACAACTATTTAAAGTAATTATTTTCTTTCACAAAAAAAATACCCTTTTATTTTAAACTGTAAAAAAAGATGAAATTTATTGTAATAACAATTTAAATTCGAAAATAAAATTGATAAAAAAAAATTAAAATAAAATACTTTAAAAGAAATATTAATATTCTACAACATTTATTTTTAATAAAATAAAAAAAACTTTATACCATTTAATACTTTTAAATATAATACTTTATGTTTTTTAATAAATATCTAAAATTAATACTTCTAAAAAAATAAAAAATAAATACTTTAAATTTGATTTTTTTAAAGAGCCCAAAATAGGCTGTGCCTTTTTTAAGGGATAAAGGGTGAAGTTTTGTTTTATGTCTTGCATTTTCTTTTCTTTTTTAGATAAAAAAGCAGAGAGATTTTTTAATGAATAATAAAGATCTCATAAAAAAAATATATATCTTTTTATGAATAAAAGGAGTTTCAAAAAATATATATATGGTTTTTTAAAAATTGTAGTGTAAAAGAAAGAGTCAGATTTAATATGTTTTTAACTTTTTATTTTTTAAAAGTTGTTTTAGAAATTAAATTAAAAAATGTTTGGAAAAAATAAAAAAATGCATATAGATTTTATTTTAAATATGAAATTACAAAAAAAAAATTGAATTATTTTAAATTATTATTTTAAAAAATATATTTTAATTGGGTTTCCAAAAAGAATTTGCACAAATTTAACTATGTATGTAGATTTAATGTGAATAGATTATTTAAAAAATTGAGAAAAATAAGAATAACCCTAATAATTTGGGGTTTCTTAAAAAAAACACAAGATGCATTTTATTTAAAATAACTTGAAATTGCAAAGAAGACTTCAAAAAAACTTAGTTTCTTCCACAAGAATTAGAACAAAAATGTGAAATTATTCAAAAAAAAATGTTTTTTTAAAGAAAACTAAACTCAAGCCTTGCTTCTCTCAAGACTGCCTCCAAGGTGATTGCTCCAAAGAGATGGTAAACCTTCAACAATGTTCACTCACATATTAGCAACACTTTACTATGATACCATGAAACAAATAATAAATTAAATAAATAAGATAAATGGAAAGTACTAATCCAAGAGCAATTGTTTGAAGTAAAATACTACCATGAAGATGAGAACCATGAGCAAGCACGCCAACATCCAAGAGGAGACCCAAGATTTTGTAAAAGGAAAAAACAAAGAAAAAATCTTCTATATTATGAAGATGGCATAAAGCTTAAAGAATATTAAAAAGATGAGATTGAGAGCATAGAATGCTTCATATGTAGAATGTGAAAACACCTCAAATAAATAGATGTGAGAAATGAGTTGCATAAGTAACTCTCATTTCTATGCATGGCAACTTTCATCCTATGTGTGTGCAAGGTGTCAAAATCCTCATAAGGAGGAGGCTACACCTAAGCCTTAATATTCCTCCAAAAATGAATTATAAAAATGAGTCATTCTCACACATGTGTGAGAATACTCAAATAAATAAAAAAGACTTGTAAGGATTCCTTTAGAATATTCCTACAGGTATTTAAATAATATAAATAAATAAATAATCTTCACCTAAGTAAAGACTAATTTCTAACATAAACTTTTCTAGTGCAAAAATGGTCATTTAGCATGATGTCATGTGATGACATTAGTAGTTATGACTTAGTAGGGAACTCTAAAATAATGATTAAATTAGAAAGTATGGACTAGTTCATAAATTTGATGGAAGGATGACATCAATATCGAGAAATCGAAGTTGGATGGAAGGTTATACTATCCAGACCAAGTATGGATCTCTCAAACACTTGGGAAATTTTTTGGGCTAGTGAGGATAAGGGGAGTGGAGTATAAAGGGAAACGGTAATAAGGGATGGAAAATTGTGAATGTGCAAAACTAGAAGGAATAAAGTCAAACAAGTAGACCTCAAAGCAATGGAAATGATATGTTGGTTTAGGGATGCCCACACCCCAGTATTAATAGATCTACAAAAAATTAACTATAAAGGAGTGAGTTTTTGGGGTTAAATGGACAGTTGGATGATGGGATGACAAAGTTTGAAAGATCAAAAAATGGAACTAAAATTCAATAAAATTTTGGGGTTAGAGATTGGGGGTGCAAAGGAGAAAGATAAGTGGGGGATCAAGTTCGACACTTTGATGATGAAAATATCTAAGGAACTAACACTCTTCAAGAGTTGCATGACTACCATGACAACCACAAAAATTCTAATAAACCAATAAATTATATACTTAGATAAATTTTAAAAGGCTTAGACCTAATTTTTGGGAAATAAAAAATGGATATGCATTGGTGATGAAGGAAATATAGTTGGAGATCAGAGTCCCATAATACTTGATGATTGAAGGGTGATTTCAGCATGATGAAAAGGACTATAGAAGTGGAGGGGTAAATTTTATATGAAGGAATGCAAATGGATAATGAATTCCCATGAAATTTATTTGGAGGTTGAAACTTCATAATAGTAGTTGGAAAAAAAACATGGTGAAATGCACTTGGAGGTTCAATAAGAAAGTGTAGTTGGAATGATAATGTCAATAGTATACAATGATGAAATCAACATGCCATCATCTTTAGGATGAGGTCACTTGGAAATGATAATTTCATTACTATATAATGATGAAATTAGTATGTGGGGGTGACATTAGGATGATGTTAGCAATGGAGTGGATGTGGTAAAATCCATTTGAAGTGAGTTTTAGATGTGTAGTTGGAAAGTGCGGTTCAAATGGAGGGTAAAATTTTACAACTAAAGGGATGGTGACATTTTGATGACATCAAGGTGACATCATTTGGAGGAGTGAGAAAATGGTTAATACATATATATGGGTATTTTCATTTGAATTGAAGCTTGGAATTGCAATTAGAAATGAATTTGGAGGCTTGTGGGGATTAATTATTCAAGTGAAATTATGAAGAATCCATATGCAAGAGAAGTAAAGATGGAAGTGGATGAAAAGGTAAATTTCACTTGGGGATATGGTTTTATAATGGGAAATTATGCCTATGGATATTTTCATCTAAACTATATGTGATCGAAGAGGTGAAGTTTAGATGGGAATTGGAATTTTACAAAGGGAATAAAACTACAAAAAAGATCAAGTGAACCAAATTTTTGGAAGTGCGCATGGAAGTGAAGTGTAGTTGGACACATCAAATTTTTACAAGAGTGGAAGAGACCAAAAGATGACTAATTATAGAAAAAAGTAGGGACTTCCAATTGAATTGAATTGTAATTGGAGGTGAGAGTCTTTCCAAAAGCCTAAAGAACAAAAAATTCATATATATTTTTGTTTTTGATTTTTTTAATTGAAAACTTGATAAGTACATGGGAAGAGTGACAACCATTTTTTATCAAAAAATTCATAAAATCAAACAATTTCATATTTCTCATATCAATTTTCAACAAGGTTCATATAAGGCAGATGCACTAACATTGGTTTTCAAAAAATTCAAAAAAAAATTATATGCTTGTAGATCGTGGCACTAATACTAGCTTTACTTGGGGATGTGTGCCACTGGTTGACATATTGATATGTTAGAATACTCTCTAGGTGAAAAGACCGCAAAAGAAAAAATAATTAGGATAGAAAACACTTCATATTGACCAACAAGTGTCAATATTGCACAAATAACAATACAAACTTAACCATGACACACAAACCATTATGACTACACAAGGCTCATATAATAGAGAATATACATCTATTTATGGAAAAGAGTAAGCTAAATACTAAGAGAAATAGTATTCTAATAATTTTACATGCATGATAAACTCTTGAAACTCAACATTTAAGCATGTGATGAAGTATAAATCTTCACCATCCATGTTTTCCCTTGTCCCGTGATTTAGCATTCCATAATAAGACCATGTATCCTAGCTTGAATTTCATTGTATTTTCCTTATTATCAAACAAGCACTTGGCATTTTTCTTCGTACTAATAGTTTGATCCTTCCTACTAATTTCATTAGTTTAATGAATTGTTATATTTTATCATTCAAGGTGTCATCAAAATCTTCATTTTATTCATACACAAACTTGTAATTAGGAATTAACTCACTAATTGGTATCCTTGCATCAAAACCATAAACTAGTTCAAATGGTGAACATCCAGTGGATTTCTTTGGTGTCGCCCTATCAACTCATATAGTTAGTCTTAGATTATTATCCCATTTTTTCTTTCCCATAAATATTTTATTTGAGGAATTTGCATATCCATTACTTTGGGGATAATATGGAGAGGAATAAATTATAATTCCATTCTCATCACAAAGGTAGGTGAATTCAATTGATCTAAAACATATGACATTATATGTGATCAACTTACTTGGGATGAAAAACCTAGTTACTATATTGTTAAGGATAAAATCTACCACAACCTTGCTTGTATCTTTCCTCATTGGGATAGTCTCAAACCATTTGATGAAATAGTATGTGGCTACAAGGAGCCACTTTAAGCTACCACTAGAATTCTTAGTTATTTCAACTATAAAATCAATGCCCCACTATTAAAATTGGGCCTCACGTATTAATGGCCTCTAAGCTAAATCACCATAGTTCTTGAGTTTAATTGAAAATAATTTGAAAGGGTGACATTTCCATACCATTTGGTGTTCATCAGAAAATAGAGATGGCCACTAATGACCATCCCTCAAAATTTAGTATTTTTATGGTTTTATCCATAAAGTGCCCACCAAATACACAATTGTACATCTCTATTATTGCTTTGGTGGCTTCTTCTTTATCCAAGCATCTTTAAAAGACACCATCCCCACTCTTCCACATGAGAATCATATCAAACAAAGTGTATTTTGGGCGTGTAGCTTGAGGGTTCTCCTTTGGTTGTTCATAATTCTTGTAGGGAAATTCATACAACACAATTAATATAGTACATCACTATAGCATGGGCACTACTGAAACTTTTATTCCTTTTGTTACTCATATTTAATATTGATTTGATTCACTTTAGTCAGCTCCAATTTTATTTTAACCATTATCCTTGCAAGACCTTTCCCTTGAACTAGTTTGGTGATTTGAATATTTATATTGAACTCCTAGATCTTGTCAATCCACCCGCACCTTCTACTAGTCACCTCTTTCTAGGTGAAGATTTATTTCACAACATCATTTGGCACATATGCCATCACCTTTGCACCTACAAGGTAAGGTATAAAATCATTTTTGGCCTTAAAAAGAGTGTAGGCCTACTTATTGATGGCTTCATACTTCAACTCAACACCTTATATTTATTTACTAAAAAATGAGATGGGTTACTCGTACCCATATTGGTTCTTTTGTAATAATATGGTAGTAACAATATGAAAAGAGGTAAAAGAAAAAATGGAAGGGCTTAACTTTTTTAGGAGAAGTCAAAATAGGGGTATATTTTATACCTCAAAATGATGTACTTGGCCTACCTTCCCATGTTATTATCTATCCTTTCTTCAACATATTTAATATAGACTTTTTCTGCTAAGTAACATTTAGAACAAATATTCTTAGAATGTTGATATATCCAAAAAAGGATTTTTTCCTTCATGATTTTGGGTTGAATTTATTTATCTATAGCTACAACCCTCTCTAGATTAATCTAATCACATATTTGGACACTATATTTCCTAACAATCTTCCCTCAGTAACCTCAATTGTGAATTTCTTAGGGTTAAGAGAGATACCATGCTCTAGGAACCTCTAAAACATTTTTTCTAGATGACCATATTGATCTTCATATCACTTAGAAAAGGCTAAAGTTATCCTGGTAAATGACCATTATGATTTCAATTAGATCTACAAAATCTCATCCATTTGTCTTTGAAAGTAATCCCTTGTATTGGTCAAACCAAATAACATTTATACATAAACATGTGTACCCCACAAAGTGGTGATCATTGTTTTATACTACTCAAACTCATTTACCATGACCTAGTTATAGCTTAAGAAACCATCCATTATTGACAACTCACAACATATCAAATTTTGTATCATTGCTTCCATGTTTGGTAAAGGACCATAATTATCTTGAGAGGACATGTTGAGGTTCCTAAAGTCCACACACAATCTAACATCTCCATTATTTTTCCTGACATGAACAAAATTTCAAACCCATGAAGAGTGCCTTATAGGATTGACTATTTCTCCTCTAAGATTTGTAAGCAACTACTATATTTTAGGAGTCAAGATTAATTTTTATCGGTCTTTTCTTTTTCTTGAAAGGTTTGGAATCAAGTTTAAATATAATTTCATGTTGAGATAGGTCCTATTTGCATGCTTTTAGGTTATTTTATGACCATGAAAATACCCTATAGTATTTTTTTATCAATATTATTAACATATTCCTTATCTTGGGGTCAATTTTATTTCCAATTTAGATCTTTTTGGAGTAGATTGTGTGCCTATATTCAATTTTTCTAATTCCTTCCCATGCATCATTGGTTTTTTGTTCAATCTTCTATCAACATTAATAAATTATCTCTCTAAAGTAACCAATACCTTAGGGATTTTATTTGTCTTCAACTATATGAACTCATTTCTAAATATAGTATCCTTATAATCTACCCTTTTAAAAAAGTGTTGAAATTCTATCTCTTAACTTTGATATTCATTCACATCTAAGGAATCTACGTAAATTATAATCATCATTGAAGAATTTATATCGATGAATGTTAGGGAAAGAAGGCATATTTTCAAGGAAATCAAACACTAAATTATTCTCTCTCTTGTCCAAAGCATCATTCTTATACTAATTTAATATATTATTCTTAGAAGCATACTTCCCTCTAACTTGGGAGACAACTAATTCTAATTCGCCTAGTACATTAAGATTTCTAATTTTATGCTTCATGATAATTTTTAACCCTAATGGTAGAGCTTCATTCTCTACTACATTATTAGTGCACTAAAATTCCAATTTAAAATATTATTTAAGTGATTCACCTCTTAGATAAATGAGTACAACTCCAAATCCATCACCTTATTTGGAGTAGGGCCCATCAAAATGTATTTTTTAGACTTTTTTTATTGATTTATCTTGATCTTTAGGCCTACACTAGTAGTCATGACAACCATCGACACTACTAGTCTCAACCCTAAATTTTCCATGTCTATTTGAATATAGAAAATGGTCTAATTATCCTTGGTAAGATCCTCCATAATATATTGAGCCCTTGGCTTTATATCTAGTCTCAAATTCATCCCATTCATAGGAATCATGGCATAATAATAGTCCATATGAATACTTCCTCCCAAAATAGTAGACCATCTTCTTGAAAATAAAATTATATATTGGTGTGGAATGTTTATCACTATCACATTTATTTTGTACTCATCTTTTAGATAGGTCACTAATTTGAAGTCAAGATACTTCATGACCCCAATGACTAGGATTCCCTTGAGTCCATGGTAAAATATTTACCAAAAAAATATTATGACTTTTAGACCTAATTGATTATTTATTTACAAAGACATATTTTTTGAATCCCTAGAATCAATTATATAGTCTCTTACTAATTTACTATCAATGGAGAGTATAACATAGAAAGGATCCACTTGGGATGGGTACTTTTTGAGTGTGGCTCTAAGATATACATTACCTGATATTTTGTACTATCTATTTTGTGGGCTTGTTCTATCACTTTTATTTCTTCATTATGTTCCTTATTTTGACCTCTTTTTCTACCTTGTTGACCTATAGATGTGTCATAAATTAGGGCTATTTCTTTATCTTTATGCTATAATATCTAAATCATCTTCATTAATGGAATTGAGGCCTTAATTTGAATTAGTACTTGTGTCGTATCTAATATATTTTAATTTGGTAATGATATATTATTTGGAAAAAAATAGTAGAAGAAGGTGTGTAACTTCCAATACCTTAATTTGCATTCTTTTTAGTTATCACTTACACTTTTTTAGGCTCAAACTTCTTCATATTCATATTTATTTTTTGTTTTAAATTCTAGCATTTTGATTTTGATTTTTTGTAGCCTCTTTGTCCTTCACCCTATTCAATTTACCTAGTTGAGGATCTTGTTCTTTTTTATTTTCCTTGATGAAAATTCCTATAATTTCCCACCGTAGGAGCAATGAATTGAGTTACCTTGCTCCTAAAATTGTAGTCACTTTTTACCTAAGCAATGGTTGTATTCAAATCTCTAATGCATTCATCTAATGATCTTCTCAATTAAAATTTAGATTTTGAAGAGTCCACATAATACATGTGGAACTCTTCCTCTTTTTCTTCGTCAAAGAAAATTTTCTAATGATGAAATATTTTTACATCTCCTATTCTTAATATCTTTCTTGTGACCTCATTCCTCTATAGAATAATAACCACCCTCACTCAACATCCCTAGGATGAAAATATATTAACATTTTGAAGATCATTATCAAAATTTGTTATGTGGTTTACACTCATAATAGTAATCACTAGGGTACATGACTTCCAAACCTACAAAACATTACTTTGGTGAGTGTGGAATTTGGTAGGTAAAACATCAAGGAGTATATTTTGTGAACTATTGAAATCAAACCTCTTTAAGGGTTTTTAAGTCTCCTTTTTTCCACTCCTTTGGATTATTGTTCCACCAGTTTCTCATTATGCCAAGTGGTGTTAGAAGGTTGATTAGAAAATTTGGGTAGCCTCTCATTCCTACCATTGCTATATCTTTTAGTGTTAAAACCTTTATCATTTTTGGCCACTTTATAACTTATCTCTTTTCATGTATGCATCACTTGATCTATATTTTCATATTTGATGCTTCAATAATTTTTCCTCTATCATTTGATATGATCTATACATCACTTCTCTTGCTTACTTTGTTAGGATCTCTCTTATTTATCTCAATGTTTGAGGCAATTATATTTTCCTCACTCAATGAATGAGGTTTTTTTATCTCTTAATAGGTACCCATTTTTCCATCGTATATATTTTAATACAAAACCAAACACATTGATTTGTTTGGTCTCATGTGAGTATGGATGTTAGATATGAACTTGGAAAATATTGTGTTAAAATTTAATATAAATTCATTAGATCCCTTTGAAATGTTGATGAATTTATTTAAAATGAACCTAGGATCAGTTTTTCCCCATTTCTTCTTTAACCTCCAAGGTTTCATTGTCTTCTTTGACCTTGTCAAACCAATTTTTTAGGGCTTCTAATATTATTCTTAGATATTCAACATCCCTCTCATCCTATAATATAGCCAAATCAGTTCTTATATTGGCTACTTCTTGGGTAAGGTCTATTTTTTCTCTCTATGTTCAAATCCTACTCCAACCTGCTCTTTTGGCTATTCATTTAGTTGTTCATCTCTAGTACCCTTTTACAATATATAAAACTAATATTTAACATCATTTGGTTCCTCTCCATAGTAAAAATTATACTTAGTTTCACCTATAATTTTATTTGACACCCCAATATATGTAGAATTGTATTGTTCTCATAGTATAGCTATAAGAAACTCATTAAAATGGGTCTGATCTACTCTCTAACTTCTTTCTCTTTCAACATAATTCATACATTTATAAATTCAAGGCTATTTCATGCTTCATTTATTTCACCCATTGTAGTCATAGGGGTAGACCTCTCATTTTGATATGAGGTATGAGAATATTTTTCATTATTAATCATAACATCTTCAAAATTTTCAACTATGGGAGCATATTTTTTACCTGTATTTTTGGGATAGAATGTGTATTGTTCCTTCCTCTAATTTTCTCTAGCTAACATCTTGTTTGGATTATTTTTGTATAATGATCTTCTTCCATCCATTTCAAAATATTTAGTTACAATATATATGTCTTTGGAAATAAATCCACCGCCCTTTGTAGGGAAATAAAAATAGAAAGGACATGCACAACAAACTTGTCAAGAAAATTTCTCTAATAGAGCTAGAAGTTACTTTCAAATAATAAAATATATTTCAACTCTCTATTCCCCAATAAAGTCACTAATTTTTTGGTTTTTTTTTCCTATTTTAACCCTTGAATCTAAGGTTCTTATCGAGCTATGACTAAGTTGATTAAACTATGCACATGGAAGACACCTATCTTTGATTTGGTGATTGGAAAATGTCAGGGGATTTTAGCCCTTTCTACACTTTGATCCCTACCAAGATTAGGAGGATGATCCTATAGATATTTTAAAGAAAAAAATAAAAAAGGATTAAAAAAATACTCACAAGTTGACTATATATTTTAGCTATGATCGTTGGCCTTTGCGAGAGATTACTTCATTTAATTTATAGATATCTTCTTTTGGTAGCTAAGTTAAAATATGTAACTAAGGATAGATATTTGGTCATAACCCCTTGAAGCATATTTAGTTAAATAACATAGACATTATTAGCCTATCTCAATACATTGTACAACAATCCTGAAGGGTTTTAAAAATCACATAATTATTATAGGTAACTTAGAAAAAGTTACAATAGTGGATTGTGTATAATGGCTGATAAAATAAAATAAAATATAATATTGCTTATAATTTTCTTCATTTTTAATGGGTGAGAATGGTTAGCCCTCAAGATTGACCAATGCCCAGTCTTTCAATAGATTTGATTTCAAATGAAATCCCAACTCTCAAATGAGTTTAATATGCATGTTTTATCTTTTAGATCTTAAACCATCAAGTTCCTATATTTCCTAACAATGTACCTCTACTTATAATCCTAAATTATTTTAAGAGTTCCACATGTTAACCCATAAATATTTATGTTTCAAAATAAAATTACATGAAAATAAAATAGTTTTAAAATGATACTTGAGTGAAAAACAACACAAACTAACATAAATGTGAATAAATGAAAACTAAGTGGTTCATGTTGGACTAATCACCAGCATCTCCTTCGGATTCAGGACATGGACTAATTGCCTCATGTGGATCCTTTTATCTCTGGTGTTTGTATGGGGCGTTAACAAGTTGATATTTTGGCACAATGACAAACGTGTTCCAACAAATGGTATCAGATTCAGGTCGTAGGTTTGAATCTCCTCGGGTGACACTGAGGGGGGGGATTTTTGGACTAATCACCAACATCTCCCTACGGATTCGAGACATGGACTAACTACCTCCTATGGATCCATTTATCCCTGGCATTTGTATCGAGCGTTAACAAGTCGATCTTTTGGCCCAATGAAAAATGTGTTCCAATAGTTCCTTGAATCCCCTAAAACTTGTAAATAACATAGGAGATATAACACATCATAGAAAAGAAGATGTCTCATATTGTTTAAATTGCATAAACGTTTACATTGCCATTACAAAATATCAAATGAAATTGGTAATTTGTTTACTCATTTATATAGGTTACAATACAATTTTGATCTCAACTCAAATGAGATTTTTACCTTGCAAATGCAAAAAACCTAACCCTCTATAATGAGTCTCAAAATCACTTACATATAGATCTAGAACTAGGACACAAAACATGTGTTGATGAGATTGTAAGACTAAATCATTGTCATCACCACCTGCATACTCTAGCCTCAAAAGTGCTACACCAAGGTCAAGAGTACACCAATAATAACCAATAATCTATTTATGAATGTCTACAATTAAATTTATTATCGATCTATATCTGAATATACACATAAAAGGAATGAAAAGATCCACAAAATGTGTTACAGGATTATCCCAAAGGATGTGAAAAAAAAAAATTGCAAGAAAAATAATACCTACAATAACTTTGACATGGCCATGGCATCTCTAGTCATCAAATTCATGCCCTTTTCACCATAAAGAATGATTTTAGGGCCTCTTTTATTAGGTTTAGGGTCAAATCAAGCTATAATGAAACCTTAATTGCATATAACCTTTTTTTGGTAGAAAAAACTCAAGTTGCATGCAAATCTTGTGCTCTAATATCTTGGGCAGTGAAAATATGATGTTTTCAATTGTCAACACTTTTCCTAACACGTCAAGTCCTTTTTATGACCACATGGATTTCTAGGAAATTCTAGTGAGTTTAAAAGAAAACCAAGAAAAATAAGGTAGAATTGTCAAACTTTGAAGTTATGGAAGAACTCATGCCAAAGCCTATGGTTAAACTTGTCAAAATTTGAAGTTGGTATGGAAATGCCAAAAACAAATATGGGGAAGGGAAATTCTAAAGAGGAAACTTTGATAAGAGAAAGGCTTTTGAAATTCCAGGGTTGGGGTGTCAATATTACCTTATGATGAGTATTGAGGTATGGAAAGGTTGAAAGTCTAACTCTAAAGATATAAAATTTTGAGGTGTGAAAAAGGTGATGTTAGTATTATGTCATGATAACATTAGTAGGTATGACTTAGTAGGGAACTCTCAAAGAATGATGATATTATCACTATGCATTAATGATGTTAGTATTATGTTACCAAGGATGAACTGATTCACAACCCTTATGGAATGATGATATCAACATAGAGGGATCAAATTTGGATGGAAGTTTATGCTAGCAAGACCAAGTTTAAATATTTGAAACACTTAGGCAATTTTTTAGACCAACAAGAATCAAGAAAGAAAAGCATGAAGGAAAGTGGTAAGTAGGGAAAAAATTCCAAAGGCTTAGTGCTAGAAGTAATAAAGTAAATAAGTGGACCTAAAAGATATGGGAGGATGGTGGACATGATACAATTATTAATGGATGCCTAATAGCCCAATGCTAATCAACTTAAAAAAAATTATTTTCAAAAGAGTGATTTTTTGGGGTTAAATAGAGAGTTGGATGATGGAATGAAAAAGTTTGAAAGCTTAACAAAAAGGGACTAAAATCAAAAAAACTATTAAGGGTTAGATGTTGGGGGTGCGATAGGAGCAATACAAGTGGGATATCGAGTCCAATACTCTAATGATGAAAAAAATCTAAGGAACTAACACACTTTGGGACTTTGATGACTAGAATGAGAACCAAAAAAGTCCAATAAACTAAAAAATTCTATACAATTATTTTTTCAAAGGCCCAGTTTAGAATTTTGAGAAATGGCGCAAATTGGATTGGTTGGAGTTGGGATCTTGCAATGCTTGATATGGTTGGAAGGTAATGTCAGCATGCTAAAAAGGGAATCTAGAGTGGAGGGGTTAATTGGATCATATGAAGGAGTGTAAAACAATAATGAATTACCATGAAATTTATTTGGAGGTTAAAAATTCATAGTAGTAGGTGACAAATAAAACATGGTGAAGTGAACTTGGAGGTTCAGTTAGAAGTGGAAATCCTATAGGTGCAATTGGAAAGTATAGTTGCAATGATGACATCAGCATGATGTTAACATGGTCTCATATTAAGGATGGATTCACTTAGAAATGATGAAATCATGACCATAAAATGATGAGATCAATAGGTGGGGTGATGTTAGGATGACATTATCAATGGAGTGATTGCAAGAAAATTCATATGAATAAAATTTCAGATGTGCAGTTAGAAAGTATAATTTATATGGAAGATGAAGTTTTTCAACTAAAGGGATGGTGATATTAGGATTATGTTAGGGTGATGTCATCTATAGGAGTGAGAAAATAGTTAAGACATATTTTTTGGATTCCCATTTAAACTATGTTAAACACACCAGATACTGAGAGGGGGGTGAATCAATATCTACAAAAACTTAAACCCCTCCAGAACTTGAACTCTTCAGCAAATATAAACCCTTAAACAACTTAGCAGCAAAGAAAGATATTGCAGTTTAAACCTTCAACAATGAAAGATATACCAATTCTACCCTTAATCAAATCAGTATAAATGAAAGAGAAACAAGACACACACATCCACAAGATAACACTAGATTTACATGGAAAACCCAATGAGGGAAAAAACATGGTGAGATTTAACTCACAATATAAAGGCTCACTGCCAAAAATTAGTTGCAAACTAAGGCACACTACCTTATAGCAAGATACAAAAGGAATTATAGAGTTGGAGAAAATACAACTCTAGGGGAAATATGCAAAGGACTTGATGAGATTCACTATCTTAGAGCAGGATGCAAAAGGTTTATAAAGAATTATAAGATTTGTCAACACAACACTCTACTGACTAAGTCGTTCAAGCATATCTGACCTTTCTTCTTCACTCTTTAGCACTAAATCTATTGGATATTCAATAAATTCCACATACATAATTCTTCACACTTTTTCACGTCCCCATACCTATTACATTTGTGTTCCTGCATTTATATCCATCGCAACTCTTCAAAACTTTAATTAGGTCGGCCAAGAAAGAATACAAACAATGATGTCAACAAGTCGACCACAAAAACATAATGCGGCCTATCCAAAATATAGAGAGGACCAAAATAAATATCATTACATCTTGCAATATGATCCAATACAATTCACATGCTAGCACAGATCACCCTAACTCAACATCAAGGAACTGTGTAGATGAGATGTGAAGCACATAACCAATTGACCCAAAAACATACTTCCAATTGAATTAACTCAATGTGTTCCCCAACAAGATAGGTCAAGACCCAAATTCATCATTACACATCTTCATATGCTAGCACAAACCTCCAAGCACATGAGGCATACAAAAGAACAAGCCCTATCAGCTAGATATCCACAAATTACCTAGAAAGACAGCTCAAGACACAATGCAACACCAAAGAGGCTAATCAACAACATGTGGATCACATGGGGATATTCCATGAACATCCAAAAATAATTTCATAAACTTATTTCACATTATCATGCCACCAACCACCACCGTAGATGAAACAAGAACAAAATACTTCACTATAGAAGCACAAAATGCACAAACATGAGATATTACATTAATAGAATAACTTGCAGACCACTTCAACACTTGAAATTAGAAATGATACATTGCATAGAAATTGAAAAAACATTCACCAAGTTGTAAGAGGAAATAAATCAATGTGAAGAAATGCAAAGCATTTTCCGAACCAGTCCAAACAACCACCAACACTACCAACCTTCTAAAATTCATAGAAATCTCCTCGGAAACACCGGCGACATGAAAATATAGGAGTGTAACATCCACAGAACAATAAATTTGAATCCCAAACAACAAGACCATATCTTCAATAGTGGAGGAATGTAGATAATTCTCCCAAACAAACTTTAATGCAACTTTCAGGAACAAAACCTTTCAACAACTTGTAGAGGCCAAAACTTTCATTCAAAAACATATGCTTCATCAGGATCAACATGAGAGAACATACAACATAATGTATACCATCATCAAAATATCTCCACCATCAACAACACTTTTAACCCTCATATTAATATATAATTATGAAATCAACTCTACTAACATCAACTATACTCAATACTTCTTTGATTAACATCAGACAAGGTATGACATCTAACCATGAACTTCAACAATACCACCATACATCAATGAACAACCAAACTGAATATTGTCAATAATGACAACCAATTCCAAACAACAATTACTACAACAATCTCACCAAGTATTGACATCAGAGACATCAAATGCCAACAATCTCCCTTACTTCTCATGTGTTGACATAAATGATAACCACAAATAATTCACCAATTGTCATCATCAACCACAACCAAAAATCTTACAAAAATATATAACAATCTCACCAAATGTTGACATCAATGACAACCACTTCCAACAAACTGGATTTGGAACTATCGTTTGAAATGAAGTTGAAGGCTTGTGGGGATTAGCTAGTGAATTGAGCATTGTAGAGAATCCATATGCAAGTGAAGTGAACATGGAAGTGGATGAAAGGTGAAGCTCACCTAGGTGCTAGGTTTACACAAAATCAAAGTATACTTGTGGATATTTTCATTTGAATTGGATGTGAGAAAAGAGGTGAAATTCAAATGAGCGTCAAATTTCTATAAAGGGAAAACAACTATGAAAAGAGAAAGTGAATTGTATTCTTTGAAGAGCACATGAAAGTGAAGTGTAGTTGGACATAAAATTTCACAAAAGTGGTTGATATCGAAAAATTACTAAGTCTAGAATAAGATACAATCTTCTAAATGAAATTAATTGCAATTGTAATTGTACTTGGAGGTAAAAGTCCTACCAAAAGCCTAAAAGCACTAGAAAATGCTCAAAAATAGAATTATTTAAATTTTAGGAGGTCTTGAACACTTGATAAGTAAATGGAAAGAGTGAAAATTAATTTTGAACAAAAAAATCCTAAATTAAACCCATTTATCATTTCTCAGATCAAATTTTCAACAAGGTCCATCTATGACATATGCACTAACATTAGCACCAGTTTTCAACTTCAACAAAATTTTCAACATTTACAAGCCTTAAGATCATGGAACTAATATTTGGAATGGAAAAATGAGAGAATATAAATACTTTGATGTATTTTCAAATCTATAAACCAAGATCATGAGTAAAGAGAAGTTTGGATGGTGTTTAGATTTTGTGGGCTTCTCAATGTCTAGCAGTTACCTTTTTGTGTTGGTGTTTTCATTTGGCTCTTACAAGTTATTAGATAAGTGGGAGAATGTTGAGATTTAAGATGTATCAATATTTTTAAATTCCTATAATTATTTATTTTTTATTTTCTTATAATAATTAGACTTTATTGTAGTTTATATTATTTAATAATGTGCTCCACCAAAATGGAGCATGGAATTTTAAGTTGGAGTCATATGTCACATGTTGATACTTTGTAGATTATTGTGAGATGTATTTAAAACTTCTATTTATAATATAAGTTGGATGCCTATATTTATGGGATCATATGATAACTTCTGATAAAATCTTATGATGCAATAAAAAATAGAGGGATATTACTTTGGAATCATGAATAGTTATGACATGGATTAATTGTTTTTCATACATGCCTATTTTAGAATTGTAATCTTGTCAAACTTGGGCACCCATGATACATGGATTGAATTTGTTAGTAATGATAATTGTAATAATGTAAGATAATATACTATTATTAGTTTGTATGATAGATTATCCTAGGGGGCATTCAAAATTGGGCCCAAATTGGGAACAATATCTTTGGGGATATTTTATTATGGTTTTCTAAAATAAAATATATATATATTTTCAACTCTATAAATTGGTCCTTGATTCTTTTGTATTTGAGAGTTCAAAGATAAACATGTGGTGTTACAATGCTGCGAAAACCACTTTGTATTTGAATGATGTGAAATGCTCCTATAAATAAAGTGAAATAATCTTATAAATAATTGTATTATAAGTGTGTTTTAATCATTTTTTTTACATTATAATACATTTGGATGTGATTTTTCTCCCAAATAGGATATCCCCATGTAAATCAATATGTTATGGCTGCATTGTGTATCTATTTATGAATGCTTTTCTTTACTTTAAAAAAAAAAATTGGACCAAATTTAATGTTATTTTTATAACACTCCAGTCAATAATATATTAGGAAGCCATTTTTCACACCTTGATTCTTTTCAATTTACTTATCACAAACTTTATATGATATAATTTGTGACTTGTATTGATTTACATTAGTATAGAGTTTTTATTGTTGTTCAATCTTGTTTCATATCTATCTTACCTTATTTATTACTAAAATTGTGTGGTGAATATTTGCTTCATTTTATTTTTTTATTATACTTTTTTGTCCATTATTTCTTTATTTCTTATCTTACTTTAATATACCTTTTTCATTCTTATTTTACAAGTACTTTTTCGTACTATTCTTCCTAAATCTATATCTTCAAACTCACACAATAATATTTCAACCTTGTGTTGCTTATATACCCAATCAATAGACCATATTGTAGTTTCTTTAGCTTTGTAGCTCCTAAATTTGTTATTTCAACACTTTTATAATTTTCCAACCATCACATTTTAAAAAATTTAGATTTTTTTAAACTTATTTCCATATAGTAAGATAATTCCATTAATTTAGAATTACTTGTTCTTTATATTTTGATCATGCCATGATTTTTGTCTCCTTTTCTCTTGTATTTTATTGTAAAATACTAGAATAGTCTTTTCTCATATAGGTTTTACAAGTCTAATAGTGATTATTGTAGTGATTCCTCTCTATTCAATCTTAAGGTGCTTACTAACCTCAAGTTGCATACCATGTATTGTATAGGAATATTTGTGTCAAGTCCATAAAATAATTGAAAAAGGGAATAGTTTTTAGTCTTTTATATGTGGTATGGTGGTCCACATGACAAGTAGCATTTTGACATGCTAATCTATCACTTTTTTATCGACCATCTTTGTCAATATTACGCATAATATTTTTGTTGAAGGATTCACTAGCTCCATTAGCTTGTGGTTGCTATGAGCTACTTCAATTGTGAATTATCATAAAAATTTCTAGTAGTCCCATAATAGTCTTATTGATAAAGTGTTTACCTTAATTTATTAGAATGTTCATTGAACACCCAAACCTTGTTATGATAATTTCATAGATAAATTTAGCATTTTTCTCTTGCAACCCTTATTTCTACCTACATGGTCAAGTATTATATTCCTATTATGACAAATCTTGTATAGGTCTTGTGTGTTGGTGGTTTGATGGGCCCAATAAAATTAATTTTCTATTTCTCAAAGGGAGCATTTTCCATAATTGGTCCCAAGGGTATTTCATCTCTTATGGTAGATTTTACTACCCCTTAGTATATATTGCATCCTCTCACATAAATATTTGCATCTCTAAATAGAGTAGGCCAAAATAAACTACTAACATCACTTTCCTAGTTGTACCATCTCTAAAATTATGTTCTCCTAAATACCTTCATTTACTTCTTTCATAATGGTATCTATTTCATGTTTTAGCACCACCCTTCTTATTAATTCATCTCTCCCAATAATATATAGCTCTCCTTCGATTAAAATTTAGGGGGAGGATCTCCACAACAATATCTTCTTCTTTTTTTAATTAATTTTAGGGTATTCCCCTATTATCAACAATAGTGATATTTCACTTAGATCCTAAGGCACAAAGTTTATTCTAAACAAGTTGGTGGCAAGCATCTCATTCTCAATAGGCCCCAAATTCTCCCCAATTTTGATTATAGACAAGTAATTTGACACTTGGTTAGTATAGCTAGGTTTCACCATGATTTTGAACTTGAATTCTTAGAATAACAACAACAAATGACATATTATTCCTATAGAGGAGGGGGACCAACCACACCAAGGCTCTAGGTCATGGAGAGCCAAGAGCAGAGGGCTTCCCTAATCTACCTCAAGTTGGATAAGATCTTTTAGGCCAAGGATAGAGAATGAAGAGCACTCTCAAGTGCTTCTATCACTCTACTAACCCAAGAGATTTGATGGGGCTAAATGAGCAGGTTTTTGGAACCCAAACTGTACCTCAAACAACTCTCTACTAGAGGACAACAGTATGGGTTAGGGACGACAGCGCGACGCATTGGCATTTCATTGAGGCACTGACGTTCATATGGCCAGAAAGTACAAAAGTATAGTACAAGGTGCAAAAACCCTATTAACTACTTAGCATAGTGAATGAAACAACTAAGAAGATGATAAAGGAGATGACGAAAGTAAAGATGATGAAGATTAACTCACTAGAATTCTAGCTCGCCAACAAGCTCCATGCGGATGCGTACCTACACACAACCAAGAGAGGAAAGATGGTGGGGTTGTATAGGGTTTTGTCATACTCAAACCCCCGCATTGGTGTTTCCACCTCCATGGACAGCCAAATATATCGATAGAAATGTGATAAAGAGTGCAATGGAAAGGAAATCAATAATGGAAATAAAACTATGCTACATAAATCAAGAAACAATATCACCTTATCAATCAAGGTGCCCTCAAGAACGTAGAAGAGAATGCAAGCTTGGTAAGGTCAACATTTATGCAACAATGAAGAATCAATCCCATAGGAAACAAAGTCACAACTCCAAGGATAGCAAGAGTGCAACACAAAGTAGAGAAGATGCTTAAAATCTCAAGGAAATTGCTAAGGAGATCAAGCTGGCATGTGAAATTGTGAAGCAAATGGACTAAATTGATAAAAGAGATGAAATAAAAATGAAATTTGTGCATTTGAAAAAGAATTAGGAGGGAAAGAGCCATTCTCGGGTCGGCAGGAAGGTGGAGAGGCATGACACTTCATCGCCAATGGAGAATATAATGTCTCTGCAGATTCCAAAGGCAGGAATCTGGCAGAGATGACAGTGTGACACATAGACATTCGTGCATCGTGCACACCTCTCCAACAAAAATTCCCCCACCGACACAAAGGATAAGCTCCAAGTGGATGCAGTGTAGATAGGTGATGTGGAATTACTTAGTCAGATTTAATTTTTCTAAAGTAGAGGGTGTAAAAGGGGAATTTGCAAGGGGTGCAAATTCACTCCTATATATTTTCCCCCCACTTTAGCGAGCATGAGTACCAATGAATGTTTAGTAAAGTAGATTGAAGGAGTTTAGAAATGTATACTTGAATCATCAGGGAAGCATATTGCAATCTAGAAAATCTCAAAAGCACAGGGCAGGAAAATAACTCCATAGGTACTCTCTCCTGAGGAGGTTTAAACAAAGGGCTCTATAGATCCTCAGAGCTACAAAGTTGATCAAAGTGCATGGAAGGCCTGCAAACTAACGATGGGAAAATCTTGTAAGATGCAAGAACTTCACAAGTCCTCAAACTCACAAAGAAGGTGCCCCCAGGTACTCTCTCCTAAAGGAATCCCAATGTAAGGGGACTTCCAAGAGTTAGACTAGAAAGCAACTTCACAGGCGCACTTGCAAAGCAACATGTTAATCTGTAGACAAAACATGTTAGAAATAAAAAGAAGCCACACAGGCATGCAAGCAAGCAGACATTCATGCAGATAGTCATAAATTGAAGGAAGATCTTTTAAAGGGGTCCCCCGAGAACCCTTCAAAATAAAAGAGGTCCACTGAAAGGACACACAGTTTTGAAATTGTAAAAGAGAGTATTTTTTGCAAATCAATTCAACATCAAGGAATCCTTTTGAAATATGTTCACTTCATCAAGGAATTCAAAAGGAAGAAGGTCCCCTCACAAGGGGAAGGTTAGAACTTCACCCGTAGGAGAAGGTGCTCCCTCCTCAGAGGAATTTTTTTCCAAATTCTTTCTTTACAAACCCATGATGAAGGAAAAATATTCTATGAGGGGTCCTTGTTGAGGAATGTGATTTTTGAAAACCATTTTCAAGATATTTTCAAGAAAAGATTCGTTGGCCACCAAATACATTTTCTAAAAATTGAAGTGACATGATAGCCCCCCTTAGGATGGTGTGTTCCAAGCAGACATGCACGTTACATCCTAAGGAGAGAAAAGCAAAAATGGAAAAGTGATGTTGTGGCCCGCAAAACATAGCGAGATGTAATTGTGGTAATGTTGTTGCACACATGAGGGAAAACACATGAGCACCAGAACATCACTAAGCAAGCATGAAAGATAAGAGAGAAAATTTTCAAGAGACAATAACATTATGAACAAGGGACACAGGGGCAGTCTGATATTTCAGGGTCAAAGTTGCTCATAAATATAGATAAATAGATATAACAGTATATTAATGAATCGTCATCAACCCCCTACTATATCAAACCATATGAAGAATGCACAAGAAGACAAAATAAAAATAAAAAATTGGTTCAACATGGAAGGGAAGCCTAAATGCCCCCAACACTTTGCAACATCCCCAATTGTCAAAAATCAATACATAACAAAGGAAGAATGATGTAAAAAATAGAGGAAATTTTACGAGAAATAATCACTACTATATCCAAGCACCTACAAGGGTGACAAGGGTCATCCAGGAACACATAATGCAAGCAATGGGAGAACACAAAAACACACATGATCTACTTTACAGATAAAGAAGAGGTGACCCCTAGTCCTTGTTGGCCTCCTACAATGATTTTAATAACTAAGCCTTTACAGCCATGATTCAGGGATTGGACATCTAACCCAAATAGCCATTTTAACCATCATGAAGGTATATTTAAATTGTCAACCCAAGGACATGAACTTGAAATGGGTCAGCACAGTATGTGCACTAGGAACTTCAAAGTAGTCATCTTCATTCTTCAACTAAGAAAGATTCAATTTACTGAAAGTAAATTGCATGGAAAGGAACAAAGTAAATTTTGAACATCGCTCAAAAATTATACTAAGCTAAATATGCATGACAGGAATGAAAATATGAACAACAAACAAGGAACTACTTTGTCTTCTTTGGCTGCAAGAACAGTCACATAATGGAATTCTAGTGGTTGCAGGAACATTCAATGCCAGATTCTGAACTAAGTACTAAACATAAACTAATATAGCTAATATAACTAAACTAAAGGACGGATTACTCACCAAGTGGGCCCCCTTGGATGAGTATCCTCTAAAACTAATGTAAACTCAAATGCTCAACTCAAAACTTCATCTTATTCAATCGGAAATGCAATTACAAAAGAGTAGCATGTTTGGAAATTCTTAGTAAACTATCAGATCATAAAACATCAATAATTAGCAACTCAGTAAATTTTGAACTCCCAAAGAAGGAGAATCCAAACCTTATTTATCCTACCATCTAAACAGGGCAGTCAACTCTCACTAACTGGGAGAATGCCATTTAGGGAAAGCAGAGAAAAGAAAGGAAGGGTGGCTACACATGCAGGGAATCCAGTTAGACATGCAAGTCCAACTGTAGACTCAACGTTGCAGTAACGCCTGTAACTGCTCAACATCGTGAAAGATCAATGTGAGGTGGTTATATGCGGCTAACATGGGGAATCTCCGCCATCATCCTTTAGTTTACCTTCGAACAATTCCTCTGCACGTCCAGCTTGTTGGAAACATAGTAGTCATTTCACCAAAAGATTGACATGTTAATGCTCGATACAACTGTGAGAGTTAGTGGATCCATGGGAGGCGGCTAAGCCATGTCACGAATCTCGAGGGGAGCACTAACCATCTACCAAAAACTCCCCCTCAGCGTTACCCGAGGGGATTCGAACACGACACCTTTGGCTCTGATACCAATTGTTGGAAACACAGTTCTCGTTGCACCAAAAGATCGACCTATTAATGCCCGATACAACTGTGAGAGTTAATGGATCCATAGGAGGCGATTAAGCCATGTCACGAATCCCAAGGGGAGGGTTGACCATCTACCAACATAGTTGGTGGCTACATTCCTCAAATTAGTATCCTCAAGTATGTTTGCATGGCAATGTTAGTACGCATAATAATTGCACATCTATAACCGCCTTAAAGAACATTCATCAACCACATGCAAAATTAATATAGATAGTCCACATAATAGGCTAATGTCATTAAAACTGGCAAAAATGGAATTAAACCCAATGTCTATGGTTTGAGGTAAACTATATAGAAATATCAACATTTAATATCAAATTTCATGTCAACTTCAGCAAATAAACTATAGATTCTACCCAAATTCAGACCAAAAACTAGGCTCATTAGTCCTCATCAACCAAGAGGTCGTTGGCCTCCTAGTCTAGATCATCATAAGCGGAAGGCAGATGAGCCTGAAATGGCATAATATCAAGGGGAAACCCTATTGCCCTCCCACAATAAGAGCCAGGGGAGAATACCCCTCAATGTCTTCTCTACTCAATTCTTGTGGGGTGAAAGTTAGTGATTTCACAAAAATCGCCAAAAGAGTCGGGACCTCTTCCAAAGAATTAAATATGCACCTCACCAGAGTGCCATGTGTTAACTCAACATGCGAGGTAGGTGGTTCCTGAGATTCACTGCTAGGCTCATCGAGAGACTCGAGAGCAGTGACAAATTTTGAGGACACCAAAACTTCTTTCGTGACTAGGACGACACAAGCTAATGTAGAACCACCCTCCAAAGAAGGGGAACCCCTCTTTCTAACCCATTGCTAGTAGGGTCGTCCTCCATATTTTGCTTCATTAGAGGATGTGAGATCCCTACAGACAAAGCAAAAGGCATGGAGGAAGAGGAGAAAACCATGGTAGACACCACTGAGGTATTCAACATTTCCACGGGCTTTGAAATTGGTGGGATGTCCAGAAGGGACATCAAAAGGGGCGGCCCAATCGAAGGAGCAACAAACACCTACACCCTTTTTGGGTTTGGATCATTTATGCTCATGGTGGCAGCCAAAAGCAAAATCGAAGATGAAGGAACTGAAGTTGGGGACAAGAGAGGAGGTTACAGCAAAAGGTTCCAGAGTAGAAGTTTTCAACTCCCCTTCCTTCCTCTGTAGGGCAGCCTACTTAGCAAGAAGAGCCTTCCTCTGATTCTTACACTCTCGTGCAAGGCAGTTCCTACTACTCTAGAAGCTAGAGGTTGGGAGCTGAGATGGGATGGAAGACTCTTGTTCAACCATCAGAGTGTTTATCATGGTCTTTTCTGATGTAGGGAGAGACTCTTGGACATGAACAGGAGGGATAGGTTGAGAGGACGATGAAACAACAATGGGGGGATTCAACTCTAATGCCTCAGTGGCAAGCCTCTTCCCGTTCACTTCCTTAAAGGAAGGAGTGGTAGGAGGCTGCGAAGGTCGAGGCATAGAGGACTCCCCATGTGGACCCTTCCCCTTACTGTTTTGAGTGGTTTGAGGCACCGTGGATAAGATGGGAAGTTCAAATGTTGGACGCTTGGGATTTTTCCAAGTGGGCACCATCGAGTTCTCCAACAAACACCTAGGAGCAAACAACGATGACACTGTAGCAGGGTGAGAGGAAGCAATAGGTGGAACAACAAAAGAGGAGGAAGAAGAACCTTGAGCACGCTTCCCTTCCTCCCTTCTCTAAGCCAAGGTGGCCTTATTGTCTACTTTTAGGAAAGCCCTATGCAAGATGGCATAAGGAGAAGGAGGGTATCTCACCTTAGGTGTTATGCACTCATTCTTGTACCTCATGTAGGTTCGATACAAGAGGTTTGTCCTAAGAGGAAGTGAACCTATGAGGGTAGGCCAAAAATGATCCAGCAAGTAGCCACCACACGCAATTGGTGATTTATAGCCAGTGTCATGGAATACATGCATTGTACCCTCATGAAAAAACTTTAGACACTTATGAACCACCGAGGGAACTGTGTTTATAGCAACCAACATATAAGAGAGGGGGACAAACCATTGCAAGGCCTGAGGTCATGAAAGGCCAAGAGCAGAAAGGTTGCCCTAACTTACCTCAATTTAAAGGAAGGTTAGGATGGATGGGATGAGGATGATGAGGATTATGAAGTCCTTCAATCACCCCGTAATCTCGAAAACTAAAGGGAGACTAGGTGAGTCATTTTTTAAGGTCAACTCTACATCTTAGGTAGTTCTTTGTCAGAGGATAGTAGCATGGTTCTAGGATGACAATGCGATGCCCTGGCATCTCACAGGTGCATTGGAGTCCATATAGCTAGAAAACTAGAGAGACAAGGTTAAAACCTCAAGAAAGGATTGCTAGCCTAGCTTAGAGGTTTCCTAAACAACAGAATGAGACTAAGAAGAATGAAACATAAATGCGAGTGTGATAAAATAAATATATTACTACAAGGGTGACGAAGATAATTTCGTACAATAATCCTCTCGCCAGTTTGCCTCAAGATCTCTCCACCTACACACAGAAAAAAGGGGGAAATGTTGGGACTATTTAGGGGCATGCCTCAGTTAAACCCCAATTTTGGTGTTTCCATCTCCACGGATAGCCAATTTTGCAATGATAGAAATAAAGATAAAGAAGGGAATGCAAGCTATGTAAACAAAAGACACTACAAAATAGTATGTGCTTACTCAACCAAAGGCAATAGAAGAGATGAGAGGATCTTACCACCTCCGTCCAAAGCGCTCAAGGCTTGTGGAGGAGAAAATGAGAGGGACTCAAGCCTCTACTGTAATGGTGTTTGTCCTATGCTTGCACTATCGGAGTGATGGAGTGGTGGATTGTTGCAATGGAGTGCAAAATGCTGCTACAAAGCTTGAATAGATGAATGGAAATGGAGAGAGTGCTCAAATTGATCTTGCAAAACCTTTGCTGAAGACAAAAATGGATGAATGGATGAAGAATATGAAGGAAAGTATGAAAAACAGCCATATCCGGGTCGGTCAGCCGAAGGGATGTGTTACTCTTCAACATCCAATCGAAATTGTAACATCTCTACAGTCTCTAGCTATAGGAATCTTCCAGGGACATAAGCGTTCCGTGCAGATGTTTGTGCACGGCGTAAATGCCCCCGACAGAAATCCCCCCACCGACACACAAAATAGGTGCCAAGTGTGATGTGAGTAGCGGGCATAAGTGGAATTAAGCCTCTGCCTTAGGTTTTATAAAGTGTAAGGGGGTAAAAGGGAATTTGTGTTAGGGGTGAAAATTCACGCTTATACATTTTTCCCCCACTTTAGTGAGCACGAGTACTGATGCGTGCTTTGGTAAAGTAGAGTAGTAAGGAAGTAACAAAGTAAGAGAAGTATACCTGAACTGATGATGAAGCAAAGCACAATCTGGCAAACTCGGAAGTGAAGGAAAGGCTTCATAGTTCTGTGTAACTACAAAGCTGAAGAACGAAAGTGCCTCACAAGCTCATGGTCCTACAAGGGAGATATCCTTCAAGAAATCTCATGAAGGAAACCAGGAAAAGCACTTTACAGACCCATAGACCTACGAAGGTATCCCCCAAGATCTCTCACATGAGGGAGATCGAAAAAATCACTTTACAGACCTGTAGACTTGCAAGGAAGGTATCCCCCAAGAACTCTCACATGAGGGAGACCGTGCAAAGAGGACTCCACAGAGTCAAAGAGGGTGACATGTTTACCTGCAGGTAGAACACATCAGGAAGCGGCCACGTAGGCTAGTGAACGAACAGTCACGCAGACCATCGCTAAGTTGTAAGTCTTTCAAAGGGGTCCCTCGAGAACCCTTCAAAAGGAAGGAGGGTCCACTCAAGGGACACACTATTTGAAAAGTGAAGTCTAGTCAGGTTTCCCCCAAGGTAGACGTAAGGATGCGAAGCAGGTCTAGTCGGGTTGCCCCAGACTAGACACGAAGAATTAAAACCGGTCTAGTTAGGCTGCCCTCGGGCTAGACGTGAAGATGTGAAAGCGGTCTAGTCAGGCTGCTCCCTAGCTAGACACAATTGAACTCAATGAAGGATTTTGAAGGGGTCCCTTGGGAACCCAACATGAAGAGGAGGAGTCCACTCAAGGGACACACTTGTTCAAAAGCTAATGTCTTCTTTCTCGAATCGATTCATCATCAAGGAATTCGAAAAGAAGGATATGCGCCCATGTGAGGGGAATACTAAGACAATTCCCACTTTGGAGGAAGTTTCCAAGTCCTTTATTTATGAACCCATGATGAAGGAAACATGTTCCATTAGGGTTTCAAGTTGAGAATGCAATTCTAACAAAGTAGTGTGTGAAGGATTTTTGAGAAAAGATTTGTTTGGCAATGAATGCATTTTATAAAGACCAAGTAATGTAGAAGTAAAGTTGTCACACGTGAAAGGGAAAACTCAAGAAAAGAAGAGAGAAAGATAAAGGGAAAGGTAAAAGAAAAGAGATCTCACACAAAGGGCACAGGGGGATCTAGTTTTGTGGGGTCAGATTTGCCTTTATTTATAAGTAATAGTTAACCACGGTGAGAGGCGAAATATCATCAATCCCCAACCAAATCAGGAAGGATGCACAAAAGACAAAGTAAAATAAAAAATTGGGTCAACATGGAAGGAGGCCTAAATGCTCCCGACACTTTGCATCATCCCCAATTTACTGAAAGTCAATCACAAACATGGCAGAATGAAGATACACATAGAGGAAGGTTTACAACACAAGCACCACACCTATGTCCAAGAACCAACAGGGGTAATGAGGGTCATCCAGGCACATATAATATGATCACGGGGGAACACATCACAACACACATGCACACATCTAATCTAAAGATCAAGAAGAGGGTCTCCCCCTAAAACTAGTCTACCCAAAGGTCGTTAGCTTCCCACTCTAGATCATTGTAGGGGGAAGGATGACAAGCTTGCAATGGTGTAATGTTAAGGGGAGGAGCTTATGATCCTCCCACAACAAGGGCTAAGGCAAAGGGACTAGTGAGATCTCCATCGCTCAACTCTTGTGGGTCTAAGGTCAATGACCTTGTGAAGATTGCTGACAAGGTCAGAACTCCATCCACTGAGTTGAACATACACTTAACAAGAGTGCCATGTTTCATCTCGACGGATAGAGGAGTTTGCACCTGAGGTTCACCGCTAGGCTCACCGAGAGACTCGAGAGCGGTGATAAACTCGAGGGAAGTTGGTACTTGTTCCGTCACTAGGATAGAACAAGTTAGCGTAGGGCCACCTTTTAGAGAAGGAAGGATCTTCTTACGTCCTCCCTTGCTACAGGGACCACACTCTACCTTCTTCTTCATTAGAGGAGGTGAACTCCCCATAGATGAAGCAAGGAGGGTCGAAGGAGAAGAGGAAAGAACCACGGTGGATACAACCGAAGTATTAGCCATATCCATGAGCTTTGGGAAAGGTGAGACATCTAGAATGAAAGTCAGCAGAGGAAGCTCCGCGAAAGGAGCAATAAACACCTGCACCTTTCCAGGCGCATGTGCGCTCACAGCAAGAGCCGAAAGAGATTCAGAACTAGTTAGATCAGAGGCAGAAGAGGGGATAGAATAGGACATAGTAGGAGATGTCATCTCCTCCTCCTCCTTCTTTTGTGAGGAGGCTTGCTCATCCAAGAGATCCTTTCACCGATGCTTACGCTCGTGGGCAAGGTAATTTCTATGGATCTTCGAACTAGAAGTTAGAGCTTGCAAAGGGATGGAAGGATTATGATCAGCCATGGGAGTGTCTTCCAAAGTTGTATCTAATGGAAGGACAAACTCCTGAATGGGAGCAGAAGGGGTAGGTTTAGAAACAGTAGGAGGAATCGACTCTAGTGCCTCGTCAGCAGGCCTCTTCCCATTCACTATTTTGGGAAAAGGAACAGTAAGAGGCCATGGAGGCCGAGACAAAGAGGACTCTCTACGGAGGGGCTTTTGTCCTCCATATCGAATGGGCCTAGGCTCTGTGGGTAAGACACGAAGCTCAAATACAAGACGCTTGGCCTTTCACCAAACAGGCACCATGGGATTCTCTCGCAAGCATGAGATAGAAGCAGATGGCACCGCAATAGGGCGAGAGGAAGCATCGGGCTGAGCAGCGAAAGGGGAAGAAGGAGGATCTTGGGACCGCTTCTCTTCTTCTCTTCTACGTGCCTTGGCGGCATCACTGTCAAATTTTAAGCAAGCTCTATGTGAAACAGCATAAGGCAAAGGGGGGAACCTCACTTTCGGCCTAGCATGCCCTTTCTTATAGTTTTGATATGCATGGTATAGGAGGTCCTTCTTAGGCAGGAGAGGACAAAGAGACATAGGCTAAAATTAATCTAGGGTATAGCTGCCATGAGCAACCGGTGGTCTATAACCGGTATCATGGATAACATGTACCTAACCTCCATGAAAAAAATTTAGACATTTGTGCACAACCGAGGGAACTGAATTCATAGCTACCAACTAGGGGATACCTAGCTTCACTCTGAAGAGTTCAAACCCCAGGATGATTTCAAACCTAAGGCTCACAGATTTAGGCCCAACGAGGATCAATACGACAATACTTCCTATAGGAGGTATGAAAAGTATGTCGTGTGTGCGGATGGTACTCTCAGGTGTATCATACCCATCCTTATGTAGGAATTTAATCAACATGATCTCCTCGGTTATGATATTTACTTGGGATGTCGGATCAATAAGAACACCTGCTACAGTATTCCCATTTATCCTTGCAGGAATGTAAAGAGGAGATGGATCTCTATTGAAGCCCATCAGAAGGTCCTATGAAGTGAAGGTTATGCTAGTACCACTACTCACAATCTGCACATAGGGAATAGGTTGATTTAAGAAAGAGGCCATCATGCACACCAAATAGTACTTCTACCGAGCCTCCTAAGGTTTATGAGATAAGGTAGTGACCCAATTAAGGTTCCGTTATGCAATACTTTGGAACCTTCTCACTACACCTACTAGGGGTCACAAGTTGGGTTGCGAGGAAAAATCCTCACAACACTCACCCACAACACTCCTAGGATACGAGGAAAGGAGCTTTCAGTATTGCAAAACGGAACCAAAATGGTTCACGTCGGGTTCACCAAAAATGTAAGAGAGGGGGACCAACCACTGCAAGGCCCCAAGTCACGAAAGGCCAAGAGCGAAAAGGCTGCCCTAACTTACCTCAGTTTAAAGGAAGGTTAGGATGGATGAGATGAGGATGATGAGGATTATGAAGTACTTCGATCACCCTGCAATCCTGAGAATTGAAGGGAGACTAGGTGATTCTCTTTTTAAGGTCAACTTTGTGTCTCAGGTAGTTCTCTATCAGAGGATAGAAGTGCGGTTCTGGGATGATAGCGTGGCGCATTGGCATCTCACAGGTGCGTTGGCATCCGTACGGCCAAAAAACCAGAGAGACAAGGTTAAAACCTCAAGAAAGGATGCTAGCCTAGTTTAGAGGTTTCCTAAATAGCAGAATGAGATTAATAAGAATGAAACATAAATATGAGTGTGATAAAAGACAATATTACCGCAAGGGTGACGAAGACAATTTCGTACAATAATCCTCTCACCAGTCTGCCTTGAGATCTCTCCACCTGCACACAAAAAAGGGGGAAATTTTAGGGTTGTTTAGGGGCATGCCTCAGTCAAATCCCCATTTTGGTGTTTCCACCTCCACAGACAGCCAAGTTTGCAACAATAGAAATAAAGATAAAGAAGGGAATACAAGCTATGTAAACAAAAGACACTACAAAACAGTACGTGCTTACTCAACCAAAGGTGATAGAAGAGATGAGAGGATCTTACCACCTCCGTCCAAAGTGCTCAAGGCTTGTGGAGGAGAAAATGAGAGGGACTAAAGCCTCTGTTGTAATGATGTTTGTCCTACACTCGCACTATCAGAGTGATGGAGTGGTAGATTGCTACAATGGAGTGTAAAATGTTGCTACAAATCTTGAATAGATGAATGGAAATGGAGAGAGTGCTCAAATCAATCTTGCAAAACCTCTGTTGAAGAGAACAATGGATGAATGGATGAAGAATATGAAGGAAAGGATGAAAAACGTCCATATTCAGGTCGGCCAGCCAAAGGGAGGTATTACTCTTTGACTTCTAATCGAAAGTGTAACATCTTTGCAGTCTCCAACTGCAGGAATCTACCAGAGACGTAAGTGCACTGCGTGGACATCTGCATGTTGTGTGGGCGTCCTTGACAAAAATGGCCCCACCGACACACAAAATAGGCACCAAGTGTGATGTGAGTAGTGAGCTTAAGTGGAATTAAGCCTCCACCTTAGGTTTTCTAAAGTGAAAGGGGGTAAAAGGGAATTTACGATAGGGATGCAAATTCACTCTTATACACAACCAAGGGATACCTAGTTTCACTCTGAAGAGCTCAAACCCCGAGATTATGCCAAAGAGTGCATTCACGAATTTAGGTCCAACTAAAACTAATAGGGTGATGCAGCTGATGGGAGGTATGTAAATCCCATCATGTGTACAGATGGTACTCCTGGATTCTTCATACCCATCTTTGTGTATGAAGTTAATCAATATAATCTCCTCAGTGATGACATTCACCCGACACGTAGGGTCAACAAGAACACCCATTACGGTTTTTCCATTGATTCATGCGGTGATGTATAGGGTAGATGGTTCTCTATTGTAATTCATTGGCTAGTCTTACGAGGTGAAAGTTATCCGAGGAGATCCGCTCGCAGGTTGCACAAATGGGATGGGAAAATTTAAAAAGGCCATTTCTTTGTACGCTAAATAGAAATTTCACAGAGCCCCCAAGGGTTTTGTAACTAGACAGTCACCCACTTAAGGTTTCATTATGTGATGCTTACTGAACCTTCCAACTATGCCACTATGGTTCGTAGGTTGGGTTGCAAGGCTAGGCGCCTCACAACACTCACACCCACAAAAGTCCTAGGATATGAGGAAAGGGCCTTTTAGCACTGCTAAACAGAACCAAAATGGTTCACTTTGGGTTCACCAAAATGTAGAGGGGGACCAACCACACCAAGGCTCCAGGTCACAAAGAGCTGAGAGCAGAAGGCTTCCCTAATCTGCCTCAAGTTGGATAAGAGATTTTAGGTCAAGGATAGAGAATGAAGGGCACTCTCAAGTGCTTTTGTCACTCTACTAACCCAGGAGATTTGATGGGGCTAAATGAGCAAGTTTTTAGAACCCAAACTATACCTTAGACAACTCTCTGCTAGAGGACAGCAACGCAGGTCAGGGACGATAGTGCAACGTATTGGCGTCTCACTAGGGTGTTGGCATCCACATGGCCAAAAAATAAAAAATATAGTACAAGGTGCAATAAAACCTACTAACTACTTAGCGGTTGAGGTTTAAAGTACTAACTAAAATGATAAATAACAGAATGAACGAAACAACTAGGAAGGTGATAAAGGAGATGACGAAAGTAAAGATGATGAGGATTAACTCACTAGAATTCCATCTTGCCAGCAAGCTCCATGTGAATACGTACCTACACACAACCAAGAGAGGAAAGATGTTAGGGTTGTATAGGGTTTTTTCATAGTCAAACCCCCACTTTGGTGTTTCCAACTCCACAGATAGCCAAATAGATTGATAGAAATATGATAAAGAGTATAATGGAAAGGAAACCAAATAATGGAAATAACACTATGCTATGTAAATCAGGAAATAATATCACCTTCTCAATCAAGGTACTCTCAAGCACGTAGAAGAGAATGTAAGCTTGGTAAGTTCGACGCTACTGCAACAATGAAGAACCAGTCCCGCAGGACACCAAGTCACAACTCCAAGGATAGCAAGAGTGCAACACAAAGTAGAGAAGATGTGTAAAAGCTCAAGGAAATTGCTAAGGAGATCAATTTAGCATGTGAAATTTTGAAGAAAATGGACTGAATTTCTAAAAGAGATGAAGTGAAAATGAAAGTCATTCATTTGAAGAAGAATTAGGAGGGAAAGAGTCATTCTCGGGTCAACATGAAGGTGCAGAGGCATTACACTTCATCACCAATGGAGAACGTAACGTCTCTGTGGATTCCAAAGGTAGGAATTTGTTAGGGACAATAACGTGTCGTGCAGAAATTTGTGCGTCATGCGCTCATCTTCACAAAAATTCCCCCACCGACACAAAGGACAAGTGCCAAGTGGATGCACTATAGATAGGTGATGTGGAATTACTTAGTCGGATTTTATTTTTCTAAAGTAGAGGGTGTAAAAGGGGAATTTGCAAGAGGGGTGCAAATTCACTCCTATACACTTCCTTAATTCACATGTCTATTTATCAAGTATTTAAATGTTTTTTTATCTATAAAGAATTAAAATAGAGTAGATAGTAAGTAATTTCTAAATTTATTTAGTGTGTACACACTTCATAAGGCTTTCTCTCAATAATTGTTATATTTTATTCTACCTATGACAGTTTCCTACTAGAAAAAAGTATAGGATGATATTTTTTTCCTCACAACTGTGCGAGTAGTTCTCCTATTGTAACACTAGAGGTATATAAATGGGCGATGGAAGGGGGGTGTGCACAAATATTCAAGAGATCAAAAAGTGGCCAAAACCACCTTAATTTTTGGTCCATTGTGCATACAACACAAGTGCATTTTATAACACTCACATTTTTTCTTTCCATAAAGAAAAAGCACATGCCTCTAGACTACTTTTTATTTTCTACATAACACACTCATGTTATAAATTTAATTAAAAAATATCAATCTAATACAAAGGGTTGGATTTGCATGTCAACAACAAAAGATAGGTTTTCTATAAAATATATAAAAATAATTAAATGTCAAGCATGGCCTCCATCAGGTTTGCACATTTTTTAATTTTGATCTAAAAAAAATCATAATAATGTTAACCTTTATCTTACCTTTATAACCATATAATTTTTTTTATATTTTGAATACATCAAGGTTTTAATCTTCAATTTCTTTTGCTAGTTTCTTCCTTTTTTGTTGAAAACCTATATATAATGGTTTTTATGTCATTTTTATTCATTCATCCAAATTTGAAATAAGTTACATTTTTACATTCTAGACTCTATTCTATACACATTAAAAACAAATTAATTTTGATTAGTTTTCAAAAAAAATTAGGGGGCAACACACTTAACTTTTCATTTTTCAGAATGTGTACTTTCTGAAAGTTCGTAAAAAAAATATATTCATTAAAATATTAGCAAAAAAATAAACATGACATTAGCTAATTTTCCATTGAAGAAAATTTTGAAATACTTTTAAAAACTCAACATGTTATGGGGAGCATACTAGATTCTATTTTATATTTTTCAAATAAAAATATGGGCACTTGTGTGACCCCCTATTTGAACCTCTTAATCTCCACCACTTAAAAGAAATAGTAGTATAGAAACTAGATTATGAACACTACAAATCTTGTTATATCACACATCTTCAAATTTTGAGCGTGTCTATCTTCAATTTCTCATTCAAGATCATTTTTTATTGATCTCAAAAGAAAAAATGATCACTTTTGACCCCTTTTGATCCCCCATTTCCATGCACATACTCAAGGACGAATTATAATCAAGGAATGTTAAAATCAATACTTATATAAAAAAAAAATTAATATATCAAATATTTTTTGACATTTCTCCATCAATTCAATTTTTTCTTATTTTTCTTCTTCAATAACCCATCTATTGGTCTAGATATTGTTGCATAATTCATAATAAATTTTTGATGGTACCCTATATACAATAGGAATGTCTTAACCTCTAATACCATATTTTGTGGTAGTAGGTTTAATATTATCACTACTTTAAGGGACCCGCCATCATCCCTTACTAACATATGTACCCTAATAAGGTACCATTTAACATTACCACAAATGTACATTTCTTTAAATTAAAGCCTATTTGGAGACTTTTGAATCTCTCTAGCATCAATATCAATGTGAGTACATGATACTTCAATAAACAATAGACAACCTAGTTATCAAATTAAATTTTCAAAAAATCATGTATGAAATCCTTAAAATCATTGATAATAATTTTACTAAATATTGTTGTGTGTTATTTAGACCAAATACCATTACCATATACATAAATTAACTTCTTTTTATGGAAAATTTTGTTTGGGGTTGGTATAATTCTTAATCTTTACTTCATGATAACCTAAAAAACTATCAATAAAAGAGCATGCTTCTCTTCTAACCACTAATTCTAGGACATCTTCTTTGAAAGGTGTGCATAATGGACCTTGAATACATCTTTTATTCAATTATTTAAAATCAATGGATATTCATACCTCCCTATTTTGTTTGTGTTGGGTAACCATCAAATTTATGCACTATAAATCTTCTACAAGTTTGATGATCCTCCCACTAAATATATTATCTAGTTGGGTGTTGTCACAATAATGGGTTACACTTTTTGGGACATCTTGATTTTTGCTGAAATCACATTTTTTTAGAAAATATAAAGATTTAAGCCTTGAAAGGTTCCATTTAAATGATTTTAATTAAAGAGGGTTTGATCAAACCCCCTTAGATAGAACCCCACTAGTTTTAAACCATACCTATAATGGAGTCTCCTCTACACCTATCAAAATGCTGATAAAAAACCACTTTTAATTTACCTTTTGGGAGATCAAACAAATTCATTTAAAATTTATGTTTTGTAATTATGTATTCCTTATTATAAGCTTCCCAAAAAATTATAATTTTAAATATATTTAATTTGATTATTATATTTATTTTTTATTTCTTGTGAATGTAGGTTTTTCACCGAAAATCAAGCTCGCTATTCTGCACATGTGAAAAAATAGAAGATTATCAAAAAAAAATTGAAAAATATGAGTGCACCAGATATTGAAGTCCTTGATCCAACAAAAAAAATGAATTTTGATACATACAAAAAAAATTGTGTTATGCGGTTCACCTATGTCTGCTCGTGGTATTGATGTCCTTGATCCAACAAAAAAAAATTGAATTTCGATCCATACAAAAAAAGTTATGTGCTACACAACAAACCTATGTCTAAATTGTAATTGGTTTGACTTCAAAACTTAATTAAGAAAAAAAATTCCATAAAACACTATGAAACCAAATGAAGGAGCTAGATATCATTGTTACAAATCTAAATTCAAAAAAAATAGAATTTTATCCTTCATAGAAAAAAAGTTATGTGCTACACAGTAAACATCACTCTTTAAAAATGTTGTTAACTGTTAAAATCTAGTTATCGAAGGATATGGAAAAATAAATGCAATTTGATTCCAAATTTTTTAAAATATATATATATTTAGAATCTATAGACAATATGTCAAAAATCACTAGTTTGCATCATCTTCAAATTCCTCACGGTTTAGAATCTATAGGTGTCGAAAAGTGAAGATTTAGTTCAAAATGTTCATTTCAATGTCAAGTTTGGCCAAAAAGTGCAACCCACTGAAACGAAGAAATAGGTGTTCCACCTTTTGGGAGGTGGAACACAAACTAGGGTTTAGGGACCTAGACCAATTTTCTTCAAGTTTCATTCAAGGAAACCCTAGAGATCTCAATCCAAGGATAGGATGAGGGAATAAGATTTGCAATAAGGTTGTCCTAGGGTGTGATAAAAGACTAAAGAGGGGTTCACCGCCAAGCTAGGGCTTGGAAAGACAAGAAATGAATGTAACATGCAAAACTTAACTAGCTGACCTAGGACATGAAACTGAAAATTAGGATAACAAACTGAGAATGAACAGAGTTGCACCTGGAAGAGAGATAAGGCTCTAAAACCCTTAAATCCATATTTTTAATGCTCAATGGGACTCATACACCAGTTTGGGCAATTTAGTCCTAGACTAGGGTTTTTGTGCCAAAATTGGAATCTCACAGGGACATATCTGAATCTCCTAAAACTTGGATCTAAAAAAAATCATAATAATGTTAACCTTTATCTTACCTTTTATAACAATATAATTTTTATTTTATTTTGAATAGATCAAGGTTTTAATCTTCAATTTCTTTTGCTAGTTTCTTCCTTTTTTGTTGAAAACCTATATATAATGTTTTTTATGTCATTTTTATTCATTCATCCAAATTTGAAGTAAGTTACATTTTTACATTCTAGACTCTATTCTATACACATTAAAAAAAATTATCTTGATTAGTTTTCAAAAAAAAATAGGGGGGAACACACTTAATTTTTCATTTTTCAGAATGTGTACTTTTTGAAAGTTCGTAAAAAACATATATTCATTAAAATATTAGCAAAAAAATAAACATGACGTTAGCTAATTTTTCATTGAAGAAAATTTTGAAATACTTTTAAAAACTCAACATGTTATGGGGAGCATACTAGATTCTATTTTATATTTTTCAAATAAAAATATGGGCACTTGTGTGCCCCCTATTTGAACCTCTTAATTTCCACCACTTAAAAGAAATAGTAGTTTAAAAACTAGATTATGAGCATTAAAAATCTTGTTATATCACACATCTTCAAATTTTGAGCGTGTCTATTTTCAATTTCTCATTCAAGATCATTTTTTATTGATCTCAAAAGAAAAAAAGATCACTTTTGACCCCCTTTTGGTCCCCCATTTCCATGCTCATACTCAAGGATGAATTATAATCAAGGAATGTTAAAATCAATATTTATATTAAAAAAATTAATATATCAAATATTTTTTGGCATTTCTCCATCGATTCAAATTTTTCTTATTTTTCTTCTTCAATAACCCATCTATTGGTCTAGATATTGTTGCATAATTCATAATAAATTTTTGATGGTACCCTATATACAATAGGAATGTCTTAACCTCTAATACCATATTTTGTGGTAGAAGGTTTAATATTATCACTACTTTAAGGGATCCACCATCATCCCTTACTAACATATGTATCCTAATAAGGTACCATTTAACATTACACCAAATGTACATTTCTTTAAATTCAAGCCTATTTGGAGACTTTTGAATCTCTCTAGCATCAATATCAATGTGAGTACATGGTACTTCAATAAACAATAAACAACCTAGTTATCAAATTAAATTTTCAAAAAATCATGTATGAAATCCTTAAAATCATTGATAATAATTTTACTAAATATTGTTGTGTGTTATTTAGACCAAATACCATTACCATATACATAAATGAACCTCATTTTATGGAAAATTTTGTTTGGGGTTGGTATAATTCTTAATCTTTACTTCATGATAACCTAAAAATCTATTAGTAAAAGAGCATGCTTCTCTTCTAACCACTAATTCTAGGACATCTTCTTTGAAAGGTGTGCATAATGGACCTTGAATACATGTTTTATTCAATTATTTAAAATCAATGCCTATTCATACCTCCCTATTTCGTTTGTGTTGGGTAGCCATCAAACTTATGCACTATAAATCTTCTACAAGTTTGATGATCCTCCACTAAATATATTATCTAGTTGGGTGTTGCCACAATAATGGGTTACACTTTTTGGGACATCTTGTTTTTTGTTGAAATCACATATTTTTAGAAAATATAAAGATTTAAGCCTTGAAAGGTTTCATTTAAAGGATTTTAATTAAAGAGGGTTTGATCAAACCCTTTGGATAGAACCCCACTAGTTTTAAACCATACCTATAATGGAGTCTCTTCTACACCTATCAAAATGTTGATAAAAAAACACTTTTAATTTACCTTTTGGGGGATCAAATGAATTCATTTAAAATTTATGTTTTGTAAGTATGTAATCCTTATTATAAGCTTCCCAAAAAAGTATAATTTTAAATATATTTAATTTGATTATTATATTTATTTTTTATTTCTTGTGAATGTAGGTTTTTCACCGAAAATCAAGCTCGCTATTTTGCACATGTGAAAAAATAGAAGATTATCAAAAAAAATTGAAAAATATGGGTGCACCAAATATTGAAGTCCTTGATCCAACAAAAAAAATGAATTTTGATACATACAAAAAAAATTGTGTTTTACGGTTTGCCTATGTCTGCTCGTGGTATTGAAGTCCTTGATCCAACAAAAATAAATAAATTTTGATCCATACAAAAAAATTATGTGCTACACAACAAACCTATGTCTAAATTGTAATTGGTTTGACTTCAAAACTTAATTAAGAAAAAAAATTCAATAAAACACTATGAAACCAAATGAAGGAGCCAGATATCATTGTTACAAATCTAAATTCAAAAAAAAAAAAGAATTTTATCCTTCATAGAAAAAAAATTATGTGCTACACAGTAAACATCACTCTTTAAAAATGTTGTTTACTATTAAAATCTAGTTATCGAAAGAGATGGAAAAAGAAATGCAATTTGATTCCAAATCTTTTAATATATATATATATATAATTAGAATCTATAGACAAAATGTCAAAAATCACTAGTTTGCATCATCTTCAAATTCCTCACGGTTTAGAATCTATAGGTGTCGAAAAGTGAATATTTAGTTTAAAATGTTCATTTCAATGTCAAGTTTGGCCAAAAAGTGTAACCCATTGAAACGAAGAAAATAGGTGTTCCACCTTTTGGTAGGTGGAACACAAACTAGGGTTTAGGGACCTAGACCAATTTTCTTCAAGTTTCATTCAAGGAAACCCTAGATATCTCAATCCAAGGATAGAATGAGGGAGTGAGATTTGCAATAAGGTTGTCCTAGGGTGTGCTAAAAGACTAAAGAGGGGTTCACCACTAAGCTAGGGCTTGGAAAGACAAGAAATGAATGTAACATGCAAAACTTAACTAGATGACCTAGGACATGAAACTGAAAATTAGGATAACAAATTGAGAATGAACAGAGGTGCACCTGGAAGAGAGATGAGGCTCTAAAACCATAAAATCTAGATTTTTACTGCTCATTGGGACTCATACACCAGTTTGGGCAATTTAGTCCCAGACTAGGGTTTTTGTGCCAAAATTGGAATCTCATAGGGACATATTTGAATCTCTCCTAAAACTTGGAAAATGGCAGTACTGGGACTCATAGACCCAAGGTGGTGATTTAGTCCTAGTATTAGGGTTTGGCTGAAATTTTGGTATTCTCTGATGATCTCTTGTAGCTTTCTCCTTGCCAAATCTTTGAGTTTGAAACCTTGAATTCTGTCCTGTAGGTGACTTTTTGTGATCTTGTAAGTGAGGAGACAAGTATGACAACTTTCTTCAATCTTGCAACTTAGTCTTCAAAGGATCTTCAAACCTAAAAGAACCTAGATTTGCAATCACACATCTAGAGAGAAAAACTTGTTGATTGTTAGGGAATAGGGGTTTGCCTTAGTCAACCCCCATTTAGGTAATTAAACCTTATGATGAAACAATGAAACATGAAATATGAAACATGAAACATGAACAATGATACCTTGAATGATGTCTTGGAATGTAAATCAACAATCTAACATGAAGTGGCCATGTAGAATGTAGATCTTGATCTTGAATTGGGATATGAGACAATTCTTAACTTGGATCTTGGATGCTACATCACAACACTAGCTCAACAACATACTTGATGCCTTATGCCTTTGACATGATGATAGATCTTGAATTGCTACAACAAATGATGAAGAAATCTTCCCTTGAATGCCTTATAAGTGCTCTTGAATACTCTATGATGCTCTTTTGAAGTCTTAGGATGCTTGATTATTAATTTCTAGGCTGATATTATGATTTCTTAGGTGAAATAATGATTTGAAACCTTGTTTATATAGGCAATTCCATCTAACTTACCGTTTATTAGATCTCAAATGTCGACATTCATGAAATTTGAATTCAAAACCTTGATTTCTCACTCAAAACCCTAAAAAGGGGTCAAATGGGACTCGTACACCACTTGTGGTGTATAGGTCCCATCTGGGTGGGACTCATATGCCCAAGGTGGCATATGGGTCCCACCAGGCCTTTTTGGATAGAGGAAATGTCAAGGAGTTGAGATATTAAGTGTATTTATTAATTATGTCATGATCTTGATTGAAATAAGCCTTAGGATGCATAATAAAGGGTCTTAGGGGCCTATTAATGATGATATGAAGGTCATAAATGTAAGAGGGCCCAAAACTTAATGTGAAGGTGTAAATAAATACACTTTACAACACTAAATTAAGGAAAAATCAAGTCTATTTAGCTTAAAAGGGCCCTAAACCTAATGTGAATGTGTAAAACACATTGAACACTGTATCAAAGCAACCTTAGGTTTATTTTAATGTTAATCATTCCCAAATTAAGTGTGAAAATGTAAAGGATGACATTTTTCTACACTACACCCACTATTGTGGGATCACCCAGTTCTTATTTTACATTGAATTTCACATCAGGATTAAGGTAATAAGGTATTTTCCTAATGGGTTTTATACCTTATTTCAATTAGATCTTTTTCCTTGATGCCTTTTAGATCTGTAAACTTCTCGAAGAAGAAATATTCATATTATCCTATTATTTCACTACCTACATGACTTCTTTCTCCTCCTAATAGTTATCTATTATTTCTAACAAAAATGCATACTTGAAATGTTCACTTATCTTATATTTAAGGGTTGGTTAAAGTATTGGAACTTGTTCGTGTTTTTGTTGCTAGTTTTATTTCTCCTTCCTCCACTTGTACTTCAAAATTATTTGGATATTCATTTTTTAGAATGACTATCTTCTTTATTTTGCAACAATTATTATTTCTCATTATCTCTTCCATTCATTCATTCTACTAGTCTCCATATATTTTATTCTTTTTGTGGGTCTTTCACCTCATTATTTTATTTAAAATTTTCACTTCTTCAGTAGGAAGGGAAACTAATTGTTTCATTCTTTCTAGTATGTCATATAATTATTTATTAGGGTTAGTAAATTGGTTTATCTTGCAAAAATATTCTTTAATAATCATATATTTTCTTATTTCTATTATCTTCTCAGGTAGTTTATATACCATGTTTTAACAATAAGTGACAATGTCCAATAAAATAGTTGTACTTGAATCCTTTCATTAAATTATCTCTTTTCATCCCAAATACTTTATTGATGGATTGTTGAATGTGTTGTTCATGGTTAATGTTCCATCATAATCTCTAATATATAGGTATGTGCACCAATATGGGGTTCAAAAGTGGTCAAAACCCATTTTGAAGAAAATTAAGTGTGTTATAATGCACTAGCATTATGAATTAGGATGGATTCAAAATCTTCATCCATAACATGTGCTCATTATAATTCCCTCATGTTATTTACCTTAAAAGACACAAATCACTCTTTTTTGAATTTATAATGTGTGTACACTATAATATCACATTCTATAACACACGTGTCACACACATTCACTTCAAGTTTCTTTGGAATCTCATCCATAGGTTTGAATTTGGCTTGGATGACCAATTCAAAGGGTTGGACTTGCATGTAAGGTGCCCAAAGATGTGTTTTTCATATTTTGAGGCATTATTGCTACTGCAATGTCATGCTCTTTGTCACCTTTCTATCCATGCAATTATTCCTACATTATTATTGTATTAAGGTTTTGATTTTCAATTTTTTTCTAGTGTCTTCTTGTTTCTTTGAAAAACTATGTGTTAATTTTTTGGTGTCATTTTTTATCCATTAATTCAAATCTTTAATAGATTACACTTTTACATTCTAGACTCCATTTTATACAAATTGCTCAATTTTCTCAAAAGTAAGGAGGAAGTAGGCTCATTTTTTTATTTTTCAAATGTGCCCACTTTGAAAATGATTTAAGTCACACATTCATTAAGAAATTATCAAAAAAATATGACATAAACTATGTGATGTTAGCTACCTTTTTACTAAAGGCATTTGTGAAATAATTTTAAAAAGTTAACATTTTAGGGGGAGCAAACCTAACACTATGTTATAATTTATAACAAACATATAATCACTTTTTGTTTCCCCCCTATTTAACCCTCTTAATCTCCACCATTTTAAAAATTTAGTATTTTAGAAACTAGACTTCAAGAACTACTAATCTTGTTCTTGTCACTTCTTGAAATTTTGAGCATAAGTATCTTGAATTTCTCATTCATGATTGGTTTTTCTAATTTCAAAAAGAATGTGATTACTTTTGACTCCATTTTCCCATTTTCATTCACATACCCTTAATTCTATCCCAAATATTTGATTTTTATTAGTATTATTAATGCTTTCTAGATGAGGATGTTAGGATTATAATTGTAAAACCATCTCGTTGCAAGTTACATATCAATGTATCATCTAAGGATTATCTTTTAAGGTCCTCCATCTCATGCATTGAATCTCCATAACATTTGTCTATCCCAATAAGTCCCCTACACAATAATAGTGAGGTATCTTGATAGGAGATAGAATCCATTTTAATGCAATGAATCCTTGGGGTTTGTGATGTTAGTAATTCCCTTTCTCTATATATTTTTCTATAAGTTATAATTGTATTATTTTATGTATTTTATATTTTTTTATAAGGATTTTCCCTTTTCTAACCCTTCAAACTCTTTTAGCCCTTACTTCCAAATCATAAGAATTCATTATTCTATTACATGTTTGTTGTTATTACTATAATGGTTATTATCTAACTCATTTTCCACCTATGAGTTTATTTTATTTTTTTGTCTACTTTGGAGGTTCCTCCTAAGGAAAATAGGCCTTTATAATTTTCCTCATACTCCAAATCTTCTTCTTTTGCCACTTTTTTTTTTATGTGTCACTCATGTTAGTATCTAAGGGTATGTGAACTATCTTATCCTTAGCTAAAAAATCAATTCCTTTCTTCTAGATTTAAACACTCCATGACATTTACAAACCATTATAAAATAAGCAAGACATTAATCATATTAAATGGTTCTTTAATTTCTACTAATAGAGATTTGTTCCTAGAAAATTCACTTATATATTCCTACAAATTCCTATAATTTTTATAGGTGATCCATCCACCAACATGATATTATGAAGGTGTCTCATGTGTAACATTAGTATCCCTATATCCTCACAAATTTATCTAGACATTATGCTTACATCAACAACCAAATCCACTAATGCTTTTCTCATCCATTTACCATAGATTTTTACATCAATCAAAATAAGGTGTTTGTGTTATCTTCTTATGTTCTTGGTTAATTTTTTCTTACTTTTTGTGTTACATTATTTTCTTAATACTTATTCTAATATTTGGTGTTTTTTTTTAACTTTTTTATAGCATGTTATCCTCTTCTACTAGAATGGTCAATTCCTTTGATATTAAAACTTCCTTTTCAGAAAAATAGGCTAGGATGTAACAGCCTTCATTCTCATATTATTATCTTTAAATAATATTTATATTATTTTCTACTATCATGACCTTTCTTAGTAACAAAATCATTCATAATTTCTTCTTTTAATTTATCTATTATTAATATTTATATTTCAACTATGTATTTACCATCTCTTGTTATCATTGCTATGTTTTTATTCATTAAATTCTCTTTATTCCTCAACAACTCATTCTTCTCTAAGTATTCTCTACCAATTTTTTTCTTCTTTGTGTTCCTTAATGTCTATTTCCACTTTTTGACATCCATGAGCATTTAGGGGATTATTCATAGGTCTTCTCGTTATAAATTTATCCTCTCATGGCTCATTTGGTCTATACAACTTTTAACTCTTTGTAAGGGTCTAACTATCCTTATAATATTGTGTATCTCTTGGGAAACCAAATAAATCATGGTTGGAATCACCACAAAATCCACAAAATTTATTCTTTTCCCTACTATAATCATTTTAATAATGTCAAAGCAATATTTTTCTTTTTCTTTGTCCTTAGAATATTATTTTACCATGTCCTCTATACTCATTGTAATATGGCCTATTTTTACCGTAATCATTCCCATAACTAGTAGATGGTGTATCTTCTAGGACTTGTGGTGCAATGTTTTGCACTAATTTGATATTATGTTGGTCTCTCCATTTGGGCTATCTATACCCATAATCATATCTATGGAAGTCCCCTTCTACAAACCCTTTGTCCCTTGCAATATCCCTATGACAGAACTCGTTATATTTAAATTTTTAGTTGTAACAAGCTTCTTGTTCATCTTCATCTCTTAATCAAAATAGTAAGGATGAATATTCATTAATTTCATGGTCATCCCATTCACCATAAATACCAATAAATATGATTTTTAACCTCCTTATATGTCCTACAAAGGCCACTTTTACTAACAAAATACTTCTTTCACTCTCTTAGAGTAGGAATTTTTTCTTAATATGTTTGTCATTGAAATAATAAGAGCACCAAATTTTATTTATTCTACTAGATGTTATGCCCTATTTATTCTCTCATCTTTATAATTTATCTTCTTTAATATTAAGCACTCCAATTCTAATTTCAAATTTTCTATTTTCTATTTTCCTCTTTGTCCTTTTCTCTCCTCCTAAGTTGTGCATGAATTCTTGTTGCTAGTTCTACTATTCTTGCATGTGTTTCAAAAAAATTGTTATCTAATAATGCTCTAGTTTCTAGTAGCAATCCAAAAAAAAAAAAAAAATCTTTGTTTCTTAGATAATGAATCCTCCAATTTCCTCACAACTCCTTTAAAATTTGGTCAAATTCTCTTATTGAATCTCCCTTCTTTTAGAACATATCCCTCATCTTGATTACACTCTTTCATGTAGATTTTTTGGGGATTGATTTATTTTAAGAATCCATATTTTATATAATCCTAATATTTTTGAGCCTTTATATAACATTTAATGGCCTCACCCAAATTGGTTTGGTTTTCTCTTACTAAATTCCTCTTACATTTAGATTACAAGACAAATATTTGCCTAAAGGCTTCTTTGATGTCTTTCCCAAAGATAGGAAATTTGATGTGGTTCTAATCCATTATTTTAGGTTCCTCTGATTTATCACTATTTACTTAGGTTTCTCCTCCTCTCAACCTTGTATGTTTGTTCTCTTATCTTGTATTTTTATATTCTTTATCTTTAATTTTCTTCTCTTTTCTACCACCCCTTTCATTTTTTTTTACTCTTTAATGTAAGGGTCAAGTTGTTCACAAAATAAGTTCTAATTTGATCATTAGAACATTGTATTTATATTAATACAAAAATTAAGCACAAAATTAAGGGGTAAGAAGGTAGAGTATGCACTTTTATGCATTATACTTTGTCCCTATTTTATTGTGAATGTGAATTAAAGGAACCGTATCTTCCAACTTGTGAACTATGTAATAAATAAAATTAGCAAATAGATTTAGGTTATTGGTTGGATATAATGCTTTGTAATCCCTTCATGTTCATATAAATAAATATCTCAAAACATAAACAAACAAGTCATTAATAAACAAGTTACAAAATAATTTTAGTAGCACATGAATATAATCATAAAAATCTGTATTTTCTAAACATGAAATCAATAATTGTGTAAATGCAAGAAATAAGATCATGATATATCAAAAAATCATGAAGTTAAAACTAGAGTGACCCTTGTGATAGATACAAGCATGAATCTATAAAAAATTAAGTTTAATTATGAGATTGATTCATGGATATGTAATTGATTTGGCCCTTATGAAAGCATATTTAAAATTAATGAATGATATCATTGTGTAAAAGGTTAGATCATAGAATCAAACTTGATGCAACCTCCATAATATATAAAATATGAATTCATATAAAAAGATAATAATAAAATCATAATGCATAGGATTGTTATGGCACTCAAACCAAGTGGCCTCCACAATCTATGCACACATTTTATTATGTAAAATTGTGAAATTGTAATATAGATAATATTCCCTCTCAAATTGAGGGTATATTTTTTATGAATTCAATATAAGGAGATAAAAAATTGTAATGGTCACATATGACAATGTATTGGCCCTAGTATGTAAATTAAATGATATTATTTAAAAAAATCATGAATTGGGAGGCGAAAAATTCCCCCAATTTCGCCCCTAGTGTGAGGACAAGTCATGATAGGGTGTAAGATGACCATGTGTGAAGTTTCATCTTGCAAGAACAAGATATGTCTTGAATGTTTATAAAGGATGTGAGCCTAAAAGTATAATCGAGAAATTTATATAGCATGTATAATGTAATCATATAAAAATAACTAATGTAAGAAAGGTAGTGCAAGATTTTACCATGAAAGTACCGTACTATAAATACCAAAAGAATGATATTGAAACATGTAGGATCAATGATAAAACATACCATGTAAGATATAATAATGTAAAAGTGTATGTATGATATAGGATACAATGAAATATGTATATGTGTTCTCCAAAGGGAGGATAAAAAATTGGTGGCTTGCATGATGTCCATAAATGTCACCAAGTGGGGAAGCCAAACAAAGTGGTGTGTGTGAAAGACAAGTGTCAGAATTGTAAAAGAGAAAAAAAATGTGAAGGAGAAATAGGAGAAGCATGACAAACAAGGTATAAACATTTGTGGAAATGACAACAAAAGATTTAAATTTCAAAATTCAAATTTGAGCCTACTTGTTTTTCCTCCACTCAACCATTATGTGCCAACATAATGTATGAAATATTTTACTTGCATCTTTAGAGTTGTATTTAATGATTAACCCTAACTCATTTAAACATCTAGTGAATCTATGGAATTATCACCTCTTTCATACACAAACGAGATTATAAAGAATCATTTAGTGACATTAGCATCAATCAACATTCTAGAATTTATTATTTATCATTCCCAACTTTTATTCCCAGGATATTTATTTTTCAATACTTATTTAATTGATTTATCCTAAATTTTATTTAAGGGAGTATTTTATTTCCCAATTCTTATTCCTAGAATATTTATTTATCAATACATATTTAATTGATTTATCCTAGAATTTATTTGAGTATTTTATTTCCTTACATTTTGATGGACTCTTATTTAACCCAATCTATATCCATCGCCATTTTTACTTATTCCCCCTAACTAATTCTATTTTTCAATTTCCCCCATTCCTAACACAAATCAAATCCACAATTTGTAAAAATAATTATTACGTTAATAGATGTAACTCTACAATGACAACACGATATATAGGTGGTCAGCAAATCTGTGAAAGAAATAGACGTATTTCTACAATGACAACACGACATATAGGCGGTTAGCATATCCGTGAAAGAAAAACAAGAATCTTTCTATTTTCATGTGCAATGATTTTTTATTATTTTTTTCGTCTAATAAGTCATACAATGAGTTTTAATTTATTATAAATTTACTAATCAACGTATTTTATATAATTAATCCACTTATATAATTTATAATCTATATTTTTTTTACCAAAAAAAAATCATTTACTTCTTTATAATTTTCCTATAAATGAACCTTTATATTCTTGTGAACCTTTGTAACAAACCTTTACAAATTTCTTGTTCAACTTTTATACAACAATGGCATTATAATACAACCTTATCTTTGCCTAATTTAATTACTTTTCCTTTAATTTAAGGAAAAAGTAATACCGAACCGCATGATTATTATAATATGTTACAAATGACGTCAGCATTACCCTCTTTTGATTACAAAGCAGGATACAATCGTGCTGTGAATATATACCTACTAGGTCCAGTGTTCGAATCCCCGCGGATACAAAAACAGCGTCAGTGGACTAGAAAACTCAGAAACGGAAGTAATGCTTGAATTTTTTATTAATGTTCTTGTGCAGGTGTTCAATGATAAGAGGCAAAATATAATCAAGCTGTGACTATATACTATGAGGTGCAATGTTCGAATCCCGGTGGACTAGAAAATTCAGGAACGGAAGTGAAGCTTCAATTTTTTATTTATGTTCTTGTACAGGTGTTCAATGATAAGAGGCGAAATATCTATAAAAGTATATAAAAGAACATGGCCAACAATTTTTCCGTGCAAATAATTCATTCTTCTGATGTGATAATGTTTACTCAGAGTTCGTTACAGAATTTAAAATTTCAAAACCCTAATTCACTGTACAACAAAAAAAATTCAAAACCCTAATTCATTGTACTACAAAAATATGTGGCTTACAGTTAATTTGTTGTTTATTTGGTAGTGGGATTTTGCTTTCAGTGCGTGATATCTACGGCAATTTTGTTTCTTCTTTTACCACCATGCAACTAATATTATAATTGAAAACTAATAATATACTTGTTTTTTAATATTGCCAAAAAAATATCATTGGGAATTTGAATCCCAATACGTGGCATTCTTATTAGCAATTATGTGAAAGCAACATATCTTTTAAAAAGCACTCATAATAACCTTATCAACAAGGATAATTTAAGCTTTATTTTATACTCAAGTTTATGATTGTTGATGAAAGGAGGACATTACGTAGAGGGGAGCACCTACTACATATGACTTCAGTTTTTGTCCACCCAATAGGGTGCAACATAAGTTGCACTAATCCAACTACAAGGCTATCACAATATTCTCTACTTGATCTCACACTAGAATGTTGTCACTGTACCATGACTGGACAAGCATTAATGATCACTCCCAACACTTTTTATATGTTTGATTGGACTTTTGTTTGGCCACAAGGGTTTTTAGTGGAAGTGATGGTGGATCTACTATTCATAAGTTTTTGGATGTGGGTTAGAACATTCAATTGTTGAAAGATGCGCATAATGGTTGTAGGTTTGACGTATGTATGAAGAATGGCACATATAATGTTGGACTAGTCATCAGCGTCTCCCTTCAGATTCAGGATATGGACTAACCACCCACGTGGATCCGTTTATCTTTGGTGTTTGTATCGGACGTTAACAAGTCGATCTTTTGATGCAACGACAAACATGTTCCAACAAATGGTAGTAGAGTTGTGCCGCGGGTTTGAATCCCCTCGAGTGACATTGAGGGGGGGTTGTTGGACTAATCGTCAGCGTCTCCCTTTGGTTTTGGGACATGGACTAACCACCTCTTGTGGATCTGTTTATCTTTGGCATTTATATCGGATGCTAACAAGTCGATCTTTTGGTGCAACGACAAACGTGTTCCAACATATAGTCTAGAAGTTATAGAGGGCTCACTTTGTAACTAGAGTCATCCCTCATAACTAGTTCTAGGTCAATGGACTACTGATCCCTTTGATTTGTTATAAAATAAAGTGAAAGTCGTGATGATTAGCCTAATAAAGTACATTTCTTTATTTCTTTAATCATTCTTGGTACTTTCAGATTTTTTTTGTTTGTTTTATTCATAAATTATGCACTTATAGAAAAAGAAGATTAAGAAGATTTATTTCTATAAAATAGTGATATGTATTATTATAGAAATAATGTATAAAGTGTTCCAAAAGGGTGGAATAGAATCATGTTTCAAAGTCAATTAAAGGAGATTTATTCTAACAAAATTAGTCTATTATGCAATGTTTAAAAAGGAAGCTATGCTATGTATTATTATAGAAATAATACTAGATTATTCAAAAAAGCATGGAATAGAATCATGTCTCAAGGTCACTAAAAAGAGGTTCAATTTAAGAAAATAAGCCTATCATGTAATGTTTAAAAAGAAAGTCATGAAATTAAGTAGCAAAAATAATAAAACCAAAAGTTAAGGGTCATTCAATTTGAATCCTAACTTGCAACTTACATAACCTAGCCATCTAAAATAGGCTCCCAACTAATATAATTAGCATTATGTTACCATACTATTCCTCTTATATAGCCTAATGAAACACAAATCAATGGCTAAAATCAGATGAGGAAACTTATCCCAACCACGAAACAAACCTACCCGTGTCACTAAAAAGATGCATAAGAGAGATGATGATTAACTTATAAGAAAGAAGACTCGCAAGCCCACATGAACACCACGATCGCCTCTACCTCCCACCCACCACTAGAATTCCCCCCCCCCCCACATGAACTACAACAGACTCGTTGTTGATCTACCAACTATACCACCCATATGAACTGCATGGAACCAATAGAATTGGGTAGGTGGGAGGAGCAGGACCCCGAAACCTCTTCTATCGGATCTTAGCCAACACAAATATAAAAATACTATTATATTTAAAACATTGATCCAAAAATTCACACACAATTTTTAACAAAAAAAAAAAAATTTAATCATTATAAATTTTGTATATAACCATCTAAAAAGTTGAGACTCACCTTTGGCCCCAAATGGTGAAGCAAGGGAATTAAGAATACTTTGTTTAGAATCAGACGTGACTTAGTTATAAAGATTTTATTTTTTCCACAAAATATTCCTTTTTTTTTAAAAGAGAATACATTCGATGGTGTTTATGTGATGGTAATAAGGAGTAGATCCAATGATTCCAAGGATAATTGATAAGCTAGTATCTTATCAAACCATAGAGCTGGTAAAGGAATAATATTATAATGGAGAATAGAAGCTTTCAAAACTTTATCTACTTTGCATAAAACCAAGAAATTTCGAGGAACTAACCATTTAGGTTGCCTAGTCATCACTTCATTCTTTATGCCCTTCACTTTTATAAACAATATGATATAACAAGTTTCCTAAGTTTTGTGTTTTCTAAGGGAATGTTCTAATAATAAACCTTCGAAATCTGCATATAACTCTTTTGCATATGAATATTATTACTATTGAACTACATATTCCAAGGCATTTAAAAATTAAGATCTTGTTTTATGATATTGTAGGATCTCACTTCAATACTCTTTTTTAAAGTATTATTTTTTAAATTGAAAATTGTTTGGTCGGTTAGAAAGCTTCTATATATAATGATCAAATCATAGATTCCTAAACACTTTATATGTAAATTATGAAATGAAATAAAATATAAGATTTTTAATAATGTTCATAAGTTCAAATATTTTATGGAATCAAGAGTTATAGTAGAAAAATTACCACATAAAAATGATCATATTGTTGATGGATGTTTAGACACACTCAACAATTTAGGTGAAATACTAGGTATCACACGTCTCTTGAAAGACATTCACTCTATGAAGGAAATTGATTATTCCCAAAGTCTTTGTAACCAAGTCTTGGCTATACAAGATAACTTAGTGGTTAATATTCTTTTGATCCAACTTAAGGGGGGCTATATAGATTTATTTTTTGCTAGTACTCACCATTGGATTAGTTATCATCAAATCATGTGTTTCTTATAACATCTAATCCAAACATGCATTGCTCGTATAGATACTTCAAACTTGAAATTCAACAATGGATGATCCGCTTACAACTAAAATATATTCAATTAGATATTTTATAAATTTTGATTCCTAAAACGTATAACTAGGTGTACATTAGAAAAATTGTAAAAGATAAATGGGGAATAGAGAAGGTTAGAGAAACCTGAGCTTGATCTTCTATCTTCCACACAACATTGAATGAATAGATAATTCTATAAAATAAAACCTATCCTTGCATAAAATAGAAATCCACAACTCTTACATGATACGGTGTGATTTTCAAAGGGATGAACTAGTCATGAAGGTGATCCATATTAAACACCCAATTCTTGGAATAGATTAAAGAGACACATCCATAGGTGATGCAAAAGGAGTGTTCAACATGAAATTAGCTCCAAGATGCTAGTTGTTGTCGCTAAGGCATATGTTGTATGATTCTTATTTTGAGGCATAAACTTTATATTAAAGGTATCAATATCTTCAATTAGATCCCAAAGTCAATTGTTATAAGCAACCAATCTCTTGTCATTACAAGTATATTATCCTTTCACCTAATTAATTATGAATTCCTAATTTCCAAACATGCATAATTGTTTAACCCTATTTTTATGTACAGTCTATCAAATGAAGGCCTCATATTCCACCACATTGTTGGTGTAGGTAAAATGGAGTCAAAAGGTAGCTAGGAAGGATTTTCCTTTTGAGCGAACTAACTCCATTCTAACATTGTGGCCTTGTTCTTAATTGAAATCATTAAATACAAAGGTCCAAATTTAATAAAAAAATCCATTTTATTTTACTCATCAATATAGCTAAGTTATCTTTGACAAGATGTATTGCAATCCATTCCTTGATGGGCTCCATTTCCTATACCTCTAGAACATTAATATCAAGCACTGGTGAATGTGTGGACTAGAGACTGGTTGTATTATCTTCTTATTGGTGTTAAAATTGCTTATATTCTTTATTACCCTCTAGAGGACACCAGCAGTGTAAAGCAGCTTCCTCCATTATCTTAATACTAATGACCTTGCACCCTTCAAGATGAATTTCAAAATTGTGATTCTTTTTAGGATTATATACTTGCTCCAAGGTCAATAGGTGCATAGAGTAGGAAAATTTGGAGTGGTATTTATTGTGAATGTGACACTATTTAGGAAACAAAAGATCAAACATAAAAGCTTAGAAACCTAATTGAATCGTATTATGATTGAACTTTTTTATAAACTCTTAAAAATCTCAACTAACTCACCATTCTCAATAGCGGGTGATTCCTTAACCAATTTTTATCAATGTTTAACAATATTAAACCACTTGTTAAATCCACACTATATGTTATCTAGGGAATTTCTAAAAGCTGCTTCTTGGGGAGCCATACTAATTTTTGGGTATCATTTTAAAATATCAACTTCAAATTGCCTTAGAGTTCTTTTTCAAGTGACACTTGTGAACATGATTTCCCTCTCAAATTGTCCTCTATTTGTAGAGAATGTGCATACAATTCTATTTCTATATGTAGAATCTAGTTAGTTTTATTGTAATATATAATCAAATCCTTCATCTTAGGTTCTTAATCAATCCTAATTTGATTGGGTATGTATCTCCAAGGGAAACACATATACAAAAAAATATCCATATATCCATTCAAGGTTTTTGAATAGTCCTTACTAAGTAACATGCCATAACCAGTGCAAATGTCCACCACTTGGATGTCTATAAATTGCTATATTTGGGGATATGAGGCCAACTACATATGAACATGATTCAATTCCCCAACCACATCAAGCTTTATCTTATTGAGTTTAATTACTTTCCTATTTCATTTATCAAGTTCCAAACCCAAATTTTGGCACTAGTAGGGCCATTCCATTTGTTGAAGTCCTAGAAAAAACTCAATAGTTATGCAAGTTCTTTCCAAATATCCTAAGAGTGAGTAAGAATATAGGATGTTCAATATTTTCCTTATAAATGGCCACATGGGTGGCAAAGGACTAATTGAAAATATTGTATTTTCATATTTGTTTTGGAATTGGTTCCTCTAAGGCTTTCGACAAAGCTTCTTTATGACCTATTAGTTACAATAACTCGTAAAAAGAAATATTTTCCTTAACCCAAGTTTTCAAATCTTCCATGATATTATAGTAGTTTTTATAGAATCAATAATTTTATTAGTGAAAGGGATAAATGTAGTACCTTGATTTGGTGAGGATGATGTCACACCCTTGGATGGCTTTGGTTTATTACTAGATTGCTTATTTGGGGGCATTTAAAATTTTCTTAGAGGAGTGGAATTTGTAAGTAGATTTGTATTCCTACTCAAGATATAACTGTTTTCATGCTAGTATTTATAGTTGCTTGGAATTTGTCAACATTATTGTTATCCTTAAGTGAGAATTCACAAGTTCCTTTTTGTAGCATTGTAAATTGTCACCCTTGACAATTTCACATTATTTTTGGCTCCCTCCTAAGTGAAATATGTTGAAACTCATATAAATATAAGTTTTCCCTCTCATTTGAACATTAAAACACTCTATTATGAACTATGAGCAATTATTATGTGCAAATTGTGAAGATACATGCAATCTCTTCTCTACATGTTAGTTACAACAATCTATTATGTTATGTGGATTAACATTGTGGATGATGAAAATGTGAATCACAAATATCAACAATACAAAACTCACTCTCACAATCACACAATGAAGTTCAAGATCTTGGCTCAGAATATAGAATTTAGATAACAAGCAAATTCATCATAGCTAAGATTAAAAAATTATTTAATTAATATAAATATGATAAAAATTTAAGGTAGTTAAATAATTATTAATTATTTAATTACTATGGTGAACAAGAGGAAAATGTTAGCTTAATTAAATAATTTAAAAATGTTTATTTAATATAGATAGAAGAAATGAGAATAATGATGAAGTGATAAGATGAAAATGCATTAGATATTTTAGGTGTCTACAAACATCTTGCGAGTCTTCAAAGAAATCCAATCATCCATCATTCACTCTTTGTGAAAACTATGGTGTGACATCACTTCGACAAGGGTTTCATGCCTAAGGTAACTTTATCAATTGTCATTCATTTATTACAATCATTTATTATTTACTTAGCATCTGCCTAACCTAGGGCACACAATTTATACCATCATCATTTATTGTTGTAGAGGTGGAAACACCAAAATTAGGGTTTGACTTAGGCAAGCGCCTATACAACACAACCTTTCCCCTCTTTTCCATGTGTGTAAGTCAAATATGAAACTTTTATCAACAACGGGTTGTAGAAGAGCAGAGTGCAAACTTGTAGCTTCCAAATTCTAATTTAAAGTATTCAAAACCCTCATTTTCAGACTAGGATGCCTAGTGCCCCTATCCATACAATTCAGCCGCAAATTTCATCCATAGGTGCCCCTCTATCTACTCATTCCAGATATGTATGGTGAACAAGTAGTTTGTAACTTTACACAAAGATTGTTCCTATGACCTTGCATTATGAAATCTTCATCAACTCCTACACACACCAACTTTTTGGCAATTGTGAAGTCATCCATACCTCCAATTTCATTCAAAAAGAATTTAACTAGTTCAAATAGATTTTACGATGTTGAACTCTCATTTATTTTATGAACACATAATAGATGAGGTTTGCAGACATGTTTGTGTATAGTATACACATGCATACATACCCAAGAATTATTATCTACTACAGTAACTCCATTTTAAGATAATGTAATGAAGGTTGATTCTTTTATTTTTTCTATAAATCTCATTTTTCCACCTCAACAAGACAACTTCTGCATTCCCATCCACATTTTATTAACCAATGTGTGCTAGGAAAGTTAGGAATGGCCAAAAAAGATAATAAATTATTATATTTTTGGTAGTCTATCATAAGATGCCTCTAAAAAGATATGAAAAATAACACTCAATTGAATTTTTTTTGCTAGTTGTTCTCCTACCATTATTTTTCTAAATTGATCTTCAATTGAACCTTTAGATTCAACAAGCTTCATCGTTCTTTGCATATGCTCATCATGAAGATATTCTTCCTTTGATTTCTATCTTACTATTTATTTTTACTTTCTATCTATGATTTGCTTTTTATAAACTTTATTGATATGCTTTTCTATAGTGTCAAGTTTTAGTTGTAACTTCTTGTCCCTTTTGTATTTCCAACTACAAATCTTACACTTGCATTATGTTGGAGGTTCATCTTTGTTTACATTCTCCTCTGGTTCAATGAATGAGTACTTTGACACCCAATCAATTTGAAAATTCCTTGTCATATCCCACTTACACCCCGTTTTTTATTTGGCTTTTATTTTCCCCTTCCTTGGAGCAATATCATTTATGGTGTCGACATTCTCATCCAAGTCAATTAACTCATCTTGATTACCTTGGGTATCCCTTGGAACATCTTTTTTGGCATTGTCATCCTAATCTGACTCAATTAAGTCATTTTGATCTTCCTCTAAGGTATTTCCTTCTTCATTAATATCTAGTGCAATTGTTGATGATGTAGTTCCATTTTGATCTGATGGACCAGAAACATTACCAAAGTATGACATTATGTTAACTCTGTGTTTTATGCATTTTAATGGCCTCCTTTCACCACCTTAGGGACACTTACTCTTGTTCCTACTCTACATCTCTCACGAAATAAAATCTACCAAAAAAATTCTTCTTGTTTAAGAAGGAATCATATAATATAGAATGGGTCCTAGATGTATCCCATTCCCTACTCCTGCTCAATATCATCTTTAAGATTGAAGCAAGAATTGCAAAGATATAAATAATCTTATAACACTATGAAGAAATGATCACTTACCTTTACGTTATCACTAACTTCCTATTCACTAATGCAGCAATACCTATAGTAATTTTGTAACTTGACTATGATTCAAATCGAGAGCTCACAAGTTTAGAACTAAAAAAAATGTGTAAAAATAAATCAAGGTTTTGATTGTATTTATATCAATCCATATTTGGTGAATACCGTTGGATTTTTAAATGGTACGGTAAAAATTTGGAAAATCTTGTGTGATTATACAATAATACATTTAAATGTTGGATGAATCAAACCTTGAAAAAACACATAAGTTGTAATTTTCAAGGCGATTATGGGCCTAGGATTAGCATGGAGTTATCATAGTATTGGTGAAATGAGGCCTCATATGCAATTTTTATTTATTTATTTATTAACAAAGTGTGTCCTCATATGCAATTATTTTTTAATGTTATTGGTGAAATGGGTCCTCATACACAATTATTTATAAATTTTATTGGTGAAATGGATCCTCACACATAGTGAACATTTAATGTTTTTGGTGAAATTTGTTGTAATACACAATGTCATTTTAATAGTAATGGAAAATATGCTGGTGATTTAATACATGTGATTTTGATATTCCAAGCAAAATATTAATTAGACCATTCGAAACACGTAGTTTGTTATGGTGAAATTATTAATTACATATGCCTCATAAAATAAATTGATTGTAAATTGAAATGTATTGGATTGATAATTTGTAAAATCCAAGAAATTTGGCCATCCCATTGGCTGCAATGTATTCGCCAATTTCAAATTGGTTGATATGAATTATTCACCAATTGGTGAAGATTCACCACTAAAAAAATCCTTGGTGGATACCATAGCCAAAGAAAAGGGAGAACCTAGAAAATTTTGGAAGAGGAAACAAGAGAAAGAGAAATAATATTTTATGCTTGTGCTCCATGCACAAGAAGTATCACTAATTTCATAAGGAGAAGCATGATTTCAAGGGAAGCTTACCATTGCAGCATCCTTCAACTCCATGGAGAAGAAAGGTCAAGATATGTATCAACATCCCTTTTTCCATTGATGTTAAAGGGTGCGAAGTAGAGAAATGGGGAGCTAATCAATTCAATATCTTTCAAATCCATGGAGAATAAAATTCAAAGATAGATCAGCTAATGAATATTCTATATGATGGTAATAAAGCATCATTTTGATATTGATGTCATAGAGGGAGAGTTACAACAAGGAAGAGATATAGGAAAAGGAATAATGTTGTCATTGATGTCAAGAGGAAGTATTACAAACAGGGGAGTTTTCTCTGTGAAAATACTAAGTTTCCCTTTGCCATTGATATCAAAGGGGGAGAGATACAAAAAGGGGGAGCATTGTAAAAAGAGATAATTATGTTTATGTTGTCATCAATGAAAAAGGGGGAGATTGTTGAAAATATTGTTATTAATGTCAAGAAGATATTTGTTATTGTTATAGATGAGATTGTTGAAAATGTTGTCATTGATGTCAAAGTAGCAATATAATAAAGAATTGGAGATGGATGGTTGTGATGTCTTTGTGCAAATATTATACCTAATTTGATGCAAGTCTTATAGCGGATTTGGATCAAATCATGTCATCACATTGGAGCAATTCATATCAGCATATTGGAGTGGCATATTTAAGGTGATTTGGATCAGTTTTATAAGGTGAATTGAAGCAGATACATGAGACAATGTTGAGCAAAGATATAAGGTCAAATGGGAAATCATATTTGAAGGTTTACAAATAAATACTATGTTGGCTGACCTAATGGGAATTAAATTTTAAATTAATTTAAACTAAGATATTTAATTGGGTCAATTTATCCTTTGTTGCCAATGCTTGAAGATTCAAATTTAAATACTTTTCATGTTGAGGTCTGTAATACCCCTCCGTTTTGCTTCTGGTTCAAGTTGTTTTATGCTATGTTTGGTTGGAGTTACTTTGAGACTGGATACATTTTGTTATAATGTTTTGATCACTACTATTGAGCGACAACTATTATTGTGGGATGTAGTTATTTGATTATTGTTTCACATGCATTATGGATTAATGATGTTGTAGAGTTAACATGAGATGTTATTATGAGATTCTTGGATTATGATGGAAGTGTCAGTTTTGATGAGTGTATGGGTGAAGAGGACGGTTTCGCATCACTTGCTTGCGAGCGCCCTGTGAATCCGTGATTTCTTCTTCACGGTGTGTATTATATACTGGATATATTGTATGATATTGTTTACTTGGTTGCAGGATTGCAAGTACATGACATTGACTCCACCTGGTTTCACAGGTTTGAGTGTGTCGATCCAACGGTTAAGTTGAATAGGAGATAGTAGCTAGGTAACATGTGTCAAGTCTACGCCCTAGCCTTAGTGTGTCGTCAGTTGTGTGTGTCGAGTCATTGTCTGTCTTACTTTAATATTATTTAATTCTGAAGGATTCTTGATTTGGAAATAGATATTTAGAATAATTGCATTTAAATCATGTTGATGGTTATTTAATTTAAATAATGCAATGTGGATAAAAGTTTATATTTAAATTAATTAATTATATTTAAATTATTTAATTAATTAAATTTAATCCAAAGGGGTTGAATTTAGTTATTAAATAATTAGATTAATTAATTAAATGTGATACAAGAGAATGAAATGAAATAAAAGAATTAAAATTAATTTTGGAATTTAATTTCAATGTGTGGGAATTAAATTAGAAATTGTAATTAAATGTTTACTTGGGAAATGAGTTTCAACTTTGGAAATTAATTTGTTATTTGAAATTGCATTTTAAATTGAAATTGAAATTAATATCTAATTTGCATGTAATATGAATTAGGGTTGTAAAAATTGAAATTGAAATATCTAATTTGCATGTAATGTGAATTAGGGTTGTATTAGGTATTTTTGATTTATAAAGAATACATGTTTTAATTTTAGAGGAAAAAGGGTTTTTAGAAAAATACATTTTTACAGCAAAGAAGAAATTTTGGAAAATTGCACAAGAAAGGTTTGAAGAAAGTTTTGATTGTATAATTGATTGAAGGAAAGATTGTTTGCATTTGTTGAGTTTTGGATTGGATTCTTTGGAGGATTGAAGAAAATTTAGGAAATTTTTGGAGGAGGCTTGCATCAGAAATTCATCTCTTCCTGTAGCTTCTTGTACCAGGTTTTCCTCTTTGTGTTTTATTGTTCTTGATTGTTTTCTTTAAAATAGCAATGATTAAAGATTTGTTTGTTAAATCTGTTTTAGAAAATAAATTTGATATTAAAATAAAAGAATTAAACAAATTTACAGCCTTTGCTTGTGAAAATTTTTGAGTGAAAATTGTGAAAACCTTAGTTGAATTTAAATTATTTGGGGAAATCATTTTTGTTGTTATTGAAATCAAACATAGAGATTGAACAATGCATTTAGAATATTTTTAGAAAATGAAACCTTCTGTTTATTATTAAAAATCGGATTTTAAAATCTGCAGGATAGTTATGTTTTTTCATGGTAAAATGGTCTGGTTGGTCACCTATAACTCCACTTACACAAACTGGGTTGTCAGACAATTTGAAGGGTTTTTGCATTTTGAAATTTTCTTATCCCTGTCAAAAAATCGCAAATACCCAGATCGTAGTTTTTGAGTTATGCTTGAAACATGAAACTGTTGTCAAGTTATTTTTCCATGGCTGCTCTGAAAATAAAATAATAATAAATTGATATTTATAAATATTAATATTTTATGTATTGTTATTATAATAATATTTTATATTATAATTTATAATATTAAAGTATTATATTTATTTATATCATTTTAAATAAAATTTGTATATTAGATTAGTGGTATTAAAATTATAAATGTATGGAAAATTATTGTTTATTTTAAAATGGCATGTTAAAGTTTAATTGAAGGGGTTAAATATTTGATTTAAAGAATGTATAATTTAAAATTTAATTGTGGAATTTAAATTCATGTGTAAAAAGTCCAATTATTAATTTGATTTAATTGAAAATATATATATATATATATATTTTGGAAAATTGATGATAAGGGATATTTTATTTTGAATTAAACAATTTGATATTTTGTAAAGAATAGAAGATATGTTAATGATTAAATATATTTAAATATATTAATTTATATTTAGTATATATATATTGAAGGTATATATCCATTTGAGAGAATAAATAATATTTTATCTTATTTTATTCTGTTGTTTGCAAATTGAGTATTATTAGTGTTCTAAAAGAAATGATTAGTATGTGTAGAAAATGTATAGAGAAAGATATTTTTTTAATAGAAGTAATTACTTGATTTAAAAGGAAATATTTATTTTGTTAATATGATTGAAGAAAATATATTGAAATGTATATATATATCCATGAGTATTTTCAATCAGTATTTACCTTGTTTTATTTAAGTGCGTGTAATTTAGCTTTGCATGAAGAATTTAAATGATAAATTTTGAATGTATGGTCAAAATTGATAAGGAAAAAGATATTTAAATATATTGAAGAATTATAGAAATATTTATATTTAAATGTTTGTTTTAATTAGTGAGATTTAATTAGAAACAATATGAATGCGTGGTCAAATAGATAAGCCAAAAGATATTTTTATACATTGATGAAATTGCAAATTTTTAAATAGATAGTTGAAGAGACATAGACTCCGGATAGAAAATTGAAAAGATTGTTTGCAATAGTGCTAGGTTGCATTAAAAGTAAATTTAGGAACTAACTATATTGAAAAAGGCAAATAGTATTATGTTTTATTTAGTTCCATAGAGTAATCTAGTCATTGTGATTGAATTATATTAAAGAATATATGTAATTAAATTTATTAATATATATATTTGGTGTCTATATAATATGGAGCATATATATATATATATATATATTAAGTGTAAAATTCATTATCGTATTTTATTTTAATGAGATGCATGCAATATATTATTGAATAGAGGTTTAAAAATGGATTGCTTAGTGTATATGAAAAATGGTTAGAGAAACAATATGTTATTATATTAAAGTGACTGAATGTTTTAAATAGAAAATTGAATGAGACGTAAGATTTGGTTAGGAAATGGAAAGAGTTTACTTGCATGGATTTGTGTCGATTTAAAAGTAAATTAAGAAGTTGTTTTATTGATGAGGCAATCAATTATGTTATTTATTAATTTCTATTTAGATTAATTGAATCATTGTGATTGGATTATGAAAGAGATATAGATTTAGTATATCCAAAAATAGTATCTTCCTCATGATTATCTTAAAGGATTTAATTCTCTATATTTAGTAAAGGGAAGTAAGTTTAATTATTTTAGATTTTCAATAATGAAAAGGAAAATAGAGGTTATGATTATTTTAGATGATCTAGTTATCGTGTCTTTGACTTGTCAACACTACCTATTGAATGAGTATAGATTTAGGAAATCCAAATATTAGATTTGATTGATGACTTGAATGCTTTTGTTGCTATTTCATCAAGTTGCATTGTGGGTTTTGGGATTTAGTGTTAGTCCTAAATTATAAGTCTTCCAGAAGAACTTAGATGATAAGGGTTGTTGAATCTTTATGTCATCCAATTGTTTTCCCTTGGGTAGTGCATGGCGTCTTTTCAGTTTTACCCGATTTTCATGAACGGGGATGTTTGCACCTCCTTGTTTTAGGAGCCGATTATGGGATCCGTGTCTCCTTGTATGGAGTGACCTTGTTATGTGGTTTCATCTTGTTGCCTCCTATGAAAGGAGTGGACTATGTGTTTGTTGCCTCCAAGATGTTTGGAGTGAGTTCTATTATTTGTATCCTCCTTGTGTTGGAGTGGATTATGATGCCTAGTTGGTATGCACTTGTGGTTCCCTTAGTGGATTGTTTGGGTGTGTGTTGTCCATTGGAAGAGTGGCTTTTGATAGGGGCCGAAGCCCAAAGTGGTAAACTGGGTAACCTTCAGAAGTGAGTTAATCAAGTGATAATTAAATTAATGTACTTAGATGATTAGGATGCAGTTCACATTAATCAAGATAATTTAATCCTCACTCATAGACACAAGGGCTCGTTTAGACTTGGGATGAGTGAGAAAGTCTGGAATGGAAAGATCAACTATCTTGTCCTTGCGAGAGGTAGTTGATTCCGCATGAGTGAGTATGAGTGTCGGGATTCGGTTGAGGCCACCAGGATTACTTGTGTCGAAGCCTATAAAGAATGCCCAGAGGAGATCTCATGACAAACCTTGCGATGACACTCTATCTAGGACAACTGTTGTTAATTGTTTTATATGTATGGTTATGTGAACATATTTGATCTACTTTATGTTTGGAAGCAATGTGACCTATGTGAGTGATGTTGGAGTTGTACTTGATTTGTACTTGTATGGTGATTGAGTTGTACTTGTTAGTTCATTTGTTTGGTTATATCAGTATGAGTCAGTGTGAGTCTGCCTTTGGTTAGAGGTAGTAGAATCTTTGTCCATGTTACTTTGTTACTATCTCCTAGCATGGGGGGTGGGCCTTCGGGTACCACATTGGTTGGGTGGAACATGCACCAAAACCGTTGGGTCCCCATCTATCTTCAGTACTTGGTGGCGAGACATCCAAATGGACAGCTCGCGGTTCTTGTTGTAATTCCTTGCATTGTAATACTTTAACTTGTATAAGTTATTTTATCCCTCTTATGTTTATGAGGTGGAATTTTGTAATTGTAACCTTATGTACTATTGCCTCATTTTGGAAATGAGCGATGTAACTATTGGATTAAGATAATGTTTATGAGATTATACCTTGGTTGATTATCTTATTATGTTATGTGGTATTCTTATGATGTATGAAGTTTATTTCATAAAGTTCATAAGGCTATGGTTTTATGTAATATGTATGTGTGGGTTTAAGTAATCTTAACCTTGTAACTTTAGAGGTTGTTGTTAATTAGTAAGTGAATGTATATGTTAAATGCACTTTATAAAAAAAAATTGGTTCGCTTAAGATGTTAATTGCAACTTCCTTTAGGGTTACTTAGCGGGGCATTACAAGGTTGACCCCCTTATTGTAGCACCCCACTTTGAGGATTTGAATTTGTTTGAATTTGAAAATGAAATATATATAGAGGTTGACCCCTATTGGAGCGCCCAACAAAAAGATGAAGAGATGCATTTAAAAGGAGGTGTTGCATCTATTAATAAAAGATAAGTTGTTTCATGGAGTCACCCCCCTTCGTAAAGGTATTTGAAGAGTTTGTGAAGTCCATTTTGAAAGAAATTATTTCATTGAATATCATTCATCTAAGAGTAGATCTGAAATAAAATTAGAAGTAAATCTAAAGGATTTATAGCAGAAGTATTGAAGACTTGCAAGAGGATTTAGAGCAGAATTATTGCAGACTTGCAAGAGGACTTATAGAAAATTTAAAGAAAACCATAAAGGCAAAAATTATGATGATTATTTTGTATTCATATTATAGAACATATGCAAATATATAAAAGGATTTATGCAGTCTTTAGTGCAAATGTGAAGGAGAATTAAAGACATATTCATAAGTGTGTGTGATGAAAATTTATAAGGAGATGTAAGGAAGATAAAGGGCAGATTTTTATGAAGTAGTGAGCATATTTATGAAGGTGAATTAGAGCAGATCTAAGAATTTTCAAATAATTATCATATTGTTCATTTGGAGGTTGGTGCCTGCTAACCAAGGAGATCGGGAGCTTGGTACCTCTCATTAGAAGATATTGGTGTCTCTTGCTAAGTTGGTGCTCAATTATGGGGATTGGTGTCTCTATTGGGTTTGTGCCTAAAAAATACTTGTAAAAGAAGTAGTTCAATGCCTACAAAGAAGATAAATATATAATCAATATTTTGTCATGGTTTTCTCCTGCAAGGGTTTCCACATAAATCATGTGGTATTCATGTGCTCTTAATTTCTAGATCTTGCATGTGTGTTATTGTTGTGGTTGATTAAGTTTTGAAAAGTAAAAGATCATGTTATTCTAATTTATCCCCCCTCTCAATATAACTATGTGCTCATCAGAGTTTCCTAACACTATGTCAAACCTATTCATCTTCTTATTTTTAATTTTTTAATAAAATTTAGGGTTTCAAAATTCATATTTATTCTCTTCTTTGTATGCATTTCATTTTTATTTTACACTAGATATTGCATTGTGCATTCCTTGTGTTCTATTGTTTCTAGTATCTACAAGCACCTAAAATCACTAAATCTAATATTTTTAGCCATGTACCTAACAAATATAAAGGTTTGAGTTGATTTTGAGCCAATTCACTATTCCAACACCCCTTATACTCACTCCAATGCATTTTTCCTAGGACTCTTATGCCGTTAGACCCATAGGGATGCATTAATTTTGTTCCAATTTAACCTAGAACTTCTTCAACAACTTTATATCGTCATTTATAGAATTTCTTCAATATCTTTACTAGTTCCAAATGTGCATCATCTTATTTATTTTTATCTCTTTTTCCTAGTTAGTTTCATGTTTCTTATTTGTCTTGTCTAGCTTCCCTTCTCAACTCTATCAGATAGGTTGGTGTTGGACTAGCTGGATATGATCTTTCATAAGCATTAATTAATTCTACACTAGAAAAGAAGGAGTTAAAGCACATTTAACCAAAAAAAAATTTTGAGATACCAATGACCATGATGTGATCGGATGTATCAAATTACATCGAATACTTTCATAGATTTATTGGTCAAGTAAATAATCAAGGTTTATTGGGAAACCAAAATCTTTCTTCAAAACAGCCTGATGGTGACTCTACAAGAAGACTTATTCAAGAAGAGTATTCATGTGTTCAAAAAGTGGAATAATTCATAATAATTCTCTTGTTGTTTTCACTCAAGATAAAAAAAAAACCTAAAAAAATAAATATTGGAGAAAGAAAAGGTTTACAAAAAAAAAGATTCTTACAAATTCAAAACCATATTCATCTCAAAAAAATAAAACCTCAACTAAAAAAAATCCTCAAAGTTTGATATCTTAGATTCAATGAATAAGACCAAACTATAGACATCATAGCTTGAATTATTTTAGAATCAACTTGAATAGTTGGAAATGATAATCAAATATTTCAAGGAAGGGGTTAAATTAGCTCAAATTCCACAAACTATAGCTAAATCATCTCTCATCCATTTAAATGAAGTAATGAAGATTTTTAAAAAATAGTATTTCTCTGTATCTTTGTATATAAAGGTTCACTTTAAATAATTATATTCTAGATTTAGAAGTCTTAGGTAATGTCATACCCTTGATCACCATGAATACTTTAGTCTTAACATGCATGAAAACTTGACAAGTGTTATTCTTGGAATCTAGAGTGGAACATTTTGAAGGATATTGTGAACATATTCAAGCGGTCCTTGTGGATTACCCAAAGAAGTAGATTGTAATAATAATACTAGTCACTTATATTCTAGCTAGCTACGAGATACTCTTAGACAATTAGTTTTGTAAAAATTTGGGTGAAAAAATTTAGTTGGATTGGTCTTCTACTATGATTTCAATAGAAGTAAATACTCCTTTCCTTGAATCATATTGTCTCAAAAATTTGTTCAAAAATAACAATATTCAAGAGCTAATATTTTCATAGATTTGGGACCTATATGACAATGATTGTAGAGGAGATTCAAAGCACTAGAAAAATTAGAAAATTTGTTCAAAGAGTTTATAATGAGTCAAAGGACATTGATACCTCCATGGTTATCGATACAGTAGATGATTTTTTTCTTTGCATTTGACAAAAAAAATTGATGCACTGAACAAAAGAAAGGTTAGATGAACAACAAGATCTCTTATTTGAAGATAATGTAGCTCTTGAAGCTTATATTATGTCAAATTTATGTGTAAAATATTTATTACTAGAACTAGATGTTTTGTGCAACACATTGAGAGCAGATCAATCATTGAAGATATAGTTAACTTATTTTCACCCTAAACACCAACATCTCACATTATCATTGACGAATAATTAGTGAATGAGAATTGGATGCTTATTGATGGACTAATGAGGGGGGTGGATATAAAAAAGGTAATATAGATGGATATATTATACTAGGAAGGTATGTTGATTAAAGATGAAGGAAAAATCTCAAAATAAATGTACATGAATGAGAAAATAATTATTATTGGGGAAAACTAGCTTCTCCAAAACCCACCACCCTGTGTAGATGATCTAATATTGGAAATGAGATGCATACATGGGATGACAATGTTCCTACTCTTTTCAAATGAGAAGATGATGGATGGCTAGATATCTCAATAGTAGAAGATACGTTTAATCACTTTTTAAAGTAAATATGTTGATGACAAGTGTACTTTTATATAGATGATTGTTCTAATCTAGACTCATATTTAGAATTTACCAACACAAATAGTAAAGGAAGTCAAGGATAAAATTCATCACCAATTCCAAGTGTGGAGTGGGAGAGATGAGAGGATAGCATATATTTAATAGATTCAACATGTTTTAGACCCTAGTATAGTAAATGATCATGATTGAATTCAAGCCAATAATGAGAGAAGATAATTAAATCAATATTGTAAATATCACTCTTCCAATGGATGTAATACAACAATAGGATCTCCCTAGATACCTCAAAAAAGAAGCACAATATCTACAACTTGAAATATTTCCATATGGATGAATATTTTTGGCAACCAATAAATATCACACTATTTGTCATGAGTTTCTCATTGAACGATCATGTGTACATGCCTTAGCCTTGGTGTTTTATAAAAATTGCATGGTGGTTTTCAAGGAAAGAGCTAATGATGGAACCCTAACTTCATTGATGGGATTGTTATTCTCTCATGTTGTCAATGGTTTATTCTATCCAATGAGTTTCCCTTCTATCAATAGGTGGGAAAGTAGTATTTTTATTAGGTTCATTATGTCATAATGTATGTCCCCGTAAAGTGTTGTGGTTAATTATTGTTTCATTTTAGGTTTTTCTTTAGGTTTAATTTATTTCAAGTTATATTTGTCCAGCAAATAAGACAATGGTCATTTTTTGTCCTAAGATTTTGAAGTTCTCCTATGGACAAAGTATGACATGTAGTCCCTATAAAGATTCACTATTAGTACCCATGTTGGTACCCCTACAAGAATTTTTCCATAGTCAAATTCTTAGTCACCGTCCATAGTATTTATCATGATTAGTTAGTGTTAGTTGAATTATTATTATTCTTGTCAATGTGCCAATTTATCAGGTGATGGATTTGTTTGTATGCTAAAAATATTTTGCAAATTGAACATGAATAAGGAATGGTTTAATGATGAGTCAATATTTCAAAGATTGAAAGCTATTAAGTGAAATAAAAGATAATAGATTGACAAAAACTAGAAAGTGAGGACAAGGTTGGAGAATATTTTACAATGTCTTGACACTTCATCCAAGAAAGACAAGAATGAACATAAGAAAATGCATAATGTGAGTAACAATGCCATAATGGAAAGATGTTCAAACTATAATTTCAATCTAAAATAAAGATAACGAGAAAATGCATTCAACTAAGAGACTTTTGTATTTTTCTATTAGCAATACCAATATAAAACTCTTATTTAATTTGGCACAAGAAAATTGTGATGAAGGAAAAAAAAAGATACTACCATTTTCATTGGCAAAGTTAGATAGAAACTATGCCAAAGTTTTAGTGCTTAAGGTATCCACCCCAAGTTTTAAAGATGAAGCAAGGGTAAGTGTGTTTTACTTTTCCAATGGCACTGCCAAGTCAAAATGGTGACTAGATGGTGAATTCATCCCAAAAGTGTGACTAGCAAAGAAGAACTTGAAGTTTTGAGTGACAATTTTCTATTGGCATTGCTAGTCCACAACTATGATTCATGGGTTACCATCTAGTAAAAACATGACCAATATAAGATACATTAAAGTGAAAGGAAAACCATTTTATTTCAATAGAAATGTCATATTATAAAATCACAATTCTAATGGTAGAAGTATAGAAAAACTACAATCAAGTTTTAAGTGAATGAAAGAAGACAATTTTTGGCATGCTTTTTTAGTGGCACAACCACTACTAAAATCTACCAAACTTCATTTAGTTCACCGACCCTAAAATGGAAATATAAATTTTAATTTTTCAAGTAAAAAATTTAAACCATACATAGCGCCATTATCCCAAAAACCAATTTTAAAAATAAAGCAAGAGTTAACACATGGAAATCCTATTTAAACAAGCTCACAATCATTCCAAAACACAAACAAGTAAAGATTATACTATCTACAATCATAAAATACTCTAATTTTTATAGATTCTATAAGATTCTATATTATTGTATTTTTCAAGTCTAACTTTTGGTGTCAAGGTTGAAATTTCATGAAGGGAAACCATCACAAAGAATTTCCAAGCACCTATATCAACTAGGCACTCAAATCATTCAATTGGTTATTGTTGTTAAATCAAAATTACTCTTTCAAATTTTTGATTTCCCAAAAAATAACAAGGTCCCATTTTATACCACATTGAACTTGCGATGGCTCTGGTGATTTCCAATGCACGGGCTTTTTCAAACTGGTCCTAGCGGGCACTCCCTTCAGCCTCCTGCGGTTGTGGATTCTCCGAGCGGGTGTGGTGGTCGACACACTATTGTTGCAGTTGATGCAGTTGCTTCGGTCGATGCTCTTTCGGGTTCCCTGTTGCTGCAGGCTACTCTTATCGTGGGTGTTGGTGTGGACGGCTCTTCCTCTACCGGTTTGCCCGATGGGTGTATGGTTGGAGTTGCCTTTCAGGATGTCTCTATTGTGGGTAGGGCTATGACTACTCTGTGTTCTGGTGATGGGGGTTGTGTCGGGACTCCTTTGGGGGATGGTGTGCCTGGTGTGGGGTATGTCCCCTATGTTCCCTTGATGTCGATTGCTCCTTCCTCTGGTGCCCCTACGGGTCGAAAGTCCTTCGTTGAGGCAGTTTCTAAGTTTGGCTCTTGGGCTGCTCCCTCTAAGGTTTGTCCTTTACCTTGTGCTTGGGCTTCCCCTATGGTGGTTTGTGGTCCGGAAGTTGCAAAAAATGAAGAGTATTATTTGAGGAAGGGTGCGATTTGTAGATTTAATGGACTGTGGCCCTCTCTTCCAGATCTCCATGAGTGGGTTTCTATTTCTTGGAAACCCATGGTCTCAAGACGGATTGAGCTCTACCCCAGTGCTCGAGGGTTTTTCTTTGTCACTTTCTCCTCCCCTGTTGATCAAGACTGTGTGTTGGATAGGGGTTGGATGTGGGGTGTCCATTCCTTGTCCATTAGGCCTTGGTCGCGTTCCTTCAACCCGCTTACTGAGTCGCTGAATATCAGACCTGTTTGGGTCTGTCTCCCGAACCTCCCTCTCCAGGTTTGGGAGTTGTCCTGTTTTGAAGCTATTGGCAACTCCATTAGACACTTCCTCAAGGTGGACTCTACTTCTCGTGATCTGGGGCACACTACGGTGGCACATATTTTGGTTGATTTGGATATTTCCAAACCCCTCCATGGTGATGTGGTTCTGATGGTGTTGGACAGACCTTGGTCACAACTGTTGGACTATGAGGGCCTCCCCTTTCGTTGTAGGAGGTGTTTTTCGACTGGTCATTTGGCCTCGAGTTGTCATCTTGCTTGTTGGAAGGGTGCTGCTACTTGGTGGAAAAATGCTCTATCGAATCACCTCATTGTTGATGCTCCCTCTCCGGACTCCTCAGACTCTTCTGATGATTCCTCTGAAGATGACGATCTTCCTATCCCTCTTCTGGTGGTTGAGCCTCCCCTGGCTCTTGTTTTGGCTGCTACTGCTGGTCATTCTATGTTGCCCCAATTTGTTGTTGTTGTGTAGTCGTCTCCTCTTTTCGACTCGGTTGGTTCGTTGATCTCTCTGGTCCCCTCTCCTTCGCTGTCGATGCTCACAATGTGGGGTGGCTCCTCGCCCATGGTGGCTATTGGTGATCCTCTCCCCTCGCCCTGCTCGGTGGTTGTTCCCAAGCCTTCTTGGTCGGTCGTATTGAGAAAGAAGAAGGGACTACCCAAACTCGAGGTTTCTCTACGACCTCGTGTTCAAGTTGTGGGCTTGGTCCCCTCTTGTTCCTAGTCTTTTCTTTTATGTCTCCTTGTCTCTACAACTGTCGGTCAGCTGTTTCTGGTTGTTTCTCTAGTTCAATTTTGTTTTGAACTATGTTGTCCTTTGGCCCTTTGGGCCCTTTGTGAAGGGTCTGGCACCCTGTAAATCTTGCTTAACTTTTCAAAAACAAGGTCCCATTTTTTATTTTTTCATATTTCAAGCCATGGCGAGCAAGAAGTTGATTTTAAAGATGGGAGTTACATAAAGACATTGTGGAGTCTAAAACACACTTACCAAATAGATATTATCAAGTCAAAGATGCCATATTGAATATCCTCAACTTAAAGATAGACAAAAGAGTTAAGAGTTGGGAGCAACTTAGCTATCAAACTAGTACAAATTTTTATTTTAGCTACATCTTTTCCCATCACTATTCAATCCCTTGAATTCTTGACAACATGTGCACACCACTACGATCCTAGCACTAGAACGATCCTATTTCTTACAATAAAGTAATTTATACATTGGATGCTAAAACCCTTGAATCCACATTTGGATTACATCTCTATGAATAGATAATTAATTAATCTACAAGAATGCAAACTTTAGTGGGATAAAATAAACAAGAATGTCAAAAATAAATTGCATAGAAGTAGCTCAACAAGACCAACAAGGCATCCCACTTGTCAATATTGTTCTAAAGTGATTTCAAAGAACTCAGTCTAATGATCACCAAGCTCAACAAGGTAACAAGCCAAGTGGAAGCAAGGACTTTTAAAAAATTGATGTTTTATATTTTCAACCTTGTTTGTGATGGAAGAAAGTACATGGATTGAACTCATTTAATCAACAATTCTCTTCATATTCAATTTACAATGCTCTCTAACACTAGATCTTCCTACATGGTTTCTTATCACATTTTTTATTACAACCAAATGCTTCTACAATGTTAGAGAGTATTCAAGTGAATGGACATGTTTTCCTAAAGTATCAACAACTAGATTATCAAGAAAAGATGGAACATTTCAAAAGGGTTAGTGACATCTTTAACATACTACTGATAAGGGACTTGGATAGTGAAAATCATGTCCAAATTATTTTATTAAGAATGGTTATCATGGAGTGGTTTGATTGGTTCATTCAATACCTTCACCTACATCAAAGTTTGTGGATATGATTATTATCCCTATAAAGCTTCAATAGTATCCAAATAATTAGATTCCTTTGATAAAATATTGTAGGTAGTAATCAATTACACATGAACATTGTGGAAAGAGAAACGAGCTAAGAGTTTATTTTTCTATTCAAATAGGGCCATATATGTGTGTGACTGGCATTGATTACAAGAACTTGGTTTTCAAATTGACCACTTTCAACCTTAAATTTTACCACAAATTTAGATGTTTTGACTCCAAAGGATATAATGGGAAAAAGACTTGGGTCCAATTATGCACATGCACCTAAGTTGAAAACCTTTGTGTGAACTACCTTGATAAGTATGAAGCGCAAAGGAGAAAACATAGTAGGATGACCTTATCAACTAAGGGAGTTCGCATATGAGGAATTGGATTGGTCAATTCACATGAAGATCTCTTATCCTCATGATTCATTCAAGTTAATAGAAAATATTCAAACATTATCTTTAGTAGATTAGTTAATCAAAGATAGAATCATCTATTACTAGATGAATAGAACAATCAAGGATATGTCTAAAGGATTCTTGCAAAGGAAATTAGTTGAACAAACATGGGTAGTGCCACAAAGAAAAAGATCAAGGCTACTAGAACGAAATAAAGAGGTGGCTCCTAGAAATTTAGAGGTTGGAGTTTATAATTAGAAAACAAAGATGTAAGTGTCAAGTGAGGTTGTGGGAAGCTCAAAGCCAAAGAAGTTGAAGTTAGTTCTTAAAAAATTGTGAAATCCCCTTCACTAATTCACATCAACAATTCTCCAATTATTGAGACAATAGTAGTAAATCTTCCAATAAAAATTCTAATAAAAATTCTCAAAGTTTTGAAGTCTCCTATTTATACATTTCCAACTCCAAAAATTCAGCCAAGTGAATAAAATAAAATCATCGAGACAAAAATTGCAATGCTAAGGCCAAGTATAATTAATGGGGAATGGATCTAGAAAAGCTTGAATAAGAATAATAGTGGTTGCACCACCACTTAACATGAACGAAGTTGCTAATATAATTTCAAAGGAAAAGATCAATAAAGTCAAAAGATAAACAATAATTAAGAAAAATGAGGAAGAACATAATATTGTTGAAATCGCCATTCTTTCTATGTGGATAAAAATGCCTTGATTTTCAATTCTTAGAGACTGATTTAGAACCAATGAATGAGAGAGATAATGTTGATTTGTTATATTTTGCCTACAAATAAAAAAGAAATGGAAAAAGATGACAATGTAAAGGTAAAATTAAATTCAAAAAATATGGAGACCATAGCTTACATTGCTCATCTTGTGAAATTGATTTTAGAGTAGAGAACAAGTTCACCACCAAGATTGAATGAGGGACCTCAAAGGTAATAATTTAGCAATAGAATGGGAATGTTCGTGAAGATGGCACAAGAACAATTGATAATTTATTTAATTTGTTGAAAGAGCTCCAAGTTACCATTCAATAATCTATTGAATTAGAATGTTTTAAATTTGCTAGTATTTCCCCATGTAGTGGCATGAGCCAATGATTTTTTTGTGAGAAGATTTTATTAGATTAATAGTGATAGTTAATTGTGAAAGTTATTAAATTCTAAAGTGGATAGCTAATTGCCAAAGTGTTATCTAAGTTGTATGAGCATGCTCTGAAGATTATTAAAGAGAGCATAAAGGTTAAAATATATGAAATTGAATAATATATATTTTTACACTTCTACCATCCACATTTTCAATAGCTAATCAACCCAATTGAGAGGATCGGCTTTTAATATCAACAATATAGACGAATTGATGAAAGATTGTAGTCAAAATTGTCACATACATAGATAAGTATTCTAAGTACCATTTGATATTGTTTATAAATAATAGAAGCTTTGTACAACAATTGGCTAGAGAAGAATCACAATGAAAGACTTATGAAATTGAAGAGTTCATATATCATGTTTGATTAGCAAGGGAAAAATAATGCACCAACCCCTAAGTCTCCAAAACATTTAGAGAATTTAAATTCAGATATTAGAATACAAATAGATGATTCATAGTCATTTTTAGAATATTATTTTTGGAGCCATGCAATGTTATTCTATATTTCTTTTATAATCTAATTATTTTATTCTATTAGTTTAGAACGTAGGAATAAAATTTTCTTAAAACAAGAGAGTATTTTGGGAATATTTTATTCTTATTTTCTCTGTAAACCTTCCTCTTGAGAAGTTATAAGTGCCCTAAATACATATTGGAATAAAAAAAATTACAAGCAAAGGAAACCATTTAGGGTTAAAGTTTGTCTATTCTATTGAGATTTAAGAAGTTAGCATATGGAAATATTGTATTTAAATTTGCTTTAACACTTGTTCTCTCTTCTTAATTGGTAGCTTTGCATGCTTTTAAGGAATTGATGCTTTCAATCTTGCATTGTATTTTATATTGTTTATAAAATATTTATGTCAAATCAATCATGTTATCAATACTAATTCATTGGTCTTTCTTTAAGCAATGAATAGTATTTGTTTCTACTTCATATTGTTATTCAACCCCTCATGGTGAGACTATAACTTTGTAACTCTCCAAGATCAAAAAGATAGGTTTAGATTTCTTTCAACATTTTATTTAGATGTGCAAAATCTCCAAAAGAATAAATTGTGTAGCATGCACAAATAAAAATCTAATTTATTTATTTTCAGTTTTATGAATAGATTAAACCAAGGTGCTTCCCATACAAATTTGACAAGACGATTTCCTCGCATTGTTTAAATTTAAGTTATCCTAAAAATGATAAAGTAAAATATTAACACAATCATTTCTTCTTACACCATAGCTAGTTGTTGCACTAATCAATAATATTAGGCATTATTGTGATGAATATATGGTGTTCTTTATTAACATGTTGAGTCAATCTAGGAACTTGAACCACAAAGTTTGCTCTGAAAATGAAAACAAAAAAATTAAGTACATCTATGCATACACCCAATATTCTTTTTCCCTTATTTAAGGCATGTTAAAACAAGATAAATTTATATTGTAGTGAAACAAAATTCTCAAACGAAAAATATCGTTGGCAATTATCACAAAAAAGGGACCCTCAAAGCATGAGCACCTTCTAAGTAATGTTACTACTAGAGAGGAAGATCTAGCACATCAACCTTGGGATTTACCTCAAAGTCCATTTACATACTAAGATTATATCGCATGGTATACCTTCTAAAACTTGCCTCACGCATGGGATAGACACACTATATGCTTTCAAGATGCAGCCATAGTAGCCACTGTCCAACAAATGCTTTCAAGATGCAAAATAAGATCTACAATGAGATAATTCAATGAATAATCACATTTCGAGTTGCCATTTGATCAAAGCAAATAACCTTACAGCACACCTGCAAGCACAAGAGTCACCGCTCCATAAAATATAGATCCATTGAGGCATCTAGAAACCAAAAGAAGTGGATTGCACATGCAAATCCATAACGGTAGAAGAATTACCTCTCCAAAGGATGTGAAAATCAGTCCTTTTAATATGAAAATATGATCGATTACAAAATAAGGGATAGAACCCATGAAAGAGTACAACATACCTGAAATCATACTAGTATTCCATCCATTGTATCACAAAATTGTGTTATTCAGTTGCCACCAATAAACAGAAATTCAAAAGGTTGCTTGTGGAGCAAGCTACCATGAGCCTAACATATTTAGAAATGTTGAAAATAGGTAGCTTGAGAAGCAGCCCCTCGCTCAAGCCTAACCCTACACATAATATGGACCTGAAAAAAACTAGCTCATTGACATTACAATATATAATACATTGTGTCACTTATACACAAACTATGATTTTTATCTGGTTTATTAATTGAGTCTCCGAATTCAAATTGATGTTTCATTGTGGACTCAATAGGAGGCATTAAAAAATTTCACTCCACAATACTTCCCGATAAATTAGGCTGAATAAGTGACATAATTTTCTGATCTCGCAAGAGTATGCTTTAAAGACGCCAGATAAGACTAATTATGAGAAATCTCGAAGATTAATTATGTTTCAAGTTTCCGAATGACAAAAGCTAATAATCCTTTAAAATCAATACAATTGTGGAATCCATTATTGAACCAAAATCATTTATTTAAATATTTTTGAAGTTCAAATTTATAAATGATAATATGGATATTGTACAATTTCCTATTAACACATTGAATCATTTCGACAAGACATCCAATGTCGAAGGAGGTCAACATTTTTATTGCAAACAGGGAGTTTCAAGTTCATGCATGGGTACTTATAACCACTTGGATTGTGATTGCTGGTTTATTAGGTTCAGCTACTCTGGCTGTTCAAGATCAAAAAATCATTCTAGCTGCAGCTCAAAATTTTGTGGAATATGTTCTTGAATTTGTTCAGGACTTGTCAGTGGGCCCGTCAGTGGGCCCATGGTCTACTGGTGAAGTTGAATGGTTCTAAATGAGCCCACCAAGGATCAATTCTTGCTGACTCCAAAGCCCTGACACCATAAGAAATGAGACCAGTATCATACCCCAGGTGACTGACGGAATGGATACCCTCAGTCCTTGGCTCTCAGCTGAAGAGATTTCAACCCAAGGCCCATGCTTCTGTATCAAGGAGCTAAATGATTCTGTGAGTTCGATATAAAACCCTCCAACAACTAAAAAATTGTTCAAGAATTGGCTAGAACTCATATTATCATTGTTCTTTCCCTTATTTCACTGGTTTACAAACAGATAATTTGCGAAGAAACACAAATGCCCCTGCCACAATGGTTACTGAAGGCATACACAGGTAAAAACGCTAAAGCTATGAATAGAGAAATTATTAACCAATTTCACTACTCATTAATATCTGTATAGGAAAACGTGAATATTAAAGACACAGAGTACAGGAATTTTTCTAGAGGACTGATTGTTGTACAATTCCAAGTCACATGTGTGAAATTTTGCACCGGATTTGCATGAGTAACTGATTAGAAATAAGTAACATGATTGTGGATAAATATTTTTTTTGGCCCTGAAAATTCCGGTTGGGACAAAATTAATGTGAATTTGTTTACTTCCAGATGAGCTCAACAAGACACCACTTCCTTGGTATATGATCAAGTGAATATCTTAAAACAATTATATCACCAAAGAACCATATGAATGTTCAATGATATCAGAACTATTGAAGTATAAGAGCTAAGAGCTTTCTTTCCCAACGTGTTCCATGCTCTTGTATCTTAGAGTATGAAGAGCAAGCTTTCATGGCATCCATATGACCAAACTCATCACAATCCAGGACATGTCAACTGAGTGAAAAGAGAATTATGTTTAGTCAAGTTTCTGGTCTTGGTATAACCGACTTCTAATTTTTTTCCCTGAATTTGGATTTTGTAACTTCACCCATGTCCTGATGCAAAAAAAGTTATTCACTGTGATTGCTGGTGCTAACTCCCAGGGTTCTGAAACAAACCACTAGCTCCCAGAATTATTCAAAAGAGATACCTTAATAGACAATGTGATGTGAAATCAGTAAGAAAAATCCTAATCACGAACAACTTGAATGTCACTGGCCAGGTAGGATATTATCTACATGCAACCTAAAAGGCAATGGCCGAGCAACTAGCCCATCAGGAAGCCAACCTACTGTTGTTGCATTTTGTTGGAGAGCATCAAATTCTCTCTGCATGTATTCAAGAGACCGCGTTAGTTTTCCCCCAGGCTTACAATCGCTAATGATATTTCTGGATTTGACACCTAAATGCCTTTCAAGCCAATGAAGGTAACAAATTTGGAACATTGCTCTCAACATATCTTGAGGAGAAGCTCCACTCTTAAGCATAACCTGAGTACAAAAAAACCATCTGATTCAATTGCAACCCACTTGTTCTTTAACTTATCAGATAATACCAATTAACTTCAACAAACTTCAAGCAGAAGAAAACCAAGTTAGGATCCTAGCACTTACATCAAATTTACCACCATTTTCAGCTAAAAGATACTTTTCATTTTGGTATAGATCAAATAGAGCATCTGCTTCCCCCTTGCTATGTATGACATTATTGAACTTAGATCCCAATTGCAGTTTTGCATCGATTTCTTCTGCTGCCTTCTTTGTTTCTGGGGAAAGTACCTGACTTGATATCTGAAACTGAGATGTTATAAAATGTCAAAAAAGAGATAAAGAATATAAAACTATAAATTGCAGAGCCACAACATCCAGGGAAGATCAAAATGTGAAAATTACACTTTAAAAAGGAACAGATGTCCTCAAGATAAGTCTCGTTTGAGAAAATTAAATCAAAGTCAAAAGTTTAAAAGCAATCAAGATGGCCGGGCATCTCTATGTGGACCCTGTTCTCAGTTTTAATAGATATCCATATAATGTGTTAGCATAGAAACATCGAATGCACTAACTGATCCATCATAGATAGAGGTTATGGATAGCAACTAGAAAAGTAGAAAATAGAAATCAGTGATTCTACTAGATAGGAACGACAGACATACAAAATTAATATAAAGATGCAAGAGAGAAAAATTGCATTAAAGAGATCACATTTTCATTCCTAAAATTTACTAAGTAAGATTTGAGTTGATAATTATTTACAAATTGTCTCTGTAACATAAGCACATGAGCGAAAGCACAGAACGAGCTAAATAGTAAAACCAGTATCCAAATGAAGAGAAATAATAATCATAAGAGAAGCAATGCTAACAAAACCTTAAATGCAACATAAAGAAATAATGGCACACTCACAGTATAAGAAGAGATTTTACCTTGGGATACCCTTATAAGGGGAAAAAACCCAGCAAAAACAGCACCCACTTATTGTATAAACTCAACCTTCACAATACAATAAGATATTTCTAAAGTATGCTTGACCTTAGTCTATGTGTGAATATTTAATATTTATAGGAATATCACCATAGCAAACTGCTATTACAATCCAATGAGTATAAAACCATAGGCCTAAAAATCCATCTACAATGTGCCACCTGCCACCAGCTTGCAGCCCACTCTCCCTGCAAAAAAAAAAAAACTGAACCCTGGCATAGGAGCCACTAGCCCCCATATCCCCTAACTAGGGACCTGCTCTGGCCCATACTAAGGGGCATAGAAAATGCATAGTATAAACATATCCAAAAATTCTCCCACTTGTTGAATACTTTGCATAGGGGGGCATGCATACATAAATCAGCTGCTAGAGAAGCTATGCACATTGATTTCTTGCATCAAGAAAACTTCTCAGTACTGGCTGACTTGTCATGAGTCACAAACACTCTGCGAGGTATCAAGCTTCTTTAGCTATCCTTTTTGTCTTCAACCATGTCGCTATCAAAATAATATTGCACATCATCATGCTTCATCCAAGCATGATAAGTATGGTCATTTGCTAAACATATGGCACTTTAACTATCACAGTCTATCCTTATAGATTCTGTAAGAAACCAACATCCAAACACATTTGTAAACATACAATGTCCTTGCATGCATAAGTGTCCGTAGTTGAAAGTGCAAAAATTGTCTGCCTCTTGCTCCAACAAATAAAATAAACACAACCACTTGTAGATCTTTGGCAATCAATAACTCAGGTTCAATCTACATAAACAAAGCCTGGTACATCTACTACCTCCTTGGTAGCAAACTACATAATCAGAAGTGTGCTCAAATATTTGAAGACTCTATTTAATGTAGTCTAATGTTCTTTCCCTAGGTTTGACAAATATTTGTTCAAAGTTCTCACTATTTGGACAATGTCTAGTTTGGTACAAACCATCACATACATTAGACTTCCAACAAGAATTGCATAATGAACATGACACCTTTCCTCAATATCATCTTGTGTTTTGGGAAACTATCCTATAGATATCTTTAAAACATGGAGTATACGAACGGTAACAAGTTTGCATCCTTACATTCTAAACTTTTGTGACATAATCTTAACACATGTCCTCTGATCCAACTAGAGTTTACTAGTTAAATGATCCCTTTCAATTTCCATGCCCAAAATAAAATTTTGTAGCACCAAAAATTTTCATATCAAACTGTGATGACAACAGACATTTGACATCCTTGATCATTTCCTTATTATTTCAATTAGCAACATATCAACATATAATATCATGATAGCAAAATGGTCACCGACCTATTTGAAATATACACATTAATTAGCTTTGCTTCGTACAAATTCAAGTCCCAACAAATGAGTATCGAATTTCTAATACCACAACATTGTTGATTGTTCTAGGCCATAAAGAGACTTCTCCAATCTACAAAATAGGTCCTTCAAGACCTCCATGTAAGAAAGTTGTATTCAAATCCATTTGTTCTTCAAAATCAAAAGATAAAACAATAGCTAAAAGAAATCTAATCAAATTTTAACTTACAATAGAGAAAATTTTACCTAAGTTAATTCGCTCTACTTGGGAATATCCCATTGCCACCAAATGAGCTTTGTACTTCTCTACTAACTTTTATATTGAAATTCTTGAACAACCCATTTGCAACCCAATAGGCAACTCGACCAAATCCCATGTTATATTGTTTTCCAAGGCCTCCATTTCCTCATTGATGGCCTTCTTCTAGATTTATTTTCCAAGATCAAGTGCTTCCCCAACAGTTCTAGGATCATCAACAATAGCAGATAAAATAAAGGGAGAACAATAATCAAGTGGACTATACCTTTACGGTTGCCCTTTTTTCTCAAACTAATCTCCTCAAGATTGGGGTATGGGGTTCTTCTTATGGGTCACTTTCTTTTGGTGTTTCATAGTCAAATACAATTTTACATCTTTCAATTCAAATTGCACCTATTTCAACTCATTCTTTCTTGGTTGTTCTTGTTTTGGAGGTTTTCTAACCCTTCTAAAGGTTACATTTTGACTGTGAATAGTCTTATTTACTTTTGAGTTCCCAAACTTGTATCCTTTTATACTATTGCTGTAGCCTGTACCCAATAAAGATAGACTTCTCTGCTTTATAATCCAAATTAGCTCTCTCTTCCTATGAACATGCAAATAAGCATCACAACCCAAAACTCTAAGATGTTGAAGAGACTTTTTCATCAGTCAATGCTTATTGAGGTGTTTTATCAAAAGGGGTTGATATAGGGGATCGATTCATCAATTAAAATGCAATCTTTACTGCTTCTTCCCAGAATTTATGTTCTAAAGTCCTATACCACTAAGCATACTCGAATTTTTTCATCAGCCTCCTATCAGTTCTCTCTGCAACTCCATTCTAATGTGGCATACATGAAGTTGTTTTTTAGCTTGCTATTTCACACTAGAACAAAACTGCTTGAATTCATTTGAGCAGAACTCTTCATCATTGTATGTCCTCAATACCTTCATCCTCTTGGTATAGTTTTTTAAAATAGCCTTGAAATCCTTGATTTACTAAAACCCTCATATTTCTACTTGAAGAAAAACACCCATGTTTTCCTAAATAATCATCTATAAAAGAAAATAAAACAAATATTTTCCTAGTGATGGAATAGGGAGTGATCAAAACTATAAGGTAGGGGGACCAACCACACCAAGGCTCTAGGTCACGGAGAGCTGGGAGCGGAGGGCTGCCCTATCTTACCTCAAGCTAACGGGTATTTTAAGTCAAGGATAGAGAATGAAGAGCACTCTCAAGTGCTTCTATCACTCTACAGATCTGAAAACCTAAACGGGACTAGATGAGTCAGTTTTTGGAATCCAAATTGCACCTCAGATAGCTCTCTGCCTGAGAACGGCAGCACAGGTCAAGGACGACAGTGCAGCACGCTGCCGTCTCTCTAGTGCGCTGGCGTCGTACGACCAAAAAGCGTGAAATATAGTGCGGAAAATGAGAAAACCTACTAACTGTCTACCTAACTAAGTGAAATGAATAAAATGATAAAATACAACAAATAACTATATAAATGGTAAAGAAGGTAGATGAAAGTAAGGGTGACGAAGACCAACTCACTGAGGCTCCAGTTCGCCAGTGAGCTTCACACACACATTCACCTACACACAGCCAAGAGAGGGAAAAATGTTGGGGCTGTATAGGGGTTTGCCTTAGTCAAACCCTTGCTTCGATGTTTCCACCTCCACAGATAGCCAAGAAAGCTACGAAGTAGAAAATGCAATAAAGGAAAGAAGAATATCGAACACTACAAAAGATACAATGCTACTCTATCAAACCACAACAAGAAAGGATAGTGAAGCAATACCATCTCCACCCGAAGGCACTCAAGGCCAATGAAGAGAGAATGCAAGACAACGAACTTGGCAAAGTCGACACGACTACAGCGGTGACCAAGGGAGGTCTCACAAGACTCCAAGCTTGCAGTTTCTATGGTAGCACAACACGTACAAAATGGAGTTGATGGAGCAACAAGCTGTTGTAATGCTCAATGGAATTGTATGAAAATTCAAGTGAATGGCCAAAATTGTGAAGGAGATGAGATAGATTGCTAAAGAAATGAAGTGATAGTGAAAATTATGCATTTGAAGGAAGATTAGGAAGGAAAGAGTCACTTTTGGGTCGGCTGGTCGACACAGAGGCGTTACGCTTCATGTTCAATGGAGAACATAACGTCCCTACGGACACCAGAGGCAGGAATCTGTCAGGGACGGCAGCATGCCGCACAAACATCCGTGCGCCACGCTCACGTCCCCGACAAATATTCCCCCACCGACACACAAGACAAACGCCAAGTGAATGGAAGGCAGGTGAGTGATGTGGAATTTCGCATTCGGGTTTGATTTTCTAAGGTGGAGAGTTGCAAAAGGGGAATTTACACAAGGGGTGCAAATTCGCTCCTATACACAAACACATCGCTATGCACCAACTGTAAAATGTCATATGCAATTATAACACTAACGGAGAACTTTTTCCAATTTTGTTTACCACGTAGACAATGTTCACAAAAATCAAAATCTAGGGAGCAATCAAAAACTCTTTCATCCATACCTTTAGTGTGAAAAGCTTGAAGGCCTTTCCCTCCAATATGTTCTAAACTCTCTTGCCAAAGTATCGTCTTCTCCAAAAGCAACATATGGATTCCAACCTTAGGCACAATTGAGCTATTACATCCATAGCATAGAGATATAGAGAGCAAATAAAATAAAGAGTTTAACTAATGAAATGTAGAAAATAGATTTTTGTAGTTTATATTCATATCACTGATTACATTCGTTGCATTGTACATCTTTCAAACTCAAAGCATTACTTCACATTGCATATCGAATAACTAGATGTTGATAGATGACAAAATTTCAATTACACTATAGCTTTTTACAAAGTCAACCTAAGCAGTTATGCAATTACTTCACATTGCATAACTAATAACTAGGAGCAGCTGCCAATTGCTTTAGCTTGTCATGGCATTCCATGAGACCACATTTCTTAGAGGCATTTTTTCAAACAGTTCACTGCCTTGTCTATGCTACGAAATTTTTCATATATGTCTACCAAAGCATTTTATCAAACAGTTCACTGCCTTGCTGCTATGGCTAAAAGCCTAAAACAGATGCTTTCGAACAATCTATGGATGCTTGGAAAAAATCTATCAAAGAATAATAGTAAGCAATAGCATAGACAAGGCAGTGAACATTTTGAAAAAATGCCTCAAAGAAATGTGGTCTCATGGTGATGGAATGCCATGACAAGCCATAGACAAGGCAGTGAACTGTTTGAAAAGATGCCTCAAAGAAATGTGGTCTCATGGTGATGAAATGCCATGATGAATGCCTATGGTGATGGATTGTCATGGCATTCCATCACCATGAGAACACATTTCTTTGAGGCATCTTTTCAAACAGTTCACTGCCTTGTCTATGGTACGACATTTTTCATACATATCTACCAGAGCATTTTATCAAACAGTTCATTGCCTTGTTGCTATGGCTAAAAGCCTAAAACAGGTGCGCTTTCGAACAAGCTATGGATGCTTGGAAAAAGTCTGTCAAAGCATAATAGTAAGCAATTAAGCAAGGCAGTGAATTGTTTGAAAAAATGCCTCAAAGAAATGTGGTTTCATGGTGATGGAAGGCCATGACAAGCCATAGAGAAGGCAGTGAACTGTTTGAAAAAATGCCTCAAAGAAATGCGGTCTCATGGTGATGGAATGCCATGACAATCATCACCATGAGACCGCATTTCTTTGAGGCATTTTTTCAAACAATTCACTACCTTGTCTATGCTACCACATTTTTCATACATGTCTACCAAAACATTTTGTCAAACAGTTCACTGCCTTGCTGCTATGGCTAAAAGCCTCAAACAAGTGCTTTCGAACAAGCTATGGATGCTTGGAAAAAATTTATCAAAACATAATAGTAAGCAATAGCATAGACAAGGCAATGAACTGCTTGAAAAAATGCCTCGAAGAAATGTGGTCTTATGGTGATGGAATGCCATGACGAATGCCTATGGCTATGGATTGTCATGGCATTCCATCCCCATGAGACCACATTTCTTTGAGGCATTTTTTCAAACAGTTCACTGCCTTGTCTATGCTACGACATTTTTCATACATGTCTACCAAAGCATTTTATCAAATAGTTCGCTGCCTTGCTGCTATGGCTAAAAGCCTAAAACAGGTGCTTTTGAACAAGCTATGGATGCTTGGAAAAAATCTATCAAAGCATAATAGTAAGCAACAAGCTATGGTCTCATTGTTTTTTTTTCGCATGAAAATCAGCACGATTTTATTCGCGTTTTTTTGCCGATTTTGTAGTTTTAAATGGGAAAAAATAGTTGACCAAAATGTCAAAGATTTCTTCAAAAAATCGGGGAAAAAATCGTCCAGCCTGCAGATTTTTTAAAAATCTGCGATTAATCGGGTTTTTTTGCAGATTTATGTTACTATGAATTCTAGCCAACCCTAGAATATGCACAATCCTAGAGAATCCGTTAACCCTTCCATTTTTAAACATCACCTTGACTCTTTCATGTCATATGATCTTATATTATGAGTTGTCTCCCAAGAAGTTATCACCTCTATTACAACTTTTATATACATAAAACCAATCCTTGCGGGGTGTCATATGAAAGGAAGCACTTTAATCAATCAACCATGCATCATGAAATTGGTGTGTACTTGAAGATGCCAAGTACACATCCATGCTTCTTCAATAGATATCTTTGCTTGAGTGGAAAGAGCATAATCACATGCCTTACCTTTTTTAACCTTTTTAAATATGCATTGGTTCTTCAAATGCCCAATTTTACTGTAGTTCCAACTTCCAAAATTTGTTCATAAGTCTTCCTCAAGATTCAAATTTACCTCTAAACTTCAATGCTCTATCCCTTGATTTGTTTATTATTCTCTTTGAAGGACCTCTTACAAACAAGGCATTATTTGTTAGATCCTCCATGAATTTTCGCTTCATTTATTCTAATAAGGAGAATGTGACTAACTCCTCGAGCTTTAATTTAGATGATGTACTACTATTGGCTATAACAAGATTATATCATGTATCAAAGTAATACATTTATTTTCTTCATTTATTTACAATCAACTAAAGCTAATTGACTTACCACAATGTTGAATGCATTCAAATGCTCTACCACAGAGTCACCATCATTCATCTAAGATGTTATAGCCTCTTTCTAAGAAAAAAATTTGTTTACTATGAACTCGATTTCATACAAAGCCCGTCTTATCCCATTATTCCTTAGTGTTGGCTTCTTTTGAGAAATTTAACAATATTAAATATTTATTCATGCATTTATTATACTTTAGATTAAGCTTTACTTGGGTAGAGGACTATTCATGCAAACTGTAACACTCTACTCGTTTTACAGTTTAAAAATGCAACCAACTTCCAAGTTCAACTGAATTTGAACTAACTTGCTTTCCTGCTAGGTTCCCTTTGCAATTTGAACAGAAAAGAAAATCAATTTAAATAAACACATCATATTCAATTTCTCAACTAACTTTTAGAATTCTCATTTCAGCTGAAAGGAAAACAACTAATTGATTCTTATAATTGAAAATACACAAGAACCATAACCACTTTTCTTTGCTTTCATAAGGTAAGAGCAGTAAATATAGCTGTCCTCCTACGGTCTACGGCTTAAGGAGTGGAAAAGCTAACTGCCATAGTTCATCCAGCAAGTAACTAACGAATTTATACATCTAGGGTTCCCATTTAACAAATTAACGAACACAATGCAAAAAATGACTTCTTCATAATCATTACTTGATTTCAAATCTTCCATTTCTGCTGAAAGAGTCAATTAGCTGTCTAACTAATCAACTACAGATTTTACAAATGAACTTTTAACAGAAGTAATTATCAATTTATTGCAGCATTGCAAATAATCTTAATTGACAAATGCGTGTACCTGGAATTATGAGAGAGAGAAAGAGAGTACAATGTGACGTCATCACCATGTCGGATACTTGTACAACTTTATCACTGAGAGAAGGAGAGTTATCATCAGGGGCTTTACCACCCAACCAAAACCTACTGGTCTCCCGAGTTTTTTCAACTGAAAAACCCGCCCTTCGCAAGGGTAATCAACAAGGATCAAATTATCATCATGCCATTCTGAGCCTGGTGTCTTGAACCTATACCGCTGGTCGATCCCTCCTCTGTAGGTACCTCCTAACTAAAAGGATCATTCTGACCAGAAGTATATCTGGTTCATGATAGCTGACCAATGTCCAACTGACATCACACCTTGGCCAAGGATTTTTTTAATATTTCTGGCACTCCTGTGCCGATATTGCTGGCACTCCTATGCCGTCAGCACCCTCACCCTTGCTCGACAAGATAATACTTATCCCAAGGTTTAATTTTCCCTATAACAGGATTGGTTATCCCTTTCTTTTAGGTTAGGGTTAAATCTTAACCATAGGGTTTTATATTACAATGTCATGTATTCGATTCTTTCTTCTTGAATCAAGGTTTAGCGACTTATGTCAGACATATTAAGAGAATCTTGGCTCATTGTCAATTCATATCTTTAAAGACATTTGGTTTACTACCATTTATAGAGTAAGAGATGAAACTTGACCTTCAAGAAGGTCTCAACAGATTAACATTACAACGACTTAGTTCTCATTAAATCTCCTCTTTTACGAATGTTATTTTACATAGAGCACAAACATGCTGATAGGCATATTCGATTTTAAGGGTCTTTCAGATCTTAACATTTTAACTTCATAGTCTGTGTCACAAAGACTTGGACATTATACATCCCCTAAAGGACTCGCTGAGCAAGGTATTGCATTGAACCAGTTTTGGAATTGGAGAGAGAGAAGAGAAGAATTCGGCTCAAACAGGCTAAGTAAGCTTTTCATAATATTTTATATAGTTCTCTTCTATTCTAGATTCTAGAAGTATGTCTTGATAGAGACAATTCTCATACGTGATATTAACAGAATTATATGTTATGGATCAAATTCCTGTTAAGACCCTACTACAGTATAAATAAAAAAAACAAGAATTTAATATCGTTCATTTCTTTTCCCAAAGTATTAAAGATCAATAAGAAGGAAGACCTTTGTTGTAGATTTTTACCCAAACAAGAAATTTAAACATGCCTGAAAATATGACGATCTGAGTCTCGAAGGAATCCCATTTTCTTTTTCTTCTAAATAGCAAATCCAAGTGACGAGCTCCTAGAAAACCCAAGTGGTTTAGGAATTGTAGAGGCAGCTACTCAAAATCCAACTAGCACCACCGGAATAGGACTCAACTCCTCCTCCTAAAAGCTCGCTCACAGGTTCATCAACATCCAATGTCTTTAGAGACTACTAGCGGAATCAGAGATGAGACAATACGGAAAAGGAGGAAAAGAATCCAGACGTGAAGAAACGGATGCTAAGAAAGGTTATCAAAAACTTAAGATCTTGCCAATGAATAATCAAGTTTGTTGCCGCCTACCTTCGTCTCAAGATAGAAAGAGCAGAAAAGAGAGTTCCCCGGATAGCTAGACAAGCTAAGAGAGTCGCTAATCCCCCGCAAGACCTCCCAATAATCCTTTTTCCGATAGAACGACTCCCATCTCCATGAAGCCGATGGCGTTTTTCTTTTTCCAAGAAAACCCCCGCCCCTCCCTCGAGTAGAAGCAATGAACAGCCCTCATAAACCTTTGATCCCCGATTTCCAAGAGCCGCCGCAACTGCCTAGCTTCCATCTCAGCCGGTTCCACTCCAAGCACAATCGGGAGATGGCGAAAAAAATTATTCCCTTTCCTTCCACCGACGACTTCAGCTATTATTTTATTATTTTTTAATCTTTAAGTCTTTCTTATATTTCATAAATTATAGCTATTGTTGTTAATTTAATATTTTATTATGCATTTAAATATAATCTCATGAACACATTCGATTTCATGTGAACAAGAAATTCACTTGCAAATAAAAGGATCGTTAACTATAGTTACGATAAAGGAAACATCTATTCAATTCACAATCACATTCACATGAAGACAGTTACTTGCAACTAACTTTGCATTCAAAATACATAACCAAATTCATAGTCTCAATGTAAGGGATGTAACACAAACTTTGCTTGTCCTATTGGGAGCACAAGGTGTCACCATATTGCATGGGAGTTATAGTTCTTTTATTTGGATAACTCATTCATTTGGAGGGTGAGTTATCATCCTCCTCCCCTTATATTTGTTGCATTTACTCTTAACACTCTTAATGAATAGAATAGCCATTATTTGTTCATTTGAATCTCTTTCTTTCTTTTGAGCAAGAAGGTTATGTGAATTAGTTTGAAGGCATTTTGGTCTTGGGTGTATAGCATAAGTAAATTTTCATTGTTGTCCAATGTCATACCTAAGGCTCTTTTCCTAACACAACAACCCATGGATTTTATCAGCAATGAGCTTTGTGGCCAATATTGATTTGAATGACACTCTCTAAAGTGTTTTTCGACTTTTGGGGTGTTCTCCAAACTTCTTGGAGAGCACATCTATTTATAGTAAGTCAGCAAAATTGGCTCCTATCATTCTCCTATTGCCTCAGTATCATATTGGCATGGTCAAATTTGGATTCCGATGTGTTTCGGGATTTTTTGCAACTTGGGGTGGAATAATTTAATTATTCACTTAAGTTATAATGTTTTATTATTATTTTTGATAACTTAAGTGTAATAGCTTTTTGAAAAGGTATTTTAATTCCCCATTTGGATGCCTAGGAGGAATAAGGGGTCTTTGCACATAAAAAAGGTTTTATTTATTTTAAAAAGGGAATTTGATGGAAAAGTGAATTAATTAATTTTCAATTGAAGTTTTTCCCTCCCAAATCCTATATAAGGAGGCTTTGGGGCTCATTGGTGGGCATGTTGAAGAATGATAACATTATGCTTTGGGAATGGCTTTAGTTCTCTACAATCTTTGAGGACATAATCCCTCGTAGATTTCTAGTTTCAGAATTGCAAGATATTCCCTAGCTAGACTGGTATGATTCCAACCAGGTGTCACCATTGGAGCTGATTGAAGTTTTCACTTTTGACTTTCTAGTATGAATACTTGACAGTGTTTTAGTTTGCAAATTTTTGGAGTGTTGATCTAAGTTTTGTTGATGATGATGAAGAGCACTTAGTTATACTAAGAGGGGCAGGGGTGGGGAGGAGTGAATCAGTATAACAACAATCTTTTACTTTTCAAACTTTAAGAAACCATAGTAGTAATACTTCACAATCTAATCATCCACAACAATAACAAACATACAAGATCTAGCAATAAGGAACACACGATTTATGTGGAAACTTGCGGGAGAAAACCACGACAAAATATTGCATATATAGATCTTGTAGGCACCAACCTACTTCATTTACAAAGTTTATTTTGTAGGCACCAACCCACAGGAGACACCAATCCCCACCACTGAGCACCAACTCAACAAGAGACACCAATCTCTTCAAATGAGAGGCACCAACCTCTTGATCTCCTTAATTCAAAGGCACCAACCTTCGAATGAACAATATAATAATTTATTTGAAACTTCTTTGATTTGCCCTAATTCAACTTCATACATCTACTCAATACTCCACCAAAATCTGCCTTTCAGAGTTTTCAAAGATCATTCATAAATTCAGCCATAAAACTCATATGGATCTACTCACATATCAATGCAATTAGTTTTCCACAATCCATATGAAATAGTTTGTGTGCTTCTGGATTCGATTGTGTTGGAAGCACAAAAACTACTCACATATCTTCAAAAATCTGCACTTATGTGCCTTTCAAATCTGCTATTTATATGAATGCTATTCAAAGAATTGCTTGCCTAAAAATGATCTTCACAATCATTTTAAATATTCTTACCAAGAGAGGCGGCTTTTCGAAGCAACACATACATTGCAAATGGATGCAACTCCTTTTAAATGTATCCTTTCATCTCAACCTTGGGCGCTTCAATAGGGGTCGGCCCCTATTTTTAATTTATTTTATTTTATTCTTTTTCAATAATAAACCTCTATAAATGGGGCGCAACACTTGAGAGGGTCGGCCCTCTTCATAAAAATCAATTCACAATTTTTATTTTATTTCTTTTACTTCCCCAAGAGGGGCGCCAACCAAGGGGGGACACATTTATTTCATTTTGAATTTTACTCCTAAGCATGGCCACCAACACTCAATCACGAACTCCTTCCTCGACCTTTGACATCAATGACAATAATTTTCCAACAGATGATTGAAGCTTCTTACTTGAGCAACTAAATTGACTGTATGTTGGTCGTACCATTGGTAGACATTTCTAGATAGTAAAACTCCTTAATTTATTATTTGTTGAGTTAAGTCAAACTTCTTAGCAAGCCATACAAATGGGAGTTAGCAATTGAGTTTGTAGAGGTTGTACTTGTTATATGCACAAATACTAAAAGGGTGGGGGGGGGGTGAATCAATATTTACTACTTTTTACTTTAAATCATTGCATTCATAAAACTATGAAACATAATCATTGGTAATGCAAGTAATGAACGCATCCACACAAGAGAACACTAGATTTACATGGAAACCCAAAAGGGAAAAACCACAATGAGAAAAGCTGCTTGGAGATACTGTTCAAATCCAACCTCACAAAATAATATAGAACTTACAATGATTTTGCAGGCACCAACCCACAAGAATTACAACCCTTAAGGGAGACACCAATCCCCTTGAATTCTAATTTGCAAGCACCAACCAACAAGAAACACCAATCCCCTATGATCGAGCTACAACACAATCATTGAGCAACAACTCAAATTAAGAGGTTTCAACCTCACATTACAAAAGAAAATACAGATCTTTCACACAGCCTGCTCTACATTAACAGGTGAATGCATCTTATGATGATCTCTCAATTTTACTCAACTCACTTGACATCTCTTCTCTACTCGCAGATCATGTTACATATACATTTCACAAAAATATTCACACATTCCATCATATTAACAATATCTCATGTCGGCCTAGAACCCTATAACACCATCTGTAATTAGCCATGTCATCCAAGGATAAACCTTAATTTGAAATGATATGAAATGTGTAGATGACCTAATCCTAAATCAAATGCGTTACCACCGATGTAAGATAACATCATGCGCTTCCTTCCATTTTCTTAACTGGTCCTATTTCATCTTTATGCACTTCCTCCAGTTGGTGCATTCTTCCCTTCACTAGTGTAAACACATAGACATTGTACACAGTAAACCAACAAACATAGACTACACTCTATTACTTCTATCTTGAAGCTTTGTAACTCAAATATGTTGAAACGTGAGACTAAAATACTTCATGTGTACCCTTAGTTAACTTCCAAACCGCAAGCCAAAATAATCAACAACAATAGAATGCAATTGTTAGAATATTATATTCTTATACTGTATAATGGTCAATTAATGCTACAGTAGTTAATAGTTGAGGTAGTTAGACATCTTAAATGTTTGCAGTCATCTACCTCTATAAATTGTAATCTACTCTCTTTGTTAATTCAAGCAATATTTAGCCAACATTGTTTCATGGTATTAGAGCCAGAATATTAAAAATTTGTTTTTTTTTTAAATTTCTTTTGAAATTTTTTAGTTTTTTGAAAAACATTTTTTTCTAAAAGAAATTTGTGGCTCTTTGATCAAGGCTTTCACTTTGTTTTTCTGTGAGTTCTACTCACTGAAAATCGCGTTTTGTTTCATGGCATTATTCTAAAAATCGAGGGCTTCTTTCAAAACGCGTTTTTCTTTGCTGGGCGTGTTTTTTCTGCAACCTGGGCGTGTTTTCTCTTGCCAAGGTCGACGTTTTTGGAAGATTTTTGAAGACGCGTTTTCCTCCAGTTGCTAGGCATCGTGGTTTACAAACCTAGGCGTCATTTTTTGGCCGCGCGACTTCAAAAGGACACATTTTTCATGCCTGTGCACAACCTGCGTTTTTTCAACCATTCTTCTAACCACGATTTGCTTCTCCTAGGCGCATGTTTTTAGTCTGCATTTGGACGTGATTTTTCGTCCATATTTGGCCGCGCTTCTCTGCTCTTTGTGGCCGCGAACTTCTACATCTGAAGGTCGCGATTTTTTGGTGGCTTTTCCAGTTCGTTCTTAGACGAGTTTTTTTATTCTACCTGGGTGTGATCTTCTGTCTCTGTCGGCGTGCGACCTCCTGCTCTGCCTGGGCATGATTCTTTGCATTTCTTGGGCGCCAACTTTTGGTTCTTTGTGGCTGCTGTATTTCTGGTATTTTCCAAAAAAAATTTTGCAAATTTTGAAACTCTCATAGCCGCCTAAGGTTTTGCAAAATTCGGCTAGGGTTTTGACCCTCTGTTTCAAGTCGAAATTTTTTTCTGACTACAGATTCCTTCTGGGTTTTTCGAGAGCTCAACTGGGTTGGTCTTCAATTTTTTTGGGTGCATCGTTTTTCATGCCTCAAATTTTGTGCCAACGGATTTGCATTGTTTTCTATGCTTGAACCTGCTTCAGTGTATTGAAACTCGTGCCTCAAGTTTTGTGCATCAACCTCTTCTTAGTACCTTGGTTTTTGTGCCTCGAAAAGCATGAAGATGGCCAGTTTGAACAACATTATGTTGGAGGGCAGTCAGCGACTCAACGGCAAAAATTACTTGTATGGGTTTTAATATTTTTTCCCTTAAAAAAATCTGTATGGGTTTTCATAATTTTTTCCCTTAAAATATTCGGGGAGGGTTTATAATTTTATCCTCAAAAATTAAGATTTTTTCCTATATACCCTAGTCGGGGTTTCTGTTGTTCAGGAGGGGTCTCTGGTATTTGATTTTTACCCTTTTTTTAGAAAAAAAACGATGATTTGTAATTTGGGTTTGGCGATTTTTTCCTAAAAAATCGTGGTTGGTTGCAGTCTGTATTGGTCGCACTTGGAGTTGTTGGGGCAAACATCTGCACCACTAGCTTCTTGCAGTCTGTTCTTGGACGTCATTCTCCTCTGCAAAAATTTCGACGGTTTGCCGATTTATCCTCAAAATCATGGCGGTTGTTCTTGGTGTGTCTCTGGTTTCAGGGAGGGACAACTTTGTTATCCAACATCAGGTTGGACATTTTGTGATGACTTTTGGTTAGCAGTTTTGCAGTTTCTAGGAGGGTTGGTCGCAAACTCATCTCGGTGGTAGAGTCAATGGCAGGCTCTTGTCTCTTGTTGCAAAGCATTCTAAAGAAGGGGGCAGCCTTCTTTGTTTTTTCAGGACATTTTTTGGTTCTTTTGGTCATTCACATTCTGCAGATCCAGGGAGGGTCTTCGTAGCAGTAGAGTGTTCTAAAGAATTTGTGACCAAGCAACCTGCAGATTGTTTTATGTAGGCTAGTTAGACGATTGACCATTAAGGAAGGGTGTTAGAATATTATATTCTTATACTGTATAATGGTCAATTAGTGCTACAGTAGTTAGTAGTTGAGGTAGTTAGACATCTTAAATGTCTACAGTCATCTACCTCCTCTATAAATTGTAATCTACTCTCTTTGTTAATTTAAGCAATGTTTAGCCAACATTTTTTCAGCAATACCAAAAACAATGTCAGTTCAGTACAATGCAAAATCTGCTTTTGAACATCAAACCTCGTAATACTACCGCAAACACTTCCAGACTTCCGCAAAGGTAGTAGACAAACAGGAACCACCAATACTATATGTACCTTGACTTCCCATATTGTCCTTTTTCAATAATGATAGCATTAACATTCTACAACATCTACAACTGACACACTACTTTCACATATATTTGACATCAATGACAGTCAACAACACTTGGAACATCAATGACAGTCAGCAACACTTTGACATCAATGACAACACTATGTTCAACAGTACCATCTCCTAGAGGCGCCTAGAGGGAGGGGCATGAGAAGTCCCAAGGTAGATGTGCTTGGGTTTGTGGGCTCTTTTCACCTTAGAATGAGGCGCCTAGCCTTATGGAGGAAGGTGAGGGTTTGAGACTGCACTTTCAAGGTTATCATGCTCTAGAAGAGGTTGCACCACCTCTTGACATGACCTATTGGGTGGTGATTTACAATGTAGCGACACACTTGTTAATATTGGACAGTCATTATCAAACTTCTACTATCCACATATAGGGCAAGATAGGTTGACCAAAGCTGTTTGGAAACATGGCTCTAGCTTGCATTCACATTGGATGCGTATGAGAGTGATTTGGTGAAGTTTTTTGAGTTCTTATCTCGCTATCCAGACTGTAACAGCAGGTTTTCAGACCTGCACCAGCCATCTATTTTCCATTCCTTGAGGTATATTTGTTATTTCAATGATGGGTGGTTAGTTCTTTGAAGTTGTGATACATGTGCGGGTGTTTCAATCAATTTCTTTTCATAACAATATTTGTAACAACAGATGCATATCTTGAATTGGGAGATTCAAATGAGCTAACATTGTAACACTCAATGGAAGTTCCACCACTGATCTACTCTCATTATTTTGTTGTTACTTACCCTACTGCATACTGAAAAAGTGGTTCTTTGGTACTCACCATTGGAAAGTGGAAGAGCTTGCTTTTCATTTCATTATCGTATATGCTTTCCCACTACAAAGTGGAAGCGCCTAGCTAACCCCACTAGATAAGTGGATGTTACTTTCAGCTGCTTCATTTCAAGTAAATTTGTAATCTCATCCACTATGCTCTCGCCTCGCCCACACTGGGAACTTGGTGATCAGAAACTGGAAAGGAAAGTTGCTTAGCATTTCATTCTATTTTGTGCTAAGTTTCCAAAAAAATATGAAGGGTGAATTATTACATTCTTGTGGTCTAGAGAGCTTTTTTTTATCACCAAAATGGCTAGAAACAAGTAAAAATGGACCTAAAACACACTAGGGAATGGGCACTAATATGAGTGCAAAAACATAAGGTGGAGATTGCAAAGTATGCAACTTTTGACCCTATAGAAGTATATTTTAGCATGCATGAAGTTAATGGGACACAAAAACCAGTTGCATTCCCCAAAATGGAAAGACGTGCTCTTGTATGGTGGAAAAATTAAATAATTAATTGTAAAGAATGCAAGAAGCCTATTGCAAGTAGTTGGGAGGATTTTAAATATTTAATTCGTATGAATTTCTATGCCATTGGGCACAAAAAAAGTTCAAAGAATTAAATGGATCTATGATAGACAAACAAGTGAGCAAAATGTAGAGGAATATACTACAAAGTCAAGAAAACAAACTGTGTTGAATGGCATGGACTTCAATGAGGACATGCTCATAAAGTACCTTGGAGGGCTCCACATGCTCATAAAGACAAGGCTTAATGCATCGATAGATCTCAATTCATACAATCTAATATCAGAAGAATTGTTTAAAAGGCTTGGGATGATAAAATATGAACATTCTCAACCCTATCCATCGGATTCAGTGAAAAAGAGGTAGATATACAAGTAATTAGGAAGTGCAAATTCAAGTTTGGAGTGAATACACAATAAATAGATGAGGTGCGGACAAATGTTATTCCTCTTGATGCTTTTGACATGGTGCTTGGTAACTCATATCCATATGTTAGAGATGCAATTTTATGAGGAGGACTAACAAATACAGTTAGGTTAAGGATAGAATCAAATATATTATCAAAGGGCATCAAATTAAGGCAAAATGTAATATCCCTTAACAATTCTGACCTCAAAATTGCTGATATAAGTCTCAAGGAATATTGTCAAACACTTTGTATGTGAAGTCATAGCTTGCTGTTATGAATTTCAGTTTGCTGTGTATGCTTGAGAAGTGATGATAAAATGCTTCAAATGCTTGCAATTCAACACTTCAATGTCTAAACTATATTCTAAATGCATCAATGACTTATTTCTATCATTTACAATGCACTTATATGATTTCTATATGCAAAATATGAACCTACAGCCAATTGACATTTTGTCAAACAATTGGCATGCATGCTATAAAGCTGAGTACAATGACATTACAAAGCTCCAATGACAACTATATGTAACCAGCAATTTTGTATCTCCTTATTGCAATATCATTATCCAATACAATGCTCATACAAATTGGCCAAGACTCTTGGCTTTTACATTAATTTCAAAATATGATAATGCTGGTACAATGCACACCTACAGCAATGCCTAAATCTGATTACAATGTTCATCTACAGTAGCCCTCTAAAATGCATTTAAAATTTAAATGACCATGAAAATGCATGAATTTAACAAAGGAACCTGATGATAGAAATTGCCCCAAGCCAACAATGAAGAAGCAAGCAATATCAAGTGAAATGCTGATCATCTATGCCCAAATCGACTAGCTAACCCAGCCACCCCTGTTTTTGATGAAATGATTTATATAAAATAAATGTCCACTCCTACGCTTCCAAATATGCATCAAATATCATCACTAGACCTCCATGAGAAGAGCGCCCAAGCTGGGAAGTCAAATCGAACCCAGGAGAGAGAGATATGATCAAAAATGTGCCTCCAACATGCTAGCCGCCATGACTGAGAATTATATCAGATTGCTGGTAAATCAAATGAACATGCAAATCGGCCTCCACTAGGATGAATCGATGAAGATTATGAACCTCCAAAATATCTCCAATGCAAACCCCAATCGGACCATGCAAAAACTTGGCCAAAGGCCACAAAGTTTTTCCAATGAAGCACAAATGGAAGACTGAAGTATCTTCCTCACAGCTGCAATAATTCAGATGATATTTCACACCCTCAAAATTGCTAACCAATGAGAGTTTTCGTTCCCAATGGCTAGAAATGGTAGAAACCCTAGCTGGCTCCTTCACCAAACAAGTTCTTCAATTCAAATAACAATTCCTGGATGAATAGAAGCAAGCCCAACCCCTCTTAATATACTTTTCTCCTCTTGAGGTCGGCCTCCTCTATAAACTTCCAAATAATTTTACTTTATTTCTTTTTCTTTTCTTTTTTATTTGCACTTTATAATTCATAAAGTGCAAATATGTTATCAAGCATTATGTTTTCCAACATCCCCGATAACACATTATGTTTTCAAACATCTTGATAACACATCATTTGGTTTTCCAACATCCAAAGGAACATAGAAAACCAACATTAAACCACTGACCAGGTAACTGCTCGAAGAAGACCCTCTAACCAAGCTCCTTAGCCTACAAGAGTAAGGAATATGCTAAACCCTCTGAAACTGATGCTCACGAAATTGGGGACATTACACAAAAGTAGCAATGGTAAACTCTAATCAAGTGATTAAGTTAGTTCACAAAACCACGCAATTCTATTTATTTTGTTGAAAGATAAAAAAAGATGATGTATTAGGTATTTTTATAATGATCAACTCTTAATTGAAAAGCTTGGCTGAAGTGCTATTCATCTTTTCAGGATGCAAGAAGTAGCAAGGTTGTTATAGGTTGCAAATTATGTTGCACCAACAAATCTAAAACAAGAAATTAAGGAATGAATCTGCCACTACCTATCCCCAAAAGCCCATGGAAAACCATTTATATGGACTTTGTAGGTGGATTTTCTAAGGGTAGACATGAACATGATTATTTGTTATGGTAGTTGATAGATCTAGTAACATATGCATACTAAATCCTTGCCAAAAGACTAACACAAGAACAGAAGTTGCCGAACTAATGTATGGGTGCACTTTGGGCTTGCTAAGTACATTGTTTCAAATAAACATACAAGATTTGTTGGTAAATTTTGGTCCACTCATGATTGGATATAAGGCTTAAAAAGAGTCCTACTTTTCACCCATAAACAAATGGTCAAACAAAAGCGGTCTCCAAGTTTTTGGTGAAACTCATAAGAGGATACAACAATGAGTGTCCTAAATCGTGGAATGAGTCAATTCCCTATATTCAACACTCTTCTAACAGGGCAATTCCTTTTACAAATCATTCTCCTTTTGAGGCATGCTTGGGGTATTTGCCCTCAAATCCACTTACTATTATTGCTTTGGAATAGCAAGAAGAGTAAGTAGGACAAGATTACTAAAAAATTAAAAATCATTAAAAGGATTAGCCAAATCCAGCTCAAAGTTCAAGAACAATTGCAAAAAGGCTCAAAAATATGTGCAAAGAGAGACATGATCAGCATAGGAAGGAGCAAAAACTCAAGGTGGAAGATAAAGGTTGGTTAGCCATGGGTAAGGAAAGAGTACAAGGACAAGCCAAGAAAATTAGAACCCTAAGATATGGACATTTCACTATTTTAAAGGCCATGGGTGAAATGCTTTCAAAATTGATCTAGACCCTTTCATGAAGATGCATTCAACCGTAAATGGTGAATACATGTAGTTTAAGAACCCACTTTGTTGGATAATAACAAAGAATAGGTGCTACCTCTTTAGGAGACTTGGGTGTGGATGGAAGAGTCAAACTCGTAGAGAATGCAGTTTTGCAAATAAAAACATTGGAAACCAGAAATAGAATCAAAGAGTCTATAATGTCCCCTATTTGGATAGGCTTAGAATTTTTGCCCTAAAATCACAATTTCAAAGTAAGAGATATATTTTATTAAATTACAACTTCTAATAAACTCTGGTTTAACCCTGCAATAATGTTAGCCAATGATTCATAAAGTAATTAATTGATCATTTGTATTGTTTGCACATCCATTACTTTATTTGACATATATATATTGATCTAGATAAGTAACTAACAATACTGATCGAAGTTACTATCTGCCCCAATAATCAACCATTGGGAAGATGGAGCTGAAACAGCAATAGGGTGCCCGGAGTATTTCCTATTGCTAAGCCCAAGGGCAGACAGGCAACCCCCCTAGCCCACTAATGGCATACACACAGGCATCCATTAGGGGTGGTCTACTTAGCATGGAATCTCTCCCCTTCTAAGCCCAAGGGCAGATAGGCAACCCCCTTGGCCCACTGATGGCAGACACACAGGCATCAATTAGGGGTGGTCTACTTAGAAATCTTATAATGGCTATCCCCCTTGTATTTTCGTCTCTTCTTCCCATGATCGATTATAGAGGCACAAATAATTAATGGATAGATTGATAACTTAATATGAATTGCAGTTCTTATTAGGTTCTATATAAAATACGTGGAATTAATTATATTTAAAACATATACATAAAATAGCATACCACAATATCTATGATTTTATGTTACTGCTATATCTCAGTATGCAGATAATTAATCCTCGACAATCTACTATATATATATATATATATATGTATATGTATATCTTCAATGTTGTTCGATGATCCTCTCCTTGGAATATGTTTCCCTTTTTGTATCCCCGCGGAGGGGAAGAGTCCTAACCATTCATCATTGTTTGTCCTTAAGGGACACGTCCTTCTTGGCTAATTACTGCCTCTTCAACCAATTGATGCCTTATTTTAACATGTCTGCCCCTTCAATGAATCGATGCCTCTTAATGTGTCTTTTGGAGGAGTTTGCGGATTATGGAGTGTCTTGTAGGATGTTTTTGGAGGTAATATTATTATTATTTTCTCACTCAAATCGCTGCTCCTTTTATCTCCCTTGGAGGATGCGATTTATTTCCTTGTTCTTTCACAGGGGCATGATAGACTCTTGGAAAGTAGGATTCAAACATCAAAAGGTAAGTTAAGTAGGTGATATTCCAAAGAAAAGATGGAAGAACTTTTTCCCCACTTAGAATCTCATTAAGCTTTTGTGGGATGTAAAGCATCTCTAAAAGAGAGGTGAAATCCATAAAGATCAGGAAAATAAAACTTGAATTGTAAAGTGGATTCAGGAATCAGTCAAGAAAAGAAACAAATTATCAGAAAATAGAGATTGCATAGCTATGGTACCGAGTTCTTGTATATTGGTCCATGTGCTCGTGCCTGGAGCGGTTTGGTTCGAGAGCAGCGTAGGAAGTGCCCAGAAGCACCTTGGACACCCTGGGTTCCCTGTGGGTCCGCTCCCAGCGAACCCATAGGGAACTTGGGGTGTCTAGGGTGCTCCCAGGCGCTCCCACGGGCACTAGTGCCTAGGGGGCACCTAAAGTCAATGGTAAAACATTAAAAAAATACCCTAAAAGTGCATTTAACCCTAAAAATCGTCTTCTAAACCCCATTCAACACTTCATTCACCATTTCATCTCTCTCCTCAAACAGATTCATCAAGCATTTGTCTCCATTTTTTTCATTTTGAAGGTTTCTAGTTTTTCAAAGGAGACCGATCACAAAGTGTGAAAGGATCGAGGATAGCTTGCACAAAGGAGATCTAATCATCTAAGGTAGGCATTGTAGCTCAATCTTTAGTTTTTTAACAAATTGTTTCAAGTTTTTGATGAATTTTTTCATGTATTTTTTTTTACAAGTTAAAAAAATATATGATAAAATAAAGTTGTGAGTTTTTCTTCGGCTGAACGGAATTGGAGTACATACTCCTTTATCCACTCAGTGAAGCGTAACCGGTTGGCTGCAAAAAAAGCAAAAGATTTGGTTTATATTCATTCCAACTTGCATCTTTTATCACATAAGCAAGATGAATACAAGGAAGGTTCAATGAAGCATTGGGACATAGCCCCTGAGTGTGCCTGCCAACTTGGATGCATCTATTACAAAGCTTGCTAGAGTCACTATAGATGATGATGATGAGACTCTTACACATGATACACCTAGTACGAGTGGCAATGCATTTACTTGTGGTTCAAATGATGTTGAACCAAGCAATGACCTTGATCTAGATCCTTTTGATTATTGATGAAGATTGAATACTTAGAGTCTTAGACAATTATACAAATTTTTGATTGTATTTATTTCAATTTTGTAATTGTAATGATCTTCATTTGAATTGTGACTCTAGACATATTTAATATATGACATACTATTTATCTTTATCAATTGGCATTTATCTTTATCACTACAATTGATCAATGATTCAATGATGATTGATGAAGTATCATACTATCAAATGTATTTACAATTCTGTATATTTTTAATTTTTTTGCATGTATATATATATAATACAGCCGTACACAAATGTACCATACCCAAGGGGAAAAAAATTGCCATACCGGCATACCCGTATTTTCTACCCGGACCCGATCCCATACCAGAACTGGCAATTGAGTTGCATAGTAAACAGGGATGATTCAACATCTTAGGGTTGAATCTGCACCCATGAAGACGACCATGTGCAAAGGTCAAATTTGTGCCTATGAAGATGAACCCGTATGTGCATAAATGACACTTGAATGTTGAAAAATCAGAAATTGAATGAAACAGAAACCTTTCTGCTTCCAGTTTCTGGGGGATTCTCCTTGGCGTGTAGAACACTCCAGCATCACCAAGAACAATATAGAGAGTTGAAGAGCATGCATTGTGACATATGAGGAAAGATTTTAGTGTTGTGATTGTGAGAAATTGGATAACTCAATTGTTCTTAGTTTGTTTGAGGCTAGACAAAGTGGTAGGGAACAACCATTGTTGTACATGTTCTTTTAATAAATCCATCAAAGATAGACGAGCATTTGTCAGTACCAAAGCTGGTTTTTCCCTAAGGGGGTTTCCAAGATAAAATCTTAAATTATTTATGCCGACTCATTTAATTTCCAGCTTGTTTCTCTCTGATTTTTCTACAACATTCATGCCTCTTTAAAATATTGCCATTTGTTGGAGCAAGTAAAACAATAAAAATAATTCTGTAATTCTACTAGGTTGAGAGTTAATGGATCAATTAATGTTTTCTAGGTGTTTATAGGTTGCATTAGACTCTTTTCCATCACAGCTACAATTCATTGCTTGCATTAAAAAGTGTAAAATAAGTATGATTAGCATAAATTAATAAAAACAAGCTCACTAGCACATTTTCTTATCAATTTTGTTTCAGCATATTAATTAACCGTAGTTAGCATAAGATGAGGACTAGTAATGGTGAAGAGATAGGGACAGATAATGATATGCCATGTTTCAAACAAAACAAAAAAAGTTTGGTGCTTGGAGACAACAAATACAAAAAACTATTTAAAAGTTTGAATTTATAAGAAGAATACACTAGCTATAAAAAGCTTAATAAGTAAAAAACTAGCCTTTTAGAATATTAAAATAAATGTCAATGAAAGTAAGATTAATTATATTGATACTTGATAATCATTATCATGACAAACAGCTAAATTTTAAGCTATAATCACCTAGAGGCATCAAATAGGATAAAATGTTTTATTTCCTTAGTTTCGAGATAGGGATAAAATTTGCTTTAGAAGCATCTTTAAACATTATTTTATTATTATTTGTCCCTTAGAAGCTTTTTTAGAGAGCTTATAAATAAGTGCCTTGTGTACATAGAAGACAATGAGATTTTGTGTTAAGGTTTATGCTATAGAAGTTTCCATTCAAGTTGAAGAGTTAGATTATCAAGTTGTAGGGGTGTAAGTTTGTCATGTCCCCGATTTGGAGGCAAAGTAATTTAATTAAATTAATTAATTAATTAATTAAGTTATCCAAATATTGATATTTCATAGGGATGACTAATTGATTATTTTAATTAAATTAAAGTGAAGTATTAAATTAATTATTTAATAAAGTTATCTTAATAAAATAATATCTCAAAGGTAACTTTATTATAATTAATTTAAAAAAATGATATATCAAAATGTCACTTAAATAATAAAATAATATAATATTTCTAGAAACTTCTTGGAGATGGGTTAGAAAAAGTATATAAGAAGCACATTGCTAGTCATTCAAGCAGACTTGGATTTTATACTTATTACATACGTGCATGGTAGAAAGAGAGCTTGAAAGCTTTCATTGGCTTGAGGGTTTGAAAACTCTAGAGTCCCAGTTTCATTTGTGCAATATCAGACCTAGCTGGATTTGGGGAAGATATTTCAGTCTTTCCATTTGTTCTTCATTGTGGAATTTATTTGAGTACAATAGCTGATGTATTATTGTGCTTTTCTGAATAAGGGTTTTTGCAACAGCTGATGTATTGTTGCATTGGATTGAGGGTTTGGAATCATCATAGCAGCTGATGTATTGCTACTTGATTTGGAGACAAGGCTGAAGAATTACTTATGACAGCAGCTGTTGTATTGCTGTTAGGAGAAGTATTTGGAGAACATTTATTTTTGGGTGAATCGATTGCTCAGCCATTGCCATCCTTGTTGGCAATAGAAAATCATATTATTGGCAGCTTGAAGTTAGTTGAATTTATAAGAACCTGAAGATTAAGATGTAGCAATAAGAAGGGACGATTGGAGGCATCATTGAGAGACACTTTCAGTCATATTGCTGCAGACTAAAGACCCACGATTTCATTCATAGCAAGCCATTGAGGGGTTGATTCCATATGGGTATTGAGGAGCTGCATTCCTTGGAGAGTGGCGAAGATTTTAGATGCTTGAAAATGAAGTTATATGCAGTCATTAATTTACTTGAGAAGTATTCAGACCAGAACAGGGACGGCTCCCCTCGAGGCACAATTTGGCAAGTACGAAACCCATCTCAAGCTAGCAAAGCTGTCATAACATCTCTTCTCAAGGGCGCTTCATGTAAACAGGTTCTTTCATGTTATTTGCATACTTATATCAGCATGTAGAGTCTTGCTTAGTAGCTGCCATTTATATCAGGCTTTGTAATTGCTGCCAAGAGTCTTGGCCTAGCACATTAGTTGTATATCAGGCATTGTATTGACTTTTGAATTAAGGAGCTATAAGGTTACAAGCTACATATTTAATTGTCATTGTGGTAGTTTTCATGCCAACTGTTTGCCTAAATGTCTACAGCTAAAAGAGATCATTTGCATATCTAGTTTGCATAACAAATGTTTGATATAATTCCTCATTGCTGTAGCTTACCTTATGCATCTCTAGTTGCCTGATAAGTGTTTGATAAAATGCTCAATGCTGTAGTTGCATTATTACATAAGAATTCAGTCATCTAGGTTGCTTGCCAAGTGTTTGCATTAATGTCCCTTGGCTGTAGATGCATATTTTCAGTCATATAATTGCATTGGTGAGTCATACATTGATAGTTGCTTGCATACTCATTTCATATCAGTCAATTGCACATCTTAGTTAGAGTTTTATGAATGCATACGCTCTCACATAACATCAAAAACCAAAAAGATTTTACAAGCAGCAAGTACAGATTTCGCATGGCAAGTGTTTGACAAAATTCCCAAGGTTCAAACCAGCAAGTTTGCTTCAAATTTAGCAAGGGACATCACTAAGTTTGTCAAGTTATCAATAAAGAAGATCCTTGTCTAACTTTGGGTAGTATCTATCTTCTATCTTGGAAGAGTTTTGTATAATATGGGTTATTGGTCCTTTTCAATCTCATACTTCATTCATTATTGTTGTTGATGTTGTTTCAGTGTTTAAATCCAAACAAAAAATTAAATGAATCTATTGATCTCTAATTTAATCAATAGATAGTATTGTCGAATACAAATAGGTAGGCATAGTGTATCAAGTTTCAACTGACTTCCAAACACCAAAACCTGAAATCCTAAAAATTTGGCTCTGCAAGTGGTTGGTTGGTGTACACGGTGCTGGCGTGGTGATTTCTGTGCAAGTGCCAAATGGGGGAGGCCATGTCCTCCCCCACAGAGGTTTGCTTTCATGGCCCTTGCTGTACTCTTTGGTGTTTGATTTTCTTTCTTCCCTCTTTGTTGTTTGTTTCAGTTTTATCTCGCATGCTTAAACTGTCTTCTCCCATTTATGTTCTGCATTAAGTGTAGCCCTCGGCCCTCTGAGGCATTTATGGACAGGGGTACGGATCCCCCCGACCCCCTTGTAAATTGTGATGCCAAGCCTTCTCTTGTTAAATCCTTCAAAGAAGCAGTCTCTGGTGGTGGTGTTGTCATACCAGAAGGCACTAAATTCGTTGTCGCAGTCAAGTGTGAAGAGGTGAGTTTCTATGGTGAAGAGGGAGAAGGTACGCCCCCTGAAACTCCCGGTTTCGCTAAACTCGTTCCCAACCCTAAAATGAAAAATGTTATTAAAAATGAAAGAAGTAGGCTTAAAGATGTTGCAATCTTTTTTGTTGTTGTTGATGTAAATTAAATTTCCGCTAGGAAATACATTGATTCTTGGTTCTCCAATGTTTGGGTTGCAAAATTTGGCATTCAAATTAGTTATTGTAGATTGCTCCAACATAGACTATTTGTCATTTTCCTAAAAGACCATGAGATGCAAGGTAAATCCCTTGCCAAGTCATACTGGAACTTAGGCGGTTGTGTCTTCCATGCGTTGGCATGGTCCCCTGCGGCCATCACAGAGGAGGTACTTGCTCTCTCTTGCCCCAGATGTGGGTGGTGGTTAAAAATCTGCCACCAGACTTTTGGAAACTCGTTCCTGCTTTGTTAGCCCCCTTCGGAAATGTGGTCGGGGTGGATAAGGCTAAAGCCTCCCTCCCACATCTTGATGCCCATGCCTTGGTCTCGTTGAACCCTGGGGTCGATATCCCGCCCGGGATTGCCATTGAGGATGACGAGAGGATTATCCGCTGTCTTATGGAAGTATTAAGCAGCATTAATGCTTGATGTTTGTGCCCGAAAGAAGTGCACATTTGAAAGAACTATCCCTTGATTAAGAAGAATTCTAGAAAAGGCATTGACAAGTTCAAAAATGGCCCTGAAACGAACCATAGTGTCGGCCCTAAGTCGGCCCATACCAATGTTGGGAGGACGATGAACCCCAACGACAAACCTGTTGTTGCACCCGTGCTTGAACAAATTGTTGATATCCTTCAAAATGGCCCTAACACCGAAGGGTGGCCTAATCCTAAAGAGGTCTCCTCAAGGAATATCGATTCCCCCAATAGGCCTTTGGAAAAGATGCAGAAGGACAAATGTTCTTCCGGAGATCCTAGAAACTCCTTTGTTGGTCTCCCCATCGAAAATGCGTTTTGACGCCCTACTAGAGGCCGAAAATGTACTAAGTGAGGGTGGCAATGATGCAAAGGTTGAATCTATTGGTCAGTCCACCCCAAATTTTCCCCCACTCGCACCTAACCCCCCGCTTAGGTGGAGCAAAGACCAAATCAAAATATTGAATGGACAACAAATTGCCATGTGAAATATAAGGAAAAGGACTGAGGAAAATCATTTAATGGGTGAACATTCTAATAGCAGGAGATCCAGCCAATCGATTCAAAAAGGTTCATGGAAAAATCATCCTTGAAAAGAGGGGTCAGGGGGACGCCCAAATTGGCAATGTTGACTTGGTTGGGAATCTTAGGGTCAAGGGATTACTCAATGACCTTACCTCTGCCATTAAAGAAAGGCACCTAGGAGATGCAAACCATGCCCACATGAATGGGGGAGAGCCTCATCTAGAAATTGCCAACTCGGCTAACCCATTGACTATTGCAAAGACGAGGCCAATTGAGCCCCCCAGGATCTCAATCAAATGAGCACCGACAATGTTGGGTGTCACTTGGACCCTAGAAACATTAAAAGGGATTCCAAAAATAAAAAAACCTCAAAAGAATAATGGCAAGCTAATCCAGTTGGATCCTAACCACCCTGCTTCTGATGAGGATGGTAAAATTGAATCAAATCCAAGTGATTTTGAATCTAACTCTATGTTAATCCCCATGCCCCATATGGCTAACAACACCTTGGAATCAGTTGAAGAAATTGGGGAGGATGTTGATGAGAATATCACAAAGGGTTAGCTAGAGAAATCCCGCAAGCCCTAGAACGGGCCAGGAAGGCCTAGGAAATATGGAAATTCCTTATCTATTAACAAAAATATACAACTAGTCAAGAACAAAAGGAAAAAAACCAGCCTGGTCATTCAGACTCCTACCACAAAAAGAGAAAAAGTTGAGGAAAAGTTGCCTAAATGTTTTGAACAATTCAAGAGCAACCAAGAGGGCACCCCCATGATTGTTGATCATGAATCTTAAAATCATCTCCTGGAATGTCCGAGGACTAGAATCGTCAGATAGGAAATACATTGTCAGGAGGTTCTTGGACTTGGAACCTAAATAGGATGTTGTCTTCCTACAAGAAACCAAGGCAACAAGATTCACATTGGATGTTAACCTGAGGCTCATTTGGAAAGATTCTTGTCGTTTCTCCACCAAGCATGAGAAAGGGAGAGGGGGGGCTACCATTCTCCTTTCAAATAGGTGGAAACAATATGTAACCAACCAAGGTATCTCCCCCTGCAATAGAGCGGCGTAGGTCACTCTTGAGAAAGATAGGCGTTGCCTTGGGGTCTACTCGGTCTATGCACCCAATGGAGAGAGGTCACAGTTATGGCAATGGTTGGCCTCCCAGTTGCCTGAGGTCCCTTGGGTGTTGGGGGAGACTTTAATATGGTGGGGTGCCTCGAAGATAAGTGGGGTGGTATAGATATGGCCTAGAAGGGGGCTAAGAGACATTTTTGGCAAAGGTTAAAAAACAAGCTGAATCTGGTGGACCCCTTGGTAAAAAACAAGGATTGCAAGGGGATATGGTTTACTTGGTGCAATGAACAACAAGGTGGGAGGAGGATCTATTGCCGACTTCATAGGTTTTATGCAAATAAAAATGCATTCAGCTTCATCCCAGAAGAATCTACACGCTTTCTAACCACCACCCCATCAAAGCTAAGGTAACCACCATTCAGAGCAGGCTTAAGGACGCTCCCAAGAAAGCAAAGTTCATTCTCAACACTAAATTGCTGCAAGATAGCGACTGTAGGGATGGCATAGCTTCCATCAAGGAAATAAACAAATGGATGCTAAAGGAAGAGACTGCCATTTCAAGGTGGATCCAGAATGTGGAAGCCTGGAAGAAGCTACTCCAAACAATTGGCAAGAAAAGAGCTAAGGATACCATAAGAGAGGAAAACGAGCTGCAAGAAAACCTGATGTTGGTTGAATCTAAGGTGCGGGTTGAACCTAGTAATATAAGGCTCAATGAGGCTCTTGCCCAAACCAAAAATAATCTTAGAAGGCTTCAAGCTCATAAGACTAAAGGTCTTAAAGTAAGAGCTAAACTCAATTGGTTAAGCCATGGTGTAAGGGGTCCAAATTTTTCTTTAATTACATCAAGGAAAAGAGTTGCAAGGAGCAAATTGGGCAAATTTGGGAGGAGGGGAATTTGTTTATCACCCAAGAAGACATCCTGCTACAATTTTATGCCTTCTATAAAAAACTCTTCACTTCTGAAGGGAAGAAGGAGGGCAACAGAAAAGCTAGGGATTGCATAAAAGGAATCATCCCCAAGAAAATCAATCAAGAGGATGCCTCCAGGTTATCTGCTAACATAACCAAAGGGGAAATTATGAGAGCCATCTAGTCCATGCACAATGATAAGTCCCCTAGTTGTGATGGTCTCTCAGTTGAGTTCTACAAGACCTTCAATGAATGGATAAGTGATGACTTGTTGCAGATCTACCAGGAGGCCTTGGATAATGGCTCGTTGGGTAAAAACATAAACGAAGGCATTATTAAGTTACTTCCAAAGAGTGGGGACAAGACATTAATAAAGAACTAGAAGCCCATAACACTACTGAATGTCTCCTGCAAGATATTGGCCAAAGTCCTTGCACTAAGATTGGCGGACATTCCCCACAAGTTTATAAAAAGCACACAGACAAGGTTTATCAAAGGGAGGTATATTCCGGAAAATCTGATCACAAGTTGGGAAGCCATGGAATGGTCAAAGCAATCTAATCAAAACTCTGTTATGCTTCTACTAGATTTCGAAAAAGCATATGATAGAGTAGAGTGGGCATTCTTAAGAACAACACTGGAAGCATTTGGTTTTCCAAAAGAGTATTGTAATGCGGTGGATACACTATTGAAAGATGCAGTGGCACAAGTGAATGTCAATGGCTCACTCTCTGAAGAAATCATCCTGGGCAGGTCTATTAGGCAAGGGTGCCCCCTCGCCCCTGCTCTCTTTTTGATTGCTTCAAATGCCCTACACTACCTGTTAAGGGACCAATCCTTTTCACCCAAGGTTAAAAGGATTATTCTCCCAGATAAAAATGAATTAATCAACATTCAGTTTGTTGATGATACGGCCATTTTCATTGAGCTAGAAGAAATAAATTTGGAAATCCTAATGGGGAAACTAGAACTATTTTGTCATGCTTCTAGAGCAAGAGTCTCCATCGCCAAATCCATCTTTCTTGGATGGGCTGAATCCCCTCCTAGCTAGCTCCAGAAGTATGAGTTCCAATGGGGAGGACCCAACAAGTAGGTAAGATGCCTCGGTATACCATTTGCTATCAGCCCTAACCTAAAGGAAATGTGGATGTGGATAAGCTCTAAAATTGAGAAGAAGTTAGAAAGTTGGAATAGGCAATATCTATCTTTTGTCGGGAGGTTACAAGTTTGCCAAAAGATTCTCTCATCCTACAATATCTACTTCGCCTCTGTGTGGTTCTTCAATAGCTATTAGGTTAATGAGATCCAAAAAAGAACTAGGAGCTTCTTGTGGTTTGATGGGAAAGGCAAGAGGAAAAGACCCTCAATAAAATGGTTGTGGTGTTGCCTTGAATAAATGAATGGAGAGCTTGGATTGAAGGACCTAAGGATCCAAGGCATTGCACTCGCTGTCAAATGGATTGCTACGGCCATGGAGGGCAAGGAACCGTGGAAGGTTCTAATAAGGAACAACATTCAACTTGCTACTCCTAAGCAAGAAAAAGCATGGAAAAAGTTGCCCCTTTGTGATATTCTCATAAAAAAATTCCCGATATCTCTAGCTGGCTCACTTGTGTTTGAAAGCCTATGGAAAGCATGGGAAATGGTGAAACATAAAGATGAATTTGAAAGCTGTAATGTTCATATCAATAATATCCTGGAGTGTCAATCCTAATGTTCCTTATGGTGGAACTTGGAACACAACTGCAAACCTCTTTCCCTTCTACAAGGGTGCTCAGCCAAAAAGTGGAGCCAATTTGGTATCCAAACTTTCCATAATATTCTTGAAAATGAACAAATTAAATCCTTGGACAAGTTGGCTAAGGATTTTAAACTGGATAATGCTAATTCTAGAACTTATAATGCTATAGTTGAGACTTGCGAAAAAGATACCTTTCCATGGAATTCTGTTGAAAATTGCGATATCTCTGAAGAACTAGTTTGGAGTGATGGTACTCCATTGTTTGAAATTAAAGCTAAGAATATCTATAAAGAGATAACCAAGGATATTTCTATTAGAGATCATGTGAATTCTTGTTGGAATTTGAATTTATCTAACACCAAATGGAAAAAGATTTTCTCCTCTATGTGTTAGAATGTTAAAGAGCCTAAGAAGGCTTGTTTCATATGGCAGCTCTTGCTACATAAAATTCCTTTTAAAATTAATCATATTGACATGGATTTATGCAGCATTTGCAGGACACCAGAAACAATAATGCACATTTTCTTTCATTGTTTTTATGCTAAAGAGGTTTGGAATATCTTTTGTAATGAAATGTCAATCGGGAATGAAAATGGGAAAATTAACTGGTATGATATCATGTTTACCTCTAGAAAATTAAGCAAAGAATATTAAATATTTTGGAACTGTCTCACCACTGCAATTCTTTGGCACATATGGAGGGCTAGGAATGAGGGAAAATTTCAAGGAAGTAGAAGGGAGCTTACTAAGCCTAATAAGACACTCACTTTTCTCTCCATTGTGTAGCAAGAAACAGTGACAATGGAAATCTCTATGTCCAAATATATGAGGCTGATCACTGATGCAGTGGTGATGGTTAACAATTCAGAAGTAAAATATGGGCACACTTGGCACCATAACCAGGAGGACTCGGAGACCTTCCTAAGGGCACTGAGAGAATTCCAAAGAGTATTCAACAATGCTGCTGCTGGGAACAAGGGTGCAAGCAATCTCAATAGGCCAAGGGAAATCTACAATGTTGCTGCTCCACAGGTCTCTGAAGATGTATCCATGATGCAGCCTACTACCCATGAGGCAAAGTACGTTGAATCAGAAGTGAGCAGCAAGAGCTGCAAGGATTAGTTACTCATGTTAGTGTTGTGTAGCTTCAGGAGATATTTTTCCTTAAATATAATGTATCTAAGGCAGCTCGGCCATTATGCTCTATAAACAAATATTGAAATTGCTAGGTCGGCTCTAGAGTGAGCTTGCCTAGGCTTGTATAAATAGGAGAAGTTGTCTCATCATTTAATCAATCAATCAAGCAATTCATTCACTCAATTTCGCACTTCAGCAGCAGATCGAGTTTTCTAAGCAGCAGATCAGCATCAAGGAGAAGAGTCAATACTTAGTGTATTCATGAAATTACACCAGATATAAGTGCGGATCCTGTGTATTGTATTCAGCCTTTCTAGGGCCTGTTATTACTCTGATATATAAGAGAATATTCTATGTTGGGTTTTTCTCCCTCAAGTGGGAGGGTTTTCCCAAGGTAAAATGTTGTGTTCATTGTCTCTGAGTTGTCTTTTCTGCTTATTTCATTTCTGATACTATAAAAATTAAAATGGTATCAGAGCCAGGTTCAGGGGAAATCCGATCAGATTTGACAAAGCACGGGTTGCAAAGGCAATTGAAATAGGAAAATCCATTTTGTTTATAGGCCATTCCACTAGTGGTGGGATTGCTGCTTTGGCAACACTTACGAGTTTGGAGGAAAAGGGTAAGGACACCCTTGTTTTCACTGTCACATTTGGTCTTTCCTCTTATTGGAGATGAAGTTCTTGCCCAGGCAGTTCGTAGGCTAGGGTGGGCCAATCATTTCTTCAATGTTGTTTCAATGGGTGATGTTTTTGCCATAACTTTGTTGGCTCCTTGCAAATTTGTGTCTAGCCCTTTGGAATTCTTGGTGCCTCACTAGTAGAAGTTTGTTGAACAAATGAATGATGATGATGCGGATATTTTTATGGAACCTATAGAATGGGGTTTTACCGAGTATTTGAGCGCTGTCCTGCAGCATGCTTGCGAAGTGGTTAAATTCATCACTTTTACCAATATGGAGGCTGCAAAGAAAATGATAGCAAGTCTAAAACCTACGGTCGAGTTAAGCCCTCACAGCCCATTTGGGTATTATTTACTTTGCTCGAACAGGAGAGCTCTTTGTGTTGAAAACTATGAGATTGAAGTTGTGTTGCCCATCCTATATAATTCCTTGGCTATTTTTCAAGATTAGGCTTCTATCTTAGATCACACTGACTATGGCAGTGTTGTGACCTTTTTCACACATCACCCCATCCAAGATGGGGACCCCCTAATTTTTGCTCCATTCTGGTCTTTTGGCTTTCGTTCTCTCTGTCTCTGATCTTTTGTCCTTCCGGGGATGTCCTGTTTGACCTCAATTGAAGTAATTGACAAATTTAGGGTTTTTATCCTTTAGACCCGTTCGAGGTCAGGATTGAGTTACTTAGGTGAAATCTAAGTGCAGGAACACATTCAGAAAGCTCAAGGCAGAATCCCCCTGAAATCTCACTGAAATCCGACAACTTACTATTTTTAGTAAGTACCTAATTTGAGGCTTGTTCCTCAGGATTTCGGGATTCTAATGACTTCAGCACAATCAGGCAGCTTCACAATGCCTACACGCGAAATTTGAACGGATTCAGACAATTGGCTATTTTTAGCAGTTCAACCTTCGGAGGCTATTTTCAGGGTTTAGACAAGCAATTCTCCGGTGAGTGACAAGAGAATTGATTTGGGTTTTCCAAAACCTTCGTGATGGTGTAACATGCAAGCCGAGATGGTGACTTTCAGAGTACAGCCTTCCGAGGCTATTTTTAGGGTTTGCATGCAGGAATTTTCAACGCATGTCTGGATATTCCATCTGGGTTTTGCGAGAGCTTCGCAGTGATATGACATGCAAGTGGATCGGATCAATTTTCAAGGACTTACTATTTTTAGCCAGTGCCGAAACGTTGACCAGTTTTCTGGGTTTTTCTGGGTTTTTTGAGACCCCACGGGCACTGTGACATGCAAACTCGTCCGACATCCGATGGACCACTTTCTGGACACTTACTATAAATAGCAGCTACCTAGCACTTCATTCCGTCGAGCAGAACGACAAGCAGTATAAATCAAGAGCAGTCGGGACCACGTGCAAGTCAGTTAGGGTTTCCCTGCCATGTCTAAAAATAGATGAAGCAAAATGTAGAGATGTCAGAACGAAGCACGCCACCATGATCAGCATCCTTCGGGCTACCTACTGGCAAATTTTGAGCAAAATCGGAAGACTTACTATTTTTAGTAAGTCAGGACACGGCTATAAATAGCAGGTGTGCGCCGGAAGTCGGTATGAACAGAGCACTCAAGTTATCAGGATCAGACATAGCAAGTTTCGGGTCGAACGGAGCTACTGAAGCAGGAAACTTTGAAACTTACTATAAATAGCAAGTGGCTAAAATTAGCACGTCATCACCAGAAGCAAGCATGAACAGGTCTCTCACAGCATCAGAGGCAACTGGAGCAAATTTCAAAGCAAACAGAGATACGGAAATTGATCAATTCTAGGGTTTGCTAAAAATAGCATGTATTGTGCCGGATAAGATGTGAACAGGATGATGACACCAGATGGAGGCACAACCACGCCAGTTCCAGTGCAAAGCAGGGTGAAACGCAATGAAACCCTAATTTTACTAAAAATAGAAAGCCAAAACAGGGTTAGGGCATTGGAAATTCATAAATGATAACTGGCATTAAACACCTTCATACACGCCCAAGAGAAAGGGAAGATTCAAAAGTTCTAAGTATGAAATTTCCTTAGTTGAAGAGCGAAATGCGCCTTCAAGAGGCATGAAAATTACTCTAAGGCATGTAGAATTCCTCCTAACACTAGCATATGCGCCCAAGGAAGCTAAACAGTCAAGCTTAGGCGTGGATTTTCCATCTCACATAGTGAAATGCGCCTAAAGTGGAAGTTGCCAAGGCTAAATGCGCTTGAGGAAGGTGAAAAGACACCTAAGGCATGAAGTTTTCCTCTCCCTAGGCTAAATGCGCTCAAAGAAGGAAGTCAACACCCTCATATGCGCCAAGAGGAGTTGAAGAGTCACTTAAAGGGGGTGGAATTCCTTCCAACACTATGAAATGCGCCCAACTTGGAAGTTGCATGTGTGAAATGCGCCCAAGGGAGCTGAACAGTCACCATAGACGTAATGTTTTCCCCCTAACACTAGCAAATGCGCCCAACAAGGAAGCCACCTAGCCCATATGCGCTTGACGAAGCTGAAGGGTCACAGGATAATGGAAAAAATTTCACATGTGATGAATGCGCTCAAGGATAAAGTGGAAGTCTACTAGCCCATATGCGCCAGAAGGAGATGAAGAGTCAAGTCAAGGCGTGGAAAGTCTTTCACATATGGTAAATGCGCTTAAGATAGTTCCTCTTCTCCAAGGTAAAAGGTAAGAAGGTGAAAGCTAAAAACGTAGAGGATGAAATGCGCTTGAAGGTGGAGATCCACTATGGCATATGTGCTCAAGGGAGGTGAGAAGTCACCATACGCGCCTAGAGGGAAATAATGCCAAGGGGGCGTGAAAAGGGACCAAGGGTTATTCATTTATTTTTTCCTCTTTACTATGTGAATTGCGCTTGAAGGTGGAAATTTATTATATGAAGTGCGCCTAGTGAGTGGGGACTCAAATTGAAAATTGCTAAGAAATGTCTAGGCGTGGAATTGCCTAAGGAATAAGATGGAAGAAGGACATGTTATATGCGCCCTTTAGAGATGAAATTTAGATTTTAAAAAATTCCTACGGTATTTTCTAGAAGAAAAAATGAAGAACATGCCTAGAGGATGATGCTAGTTTCCAGAGTTTGAAAAATCTTCAGGAGGGAATTTTTTCAAGAAAATCAAGATAATTTGCCAAGGCCAAGAAATGGGAAATTACAGGAGTGGAAGACATCCGGGGGATAAGATTAAAAACCTTAGCCATTTTTCTATTTTTAAATAATAAAAATTAAAAGAACCCCTTCGTCCAGATACACATGAAAACGATGGATTCGGAAAGAATTTTTCTTCTGGGTATTAAACATTCGCAATTCTGAGGTGGTTCAAGCTTACTCCACGCCATGTCCACATCGTTTCGATGGGTATTTCGCCCAGTGCCTATTTTAAATAAAATTCCTAAGGCAAAATTGAGAGATTTCTCCAAGGCAAACGAACAAAATGAATGAGAGGCACTTCGAGCTAGACAATTTTGCCAAAGCGAAGACAAGATCAAATGACTTAGCCAAACGTTTCGAAATTGTTCAAGGAAGTGAACGATTTAATATTTTAAGAAATCAAATGCAACGAGGCAGGCCTGTGCAGAGATGATGAATTCATAATTCTAGAAGATGCCTCAGATGACAAGTGTTACTACGGAGAAAAGAGAGGGAAAATGAATTCAAAAAAATTTGCCAAGTATAGCCTCTGCAGGGATTCGACCAGGCTATAAGATTTTCAAACCCTCTTCATTCCTCTCACCAGTTGCTGAATGCAAAATTATTGGCTAAGTGAAAGTACGAATTTCTGAAGAGGTTCCAATTGCTGAGAAGTTCGAAATTGTGAGAGAGCTGAAAGAGAAGTGCAAGTTTGTAAAAGTTGAAGTTGCTGAAGGAAGTGCGACTTTACTTGCAGCGGCTACATTTGCTGAGAAGGTACGAATTTGCCAAAAGTAAGGTTGTTGAATGCTGAAGTACGACTTGAGAGGAAAGTTTGAAGTTGCTGAAAGTTGCTAAGTTAGAAGGAGAAGTACGAACTTCAAAGAGGAGGTTTCAAATTTGTTGAAAGTAAATTGCTGCAAGCAAACATTTCCAAGTGTTTGGCATTGTGTTGCTGCAACCAAAGAAGAAACTTCTAAGAACGTTGAAGTAAACAGGCGTAGTTGAGGTCTGCAGCTGAAAGTGACAAAGTGTTGCAGCCTTTTTATTTAAAAAAATCTGCTGGCACCCTCAAAAGCGATATATTGTTTTATAAAATCTTGTTTTCTAATGACTCTCTTGCCTTTTTGCAGAATGGCTAAATCAAGCAGAAGAGCTATAGGCAGAAACAACCACACCGAGTCCAGACAGGCTGTGATCAAGAAATTGGGCAAGTCATTCTTGCCATAATCCAAATTTTCATCAAAGTTCGGCAGGCTAGCTGACACGAACTTAGGCTCATTCAACATGGAAGCATTCAGAAGGAGGATATTGGGGACTAGAGGCCATCACCTTCAGTGACTTCGCACAGTATTGTCAGAAGTGGATTGTATGCAGCTGCCAACTTTCCGCCAGCTATCCGGTGTCCAGAACTCATCATGGAGTGCGCCTACCACTACAATGCAAAACAGAGGATGGTCACTTCGCCAAATGGCAAGGTGCTGGCCAACCTGACACCTGAAGCGATCGGAGAGGCATTCGGGATTCCAGTTCATGAGAAGATGATCTACAAGACAAAAGAGAGAGCTGGAAAGATGTACTCATCCACCACAGACCGGTGTGCTGATTTGATAAACACTAGGTGAATGATTAAACCCAAGCCAACTCGCACCAAATTGCCCAAGCAGATAGTCTCTGAGGACTTGAGACAGGAGTTTGGTGATCTCATCACGATGCTGAGCAGAGTTGGAGGATGCCCCCAAGCATTCATCTTTGAACCTTGGATGTTCTATTTTGTCAACTTGGTATTAGAGGGAAAGGATTACATGGATTGAGCACTGATGATCAGTGATAACATACATGAGCAACTTCGTGGCGTGAGGAGAACGAAGACATTTTACATGGACTCCTACCTTGTCTATATGCTGGCTCGCATGACGAGATATAGAGGGATCTCTTACAAGGAACCAATCGATTGCGGATCCCATCAGTTTAAAATATATGAAGCTTGTCCACAGTTGCATCTGACAAGCACAACCAATTACAAGAGGGTCAATGACACCTTTACAATGCATATCACAAGGACCTTGCAGCAGAGGACCCACCACAGAATATCAAGCGAGGCACAAGAAATGATTGAGAAATTTGGATGTTGGTTTATCCAATTTCCAAAATTCACCTACATAAGGCTGCAAGGATTTTCCTCCTATCCATACAGATTGCCTCGGTATCCCACAAACAGGATAGTGATGCTGGAAGTATCTAGGCAACTGATTGCCTATGATAAGATTCAGAAGAAGAAGAAGAAAGGTGGACTCGGATTCCCGATTACTATGGGAAATTCAGATGAAATCTGCCCATCACTGCAGGCAACAAGGGAGGCAAAAGCGGAGCTCCAATTCTTCCACCTTTCCTATCACACCAGCACGCATTACTACGATCCCCACAAAAACATCAGGTGGATATTGACAGAGGAGTTTAGGCACAAGATGCAGATCGAAGAGTTTTGGGCTAGTGCAGTGGATGAGATCAAGGTCAGAAAGAGAATGTTTTCTCGGATACCGTTGGGGATGGTCAGAGAGTGTGAGATCATCCCAGTGCCAGATCAGATTGAGGAGGATATAAACGTAGTACAGGCTGACTACGAGACAGTAAGAGATACACCTCTGCCACTCCCAGATTGGTCTGAGCCAGAGGTCCCTGACTTGGATACACTTTGTATCCCAGTCTTGACATTTACACGGAGTTGGGTAGAGAGGCATGTCAGCCGACTCAAGGGAAGGTCAATTCCCCTTACCTACAATTTGATGGGAGACAACAGATTGCAGACAACTAATTAGAGGAGACGGAGTAATCCAACTCCAGAGCCTCGAGGAAAGGAGCCAGTTCAACCTGAGCCAGTGGTAGTTGAGGAGTCCATGCATACACCATCTCGGACACACTCTCCAAGCTTATAGGAGGTGTCTTTGTTTGTTGATCAGAGGGAGAGATTGGACGTAGAGCAGACAGTGCAAGTAGAGAATTGGCCACCTCGTAGAGAATCAGTGGGTCAGAGCATCAACATGCCCCAAGAAGAACATCAGCAAGAAAATCAGCAAGAGACAAATGAGGGGACGGCTACCGATACTCAATTTCAGCAGGAAATTGAGGCGGCTCTTGAAGGTGATGCTACTTCAGATCAAGATGCCCAGAGCTCGAGAGACACGGAGCCTATTGATGATGGTGAGCCTCGTCAGAACGATGGCAGAGGAGAGGTTCACGAGCTGGAGGCTGAGGTAGAACAGCCTTTTATTATATCTGACATGCGGCAAGAGGTGCCAAAATGGCTAAGGGACAGAATGAGGCGTGATCCTGTAGATGAGACCGATCCCGCAGCCGAGATGGATGAATTATTACAGAGGATCAGCACACCTCCAGCAAAGAAAAAAGCTAGGAAGTTCTCCAAAATATCCACAAATGAGGATGGATCCCGAACCTTGCATATGGCAGTTCCTTGGGAAGAATGTGATAGAGACGAGGCCGTTCCTGAAAACTATGTGGTGACAACCACAGAACTAGGCCGCCCTACTGGAGCACAAGTGGTAGAGGAGTGCGATTATTCCTATCGGGCACTCAAGGATAGATTGTCCTACGTGGAGGGCAAATGCAAAAGGTTGATGGTAGAGCACAAGATACTGATTGGCTACGTGCAGCACTTGTCCCGTCCTTGTGGGCAAGAAAATCCGGCAATTGAACTTCCAGCTGAGTTTTCCAGGGAGTCAATCAGTGGATTAGAAGATTTGAAGAGAATGGCACGGCAGGTAGACAAGTGGGTTGCCAATGTGCGTATAGAGACAAGAAAGTTCATGGAAGATCTTGCACATGCCTATGGGCAAGCTTCCGGTATTATGGCTAGAGTGGAGGCAATTAACCATGCTTGGGGTGAGGCTCGCATCTATCAGACAAAAGTTGTTCTCCGTTTAGGGGCTTTGATGAGCGTACCTCAACAGACTTTGGTTGAGGGAGGTGTTATCCAGCAGGGAGATAGATACAACTTCGCCAGATGGTATTCTTCAGTAGTCACAAGCCGGGGATTCTATGATGCATTACAGGCAGATTTCGTCAGGGTCAGAAAGGCCATGACGAACATATTAGATGGAATTCTCAACACATTGGAGGCAATCTTTGCCAAGAGGTTGACTGCTGAAGAGGTAACTGCAGATGGATTGAAAGACAGATTGGCGCCATTCTTCTCTGAGCTGAAGACCTTCACACAGGACGATTTCGAGAACATGGCCATGTTCTCCAGTATCATACAGAACACCCAGGACGCCCTTGTTGCCTGGAAGAAATCATGTGCCCAGCATGGGCAAACAGTTGCAGTTTTAGAGTTTCAGTTGGATCACATTCCTCCTATCTCCGATCAAGAAGTTGAGGCAGTCTTGGCCAGATTCATCAGATTTGTAGCCGGCGAGAAGGAGAAAGGAAACGCCCTTCTGGACGATGACCTTCTGGAGGGAGACGACGTGCATTGATGGCAAGGTGTGGTGCATTGATGAGGAGTGGAGGGCGCATTCATTGCCCCACTCCTCTCGGTGGCGGTTTTTAGGGCAAAAGCCCTAATTAGGGCATGGGTGGCTCAATCTGAGCCTTTTATTGTAATCAGATCTGAACCGTCCACTATTTGGACTCATTACAAAAGGAGCATCCCCCCTCATTTGTAAATAGTTAGAATTAGAATCAGAGCTAGACAGAGATAGAGATTGATAGAAGTTAAAGTAGAGCTAGGAGTTAGCTTAGTTGGAAAGGAAAGAAAGACTTTCCCTTTGAAAGTTTTTGCAAAAGATTATTGTGTAAGACTCTCATGATATAAAGATTTCATTGATTGGTGACTTCATTTTGTGTTGTGGGTAGTTGACGAGATCTTTTCATCTTTCTAGTTCGAATAAAGTAAAGTAAAGTAGATTTGTTTTCATGCAAGTAGAGTTAATTGTGGAATGTGACATTAGTTTGGGCATATCTTCCCGTATCCATACCACTGGCGGACTTGCTGACGGTAAGTCTGCTCCTGCGTGGTCGACTGGAATCTTAGCACTTAACTTCAATTGTGTTCAATGTGCCCACTTGCTTCGTTGTGAAGGGGTGTGCATGGTGAATCTCAATCTGAACATCTCATCCATCCTTTGAAGATTGCACCAGCTTTTTCAGAATTGTCCGAAGGGGAGACGAAACGAAGTTTGGTTTGAAGACTGTCAAAGCTAGTCCTTGCATTCCACCCGTAGAAGAAGATTGTAGAATTCCTATCCCTACCTCCTTTAAATTCAGCATTTCCCGATCCATTCAAATACCAGAGCATTATAGTCAAAATCCTTCATTTGCTTGAGCATATAAAGTTGAACAATTACGTAAGTCCCCTTGGAATACCCAGCATATTCACATCAACCAACTGAGTCTATTCGCACTAAAAGGAACCTTGGAGTTGAACACATGAACTTTCACGCAATTTTAGCATGCGGAATACTTTGATCAAGAGAGAATAGAGTGACCGTTGGACATTTTATTCTGTGTTGGTGCTGTCATAAAAAAACACGTCAACAAGTAGAGTCTTCCATGCCAACACAAATATTGTCAATTTGGAAGGGCTTTTGATTCTCCCTTTATTACAATGTCCACCGTCTTTTGCCAAGGAAAACCAATTGGATGCTCCTGGTCTTGGGATTCAGATTTATTACAAGGACATTACACATTCAGAGGTATTTAAATATTGCAAACATAATACTGTCATCAGCTTGAATGTATCGGGAGCTCTCTGTTTGTGTGCTGCTTGATATGAAGACAAAAGCCCAATCGCATAAGAGACAAGTATCCCAATGTCAGGAAAGTCGACTCATAGTGGGAATTGAAACTCCATTCTTTGGCCGTTGTGGGAGTCAGGTCTTGGAGGTCATTTGAAGAATTTAAAAAGGGGGTGATATTATTCTTCAAGCTGTTACATCCTTTGTAATGAGAATTCAATCATATGAAGTCATCTTCAAAAATTATTTGTGAAGAGAGTCATGCTTGCTAAGACTGTCGCCGAACTTATGTTTGCAGTTTAGTAATTTTGTGTAGCCATCACATATTATAATCAATCTGGAATTGCTCATCGATTCTTTGGAAGCTACGAATGAGACAAGGGAGATTTTCGAGAGGAAAGAATCGGTTTTAAAACTATCGGGAGAAGCTTAAATAGTACTTTATTTTCCGCATGATTTCCTTTATATGTTGTGTATTCTCTTCAAGATCACTGCCGGCAATGGACGACTTAAGCAGAATCTTCAAAGGAATTGAAGGGAATTAAAGTCAAAAGAACAGGGACCACGTGTCTTGTTAAGCAGATACAAATTAGAAGTCATCGCTTCATACGAATCTCTAAGAGTAATTTCCCAATGATAATATATTCTAGAAGCTAAATCTCATTAGATTTTGGAAAATTGTGGGAAATTGAGATAGCTGATACTCTCTAGAATTCTCAGAGTGCAGTGAACGGGTTATGCAAATGTGGACATCTGTTAACATTGAAGTTGCCCAACTGAACTGAAAAGACAACTCAACAAGCCACGTGGCATGTTGTGAGAACTTCAGCTTGTTTTGGAAATCATTGATTAAATCTGCAATGTATTAAATCATCGAAGAAAAGAAGTAGTTGGGAAATCGAAGTGAATACTGGAGGAGCCAACATTAAAGAGATAAGTATTTTATGTTTGTATCTTTGAATAATGATCATGGATTTAAATAATCATGTAGTTAATTCATGCAATAACATTGGGAATAGTGAATCATGTATGCTACCAGCATTGGTCTGTATATTCCTCGGGGTAGTTTGATTTTATGAACTATTGTTAATCTCTTTAAAAATTGCAGGATGGATCAAGGAGCAAAAGGATGATGAGATATTCAATAAGGAATTCAAAGGGAGGAAGAGCTTGAGGCATCCTATGAGGAAGTCATGCCAATTGGAGAAATGAACAAACATGGAGATATAGCTTGCAGCCATGGGATTGAGTTGGTGGCCCATAACTCTCATGATTCTTCACTGGAGACATCTCTCGAGGGCACAAGGTTGGGTCAGCCTTGGATGGAGAATTTGCATCAACAAAGAAGATTGAGAAAGATGAAGACACTAAACAACGGAGAACCTATACAGATTGTCATTGAGATCAGCTACTTCGAAGAAGAGGAAATGACATTCAGAGGGAGTTAAAATCCAAGAATTCAAGGCACAAGTTGAGAACATGTCCGGGAAAAGGATTAAGGTTCTAAGATCAGTCAATAGAGGGGAGTTCACTTCCAGAGGATTTATTTGCAATCTCTAAGGCAGGGATCAAGAGGGAGTTTTGTGACTCACTGAGAAGAAGTGAAGGTGTTAGCTAAGTGGGTTGCAGTGTTGCAAGGCCAGGTGTTAAAGTCCTTGTAAGACCTCTTCAGTTGCAGAGAACACAATTGCACAAGACAATCAATCTGGATTTGACATTGGTAGCTCCGCAAACCTATTCAGAATAGGGTGATCTCGGATGAGGTCGAGAAGGATAGTCTTGAACTCTCGCAAGTCAGTAGTGTAGGAGGTGTGCATTGGAAACCGTTCCTCTAAGGCAAGCATTGAAGGCAATCTTGGACGAGGAGGTCAGGAGGTTCATGCAAGTACTTGGAGCTTCAGAGGGAGTCACATCATCATGAAGATTTGTTGTAATGTATATTTCTCTGAGATGGAGAAATATGAGGTGAAAGCCCTTGTAGTGTATATTTCTCTGAGATGGAGAAATATGAGGTACAAGCCCTTGTTCATCTCTAAGACTGAGATGAGACGTCATGTTGAGAGACTCCATGACGACATCACATTGAGAGACTCCGTGATGAACCCTTGTTCATCTCTGAGACTGAGATCAAATGTCATGTTGAGAGACTCCATGACGACATCACGTTAAGAGACTTCATGATGAACCTTTGTACATCTCTGAGACTGAGATGTGTTTCTTTCCACACATGGGAGTAGCCATTTTGGACGTCATGTTGAGAGACTCCATGACGACATCACGTTGAGAGAGTCCGTGATGAACCTTTGTACATTTCTGAGACTGAGATGTGTTTTTCACAAATGGGTGATGCCCTATCTAGGAGACCGCATTTGAACTCATTATGTGAGCTTACTACTGATTGGAAGGACATGTTGCTTGCTGATTATGCCAAAAATCAGTTCGCAACCAGCATCATTGAGGGTACTTTTCATGATGAAAGGTACAAGGTGGTTGAAGGGCTGATACATTACAAGGGCAGAATCTTTTTGGTGGCTGATTCTAAGCTCAAAAGAAGATTTTGTTGACATTTCGTGACATTCCGCTTGCTAGTCATCATGGGTTCTTCAAGACATATAGGCAGATTCGGGAAAGATTTTCTTGGAAGGAGTTGAAGGGGGAAGTTCAACGCTACATTCAGGAGTGTCCCACTCGTCAAAAGAACAAAAATGAGCATACTCTACCTGCTGGTCTGCTGCAACCTCTTCCTATTCCCAATCAAAAATGGGAAAGCATATCGATGGACTTCATCACGGGGTTGCCCAAGGCCCAAGGAAAAGACTGTATCTATGTTGTCGTGGACCGATTAACAAAATTTGCTCACTTCTTCGCCATTACCAGCTCGTTTTCAGCAGCCCAAGTTGCAGATTTGTTTTTTAATGAGGTGTTTAGGCTACATGGGTTGCCAAAAAACATTGTGAGTGATAGGGACAGCAAGTTCCTAAGCACTTTTTGGCAAGAGATCTTTAGAATAAGTGGTACGATACTTACTCCAAGTACTAGTTATCACCCCCAAACTGATGGACAGACCGAGATAGTGAACAAGTGGTTGGAAGGCTATTTGAGAAACTACGTTTCGGAGCAGCAGAGGGCATGGGTGAAGTGGCTTCACATAGGAGAATATTGTTATAATTCTACCTTCCACATGTCAATAAGGATGTCACCTTTCATGGCTCTTTACGGTTACGAAGCTCCTAGCTTTGCTGATTTGGTGTTTGGCGACAGCAAAGCCCCTCAAGCCAAGGATTTTTGTAGCAAAGTCAAGACATTTTGAAATCCTTGAAGAACAATCTTCAGATTGCACAGAATCAGCAGAAGATGTACGCTGATCAGCGGCGTGTTGAGCGTTCGTTTGAAGTTGGAGATATGGTTTATCTTCGACTATAGCCCTACAGACAGTCTACTCTCAAGAAGAGTGGAGCTGAGAAGCTCAAACCTCGTTTCTATGGGTCGTTCAGGGTTACCAGAAAGGTGGGAGTTGTAGCTTATGAGTTGGAGCTACCCTTGAATAGCAGAGTGCACAATGTCTTCCACGTGTCTCGCCTCAAGAAGGCCCTGGGACATAATGTTGTTGCTTCATCACAGTTGCCACCTTTGGATGAAGAAGGGCAATTAGTTTTGATTCCGGAAGAGATTATTGATTCCCGAGAGCGTTCTTTGAAAAAAAGGACAATTCGAGAATACTTGGTGAAGTGGAAGAATTTGCCTATGGAAGATGCGACTTGGGAGAATGATGAGATTCTGCAGCATCCAGGGTTGCAATTGCTTGAGGACAAGCAATCTTGGGGAGGGCGGACTGTAATATCCCCTTCTCGAGCATGATCTTTCCAATTGACCGTTGGCCTATTCCGGAGACTCGTAGGCTTTGCGGAGGGTAAAATTAGGGTTTCTTGTTTTGAAGGATGCTCTTGCTTGAGGCTGGTTGATTCAATGGCGGATTCTTTCTGGGTTTTCAGAGAGCTTCGCAGTGATATGTTTTTCTGGGCATTCCGAGCATCTTCAAAAATTTACTATTTTTAGTAAATTCTATTTTTGGCAGTGGTCCTGTTGGCTTTGGTACAGTCGGCTTTCTGCTTCAGGCAAATCACTTGGCTTACTCATTTTTGGCTTTGGGCATAACTGGAGAGATAAGTCGAATTATTTTAATTAAGTCATGTTTTAATATTATATTTTAACATTGACCCCTTGGCCTAGCAACTTCACTTAAGTTGTTTTTAAAAGGTGTTCTTTATGGGTGGGCGCCTCATTGAGGAAATTAATTATATTAAAAGAATTAATCCAAGCTTAAGTTGGGCGCCAACTTCAAGGATGAGATAAAGTTTATATTAAAAGTCAATTATTGCTTGGAAAAGTGGGACGCCATCTATTGGAGGATTAGGGTTTGACTCAAAAAGGAAGGTTAGGGTTTCAAGAAGGTCAACGGCAAATTATAAAAGGAAGCCTTTGTTTCTCATTTCATCATCTTTTGTCTATAGGAATGTTATGCTATCGGATTGGCTGTGGGATTGCTTCGAGGAATGAAAGCCTCCTAGCTTGGCATTGCTTCTCGCTTGCAAGATAGCGACTAGTAGTGATATAGTGTAGTTTGAGTGATTTGTAGTGAAGTTTGTGCATTGTAGTCAGTGTTTGGCATTGTAGATCAGTTTTATGCATATTAGAGAGATTCTGGAATTGCATTTTCATTACAGCAGATTGTAGTTTTCATTCATAAGTCAAAAAATACAAAAAGAAATCATTTTGGGTATTGTCCAATCTCTTTGTTTGGTAGGGGCGACCCTTTTCCCAAGGTTATAGAATTTTTAATGAAGGCTGTGATTTTTAAAGGCAAATCGCCCTTCTTGCTGGGCCGTACCATCTCTGTGTGCATTGGGATTCGTGCATAAATTAAATAGGAACTTGGGGGTCTGTTATGTGTTCCAATCTTGGGCGCCTTCATCATTAATGTCTTTTTCTTTTCATTTCAAGTCATTGGGATGAGTTGTGAGAGAGATATGTCCATTTTAGTGTGATCTCAAGTTGCTGGTTTTACAGGTAAAGGCGCAGATCTGAATCGAACAGAGACTTAAATCTGGTTCTTGAGAGAAGAAATCAATCTCAGCTTTTCCATTAAGCAAGGGGAACTCTTATTTATATGCTTGTTGAATTATTCAAACTCCATTGCTCTTGGCAGGCAAACTCTCTATCATATTGTAAGCTGACAGTAGTACTGGCAGCAGTTCTTTAATTTGAGTTAATCATGATTTGTAATGCTCATCTTTATATTACGTAATTGCAAATGTATCTTCTTATCTCCGCCCCATGGTAGCTCCTCTCCCATTCCGGGTTAGAAAGCACATTCTGGGTGTCGAGTTACTTTCAGCATTCTAGCTTTTCCCTTAATCGCATTGTAGGTCTTAGCATCTCCGTCATATGGTAGCTCCCATTCCATCTCGGTTTGGAAAGCACATTTTTGACGTCGAGTTATTTCAGCTTAATAGTGATAGGGATCCTCTGACCATATGATCGTCCTTGCGGGCACATTCTTGGTTAGAGTTGTTGCATTAGCATTTCAATTCAGATCCTCTGACCAATGCTCACACCTTGCCCACATCGGGATCCTGGTGTACATTCTGGTTAGAGTTGCTTCAGCATCGTTTTGGTTTTGGGCTAACCTTAACGGGTGCGTATTGTTTGTAACTTGCAACTGAAAATCGAAAAAATTGGCTTGGTATATTTCAGGTGAAGCCATTATGGACATCATGTTGAGAGACTCCATGATGAACTCTTGTACATCTCTGAGACTAAGATATGGCTTTCCACAAATGGGTGTAGCCATTGTGGGCGTCATGTTGAGAGACTCCATGACGAGGATATCTGGAAAATACCTCCCTAGCTAAGAGGGAGTGTTAGTGTTGTGTAGCTTCGGGAGATATTTTTCCTTAAATATAATGTATCTAAGGCAGGTCGGCCATCATGCTCTATAAACAAATATTGAAATTGCTAGGTCGGCTCTAGAGTGAGCTCACCTAGGCTTGTATAAATAGGAGAAGTTGTCTCCTCATTTAATCAATCAAGCAATTCATTCACTCAATTTCGCACTTTGTCAACAAGTCGAGTTTTCTAAGCAGCAGATCAGCATCAAGGAGAAGAGTCAATACTTAGTGTATTCATGAAATTGCACCAAATATAAGTGCAGATCCTTTGTATTGTATTCGGCCTTTCTAGGGCCTATTATTATTCTGATATATAAGAGAATATTCTATGTTGGGTTTTTCTCCCTTGAGTAGGAGGGTTTTTCCAAGGTAAAATGTTGTTTTCATTGTCTCTGAGTTGTGTTTTTCTGAGGGTTTTTCCAATTTGTGTACTCACAAAAGTGACAAATTAAAATGCTAACATGGTTCAGCTACATCTATTTTAGCTCCAAATAATAAAGGAAGTAAACTTGATTCTAAGAGCTTCCAATATTTCTTTGAGAAGTATAAACAATTTAAAACAAATAAACTCATTGATATTTCCACTAATAATAAAGGAACCATTCTTTGATTCTCACCCTAACCAAAATGTTGTTAGTGATAAGTCAAGAACAAGTGTTGTAGTTCCTTTGAAAGATAAGAAGTCTCCTTCTTCTTGTGCTGCATCACAATCACCATTGCATAAACCTCTACATGATATTTCATCCACTACACCAATATATCAATGACAAAAATTTGAGTTGTTTTCAACTGAAGATGTGTTTGATTTGCCACAAGAATCTCAAGTCACACAACAATGGATACCAAAGTGGTACTATTCTGCTATTACAATGTGTGAGAGGACGATCTTCCTACATCTGATGCTCGACACCAGTGAGTAGGGAAACAAATTGTAGCTTCAGATTAGCATGATCATTTAGTTCTCTTTTCTAACATTTTCAAGGTGCCTAAACCAAAATAATATAAAAAAGCTAAGGGCAAACCTAAACAGAACACTACCATGCAAGTTGAGTATGATGCCCTCATGAAGAATCATACTAGAGCTGCCTCCACCTAAAAAGGCCATCGGTTGCAAATGGGTTTGCAAAACCAAATGTAAAGTTGATGGTACTTTGGTTATGTACAAAGCTTGTCTTGTTGCAAAAGGTTATTGCTAATAGCAAGGGATAGATTGAGGGGAAATCTTGCTCCTACAACAAAGGTGGTCACATTTCAACTGCTTCTCTCTATAGCAACTTAAATTGGTGGGAAGGCGTGCCAAATGGATGTGAAAAGAACCTTTTCGAAACAGAATTTGGCTATGTTCCACAATGTTTTGAGGATGGGGATGGCGTGACAATGTGGGAAGCATTTCAAGGACAATAGTCTAGAGGCCATTTTTCAAGGACGACAAGGGGATGACAGTATATAAGACAATGATAGAAGTATAGCAATAATATACATATCAAGGCCGCAGTATAACAGCAATAAATATATCATGATTCAGATTCATAGTTAATGATATAAGTTATATAACAGTTAACACTATTTTTTTTAATGTCATTAAGGAATTTTAAAACAGTTATATATCAACTAAAGGTTATATAGATTCTTCGAATTCATTAAGGAATTTTATAAAAGTATTCTTGCAATGTCATGAAGGACTTTCTTTTTAAAACGTTATCAAACGTTGCCTTGCTATCAAGGAAATCTGGCCATCCCTAAGATGGTCAAGGGACGTCTTAGACATCCTTGGTCGACCTTAAGGCAATAAAGAGATGTCTTAGACGTTCCTGTCCGCCTTTGGGGTAGCTAAATGTCCCCATGGCATTTTTTGTTCCTACATGTTTTTCAAATGTTTCGAAATTTTGAAGATTTCTAAGGATAGCCAAGGGACATCCCACCTTACCTAAAATGCCATTGGGGACAAGGACAAGTGTTTGAGGGTCGAGGATGTGTCCCCGTGGAACATAGGAATTTGGGCAAGGAGATCTACATAGCACAGCAAGAATTGTAGGTACCTAGTAATGACCATATAGTTTGCTAGCTTCATAAGTATCTATGCAAGCTTAAGTGAGCACAAAAAAAAAATGATCAACATCTTAGAGATTCATGATTCAATACAAGTGTTTTTGACATGAATCTATATGTCAAAAGCAATCATGAATACATTGTGATTCTTGTTTTCAATGCTGATAACCTTGGCATCACACATCATGGGATTGTGAATCCAGTGCTTGCAACTGAAAATTTTTACCTATGTTAAGCATTTGACATGACTGATCTAGGTCTCTTACAATATTACCTGTTGATGTTCAAGGCAGCGTCGAGATTATCTTCCAGCCCAGATCACATGAAGAAGACAATTAAATTATAGCCTATCGGCTATTTAATTGATGAAGGCGATTTTATGAAATGACACGTCATTTGTTAAATAATAATTAATATTTTATTATGGCCAACTTGTCTTATTGGCACCACTTGAAGAGTCACGACTTTTTCTCCTAAAGGGCCGACATCTTGCTATGAAGAGACGCATCTCTCTCTCTCTCTTGTGTATATATACAAGTCGATATTCATTCATTCAATAATCAAGTTCATTATTATTATAATTCGCATATCTGGAGAAGTTCACATTTACAGCAGATGGCCATTTTGTTGCAGCAGATCAACTTCAAGGAGAAATATATTCACTTGTATCTTGCATCTAAGAGTGGTGCTATTATTCATTGTATCAAATCGGCATTGTGTTGTGCCTGAGTTGTAAGCAGATTTCTGCTCTTATTCTATCAATATATAAGAGATATATTGGTTGGATTTTTCTCCCTCAGGTTGGAGGGTTTTCCCAAGATATCTTGTTGTGTTTATTGTCTTGAGTGCTATTTTATCTAATTGCTTTCAGTTTACATATCTGATCATTAAAAACTAACATGGTATCAGAGCGGGTTTGAAGAAGATCTTGATCAGATTTAGTCTAGCAGCGATACTCTTTATTCTCTTTCTCATCTTTGATCACATCTATCTCTTCATCAAGATGGTGAACGGACTCAAGATTGAGGACAGACTTGAGGGAGCAACAAATTTCACATCTTGGAGATTTAGAATTATGCTCACCTAGGAGGAAAATGAATTGGCTGAGTTCGTGGAGAGCAAAGTCCCCGAGCCTACTGATGAGGAAGAAAAGATTCAATGGAAGAAGAAAGATACTAAGGCGAAGAAGATGTTAGTTGATTCCGTGAAGAACCATATTGTTCCAATCATCTCTAAGTTGAAGACAACAAGAGAGATGCTTAAAACTTTGGAGTAGATGTATGAGATCAACAACACAAGTCGTGCACTTGCATTGAAGCAACAACTTCATCATGTTAAGATGGCACAAGAAGAATCTGTCATCGCTTACTTCATGAAGATTTCTAAATTGAGAGATCAGCTCTCTACCATTGGTCATATTGTTGATGACAAGGATTTCACCATGTTGTGAAATAAGCCCCTTCAATTTTTTCCAAGAATTTCACAAACAATCAACACTACGCCAAATGAATTAGCGTTAGCTCCAAAATTGAACTCCAAATTTAAAGATCTCAACACCAAGAATGCACACTCAATCCTAAGGAAGAAGAGGTGTTGTCAAATGGCGAAGAAAACTAAGCAATTACTGAAATGAAGTTACAATTGAATGGAGCTAGGTGGTGAACCAACCATGAAAGGATTCCACACTTCCACTAATTCAATGGGGGGGAAAAATTGCAAAACAAACTAATTCATCTGTTGTGGTAGGCATCCACTCATAAGTGGGAATTCACCACTTTTCAGTGGATACAAAATGAAAGAAATAAACTGAGTTCTTTTTCCACACTGGCGGTAAACCATCCAAGGGTTACATATGTGAGAAAATATGCACAAGTAAAGCAGTAAAGAATGACTGAAACAGTACTACTGTTAACAGTCTTACAATGTAAGGAACTACTGCAAATTACAAATGATTACAATAGAATTCAAAGCACAATTGATAGAAGATGATCTCTCTTAATGATACCCTTCTGAATTATTGAAAACCCAACCAAAATCTGAACTTAAAGCAATCTGATTTCTCAAACCAGCAAACTGAAAATAATCAACCATCAAACAGAAAACCAAATAAATGCTCACAACTTCATCAATATACCTCCAAATTGAGTGAAACCAATTACAATGGCTCTCAAGAAGGTTGGCGCCCAACTTGCAATGATAAAACAGCATCAAAGCTCATCCAATTAATTCTTGCACAAATCCCAATGCCCTCCTAAATGGTACAGCCTCCTTGCAAGAGCGATTTTGATAGATAAATTCATACACTTCAAAATAAAATCTGCTTTTCTCCATGAATGGTCGCCATGAGCCTAGGAATAGAAAGAGCCAACACCCATAACTGAAATTAAATCATACAAAGAGCTGCATATGAAAATCACCTTCAGCCATGAACGGACCAGCAAGCTCAAAACTGGAAATAACATCAATTTCTCCAACAATGAAGCACACTCTCAATCCACCATCCAGGGAACCATAGTTTCAGGCCCGAAGAATGGAGTAAATTTGCTAAGCTTTCCCTTAGCCAGATTTTGGATTTCAAACCAGCAGCATAACTTTACAATATTTTCCAAAAGATCTAAATGAATGAGCGAGGCCTCAATAAATAAGCTTCAAATGGAAAAAATGAAACACTCTGAATTCCAAGAAATCGAATCACTTCAACTTCCAAAAGGTATGCCACTTCAACCATTCACTTTATTTTGAAATAATAAAATATTATTCATCTTCCCTTTTTGGCGTCCATTTCAAAATGCAACAATAAAGCATTTATTAAATCATTAAATGCTCAACTTGACCCCTTAATGTCCCCTCTTTAAAACAACTTGAAGTCATCAAGCTTAGGCGTAGGGTACAACTTAAAAATATGAAATTGACTAAGTATAAAACTCAGTCCAAGGAGATAACCAAAACCAACGCCAATACTGAAACTGATGGATTGCCAAAAATAGAATGATGCCCTGAGTTGAACTGTTGATGATACCACTGCCAAAATTAGACTTACTAAAAATAGCCAATGCCAAAAATAGTAAGTTCACCCCAAAACCAACAAAAAACTGAATTGAGCTATAAGCAAGACTTACTAAAAGTGGAAACCCTAAATTTGCACATCTGAATAGCCTACGGATTTCCAGAAATAGGCTAAATCCAAATGAAGAGCGTAGGACGAAATTGGGGACATTACATGTTGGCTCTTATAGGTCTTCCTTCATCTTGGGAATCTTACATTCAAGGAATCAATGCGCAATCGAAACTTCCCAAGTTTGATCGTTTGAGGGCATATTGTATTCAAGAAGAGTCTAGGTTGGTTGCGAGAGGTATTGGTCAAAGCTCTACAAATGAAGACATTCATGTTCTTGCCACACATTCCTCGAAGAAGAAAGGGAAAGAAGGAAAGAAAGGATATTTCAAGCGGAATAGGGATAAAGGTTTTGATGATGCTCCCGCATTCAAGAAGAAGAGGGACCTTTCTCGTGTTCAATGTTTTAGATGTGACAAGTTTGGTCACTATGCAATGGATTGCCCAACCAGGCCTAATCAGCATGCTTCATTTGCCGATGTGGATGAGATCTCTCCTCAAAATGATTCTAGAGAATTTCTATTCTAAGTCATGGGCATGTGTTCAAGCCGTGAAGGTTGTGTACTGATCTAAGCGCAAGAGCAGCGTATCTTACTATGTCCAGTATTTGCACCCATCAATATTTAAAGAGATAAGTATTCGTTGCTTTGTTTGAAATCACCCTTCTAGGCTAAAATTCAGTTTGCTAAGTTGTGCAAATCTGACTTTGGTTATTTGAATCATGTGTGTTTAGTAAAAATCATGGTTTCTCTTGAATAGAGATCACTAGGACAAGATCCTTTGGAGATACCACTATTCCTTGCAAATTGAGAAGATCTTTGAGTGTGACTCTAAGATGAAAAGAGAACTACAACTTCGTTGGGATTAGATGACCACATCGATAACATTCTCTTTGTGCATGAACTATGTTGGTGCCTTGAGAGGCCTGATTCTATGTTGTATATGTCGGTTGCATAATGTATAATCTATTATTATTATTATTCTTTAAAATGCAGATTGGATCGAGAAGCAAATGATTGATGAATTATTTATCTAGGATTATTTAAGGAGATTCTGATGAGATAAGTGTTTCATGTTCATGAATTCTGCATGTAGTTATTAATTCATGCGATAACATTGAGATAGTTCCAGCATTGGTGTTTCTCTTCAGAATAGCTGAGTTCTTTGAACTAGTAGTAATCTCTCCTTAATGTCTTCAGAACGGACCAAGAAGCATAAGAGTTTGCTTTCAAGAGAAGAAGAGCTTAATGCATCTTGTACGCTGAAGCATGGAGACTCAGCTTGCAGCCATGGGACTGAATTGGTGGCTGAAGACATCTCTCGAAAAGGAAGAACCTATTCAGGTTGTCATTGTGATCAGTCTTTTCGAAGAGGAGAAATTAATCTTCAAAGGGAGTATTGTGACTCATGGAGTAGAAGTTGCAAGGCCTAATGCAAAATCCTTAAAGATCCTCTTCAGCAGTTGAGATAAGAATTGCTCATAACAGTCAACCTAGATTTAACATTGGTAGCTCTGCAAACCTATTCTAAATAGAGTGATATGGGTTGAGGTCGATGAGGACAGCCCTGAATCTCTACAAATTTAGAGGGAGCCTACTGAACCTAAAGAAGATGAAGTTTCGCATAGGCCTAATGAGATCATTCTGAGTCAAGGGAAGTATACATTAGACATCTTAAAGAGATTTGGTATGATGGATTGCAAATCCATGTCTACGCCTATGGAGACCAACTTTCAGAAGCTTAAGGAGGTTGCAGCTAGTTCAGATCTAGTGGATCCTACTATTACAGGCAGTTGTTTGGATCGTTGATGTATCTAGTCAATACTAGACCAAATATTTGCTATGCAGTGAGTGCACTTAGTCAAGTCATGTGTGAACCAAGGAAAATTCATCTAGTTGCAGCAAAGCATGTTCTGAGATACCTTCGTGGCACAGTTGGGTATGGCTTGAGATATTCTTCTGGTGTGGATTTGGAGCTGCATGGTTATATTGATTCTGATTGGGCAAGGTGTGTCACTGATCAAAAGAGCACCTCTGAATTTTGCTTCAATTTGGGGTCTGCTATGATCTCCTGGTGTAGCAAGAAGCAGTCTTCAGTGGCACTGAGCACCTTAGAGGCAGAATATATTGCAGCATGTATGGCACCTCGAGAAGCAATGTGGCTTCGTAAGCTTCTTGCAGGATTGTTTGGACAATCATTGGAGCCTACCATCATTCATTGTGATACTCAAAGTTGTGTGAATCTTTATGTCAATCCAGTGTTTCATGATAGGACTAAGCAAGTTGAGATCAAATACCACTATATTAGAGATATGGTATTGAGGAAAGCAATTCAATTGAGGTACATTAGCACTGATGAACAGACGGCAGACATTCTCACCAAGCCCCTCTCCATAGTCTGAAACAAGCTTGGTATTGTGGAGAATGATGCCCTAGCTGAGAGGGAGTCTTAGCTTTAGTGATCTTCTATGATTTGCTTTAATGCATTTCTCTCTATAAGAGAGATTTGAGGTGCAAGCCCTTGTTTCCACCCTCTGGGAGTAGCCAAGGTGGATGTCATGTGTGTGACTCCATGACAAACATCACGTGAGAGAGTCTGTGATGATTTTCTTGTTCTTGTGTTTTCACCCTCTGGGAGAGCCATGTTGAACATCACGATGAGGTGACAACATCACGTTGAGTGATGAGCACTTGTACATACCATACATGGGTGTAGTCATGATGGTTGATATCACAATGAGGTGATATGCTATCACGATGAGGTGATAAGCCCTTTTCCATACATGGGTGTAGCCATGATGGTTGATATCACGATGAGGTGATAAGCCCTTTTCCACACATGGGTGTAGCCATGGTGTTTGACATCACAATGAGGTGATATGTCTTATGCAGCTAGAAGTATCCTCCCTAGTGTTGTGACCTATTTCACACATCGCCCCATTGCAAATGGGGACCCCCTTCTTTTTGCTTTTCGGTTTTTGCCTTGGCAGCGCAACTGCTTATCACCATTTATGTACAATGAGGAGTTAGAGTTTTGTAGAAATCATCTGAGCCAAGTAGAGAATTCAAGCCCGTATCAATGCCTAGATATCATGGAAGTGCTCAGAAGGACCGGTAGACAAGGAACGCCATTGCTTTGAGTCAATTCTGACACTTCCTAGTTTGTAAGGATTCTGCTATTTTGCTTTTTGCTTTTTTGATTTTTGGCATTTTTAGGCCATTCTGGAGTTCCTATTTTTTAGGGATGCTTTTTGCTTTTTCTATTTTTAAAAAAGTTTCTATTTTGGGAAAGTTTCTATTTTGGGATCCCACAGAGCATGACGTCAACACGCCTCCAGAAATCATGAAAATCAAGGTAAAATTGCAAAAGTTTGGTGAAAATGGCTAAGTCTGAGAAGGGCGCCCATGAGGAAAGAATGGCAGACAAGACATGAAGTCCGCCCTACCTTTGGCAAGCCAAGGGCAATCAATGGCAAGCCAAGGCTAAAGTCCGCCATGGCACTGACAGGCCAAGCTCCAAGTCCGCCCATGGCTTGAGGAAGCATGAAGTCCGCCCTAGAAGAGAATTGGATGGCGAGGGAAGAGGCCAAGTCCGCCCATGGCACAAGAAGGCTGAAGTCCGCCCATGGCATAAGGAGAGCCAAGTCCGCCCATGGCAACGAAGAGGCCAAGTCCGCCCATGGCCTGAGAAGTATGAAGTCCGCCCAAGGAAGAGGTGGATGGCGCAAGACAAGGCCAAGTCCACCCATAGCCTAAGAAGTTTGAAGTCCGCCCAAAGAAGTCAAATGGCAAGCAAGACAAGAAGTCCGCCCCAGCCAAAAGGAATGGCATGACAAGAGGCCAAGTCCGCCCTTGGCAAGCAAGAGCCCAAGTCCGCCATGGGGAGAATGGAAAAAGAGGATGAATGGAATGAACATGTGCCAAGTCCGCCCTAGGCAAGGCAAGGCTAAAATTCGCCATGGCAAGAAAAGTTTGAAGTCCACCCTGGACAAATGAAAAATGAAATACGCCATTGGCTAGGAAAGATCAGAAATTCGCCCAACTTGGGAAGATAAAAATTTCTAAGGCATGAAAAAAATGGAAAATGCCTAGAGAGAGAGGGGATCAAGCTAGCATAAAATTCACTCCTCGGCATGACGGAATAAAATTCTAAGGCACGGAAGGAAGAATGTCTGGAAAGGCAAGCACCCAGTCCACCCAACTCAGCATGAAATAAATTCCTAAGGCATGAATAAAATGGCAAAATGGCAGAGAAATCTCCAAGTTCGCCCAACCCAGAAGGAGAGAGAAAATTTGAAAATTTTGACTAAGTCAATGTCTGGCTAAGTATAAAGTACGCCACAAGAAGAGAGATTTGTTTAAGGCATTGGCCAAAAATACGCCAAGTATGGAGGATGGCAGAGCATCATGGCAAGTCCACCCTTGCCTTGGAAAGAAATGGCAAAGCATCTTGAAAGTCCGCCATCAGCCTTGGCAAGCCGGCCTTCAAAGTTCACCACCCTCTGGAAAAGCCATCATGAAGTCCGCCATAAGGAAGTAAAGAATGGAAAGACATTGAGGAAGTCCATCCATGGGATGGATCAGTCGAAGTCCACCCTTGGCAAGAGGATAATTGGCAAATCTATTGAGAAGTCCGCCCAACTTTGGAGGGAAGGAAAATTTCTAAGGCATTGGCAAAGTGCGCCAAGCATGAGAATGTCTAAGCACTCACCAAGTTCGCCTAGTATGAAGATGGCAGGCCGAAGACAAAGTCCGCCCAAATGGAAGTGCACATGGTCTAGCCAAAGATGAAGTCCACCAAAGCATGTCTAGCCAACCTTGAAGTCTGCCATGCACATATCCAAGCCAGCTTCAAAGTCCGCCTTGTCCAAGACACAGCCAAGTCCGCTCAAGCATAATAGAAAATTGGCATGACATGTGCCAAATTCTGCCAAGGTTAAAAACAAACATGGTAAAATTTGCTAAGAGGAAGCAAAAAAAATGGCTAAGTGTGGAATTTTCCTACAATAAAAGGATCAAATTTTGACTAAGTGTTGGAAAGAAAACAGGAAAAATGAAAAGGAATAAAGAGGAAATGAATAAAATTCTTGCCCAAGGATGGAGTCTGCCCTACTTAGCACAAGCCACACTCAGAATCGAAGACAAATCCACAGGAAAAGTTCATTCGAGCATAAAGATGGCCAAAATCTTGGCTAAGTGTCGGATGGTCCGCATGAAGGCGTTATAGAATGAAATTGAATAGCCAAAATTTGGCTAAGTATGGGAAATATTCACAAAGAAAGTTCCAATTTCCTCCATTGTGGTGAAAGCACAGGAGAGTTCTTCTCAAAATTCAGGGCACTTGAAGGAATTTCAAAGCAATCAAGAAGGAAAAATTCAATAACTGCTCAAGAGGAGACTTCCAGACTTCAAATGCCAGTGAGAAGAAGAAATCAAAATCTCAAAGGAAATCCAAGATCAAAGCTAGGAAGAAACAAGCACAAAGGACAGAGTCGTTGGCAAAGAAAGATATTCTAAGGCAAGTGCATGGAAAAAGAACAAGGAGACCAAGGAGGACATCCAACACATTGAGGTGGCGCCTCGTCATCTTCCAACCAATCAAATTGTTCCAGGTCAAAATGTCTAGGTTCAATGAACCTGACTTATCCATGGAGTTGATTTATATTTAGCAAGAAGGACAAGTGTCCCAAACTGTAATTTTCTCATTGGTCGAGAGGTAGTTAATTATGACAAACCCTAATTAGGGTTTTATTTTGTAATCTCGGTCGTTGATTCGAAATCAATCTTGGTCGTTGAATTGTAATCGGGGAGCCTATAAATTGAGCTCTCCCCTCATTTGTAATTTGTGAAGTGAGTTGTATAAGATTGTTGCGACAAAACTATTTCCATTTATAAAAGCTCTTGTGCATGATTTGCTAAGAACCACTTTTATTTTCAAGTAGTGTGCAAGGTTTTCATATTTCTCCTTCAACACTTAGAGTAGAATTAAATTAGTATTTCATTTACATGTTATTAGTGAATGATAGATTTGATAGCAGTGGTGGATAAAATTTAGCTCATACTTTTGTCGAATGGATGATTTGCATTCGATGTGTAAAGTTAGCCTGAGCCATTAATTTGTGGATGCTTAACTTTTGTTTGTTTTAATTATCAATTCAAACATGAAAATCATTATCACTTCCGTTGAAGATTGCACCCACTTTGCGTAGTTGTCCGAAGGAGGCGAAACAAAGTGTGGTTACCCTATTTTATCTAGTCACTGCCGTCTCTTGAGTTCTTAGGAGTAGTTTAGACTTCTAAACCCTTGCCTTTTTGCATTTTTTTTGGAAATCTGAAATACCCATCAAAAGAGCTTTCAATGACAAAACTATCTAAGTCCTAAACTTGCAAATAGATCTTAGCGTAAGTCCCCTTGTGATTACCAGCAAATCACAACGCCCACTGGCCTTATCCACATGTCATGACCTAACCAAAGAAACATTGGAGTTATTGTATTATCTTTTAGGTATTTGCAATCACTTTTCAAGAGAGGATAAAGTGTCCTTGGGCATTTTATTCTGTGTTCGGTGGCGTACTCAAAACACACACCAACACTTAGCTGAGAGGGAGTGTTGATGTTCAAGGCAGCGTCGAGATTATCTTCCAGCCCAGATCACATGAAGAAGACAATTAAATTATAGCCTATCGGCTATTTAATTGATGAAGGCGATTTTATGAAATGACACGTCATTTGTTAAATAATAATTAATATTTTATTATGGCCAACTTGTCTTATTGGCACCACTTGAAGAGTCACGACTTTTTTTCCTAAAGGGCCGACATCTTGCTATGAAGAGACGCATCTCTCTCTCTCTCTTGTGTATATATACAAGTCGATATTCATTCATTCAATAATCAAGTTCATTATTATTATAATTCGCATATCTGGAGAAGTTCACATTTACAGCAGATGGCCATTTTGTTGCAGCAGATCAACTTCAAGGAGAAATATATTCACTTGTATCTTGCATCTAAGAGTGGTGCTATTATTCATTGTATCAAATCGGCATTGTGTTGTGCATGAGTTGTAAGCAGATTTCTGCTCTTATTGTATCAATATATAAGAGATATATTGGCTGGGTTTTTCTCCCTCAGGTTGGAGGGTTTTCCCAGGATATCTTGTTGTGTTTATTGTCTTGAGTGCTGTTTTATCTGATTGCTTTCAGTTTACATATCTGATCATTAAATAATAACATTACCTAGATGTAGAATTCTGGCAACATGACAATCTCATTTTCATGGCTCTGGTCAAATATGATGATTCATAGCTAGCAATGACTCGCTCTAAAAACAATCAATGGACAGTCTGATTGATTTTACATCCATAAATTGGATCTTTGTTTTATTGTTGGTTATCTCTTTCATTTTATGGCACAACCCAAGCTTGTTCATTGGAAGGCAGCAAAACATGTGTTGCAATATGTCAAAGGTACTCTTGACTATGGCATTATCTATCAGAGAACAGCAGATTTTAGGTTGAAAATCTATACGGGCTTTGACTGGACCGCATCATTTGATACTTAAAGATTAAGTACTGGTTACATTCTCTCTTTAGGTTTAGTGGTCATTTCATAGCAAAGTAAGCTTCAATGCATTGTAGCTTTATCTTCCAATGAATTCAAACCCAAAGAAGTTTTCAATCCCTGTTGTGAAGCAAAGTGGCTATGTTGAATTTTGTGTGATCTCCAACTTCCTCAAACACTCCACCTTTCTGTGACAATCAAAGTGTTTGAAGTTGATGAAGAAATTAGTTTATCGTGCTCACACCAAGTACATTGGATATATCGCTACCTTCGAAATTTGGTTGATATTGGAGACACTTCTCTCTTCTACTACACATCTCCGGAGCAATCTTCTGATCTAATGACCAAATCTCTTGTTTTTATTCTGTTTGTTAAATTTCAAAACAAACTTGGGGTTGTTTCTAGTTCACTTATCAAGGAGGATATTAGATATAATATAATGCTTAGAAATATATGTCAACATTGGCATTTATTACTTTTGATTATATAACAGCACAAATTAATTATGTCTAGTTAAGGTAACTTACACAATGTAAGTTAAAAACGACCAATGTAACTTCCCCATACATTAATAGTTGCACCCTACACACATTGGAGAGTGTGCTACAGAGTTGTCTACTTAGAAAGCCACATACATTCTCTTACTCAATTGGTAGTTGTTCCTTGGGTCTGTGACTCTGTATCAATATTACCCTTTTGGTCCATACCAGAGTACTAATTATTTGATTATTCAATGCTAATGTTGCATCTTAATAACCATATATTTGTTATGAATCAAAAACCTAACCATATATTTGTCTGAAAATATGTTTTCCACACACCTCAATATACAGAATCCAGCTACTTAATTTTCTGATATACATCATTTTTTTGTAAAAAGGTTGTTTATCATGGCCTTGTTGAATAATGTACTTCAAATTTGGCCACAAATAAAAAGAAATAAATAAGGAAAATTTATAAGAACTTACTAGACATGAATTTAATTGAGGATTGAGGAAAGGTACTCGAGTAAATATGGGTTCCTCATCATTGACCTCCTTCACAGTAGGGATGCAGCCACTATAAAGATACTCGCTGAATATCAAACCTGCAGTGTATAGTTTACAAGGAAAAAACCCACCGATGAAATCACATCAAACACACATTTCAACTTTGATAGAATTTCTAGCAATCAACTGCTAATAAATTCTCCACTAAAAATTGCAAAAACCTCTATATGATCTTTAGCATGCTAAAAAACTGGTGTGATCTCTTTACAATAAATCTTGCCTAATTTACAAAGCCATTGCATAGGATATTTGAGCATTGCACAAACACATTAAAAAAGTGAAGTGGCAAAAGCAGTCATCGATAGTGAGATATACATAACATTCTGAAAAAAACAAGGGTAACTATTTTCAAATTGAAAAGACAAGCATATACTTTTGAGAAATTGTGAGAGAATCAATTCATTTGAACACTCTACCAACCCTTTTAAAAATTAAAATCAATTACCAGAACCTCATTACACTGCCAAATGCCAAACTTGCTGGTAGCAAGTAAATACTACATTCAAGAATGGAAGGGGATACGAGAACCATTTCTTCAAGGGCAATTTATCATCAAAGGAAAACTTTGGAAGGAATATGCCATATAGTTATCAGAAGATGTGGGGGTATGGATACCAGTAAGGGGGCAGGAACACCATTAAAATTAGGATACATTGAAGAACCAACAATTGGAGGTGAGTTGTAACGACAGCTATGCACACTACGTAATGAGTGCTCTTCAAATTAGGAGGGGAAGCCCTCGTTGTGCTGGGAATGCATGAAATAGAAAACTAAACTAATGTCCTATCTTTTTGTTCTCAGCTGGTAGAGGCACAAGGTTAAGAAAACCTAGAACGTTGCAGCTAAGTATTTTCTGGTTTCGCAGATCATCTAACTACAACTAAGCTAACTTCTTTAAATCTATCCAGTTTCCTCAAGAAACAGAGCATGAGGAAATGGAGCGGGAATGTATTGTACGATAAACTCCAGGTGCGGGCTCACAACATGAAGGCAAGGTAGGCGCAACTATTTGCTAATCCGGGAAGAAGTTTATTAAAACAAACAAAAGGACGGTAAACCTGGTACAGCTTCACAACATGAAGGCAAGGTAGGCGCAACTATCTGCTTGGCTGAATGAGTCTACTATAACACACATCAAACGATAAGCTTTAAGTACAGTTTTGCAACATGAAGGCAAGGTAGGCGCAACTATTTGCTCTTCTGAATAGGCTTATAATCAACAAAACAAAAGGTAAGCAACTGGGACAGTAGATTGTATAGACGCAACACGCATGCAATAACGATCAAACCAGCAACCCCATTTAACTAAGATCGAATAAACACCATAACAATAACATGAAGGCAAGGTAGGCGCAACAATTTATTATAACAGCAATTACTCTTTGAACAGATACAATAATAGCAATACTACAGGCAAGGTAGGCGCAGCATGTATGCTATCAAGCAAAAGTTCTAATTTACAAGGGTGAACCAATCTTGAGAATAGGCATGTTGCCGACAACGCAGCAATTCTCTATCACCAGGAAAAGCTAATTACAAATGAGCTAAAAGCTCTTATTTATAGACTTCAAGGTGTAGGCAACCCTAAAATCACCTTGAGTCAACTACAGTCTTGCAAGACATGCAAGATCTTATTCTCTAAACCTAATTGAATGAACCTACACAGTTAACTGGGAAACTACCATCAGTTAACTGAAACATCTAATCTAAATGGACAAGATGCAACATGCACGTCCTTATTGAAAGCAAGTCAACTGGAATGCTATCATCAGTTAACTGAAAGATCTAATCTAAGCTCCAAGTGTACGTAGATGTTTCCAAGAAAGACATGCATGCAATGTATAACAGCAAGTTAACTCGGAAAGAAGCCTCGAGTTTAACTCCTGTGTCTAATGTCTATCTTGGAAAAGGTGGGATGCCTTGAACTGAAGTTCACTGACCCTGATCTCGAGCAAGTAACCCCTCCACGAGGTTAGTAACTGCATCACCATCTAGAGGTCATCACATGTCTCAACTGTCAATCAACTGCTTCTTAGCAACTCAAGCAAAACTGAAAATCTCTGTATACTTAAACTGGCCCTTCACTGGCTGGTAACTATGGCGGCTTTGTAACTGAAGTGATGGCCACTGTTTCCTCTGCAGCTTGATGCTTCTCACGTTTTTCATGCTTTTCTTTATGGAAGAGTGTTGCATGATGAAACTGCGAACTCTTTGGTTGTGAGAAATACAAATGAACATGCTGCATACACAGAAACCCAACGGTATCAACCCTCTAAACTGGCCTTGGAAGACAATCAGCTATACGAGACATGAAACCATGTGAACTTGAGTGACTACTCTTGTCAACCTTTCCGATGCGCTTGATACAAATCAATGTCAGCTTTTCTGATGAAATCATGAATTAAGACTGACTTGGTCTTGAATTCGTTCTGCGTGAACTACATCCTGAAAAACTCGCCTGTTGACTGTGAACATGGCTATATTCTGACAACTTCTCCAAAAAACCAAAAATCTCTCCTAATGAGGCTAAAAATAGCTTGTCGGAGGGCAATTTTCACAGAAAATTCTGAGACGTGGGTTTTATGTAGAATCAAATTCTAAGATGACCCACAATGTCAGAATTGTGAAAAAATGTGATTTAGGCCCGCATGCAAAAGGTTTTCAGTTGAGATCTGAGGGGCTGTGAGGACATTTTTCCCGAGAAAATCTGAGATATGGGTTTTGTCCAGAAGATATTTCTAAGACAACCCACAACGTTAGATTCGAAAAATATCGACTTCTACTCCACCATGCAAAGGAATTTCACTTCAGAAAATCAAAGCCTCAAGAACTGATGCTCTGGAACAAATTTTTCTTGAAAATTCTAGCACATGGGTTTTGCTGAGAAAGCAATTCTGAATCAACCCAGATGATTTGTTTTGCCAAAAACGCCAATTCTTCAAACATGTGAGAAAATTTTAAGACGAGAAGATGGAAGAAATCTAGAGAAGAAGAAAGATGTTTTTTAATTTTTATTTATTTATTATCTTCTTCTGTCAAAATCGCCACTCTGCCTTGAATTCTGCTGATGAATCTTGACTTGTACCTGCAAAAGAATATTTTTTATGCCTTCACAACTGACCGCTGAAGAAATTCGCCCAACTCTGGAAAGAATTCACCTCTGCTCAAGCTGGATGAATGAAATGATGAATGCCATGCTTGCATAACTAGAGCAAAATCGTACTACAAAAGCAAGACTGCAAGCTCAAACCCTAACTGTGAAGAAGGAATCCGATTGGCCCTTTACCAGTTGAACTGCTGCTGTCTCTGAGTCTTTAGACTAAAAATAATATTTTAATTTCAAAGCATGCAAACTAAAAAGAGGCACCAATATTTAGCTCTTTGAAGAAATTCGTCACTTTTTAATGCTTTGCATGCAAAAATATTATTTTAATCATTTTGCTAAAAATAGCATCTGGATGTGCCCAGCAAACTGCACTGTTTTTAGAAAGCCGAAATTTGACCTTCTAGGCGTCCATTTGCAAGAGTTATGAGATTTTTGAGAATCTCCTATTTTGTAGCTGACTGCAAAGTTACAACCGACCATGTTCAGCTCTGATTTCTGGCTGACTGACTGAGCCTGCGACTGTGCTGAGATATCCACTGCGAAGCTTGCATGACAAGGATGAAATGTCTGCTGGGAACAACAACTGCTAAAATCATCATCTGATACCTTAGAAAATTAGGCGCCTCTGATTAAATTGATGTTTTGACTCCAGACTTAGTCATTTCTTCGTTCTGCCTTCTGATGCTTCAAACTGCCGTTGACGGTGAATGATGAACTCCACTGACTGAATAATGGATTCATTGCATGACTAGAAGTATTCTGCATCCAATGACTGTATGTGAGGGATTTGAAAATTGTATTAAGAACCCCAAAAGCATGAGCGCCCCTATTCTGTGATAGCTCAAACACCATTTTGACAAAAGTGTGATTTTCATCTGAACACCATACTTTGACCCTTGATACCGGGAACTGGAATGTTCCAATATGCGTGCCGTCTGTCTTGTTGTACAGTTTGGTCAACTTGCAAAAGATGTTCTTGGAGACGACGAAGCCAGAAAATTGCTTTTAAGGCCTCTAAAAGAAAATCGCCTTTTTCAAAGAAAATAATATTCTTACACTTAGTCATTTTTTGAACTGCCTTCAATCAACTCTTCTTTACAGCATTATCATCTTGACCTCGCACGTACGAGCATTCGCCAAATCCCGGAGGCTGTCGGCTAGACTCGTTGGATAGCTTGAGTAATTGCACACAAGTCTTGTGAAGACTGTAATTGCAAATAACCCCGTCTGGCAGGCCTAAAGGAGAATCGCCCCTAGCCTACAGCTGTGCAGCTTTGTGTAGCTACGCTTCACCATCCTCTGTTTTACGTGCTCGGTAGGACCTCTGTCACAGTTACTCAGAACATCGGATCGTCTTGTGAACGGATACACTGCAAAACTGAACTGAGCTGGAAGAGATCTCAGGAAGACCTCAATTGCAAATTCATCCATCAAACAGGTCTTATTCAGGATCGCCCCTGGGCTACAGGGGAGCGGATTTGCTTTGAATTCATTTCTACTGACATGTATCCTGCCTGCAATTTCCACTTCTAACGCTGATAACCGGATTTCTGTACTGGATACGCTTTCGCTTGATAGCTCGTTGAAAAGCCAAACTAATTCTGCAAAGACTGAAACCATCAAAACACACATGCATCTAGATCTGGGCCTTCAAAAAGAAAATCGCCCTTGGGCTAGAAGGGAGCGGATTTGCATCTCTAGACTGCCTCCTTGATGAAAACACTCTTCGCAACCTCTGCTTCTGTCTTCGTTTGCCGGAGTTCTGTAACTCGGATAATCTTACTTCATGGCTAATCGGAAAGCTGACTGAAAACTGAACATAATGAATGTATCCTTTATCCAAAACACTCAAATCTTGACCTTCAAATGGAAGGGCGCCCCTAGGCTACAGGGGAGCGGATTTGTTTTGAATTCATTGATTTTCACCATTTTATGCTTTGCAAACGCTGTATCCATCCCTGCGGTTGACCATGTCGAAGCGTTGTGACTGCTGAGGTGTGTGGATGACTATACTTCATCATTTTCACATGTACGGACACTATAAAGTTGATTTGCACGTTGATTGCGCAAGTGTCTACTACGTTACATAGTGAAAAGTTCCCAGACTTAGAATATTTTAGCACTTTTTGCCAATCTGAAAATCCCCTCCATCAAAAAGCATTATTTCCAACATCTTTTATCGTAGAGCGTTCCTCTTTGAGTTTCAGGCTTAGATATTGATACCTGGTACTGGCCAACTGCCATTGATGACCCCGAAGATCCTAACTTTTCTCCTGAAAAAGTGAAAACTACCCACCAGCCTTAAACTGACTTTTAACTGAAACTGACTTCACCATTGTGATTGTGATGTGAAATAAGCCAATCAAAATTAATTTCAGCCAATTCTGACAAGTTCCTATTTTTTAGGGTTTCGAGCTAAAAATAGATTTCAGAAACCCTAATTTTCAAAATTTTCAAATTTTGCCAGTATCTTCCTGGCATCACACTGACTAAAAGCCCATACTTTATTTGCCCAAAAACTGAGTTTTGACCCCACTTTTACAAGGTTTAGACCATTTTAAGCAAAATGCCTTAATGAAGCAAAAAAATTTGGTTTGGGTACAAAGATACATAAGTAAATGAATAAGGGTATGGCTACACAATATATAAATTTACTCCCCAAAACTTATGGGTATAGTTTACTGGAGGTTCCTATTAACTATGGAATATTCTGACCAGATCCAAGATGTGTTCATTTTTATTCATCTCTAGGATAATTAATTGTCCACGGCTAGAGTACCCCTATTAATCACACTAGTAAGGGGGCAGGAACACCATTAAAATTAGGATACATAAGTAAATGAATAAGGGTACGGCTATATAATAATTTAGTCCTCAAAACTTGTGGGTACAGGGACGGGAACATCGTCCTCATTCTTATAATGGAGGTTCCTATTAACTATGGAATATGCTGACCAGATCCAAGATGTGTTGATATATTAAAGAGATTTGTAAGCTTCCATGCTCCATTTAAGTAGAGCACAATTTTCTTGAAATTTGTGGGTGCATTAGATAGGATCAAATCTATGAATGCTTCATTTGGATTGTTTGACAAGGTGATCATTGATGTAGGGCCACAAAATATGATCCTATTAATTAGAGATAATGTTGTTGCTTGTTTTCTTGTTGAGAGACTTCTAACTGAGAAGCATCCCACTCTCTTTTGGAGCCTATATGTGGTACATCATCTTGATCAACCCTAGAGGACATTAAAAACTTCAATGAGTTAAGGATGTATTACAAAGAGCCCCCACAATTACCAACCTCACTTACAATCACAAGGATGTCATGTATGACGTGCCGCTTCACAAAGGGCATGGAATTTCTTGAGCCAAGCATGACAAGATTTGCTACCCACGTCTTTGCATTGTACACTCTTTGCTAGTAGAAGATGAATTCATTTGAAATAAGTGGGTCGAGTGTAGCTTTACAAGTTAGATGAATGGAAAAATTGTGGCAAACTATATTTTTTCAATGAGTTTCTAAGATGAGACAAAGCAAGTTATCCAATTTTTGTAGTCTTTGGTAAGAGTTTTGAGACTTCTAAATGGCAATAAATCTCCCATGAGCTATTTGTATGAGGCCATGGATAGGCCAAGGAGGAAACCACGAGAAGGATGGAGAAGGATAGAGCCAAGTACATACCATTCTAGGAGATAATTAATAAGAGATAAAATTAGGAGATACATTCACAAAGGGCATGGAATTTCTTGAGCCAAGCATGACAAGATTTGCTACCCACGTCTTTGCATTGTACACTCTTTGCTAGTAGAAGATGAATTCATTTGAAATAAGTGGGTTGAGTGTAGCTTTACAAGTTAGATGAATGGAAAAATTGTGGCAAACTATATTTTTTCAATGAGTTTCTAAGATGAGACAAAGCAAGTTATCCAATTTTTGTAGTCTTTGGTAAGAGTTTTGAGACTTCTAAATGGCAATAAATCTCCCATGAGCTATTTGTATGAGGCCATGGATAGGCCAAGGAGGAAATCACGAGAAGGATGGAGAAGGATAGAGCCAAGTACATACCATTCTAGGAGATAATTAATAAGAGATAAAATTAGGAGATACATTCCCCATCCATGTCAGATACTATCTAAATCCACCATTTTATAGCATCTCATTCAAGACGACACAGAGATCACAAAGGGTCTATTTAAATGCATGGAGAGATTAGAGCTATGTGTGGCTATAGAAGAGTTGCCAACATACAGCAAGCAAGGGGTTTTTTCTTTAGTTATGTCTATCATAGAAGGAACTTCAAACTATGTAGACTCCACAAAATTTTCACAATTTCTCTATATTGTACATACATACATTTTAGGTATGAAGTTTTGACTCAATCATACATGATTGAACCTTGATTTAATATATTTTTTCAGCACAATGGTGGGGGAATTTTTTGTTGCGGAAGCCAAAAACCTTTGATGGATGGTGATGCACCTTTTAATCCAACCATGTAGTTCATCCACTTGTGGGTGTAGTTGGAATGTGTTTGAACATATACATTCCAAGAAACACAACCATTTGATGCAACAATAGGTGAATGATTTGGTGTTTGTTTACCACAACCTCTACCTTGAGCTCAAGAAATATCGAGGTTAGAAAAGCTGCAATTGATAATTACTTCTAAATTCTAATTATTATTTTGAATCATTTTCCAAAGATAATTCCTATTCTTCTAGAGCTTATTATATCTACATCACTAACATATGCATTCAATTTGACATTATCAAGTAGCACCAAGGAAGATTAGCCGATTAACCTTGATGAGATCAATCCACATTCTGAATGGATTGTGAATGATGAGATACTTTTTGATGTGGAAGAGTTTCATGTCTTGTGGGATGCCAATTTTTTTTATTTGTAAATTGTGGGTAGGGCCCACTCCCTTTATATTAGTAAAATAAGAATACAAATCTGCTAGCTTTCTATAGAGAAATTACAAAGGCTCTTTTGAGCCATATCCAACATTTTACCTCCCTCCCAAAGCATACAAAAAGCTTCAAAACATGTGTTCATCTAGTTACCCATTTAACCCACCAAAAAAGAGAGGGGGCCATATGTTGAACACTAAGAATACTAAGAGGGGGGTGTGAATCAATATTCTTTGAAACCACATAATAATTTAAACATTCATTCCACACATCATATTCATTTTGCAATAAGGAAAGAAACCATCAAAGCATACAACAAATGAACACTAGATTTTTACGTGGAAAACCCAAAAATGGAAAAACCACAATGAGGATTAGCTCACAATATATTATAACCAGTTATAAGATATTACACAAAGGCTCACTGTCAAGTGGACTCACTATATAAAGAAAAAGAGAAATAGAAGAGAGGGGAGGCTCACTGCCAAGATTTGAACTACTACAAATGCATCTACAATATGCAGAAAATATAGTTCCACTGAAGCTCAAAACACTGAATCAGCATACTTCATATTACTTTGTTGTAACACTCTCCTCTCTGCTGCATTCGCATCACATTTGCATGCTCTACTTAGGAATTCACATCACACATATTCTAAAGTACTCTTGCATCTCATATATCATCTCTACAACACCGAAAATGGTCTTATACTTATATGCATTACATTCGCTATCACCTACAACATCAATTAGGTCAACCTAATTAGATGTACCATGCATAAAATGACTCGTCGGCCCAAAACATGCTTCATGCCACAATCTCAAAACTTATAACACAGCAAATAGGTCGAGGTGGCCCTATAATAGCGCCTACATAACTAATCGACACTTATCTAAACTCCACATAACTCAAAACATATTAGGTCAGCACCGTTGGTGACCTAACATCAAAATTCACCAACTGATCATCCTTAAACTGACACACGGACCTCCAAACATCACACCACTTGGAACTTAGATGCAACTGACACCTGTAAACACTTTCACAAATCTGCAAGACCAGATATTCTTTTGTGGTAAAGTGCGGACTTATCAAAACATACACTCTGCACTGGAAACACTGTCACTGGAAGACCCGATACACTATTACTCATTACTTTTGAACCAGAGGGAAAAACAATATGAAAGTTTAGATTTAGACTCCTCTGACCTCCTCAAAAATTGCCTTAGAACTGCAAAGAAAAATTCTTCAATGCGGACCAACGCGGACCAATAACCGAATGCACTATACACAGAAAACTATCTTCTGACACTTAGCCAATTCTACAATTCAACTATCTGCACCGGATCAAAACTTCTTGCATCTGTGCACTCATGCACACTCATGTTTCATCAATCAATCTGACGTCAATCTTCATACCAAGCCACAATGTTGACATCAATGACAACACTATATTTGCACACTATGTATCTCAAGCTCATGCTGCCAACAAGCATATCGATGACAAGCTCCTTAAACTTTCAACAATCTCCCCCTTTGTCACTAATGGCAACATGCGAAATTCTTCTCAAGCCACCTCCAAACTACTCTCCCCCTTTGACATCAAGGGCAAGAGGCACAAAACATATAGACATATTGTTCTTATCTTTTCTTCTCCCCTTTACAAAGATTTTGCATTATCAACCAACTCTTCACCAAATTACACATATACTCCCCCTGTCAAACAGATATATGTATACAAGAGAGTAAAAACTTGACCAACTCCCCCTAACATTGCTATCCATCGAACTAGATCAAAGTTTGCAGGGGAAAACTATCTTCTAACATCCGCATATGTACAGAGAAATCTGAATTGCATAAAAGAAATAGAAATAAATATAAATTAGTTGGAGGGCACAATGCTACTGTTTGACACCTACAATTTTGCAAGGTGTACCTCCCACTCCTTTTTTCCATTGTCCCATTCCTTCTTGGCTATGCCAAGCATGCAACTTTGGGTCTCAAACTCCATGAGGAGTTCTTCTGCATCATCCAAAATGTTAGGTATCGAATTCATCTTTTTAGCCTTCTCCACATTTGTTAGAGTACTGGATACAGATGTATACTTTGCATTTACCAGCTCTCTAAGTTGTCCAAACTGCACTATTATCTATTCTTTTTGTCCTTGTAGCTAGAAGAATTGTTCATGCAAGTTTTCAATTGCCAACCTTGTTGATCCATCTGTATCATTTGATGGGTTGTCAGCACCGGATGCCATGTCAATCTGGGACTCAATGGAGTCCATTTGATCCTTTATACTCTTTGTGGATCTCGGCCATTTTAGGAAAGACTAAAACAAGTCTTTGGCCTGTTCTACACAATCTTGCACATCCTTGAGATTTTTTTGAAATTTATTATGTGCAGTGGCACATTTATCCACCATTTCTACCAACTTCCTATCATCCACCTTCTTGGTGATCTCCTTCTCCAATTTCTACTCTAGTCCACTAGAATATTCTTTAAAAGAATCAAGTAAAAGCTTTAAATTTTGTACACCGAATAGAGAATTGTCGATGCTTACTCCGGGTACACTCTCCTGCAATGCCTTTACTGCTTCATCTATTAGCTCTACACTCTTTTAATGAATCTGCAAGATTTCTTTCCTGGCGGAGGCGTGAAATCTATCTCCTAGTTGTAACTAGTGTAGTGGGGACATCTTATCCATATCCACCTGACCTTGTTGTATTGGTATCTGTAATAGTTGAGGGGAGACAACTGGTTGAAACTACAACTACATGCTCAACAGACTCTTCAAGGAGTTTCTGAAGGTTCCAGAAGACTCTCCAACCAATTTCTCATCAACATCTTTCTTTTCCAAAGCCTTTTCCTTGTCACCAATGCTATCCTCCGCTTTTTCATTCTTCTCAGCATTGTCAGGCTCTTCCTCATTCTTCTTCTCATCATCAACAAATGTTTCATTGTTATCCAGAGGAGGCATATGTTCTGTGTTTTGTGCCTCACTAGTTTTCGAGTTGTCTTGTACAACCTCTGCATTCTTCTCTGCAATCATTTTCTAATTCCGGAGGAGGGGAGTTATGTTCTGTATGAGTGTCCTCATTCTGTGATTCTTCAATCTTCCCTTCTGCAACAATATTTTCTCCTAACGAAGGATTCCCACCAGTAACAACTTCTACAATGATCATTTCCACATCTGGAAGGGTATCATTCTGCACATTATCTTCTTCTACTCCATGCTCATGTTGAGCATCATCATGTTGTGCAGCTTCTGGTATATTGATTTTTGGAGCAAGCATATCAGCATGTATGTGCTCTTCACTATTTGGGGTCATACCCAACTCCTTTACCAAGTTGGCAATCTTCTCAACAATCTCATTCTTTAACTTTGTTGGTTGAAAATTTTGTATACTTGAGAGGGTGTACAAAATTATGGTTTCAGCCACAGTACGTGAGATAAACTCTCCTATTTTCAAAGGGAAGGCTCCCCCTTCGCTTTCTATTTTATCAATTCAGAAATTAATTCTAGCAAATCTATTCTAAACCTGGGTGAAACTCTTGTCTTGTTCTCTTTTTTCAAAAAAGACAACTATCCTTTTCTCTTATTTCAGAAAAGAATCACAATGGAAAGCATATATGATTAATAGAGTAAAGAAAGAAGCAAAGTTTCCATTAAGGCACAAAGTCCTTCGTTGCTCATCCGGGACGGGAAAGCAATCTCCAAGCACAAAGTCTTGAGAATTAGAAATCCTATCTACCTTTTCAAAATAATACTATGAGACAATATATATATATAGCAGCACAAAGTCTGTAAATATAATGCACTTGTGAGTCACAATTACTAACTGTAAACCAATTTAATTTCATCCTTCAAACTTGAAGCACAAAGACTGCAAGAAATCAGATCAAAGTCTTTTCACAATAACTCCACAATCCTTTCAAGAAGAATTCAGAAAATTACATTACCATGACATAAGAACACAGTAATGAAATGCAACAAGATTCAACAAAAAAGTCTGAAATCTTTATGCCTTCTTTATACCACTTGAAAATTAAGTTCACAAACACAAAGCTCAAAGTCTTTTTTTGCTGTAAATTTTTGCAGAGTTTTCTCTATTGCCAAAAAGATAAAGATTACAAAGGACCTCCTTAAGTATTTATAGGAGAGAGGCCTTGAGAAAAAGGTGGGAGGATCTCAACAAACTTGAGAAAATCTCTCAACCGCTAACTAATTGCAATTGACTTATTCAAAATTACAATCCAAATTGTGATTTGTCTTGTAAGAATTTACATGTAATCACAATTTCCAAAATTGCAAGAAAAGAATACTTGCGATTGCAAAAATTGTTTTTACATATATTTTGTCGAAAGTAAAATACATAAAACAACCTAATATTTTTATTTTGTCCCATTCCTAGCTTTGAAAGATAGAAACTTGCTGATAATTTCCTGCAACTCATTAGGATCAGGACCAAGTGTATTTTTGGCAATGGCAACGGTCTTTATGATAACATCATAATATCTGACTGTCGCCTCTCTATGCTCTTCGAAAGCAGCTTGCATCTTGTTAAAGACCAGCTGATGATTGACTAATTTATGAATAGCATCCATAGAAAACTGATCTGAATCTAGCTCTTGGTGAAGACTCACAGTAATCTGAGAAACAACATCACTGGCTGCAAGTAATTCACCTTCATGACTTAACACCTTGCAAGGGATTTTCTCAAAATCTGAAAGCATGTCATGTTCAACTTCAGCACTCATCTCAAGAGTAGCCTGGATATCTTTGATAAGATCTTGAATAACTAATGACTTGTTTGTCATAAGTTCCTCAAATTCTATGTATTTTTCCCTTTTTGAAATTACTGAGTTGCTGCATAGAATTTCCAGCTTCACTTGATCAATCTCATGCCTGATTTTTATGTCTTTCTCAAGAGAATGTAGACTTTGTTGAAAGGCTTCTAGAGTTTGATTCATTTTGAATCTTGCTGCTTTGACAGTATTTAAATTCTTCAATGCCTTTTCGACCACTGGTATCCCTTGATCAATTAGTTGGGCTGTCCAGGAATCAACTGCTTTAGCTTTTTGTGCAATTTTTTCTAATTGCCTGACTGATTCCTTAGGAGCAAACAAAGATGGTGAACCAACTGTTTCTGATGACCCAGTAATCCTTTGAATAACTAAAACAAGTTGTTCATTTTCCTCTTTGAGCTTTCCCTTTTTGGCTAGAAGTTCATTGTAGTTTTGTGCCAAAATTGTCACTGAACTTTGGGCATCTTGCATCATATTAGCATGAGTCGGCTTGCCCAATTCCACCCTAGTGAATCTGTAATCGGACACCTACATCTCTTCATGTGGCTTGTCGACAAGAGGCTCTGCTATCTCAGCATATTTCATCTTATTGTTGTCAATAAACACTTGCGAGACTGTTTTTGCCTTCTTTGCAACCATTGGTTTGGATTTCTTCAATTTCTGGAAATCAAACACATCAGGAGAGACTGCTTGTTTCTTTCTTTTTGGAGCAACCGAGTTTAACCATGGAGGAAGATCCAAGGTTCTTACCTCTAAAACAACAACTGCAGTCTGCGTAGGAATGGACTCAGTTTGTGTCACAACTGAAATTCTAGGAGGTGCCTCAGTTTGTATAGCAACCATAGTTTGCTCAAAAGACAAATTATGACTAGGATCAGCCATGAAACAATCAAAGCTTGCTGCTGATGTATCTATCTCTGGGAGAGTTATTTCAGATATTACCAGAAAGATTGGATTTGCATCAAATACATTCTCCAAGTTGTCATGCAAGCTTCTCACAGGTGTATTCATTATTGATGTAGCTGAGGAGTGATGGATAACTTCCGAAGGTGGGATGGGAGAAACGAATACTGTAGAGAAAGAATCAACATCACTATCAAAGGGAGAAATAGGAGATATTGCTGAAACAGGTATTGGAGCTTCAACATGAAGAGACATTTCACTTAGAATAGTAGAGGTTTCAAGAACCTCCTCTTCTTGCTGATCCAAAACTTGAATCTGCATTTCCTTAACTTCTTTCCCCTTCGGTGTTTCCCTTTCCAATGGTTCTTTTACAGCCCGGCTTACTCTCAACTTAATTCTAGTACCTGAAGAAGAAGCTCCTTCTTTTGATTTGTCTCTAATCTCTGACATCAATCCTTTAGGCCCAGCTGAATCATTCTCAACTCCGATTTTGATTTTTATAGTCTTAACACCTATGGTTTTGAGCCAAGTGTTGGTATTTGCTAAGACTGACTGAAATCTATCAAAAATGGAGGTAGATTCCTTCTGAGACCACTGGATTGCAGGAATGGGAGCGTTAGCCACCTCTTGTTCTTCATATTCAAGATCTAAAACTTGCCCATCATCAATTACTCCTTCAGGAACCAAGGTCAGATTAAGATCAACAACTTGTTCCACCGTGAGCCTGCAATAATCCATTCTATAGATATCTTTTTCTGTTTGGAGGTCTGCCCAAATGTCTTCAATGCAGTGCACATGAGTGAAGGCTCTTTTAATTTTGTCTTTCACTCTTCTGTAGTCAAATTCCATTCTGGCCTGGAATTTCTTTAACTTTATTTCCTAAAGTTTAGCTTCCATTGCTTTTGCCCTTGAGGAAGTTGTCAAAGAGTACCTCCCAATTATCAATGGATTATGTGATGAAATACTGACTCCAGTCTTATGTTGTGTAGCTTGACGTGCATGTACTGTCATCAACTGCCTTCCTAGCTCTATCAAAATGATCTTATCTGTCGAATACCTTGGAAGCATATAAGGTTGGTCTTCAAAATAGCCGACTCTCATATAAGTGAAGGTAGGGAATTGAAGAAACAGGCAACCATACTCATTTACTTTCCTCCAAGCAGCCTCGGATACCCTGTTGTTTTCCAATGCTTTGTCAAATAAACACATGAAATAACCAAAGAAAGCATCTTGAACTCTTTTGTAATGCACTCGACTTTGCCTTAAAGTCAGCTGATCATAATACTCCCAAATAGGAACTAATGATCTGTCACCTTTAGTAGAAAGGCCTAGAAATTGCCTCAATGAAGCTGCTATATAAACCGGATATGAGTTCATGTAGAAGGTGAATGTGGTAGGAACCTATACAAGCTGTTCACACAAACTGTCACTGATTATTTCACCCCAAAAGATTGGGTACTGTGCTTTTCTGATAACCATGATGAATTTATACATCCAACTTTCAAACATATTAGAAACTTTCAACCCCACTATTCTGCTTAGGAGAGTGATCATATCATTAATCTCCTCCTTAAAATCAGACCGATACAATTTGGGTATCCGGGTCGCACAAGATCGTGATTTGAGAAGCCACCTATGATTGATATGTTTAATACAATCATTCTTTTTCTGCTTGTAATGATTATGAGCACTCTTCACTGTGATTTCTGAATATGTAGGAGCATCAGGAACTCTGAAGATCCTGTTGATAGTTTCAGGATCAAGTCTAATAACCATGTTGCCATCATCGTCCTTGATGGTTCTAGATTCACTGTCAAAGTGGGATGCACACGCAAGAACGAATTCCGACTCAAGGGCAGCAACAGGAAAAGTAGACACCAAGTGAATATGACTTCTCAGCAACAACTGCATATTGTGGGAGTTTGATTTTTCTGCCCTTTTAAGAAACTCGGACATATCAACATGCCCAATTTTCGTGCCCTTGATCTCATCTATGTTTGAGACCACATGAGATGGAGAAATCTCATTCTGATACTTATCAAACTTATATTTCATTTTCTTGTTCATTGGAGAAGTCGGTTCGTTTGTCATTGCGCAAGAATTTGCAAGGCTGCGGTGAAAACCCCATAAGGTCGGAACATCATTAGCATCAACGTGTGAAGACATGGTAGCTATTAACAACAAAACTCAAACCCTAGGGCAATGAAACTGCTTTCTGAATGATGATGGAGAATGAATGGTAAAGACCGATTTGGATCTTGGTGAGGCGATTGCGACTGAAAACGATGTTTTGTCTTTTTGAAACAGCAAGTCAAAAAGATTTTCTAACTTGAATTTGAAGTCAAGTCAAAAAGTTCAACTTTTGGGCTTTTTGGAGCATTTCGGGTTTTTGAGTGTTTTCAGCAACTTTATAAAGTGCAATCGGGATTTTTAGAACTTTTAGCAATTTTATATTTCTTTGCAACTTTTACAATTGCAATTCTCATGACAAACCCCGACTTGCTACTTGATACCCAAAATCCCGAATTTGAGCCTAGGCATATTTTGCGGAAAATGATAATGAAGGTTTGAGGGAAATGAATGTAAATGAGATGTGGCGAAATGAAAGAGGTGGATTTAGTGAAGGAAAACGGAAATGAAAAATGGAGAATGAAAACGAGGGCAAATGAAAAGAGTGAATATGCTTTGCTTTAGCTGTTTTTAGATATTCCATTGAACAATGAGGTTGAAGATAATGAGGACTTGACTCTAATTCAGCTGAAAAAGACGTTTTGTAAAAACGTGTTTCCATGAAGTGATACTCCATACTTCTTTTGAATGACGTCTTTTGAAGAAACCCAGATTTCCTTATAAATAGAGACGTTTTTAATGAAAGACCTCATTTGTAAAAACGCGTTTTCAAGCAACAAGGTATCTTTAAAGATTTTAAATATGAAGAACATGGGCATAAAAGACGCTTTTAGCTAATAACCCTCATTTAAAGACCTTGTAAGAGGCGCAAACGATAAAGATGGGATTCCATAGAAGGGAGGTGCTTAAACAAAATCGCGATTTTGTTTGGAGAAACACGTTTTATGAAAAACGTGAAGAAGATACTTAGCAAAACGCGTTTTCATGAAGTAAAATGACAAGACACAAAACATTTTCCTTATGTCATTCATTTTTGACAGATTATGCAAGCGCGTTTTGGCCAAGAAAAGACGCTCTGAAAAAAAAGAAAACTCTAAAATGGCTTCTGAAAAGACTCAAAACAGCAAAATAAAAAAAATGTCTTCACTTTTCAATATGCGACTTGCAAAGACAAGAAAACAATAAAAGATAAGGAAAAAGAAACCATACCTGAAAAAAGAAGCTGAAACACAAAATGAAGAAGAAGAACCCTAGATAGCTCGTATTTTCTTCAACAATGAGAGCCTAAATATTCAAGTTGGGGGCGCAATTCTAGTTGCAGAATTTATGAAAGCTCCCAAAGAAAGAGGAAAGCAATCAAATTGGAACACAAACTCTTCTCCAAATTCGGGTGAATTCACAAATCGAGGTTTTTGAACCAAGCAACAAGCAAAAACAACCAAAATCGGGTTTTCTAGCTCACTCAGCAACTTTTTTCACACCCCATGAGCAAAATAGGAACTATTTTTACACTTCAACAATTTTATTTTTGTCAAATAGATAAAATCGGACCTTTTAGCTCTTATAACAATTTTCATTTTAACAAAATGAGGGTTTTTTAACAACTTAAGCAATTTCGGGTTTTTTCATCACTTAAGCAATTTTGGGTTTTTTCATGACTCTAGCAATTTTGCTTTTAGGCTTGAAATTCCCTATTCTACTGAGCTGCCTAAAAAACCCAAATTTGACCAAAAAGACAAGAAAAAAGACTTAGAATTTGACAAAAACGAAAAGGGGAGCTGATGAAAGGATGCCCAAGGGGACCATCAATTGAAACCTGAAGTTTTCTGACCTCAACACCTTGTAAAACGTGCTTTAGAGAGAATAACTCCAAATTTTGGTAGGTTGCTCCAATTTTTGTCATGTCAAAAATTGAGGACAACAAACTTCTCAATATCATCTTTGTCTCGGCTCATAAGTGTAGTGACCCTTTCTCTGGTCCTAAACTCTTTGCTATACACTTGAGCTAATCTAGCTTTATCCTCATCAAAGAGGGTAGCACCAAGGCAAATGATCTTAACTTCTCATCTTCGTTCATTGCCTCTTCTCTTCTTGCATACAATGCATTCTTCAGGTCTTCAGGCAATTGGCCTTTAATATCCTTTATACTGACCTCAAAAGTAACAATATATTTAACAATTTCTTCTTCAATTGTTGCTTTATCAATGTCATTCGTAGTAGTATATAATGCGGCAATTTGTTCCAACATCTCACATTCTACAATACCATTAAACAATGCATCTAACTTCATGGGGCTATGAGTTCTTACCAGAGGGGTAGACTTATCCTTCTTTTTCTTCTTTGCTTCTGAAGGAGCTTTTTCTCCTTTAGCTTTCTTCTCCCTTACATAGATTTTAAATTCTTTTTTCTATTTTTCTACCTCTACTTCACTATCTGTGTCAACAATTTCAACCTTAACTTTCTTTGCACTTGATTTTGCTTGTGCTACACCAGATTTCCTTTTTTTGAGCAGAGGTTGTTCTTCTACCTCTTCCTCTTCTTCATCCACACTTAGATTCTTTTCCCTTGTAGCTTTGACCTTCACTCTTTTCTTCACAAGGCATGTTTGTTGCTTTGTCGGAGCAACCTTTTCTTTCACAAGCACATTTCGTTGATTTGTTGGAGTGTTGATAGACTCCTTTCTCTTAGTTCCACTAGTAGAGGGCAAATTCCCAAAAGACTTGGGGGCAACCAAAGAGGGGGTAGATGTTGTACTAGATCTTCTAACGCTGGATGCACCTCCCGAAGAGCCAGACATGCTTTTGGCTTTCTCCAATTGTTCCTTTGAAAGGCCCATCATCTTTGCAACTTGTGCAATCATCTTTTCAACTGATTTCTTTATTTGTTTCTCCCTCTGCTGCATATGCACCTCAATAGACTTCTCCTCATATGTGCCATACCTTTCTTCAAAGGTGTCTTTAGGTTTGCTCAACATATGTTCTACTAGACCAACAACTACATCCTCTACAACTTCATATCCCATCTCTGGGATCCACACAGTCCTAGGCTAAACAGCCTCCATTAAGCAACAGTCCTTACTCACCATGAAAATGATGTCATTTTTGTACTTTTCCACCACACTTCAGAATTCTTTCTCTAGCTTGCATATTTTCTTGGAAATTCTTCCCCATAGTGCCTTCTTCTAAGTGTCTTCATCTCCTAATCTCAACAAGTGATCTCTGACTTGATGTGCCATTGGTCTCTCCTTCAACAATACTATGTTTCTGGTTCTGAGAACCTCATTAAGGAAGTACAAAAGCAAATAGATAATCAAGGTACCAAACCTGAAGGAGAAATTGGAGTCCTTAGTCTTCTGCAAATTTTCCAAGAGTTGTTCCCTCAACAACTCACACAAATCATAGTTAGCACCTTTCTTTACCATCTCGTGTGCAATGTTGATGGCCGTTGCAGAAACAAAGTTCTCTATGTTTGTGAAACATATCTTATACCCTATTACCATTGTTGCATATTTCACTGTAGGGTCTCTAATGTCTTTGATTATCAAGGTTCTCTTGTTAGACCTAGCACCTGTCAACTCCATCACCATTTCATTCTTTATTGATTTGAGTGTCAAAACTGGTTCGGTTGAGCATAAACCCGTAACAACCCTAATCGCCTCCTTGCTAACTAAATGTGGAATATCCAACCACAAACCTATCATGAATTCTGGTCAAGGTGTATCTGACCCACTCATCCACATAGCAAAAGATAGGGAAATTGTTCCACACATTGAGCTTCTTCTCCGCCAAACTCTTGAACTCGAATTTTAATTCAAATTGATCTCCGATGAGTCTTTTAAACAACACATCTCCTAGCTTGGACTGATTATACTCTTCCATGTGCAACGCACCATAGGGAATGCTCGAGAATGCACCATCTGAATCAGTCATCATCGACTTATCAAGTTGTCGTTTGAATTTCGGACGAGATAGATCCACAACCTCTACAACTTGTAGGGTGTACATTTTGCAACAAATTGAGAGCACTTTCAGAACTTGGGGCAAATGGAAACTACAAATACCTTTCAATCGCCACCGATTAGGTTTTCGTGCACAACAATGCTTCTCTTCACTCCTCCATTGCTCTTCCCTCTTTGAATACTCATTTGCAAATGAATTAGACATATGTTAAATCAATTATAAACCCTTTTTAAATAACCTAATTCGCATTGAATGCACTAATCTAAAGTTAGGTGAAAAAGCTAATAACCCTAATTGTAATGCATAGTCACCTTCGATTGCTTCGCAAACTTCTATATTTTGATATTTTCCACCACTGTTTTCACCAATAGGTCAAGCATATCAACGTGCTAAGGGCATCAGCACCATATCTTTGGCAGGGGCTTAATGATTGTTTGTTAAAACTCCCCCTAAGCCAAAGCTCTTAACTCAATTTCCTAAGGAAACATCTACACAAGAAGCTGGCACAAACTCATCCTTAACTTCATTCTCCTCTTTCTTTTTCCATATCTTGCTCATCTCCTTCTTCATCTCTACTGGATCAGCCTTTTTCACTGGATCATTCTTCTTTACCGGATCAACCTTCACATTCTTGCTTCTACAAAACTTAGCAATGTGTCCTAACTTATTGCATTTGTGGCATTTGATATTTTGAACAAGCTACTTCCACCCATTTTGGATATGCATTGATTAGCTTTGTGCCAAATCCATTGCATGTATAACAGTAATCATTGAAAGATTGACACATCATACCATTGTTATAGCCATCATTTGATTTATGCATTCACAAGCTCTATGACCGAATCTTTTGCATGTAAAACACTGACTAGGAAATGATTGAACATTTTGATTCATTCTACTTCTACATTCCATAGCCTTTTGTCCAAATTTATTACAAGAATAACAAAAACCATTAAAAGATTGGTACCTTTGTGCATTTGGTTGTCTGATAGGTGGTCTTTTGAAGTCTTTCCTCTGATTTCGGACCTACTTGCCATTGCTCTTCTTGTCCTCAATCTTCTTTTCAATCTTGTTTGGAGTTTGATATGTCTTTGAGCTTTCACCTTTCTAAAACCCTAATCCTTCTTTGTCTTTAGATCCCTTTTGATTTGCAATCATCTCATCAACCATTGTAGTACTCTTCTTGAATCTTTGTTTTCTCCAAATCTGATCTCAGGGTTACAACTTCCAGTTCAATCTTTGAGCATTCTTCAGATTTGTCTTTCAGCTTAGCATTCAAGTAGTCTTCAACTCTTTTACTTTCTTCAATCTGCAATTTCAGGCTGAGAATGACTTCATTTGTTCAGCTCTTTGATCCTCTCTGTAGATTTCTTGAATTTCTCTCTCAATATCTTAATGCATTCATTTGCATCACTAAGATCCTCTTTCAAATCTCTATTCTCAGATTCTATTTTATTCAAATCATCCAGGGCAGATTTGAGTTCTCCTTCCATATCAACAATGCAGTCTTCTTCAATAAATTCTACCATAGGAATTTTTTCTAGAGGAGTAGGATATCTCCTAGTAGCCATGTGTTCAACTCCAAGATCTACCTCAACGATCAAGCCAATTGAAGGAACCAAGTTGTGATACCAATTGTTGAACACCCGGAATACTAAGAGGGGGCGTTGAATTAGTATTCTCTTAAACCACTTAAACATTTGAACATTCATTCCACACATCATATTCAGTTTGCACTAAGGAAAGAAACCATCAAAGCATACAACACATGAACACCAGATTTTTACGATGAAAACACAAAAAAGGGCAAAACCATGGTGAGGATTAGCTCACAATATATTATAACTGATTACAAGATATTACATAAAGGCTCACTACTAGGCGGACTCGCTATCTAGTGGACTCATTGTCCAAAGAAAAAGACAAATAGAAGAGAGGGGTGGCTCATTGCCAAGATTTGAATTGCTACAAAAGCATCTACAATATGCAAGAAATACAATTCCACTGAAGCTCAAAACACTGAATCAACACACTTCATATTACTTTGCTCTAACACTCTCCTCTACTCTGCATTTGCATCACATTCGCATGCTCTGCGTAGGAATTCGCATCACACATATTCTATAGTACTTCTCGCATCTCATATAATCTCTACAATGCCAAAAATGATCTTATACTTATATCCATTACATTCGCAATCACCTACAACATCAATTAGGTCGGCCTAATTTGTAATGCCCCTTACCCGATTTGCCGTAGAATTCACTTGTTAATTAGGTTTAGGGTTTCTTCTTTCCAAATGAATGTTATTTTTAATGAAATAATCTTGGTTTGAAATCTGCATTCACCATATTAACAACATTTCCACATACACATTTATCTGTTAGCATTAATATCTAGATATCCAAAATATAAGTATAATCATAATTGCAATTTAACAAGCAAGAGGAGTGTCATGGGTGGATCCGCCCTGAAGCCCTCATGTTAGGCACGGGAGGTTGTCTACCACAATCCTCCTTTCCTAACGGCTTAGTACCTGCATTCTCCACTCATGGCAACACCTCGGAAGACACTCGCTCTATTAGGAGAAAGGAACCATAAAGTCCATAGTGGTCTCAAGGCCGACGACCCCTCCATGGCCTTAGCGGAATCCTTAAGTGGAACCCCCACCCCTCCATGGCCGTAGCAGAATCCTTAAGTGGGGTTTTTAGGCACCACTCACCCATGGCTCGCCCTCCCTAATAGAGTACAAGCACAGAGAAGACAATCTTTTAGCAATCAAATACATTTGCATTTATCATTGATTCTCTTAAGTCCATATAAACATCGTTATCATCATAATACTAAAGAAAGCACACCAATAATCAAATGAGCCACATCTATTCCTTATATTCAAATATGCTAAATATTATTGCTAAGTGAATACATCACCTGAATTGTTGTATCTCTCCATGTTTTTTGATTCCTTCCTCCTTCAACCTTATACTGGATTGATCATAGGATGAGGACAATTCATAAATATACATAATCTACTTATGTTTATATTAAAGACTTTTTCATTACTTATAAGGCTTAATAATTGTTGCAAATATCATTATTGTATATTCTAATATAATTCATATAAACATATATATCTATAGCTACTATTAATTAATCTAATTACTTTTACATATACACATTCTCTCTCTCTCTCTCTTTCTCTCTCTCTATATATATATATATATTATATATATTTACTTATTCATATATATATTTATTCGTAGTTTATTTTTTTGATGATAATATATTAAAATATTTGCTGCTATACTTAGAAATACTCACTTAATCTCTGTCCTTATTTTCTATTCATGTTTCTACTTTTATGTCTCCTTTTACTCAGAAATATATTTCAGATTTATTTATTTTTCCATTCTATTCTCCATTTCCTTATATGCCTCCTTTTCCCTAATCAATGCCTTTCAAATATCTTTTATATCTTCTATTCTTCCATGAACGGAGGTGTCTTTTACCAAGAAAGGTGACTTCTTTTAAAGCACACACCTCTTTGTTAGCAATTGTGATTCTTATACTAATTGTATTTTTCACAGCCACCCATATAAGACAAAACTTGTCTTTATGTGGAACCTTTTTGTCCTCATGTGGCCACCTTTGAAGATATTCGCTGCCCTTTTAAACTTGTTAAATGTTGTTTATTTTATTTGTTATTTATTTATTATACTTTATATTTTATGTTTGTTTATTTAGATATTATATTTATGATTTCATATTTGTATTATATCATATTTATGATATGGATTATAATATATGTTATTCAATGATGAGAATAATGGTTAAATGGTGATTATATTTATAATCATAATATTATAATAAATGTGCTACTAAAATATATATATTTGTATTTCAATATTTGTTTATTCCTTTGTTCTTTTTCGGGGACATGACATATCATCTCTACAATGCCAAAAATGATCTTATACTTATATCCATTACATTCGCAATCACCTACAACATCAATTAGGTCGGCCTAATTAGATGCTCTGTGCATAAAATGACTTGTCAACCCAAAACATGCTTCACGCCACAAACTCAAAACTTACAACACATCAAATAGGTCGATGTAGACCTATTATAGTGCCTACATAACTGATCAACAATTATCTAAACTCCGAATAACTCAAAACATATTAGGTCGGCACTGCTGGTGACCTAACATCAAAATTCACCAATTGATCATCCTCAAACCTACACAGGGACCCCCAAACATCACACCACTTGGAACTTAGATGCAACTGACACCTGTAAACACTTTCACAAATCCGCAAGACCAGATATTCTTCTGCAGTGAAGTGCAAGACTAATCAAACATACACTCTGCACTAGAAACACTGTCACTGGCAAATCTGATACACTGTTACTCATAACTTCTAAACCAAAGGGCAAAACAATATGAAAGTTTGGATTTAGACTCCTTTGACCTCCTCAAAAATTGCCTTAGAACCACAAAGCAAAATTCTTCAATGCAGACCAATGTAGACCAAAAACCGAATGCACTGTACACAAAAAACTATGTTCTGACACTTAGCCAATTCTACAACTCAACTATCTACACCGGATCAGAAATTCTTGCATCTGTGCACTAGATTATCATCTTCATGCACACTCATGTTCCATCAATCGGTCTGACATCAATCTTCATACCAAGCCACAATGTTGACATCAATGACAACACTGTATCTGCACACTATGTATCTCATGCTCATGTTGCCAACAAGCATATCAAAGACAAGCTCCTTAAACTTTCAACACAATATAACACAAAACAACCAATCTAACATTAAAACATATATACTAGAAGACCCCCCAAAACAAAAGAAAACACAAGGCAGATCCATTACCATGCCCAACATTTGAAAAACCAATGAGACATACTCTAGTAGAGACCAAAGTACCAAAAGGAACTAATCCACATGCATGACCGGTAACTCCTCCAAGCTTGCCTTGTTTGTTCTATGACCACCAATAATTCAATCTTTGCCATTTGAATCAAGACCTTGATGAGTACCTTAATCTCTCCCATATTGCCAGGGTGTGTTGCCTCAATAACCATTTTAAAGGGATGAAACAATCGTTGCTGCGAACCAAATGGAGTTTCACCCTTTCCATTGCATCTACCAAAGCATGGAACATATCAATCAAAGCCAATTGCACAATTTTCCCCACTCGCCACCATCTGCATAGTCTAATATGGCCTCCAATCTATTTTTGTAATCCAGCTTAACAAAAAAACTATCAAGTGTTCTCACCCCTGCCCTGTCACAAATACACTCATACAGCTTCATCACAAAATGTATCATGATATCAATGTTCACTCTCAACAACTCGTTTCCTTGCAAATAATTCTCACCCAATATAAGAGCAATAGCAAGGCACGTCATGGCATCACAAAGGGAAAAAAAATTCCCAAGTCGGTTCTTTGTGATAGAACCCTTGAAGGCCATCTCTCTTTTGAGCGTTTGAAGCTTCACCACCTACATCTCAAACCATTGCCAACAAGACACAAGAATGGATGCCAATGGATGCCACTAACAAAGACTCATCAAATGACACAATCTTTGCCTTTCTTATTAATGTCTCAAATGCTTGGGCGGCTTGTTATCCACTTTTTTGTCTCGACCAAGGTATTTTTTTGTGATGTTATTTGCTTTGGAGTGGGCAATTGTGCTTTAAACATACACCAATCACTTACTCATCTCCCATCATTTTTCATGAGTGCAATATCAAATTAATTGTTTCAAATATCTTCCTCAAAGATTCATTCTTTAGTATTATTATAGATGATGCAATTTTTCTCCCCATCTATGGCATAATTCATCAACTTATCAACCACCATGTTTTCTTCTTGGTAGTAATGTTATGATTTATAGCTTGAGAAGGAATCAAGCAGGCTCCAAGTTTCTTGGAGAATGTTATCAGCACACCAATTTGTCATATTTTTTATAGCATTTAAATCACGATCAAATTTGGGACCAACCTAATTTTTTTCATTGCATCCTTCTCTTGAAAATCACACCAAGATCAACTTCAATATCAACCTCTTCCCAAAATATTTATTCAAACTTTAGAATTCATTGAAAGCCCACACACTTTATATCATGCGGTAGCATTAACACTTGTTTTTTTAGTTCAACAATTGCTTGGATTTTAACATCATCCTCGATGTCCCCTATCAATTTCACTATGTCCAACCTTTCTCCACGCCTAAGTCTTCTCAAGGTTCTTCCCAAGATCCAAATATTCAATTTCCAATTCCTAATGACCCAACTGACTTGCATTCTAGTGTTTGATTCTAGCTTCCCAAATTTTAACTTCTCAAACTCCAACTTACCGACTTCCACGTTCTAGAAGTATATCATATTCAATGTTCAATCTGATTTCTAGTGTCTAAGACCAAGGACCTCACCTATAGTGATTCTTTTCACTATCAAATTTCTAAAATTTTGTGCAAGATTCGTCTTTGGCTTGAAATTTATTATTCCTTCTTGTTATATAACTAAATTTTTTCCACGAATGACTTATTATTGTTTCTTGATTAAAATTCTAGCAAAAGAACATCCTCCAAACAGACTTCCTTTGGATGTACTTCAGCCTAACAAGAGCTCTCAAACATGATATAAAATGTGCTTGAGAATTGTCAAGATGTTGAGAATTAAGTTTCTAAAGAAACCCTTGTTTCTTCTCTGCAATGTTATTTTACCCTTGAAAGCATTTCATAATAAACGCAAATCTTAAGAGAGGCTTTAAAATTGCAAGCCATCTCCTCCTAGCCTCTCAATGATCTTGTCATATTGATTTGTGATGCTTCATCCAAGAACTCAAATTGATTCTACCTTCTTCTGCGTGCTTAACAAAATCAGTCGCACCGAAATTCTTGTTCACATTACGCCCATCATGTAATTTAATAGGCTTCAAATCTGCGTTCTCCTCAAAGGTGTTGCATCTTAAATTTCTCATCAATTTAGAATTTGTGTTACTAAGCAACTTTTCATGATCTAACTTGTTCTGCACTAAATTGGTCTATATGCTCTTTTCTCTCCACCAACAAGACAACTTAATCGTCCTCTTTATCTCTCTTGTTTAATTTTATTTCCATTTCTTCTGGCTCAATCCATTCTGCCAACTTAGTATTATGTGAGATTATGCTGTCATCTAGCCTATGTTGCAGCATTTGACCCACAATGATGACTTTGAACTTCCATCACTAGATTCAAAGCAACTCAAACTTCTCTTCCTATACATTGTTCCCAAGCTAGATAGCTTGCTTTCTTTCTTATTGTTCAATGATGTGCATGAAATTTTATATTTATTAATGATCAAATAGATATATTATGCAAGACAGATTCTCATAAGCCATATGCAATTTTATATGACTTCTCAATAATAATAGACTCTCAAGAGACTAATTATTTCTATCTGTGGAAAATTAAATACGAAGTATGAGCCTTGAAGACATTTACATTTTAAAACTTGTGCATACAATGAGTAGTTTTCAAGTTTGTAAATATTGTCCCACTGATATAAGCTGCAGTAGAAATACATAATTCAAGATGAATCATGTAGCTATTGTGTTTAGCCAAAAAGCTATCTTTTCAACACAAAACAAAATAGGACTTGGCAACATTTGTACACATTTTAAGAAGAAAAGTGAATTTCTTATCCCTTCTAGATGGATTGCCAATACATGTCAAATACTCTTAACAAATAATTTGATGGATGATTTGGGAGGGTGAAGTATGTGAGCGTAGTACTAGATAAGTGCTATAGACTCATACCTTTCTCAAGAATGATAAATGGTGTGCCAAATCACTATAAATATTTATATCTGCTTCATTTTTATTGACAGAAAAATAAGTAAACACTACATTAATAGAAGATTCAAAATGATCTTAACTTGCACGATACGGATTCAAGGTTCGTAGTTGAACAGCTTGGTATGATCTAAGATTGCAGAACATGTGAATCCCAGTCACTATCACAAAAGATGCCATCAATAAAGATCCCGATGAGCCAGCATAGCTCGACAAGGCAATGCCAAACATAATTCCAAGAGATTTGCTCACCATTCCTTGAGCTTCACCCTTGGCTATTACCTGCCAGCAGGAAAATAAAACTTTAAAAAGACATTTTCTAGGGAAGATATATTATTAACTACAAATGAAAAGACTTCATAGATGAAAATTTAACAGTAGAAATGTTAATATGCACATTAAATCTATGCAACAAAATATGAATTTAATTATGATTAATAAAAGGTGTCAATGGGACCACCATAAATAAAAAATTACATTTTTTCACAGGAAGCTACACACAATCTTTAAATCCAAACTAAGGAGCACCATAGCCTTCAACTGCTTAATCTAACAAACATCCTACATATGAATGTTTATTCAAAAATTTAAGTAATTTTACCTCTGCAAAATTACGTTGTGCAGCAAATCCTGCATAAAAGCAGCTCTTTGTAGCAGCCTGCTCAATTTTAAAGGATCAGGAAATCTACAAATGAAAGCGTGAATAGTGAAAATGAAACAAGATTAACATAGGCTTTTCCAAATTGAATATAACAAAAGCGAAGAACAGATATCAACTGCTATGGCATCAGAAATAACAATTTTCTATAGTATTGTATTTGCAATTCATAATTCATATGCCTGTTTTTCCCAACATCCATTAACATTAGGTAACATCCTGCAAATTCACATGAACAGGAAAGTATCATTTACAGTATCCTTCCTGGTTACACTTACAATATGCATAACTAATGATGGCCATCCAATATACTTATTTTTGTGATGTAAAGATTGAATCCAACAAATCTCTTGATTCAAAAAAAGAACACCTTCCTAATGAAATGGCCTTAAAAGTCTGTGAAGAAACATGCACATAAAGTTTTCCTTTTATTTATCTACCACTAGGGTGTAAAAGTCTTAATAAGCCTTGTCTGGACTCCAAGAGGAAGATGGAACATTTTGAAGTTTTGGACAATGAAAATGCCTTGGTTAATCCCACATACAATACGAGGTACCTTCTCATAATAACTAAAAGTGGACCAAGAAAATAATCTACTACCCTAAAGAAGGATTGCAATCTTTGGCTATCTCCGATTCTCAATCCCTTCAGTACAGCACAAACCAACTGAATTCAAGTCTTCCATAAGCATTGTACATGATCTATTATAAGCATAGCAGAACACTACCTCTCAAGCAAACTTCTAAACTGGAAGCTAGTTTTATTCAAGCGATCTCTTCTTTGGTAAGGAATGAACAAATACCTACACAGTTTCTCCCAAAATTTACACAGGAAGTTAACTTCCTTCTAGGATATCAAAGCAGCACTTCAATTACACTTCACTTAATGATTCAAGAGTGCAATTCCCAATTTTGCAATATGTTCAAGTTTTTGGTGAAAATTGTTTAGCTAAATAGAATATTGACATTTTTATATCACATATGAAAAAGCAAGTTGTTGGGACAAATGACATTAAAAGTGCTGATAATTATATTAAAGACTAAAATAAAATTGAAAAGTTTTAGCATTCAACATTTGAATTTTCAACATCTGGGTAGGCCTCATCCATGTCAATAACAAGAACATGGACATGTTGATCCATAAGCCTTTCTGGATAATAGTTAGAGGAAGTTACCCAAGTAAATTATCAAGTCATGTGACTGGTTTGTGACAACCTCGGTATCTATATATGCAATCAACATGAGGAACCAATAAATGTGTAGAAGGTTTGTAACAACCTCAATATCCATAAAGCTTGTTGCTACAAATGTGTGACAAAGCACAAAAATGTGCATATTTGGTGAGTCAATCCACAACAACCATGATGACAATTTGTCCTTCAAACTTGGGCAAACCCATAATGAAAGTCATGGATACCTCTTCCCACCTTTGACTTGGAATAGCTAAGTGTTGCAAAAGACCCAGAGTCTCAATTGTCCCCCCTTCATTTTGTTGGCATACCATGCATTATGCTACAAATTTTTGGACATCCCTTTTAAACCCATCCCAAAAAAAATCTTCATTTTGCTGGCATACCATGCATTATGCTACAAATTTTTGGACATCCCTTTTAAACCCATCCCAAAAAAAATCTTACTTGATTCTATGATAAGTCTTCAAGGATCCCAAGTGCCCAACTACTAGAGAAGAATGTAGTCCTATCAAAACCAATTTGCTTATGTAACTACTGTCCTTCTACCATAGAGCATTTCCTTTCCACGCAAATTTTTCTAACACACTTGCATCCTATTGGACTTTTTAATGAGTTTGAGTTTCCTTGTCCACCCACTCTTCTTGTGCCTCATCCAACCAATCTACTTGCAATATGGCAATGGCATACAACAATAAATTTGTGAGCTCATCCCTCCTAGATAGAGCATCAGCCACAACATTCTCCTTCCCTTTCTTATATATGATCTCCAAGTCATATCCCAACATATTTGTGAACCATATTTGTTTTTCTTAGACTATCATCATCTAACTTTACCTTAAAGTGTTTTCCCATTAAATAAGGTCTCCATTGTTTAACTACATGAAGGATAGCCATTGTTTCCTTCTCATAAACTAGCTTCAACGAATTCTTACCTTTGAATAGGTAATTCTCAAATGGTAAGTTTCTTACCTCTTGCATGGGTACTACTGAGCAATGCCCAAAAGCATCACATTCCACAATGAAAGCTTCAGAAAAATCTAAGGAAGTAGAATCGGAGTCGTGCACATGGTTTCCTTTAGCTTCCCAAATGCCCTAGTGACTGCCTCATTCCATTGGAAGGAATCTTTCTTCAATAAAGTTGTGAGAGGTGCTGCTATGTTGCCATATTTTTTACCAAGCAGTGATGGTAACCAATAAGCCCTAAGAAACCACTTAGGTTCTTGAGGGTCCTAGGCACTTTCCATCTACAATGGCCCTGATTTTGTTCGAGTCCACCTTGACTCCCTCATGTGAAATAATATAACCTAGTTACTCCATATCTTTGACTCCAAAAACACATTTGGATAGCTTAGCATAAAGTTGATGGTGTTCAAGAATGTCCAAGACCTAATTCACATGTGTTCCTCCCAAGTTTTGCTAGATATTATGATGTCAACAAAAAATACTAAAACAAATTTCCACAAAAATGGTCTGAAGATAGAGTTCATCAAACTTTGAAATGTAGATGGTCCATTTGTGAGGCCAAAAGGCATCTCCAAAATTCACAATGGCCATCATGGGTTCAGAAATCTATCTTATGTGCACCCTCATCCCTAATTTTGATTTAATGGTAACCAAAACGAAAATCAAGTTTGGTAAATTATGCTTGGATAGCTTAGCATAATGCTGATGATATTCAAGAATGTCCAAAACATGATTCACATGTACTCCTGACAAGTTTTGTTATATATTACGATATCATCAAAAAATACCAAAACAAATTTCTACAAACATGGCCTGAAGATAGAGTTCATCAAACTTTGTAATGTACATAGAGGCCGAAAGGCATTAGCAAATATTCATAGTGGCCCACATGGGTTTAGAAAGCTATCTTATGCACATCCTCATTTCTAGTTCTAATTTGATGATAACCAAAACAAAGATCAAGTTTGGTAAAGTAAATTGCACCATTAAGCTCATTTAACAAATCGTCAATAACTGGAACTGGAAACTTATCTTTTATGATGTACTTGTTAAGCTCTCTACAATCATGACACATTTGTCAAGGTTCATCTTTCTTGCACACCATTACCACTAGAGAAGAGTAAGCACTCTGACTATGCCTAATAAAACTACCTCTAGCATCTCTTGCACCATCTTCTCAATCTCCCTTTAATATACTTATGTGTACCTATAGGGCCTAATGTTAGGTGGTTGGCTCCCTGGTACTACTTGAATGGTATGATCATGATCTTTTTTAGGAGGCAATACTTTTGGCATATCCCCAAAAACTACTTAGTGTCTATCTACAACTGCTTGTAGATCTAGTCATGTAGAAGCCTTTGAATGATGCGCCACTAATGAAAAAATTGGGTCACAAACCCATTTGCACCCTTGTTAAGCATCTTTTACATTTGATAAAATCTTCCTATTTGTGGAGACTTTGTATGTAAACCTCTTAATTCAACTATTCTACCCTCTGAGTGAAAATGTATGAATAGCTCCTATAAATTCATCTCAAGTGTTCCCAATGTAGTAGTCATTGGAATCCCAAACAATTTGTGTTGCACCCATGGAGTAGCAAACATAGGGAGATCTAAGCGGTAATCTCCCATGTAAAGTGTAATGCTATGGCATTTCCCTAAACAACTGATTGTACCCCCATCTACAATCATGATCTAAAATTCAAAAGCTAGATAGATAAAATGATTCAAACGAAAAGCTAACTTCTTGTTGATAAAAATTGTGAGTGTTGCCTAAATCTATCAACACTGCTACTCTCTCTTTTTTCAAGAAACCCAGTACCTTGAGAGTTTGTCGGATGCTAATTCCAAAAATGTAGGACAAGAGATGATTATCTCTTGATTCCTCATTTGGTCCACTGGTGATCTCTAACACTTCTTCCTCACTAGGCCCTTCAATGTAGAACTTCTTCTCAAAACATTTATGTCATCGACTGCATTTGCTATTACAATTAAACAAAACCCTTTTTCCCTCTTTTCTTCAATTTGTTGAGGAATCAATCTAGTAGGTTGAGGGAATGGTTGTGTTGGGATGGTCTTCTCTCTCATGTTATTAAACCCTATGTTCTAGAAGACAAAAAAAATCTTCTTCTACCCTACATGTCATGATAAAAGAACCAAATATAGTAAGAGGATTAAACATGTGTACCTGATGTTGGATGTGATCCTTAAGACCACCAAGAAGTAAGTCATTCAAGTTCTTTGTAATTGTTTCCACTTGCAAGGATAGGTTCTAGAAATACTAAATATAATCCTTAACCCATCCTATTTGCTACAATTTAGCTAGTTGGCTTAAGTAATTCTCTAATACACTATGATTCTAGTGCATCTACCACTCCTCCATAAAAACTGACAAAATGACAGTGAAATCTTTTTCTTTCTTTGAGCACAAAAACATGGTACCAAATTTACTAATCTAGTTTCAAATATAAGGAAGTCATCATCACCTTCTACCCACTTCAACTATTACGTACATCAAGAAAATTCTACATTTTAATTATCAATTTAAGTGGATCATTTCCATCAAACATAAGCATTTCCACATTTAGTAGCAAGTTCTAAGATCGAGAATGAAAGTTAGCATTCGGATCAAGATTGGATTGTCTAGACAAACCGCCTCGATTGATCGAAACATGGTGTTGCGCATGTGGTTGTGAGAGAGATAGCATCTTGACAAAGTCTTGGAGTTTTAGTATTGTTTCCTTGATGCTGGCCATTTCTCCTTTCATTTTAGGCTCGATACTAGTCATTTGTCCTTTCATTTCAGACTTGATACTAGTCACTTTTCCTATTATTTGAGACCGCATATTTTGCATACCTTCTTCCAATAGATGTACTTTTTCATCTACTAAAGAGGGCATCAGATCTAAAGTTCCACCAGATCCTAAATCAGAATTTGTATCCTCTTTGTTCGGAGTTTTCCTCATGTGTAGGAATTCTTGCTCCACCTGCAATCTGCAGCCCCATCATGTTGCCACCAAAATAGATTTGACAATACCCTCAAAAAAAAATCAAAATAAGCTGAAATTTTTACTGTAGCTTACCTAGATCTAGAGAAAAAATCTCCCAAAAAATTGTTGATTTGCAATCTTGGGAGTGAATTTGGTGAGAACCATAATTTCACAATAACTCCTTCAAAACCACTTCAAATGATCTTAAATTTGGATTATGGCAGCTTCAATATGTCCTTGATTATCCCTTGAAGTTTTGGAAAAACATTACCAGATTAAAAGAGATATGCACTTCAAAATCTAACCTCCTAAATTAAGAAAATCACCTTGTTTCTTACCTTTTAGATGCCAAAATCATGCTTTGATACCACTTGTAATGAGATAACTTGCACAATGGAAGAATGCAACAACAAATAATTTGAAATTTAAAATGAATATTTGCAATACTTGATAATAATAAGCCACTTCAAAGGGGCAAACCTCCAAAAGTCTTCAACAAGAATTGAATTTGGAATCTGTAATGTCCCCTTCTCAAGCCTAGTCAGCTTTTGCGAAAGTTAGCCTATTCCTGAGTTCCCGTAGGCTAATTGGCAGTGGTAAGGGGACTCCAAGGTTCTTGGAGAGCTTTGTAGTGAGGTTTCTCAACATCCAATGGTGTGTTGACATTTTGTTGGTACTCAGGATGGTGGTGGTGTTCTCTATTGCATTTTTGGCCATCTCAGTTCTTCTCCACATTTCTTGGAGAAGACGGCTATTTTTAGTAAGTGCCCATTTTGGAATCCGACATCTTCCCTTGTCATCAGTAGCTTCTTGGTGCAATCAGTTTCTGTTTCGAATGTCTCATTGGTGTTTTCCATAAGATGGTTGGAATTATTTTAATATTTACACTAAATTTATAAAGTAATATTTTAATATTACTTTAGTGTTAAATATTATAAAGTGAAAAGGTTATTTCCCCATGTTGGATGCCTAGGGGAAAAGGGGACAAAGTTATTTTTTTTAAAGTGTTTTTTCGGGAAAAAACAAAAAAGCACTTTTTTGAAAAAGCAACGAAAAAGCAAAAAAGCGCTTTTCGAAAAAGCGGCAAAAAGCTATAAAAGGAGGTGTGGGGCTCTCATTTGCATTATTTGAAATTGCACACATAACTAGATGTTGTCGAAATGAACCTGAGTTCTTCCAGAAGTTGATCGATGACGAAAACCCTCATCAATCTACTCTAGTTTCCGTGGTGAGAGACTCATCCTAACTAGCTGCTGTTTTCATTCAGGAAACACAAAGGTTTCATGGAGTTTTGCTATATTTCAGGCTTTTACTATGAAGATTTATGAAGTTTTTTGAAGTGTTGTATTCAAACCTGAAATCAGCATCAGCTGGTTTAATCAAAGTCAGCAACTTAATACTGGAACAACAGCTGCAATACTAAATTGTTCTTATATGCACAGAAGATGTGAGCAATACAATAATGAGAAATGTATCTACAGAGGCTGGATAAACATCCCAATAGTTCACCATTTGAAACGTGCTCTTTCCCTTGACCAAGAGTGCTTGCCAAACCACCTGTAAGTATTCATATGAAATTTCATAGTGTCTGATTTGTATGGTAACATTATGAATTTTTGGCCTGTAGGCCTCCATGCAACCTTCTTGTCAACTGATTATTGAGGCAACATAACCATGCTTATGCTACCTCTTTCTAATAATCATAGGTCTTCTTCAAAGATAGTAAAATACTCAACACAATTCCTCCTCTCACAATAGTGATGGTGTTTCCTACTTCTTGGTAAGCTCAAACTTGTAATTTTAAACACCATGCAAGGGTGATGCAATACAAAACAAACTCCATCATGAAAATATGCCTTAGCTAGATTCAAAACATTGCATACCTTAATTTCATACCATAAGCCAACTAGAGGAGGTGTCTTCTAGATGATGAAGTCTTCATGTATCACAACATCCCATGAGAAATCTACTTCTTTCTTCTTTATCGACTGTTCTACTAGGAGGATTACCAACAAGAAACTTATTGTGCCTGATCACATGAATTTGCACATCATCTAGATTTGATCTCTAGTCTTCATTCGCAGCTTCATGTGAATCAAGAAACCGATCATGGTGGGAATCCCTCTTCATCTACATGACATTAACAATCTTTGGTGGTCCCTTAATCAAACCACTGGGCACCACCTCATGTCTAACAACCACACCTAGAACCCATATCTTGCTATTGTCACCATTTGTGTTACCTAATTAAAGAAATGTTTCAACACTCGTCGCGAATTATCAAAAGATAACTCTGCACCCATTTTAAAAAGTGGATTATCTACAAATTGGAAGTTATTTCCCTTCTCTAATTTAAATCAATCCTCCTGTTGTCCCATATCTAAACAACTATCTTAAAATACATCAGCATCTTCAAAATTTAGGCTATAACCATAATTATTAGCAAATTCTTTACCAATAGTTGTTGATTTGAAATTTTCAACATGTTCAAAATCAGCATGCTCCTCTACTAAAACCTCGGGAAGGGCAATCTAACAATCTTCTTGTTTAGAAACATTCTCCTCATTGCTAGAGAGATTCATGCATTCATCTACCTTTGACTCATCATATTCAAGGCAACTCAAGTACTCATTTTCCTCTTGTTCCATCTTCTCTTTTTTAGCCTCTCCTTCTGTCACTTCCAATTCTTCCTCTAACAACTTCACTTCTTTTTTCTAGCATTAGTGGTTGGGCTCCAAAGCTCCTTTGCATAAGAAGCAAATACTTTCTTCCTCTGAGTTCATTCTCGTTGTCATCATTCTTCCTTGCAATGAAAAAACTCTTCTTTTGTTGGTTGGAAGAAGATGTCTTGGAATGGAGTTTGGCACTAGTGGTTATAGCTCTAGCTTTCCTAAGAACATATTCTTCTTCTCCTCTTTCTTCCTTGACCTTCTTATGTAGTTTATAAGGCCTCTTTTGTTAGGATTCCTTCAATTATTTTCAAGAAATCATCAAAGGAACTTGGTCTCTGAATTTATCAAGTAATTCCTAATAGTGATCAACAATTTTGGTGGCCTCTCGTTCATAGTTCATCTTTTCTTTTTGTATTCTTATCAATATCTCTTTGATAGGATCTACATCTTCTTCCTTGGCCAAGAATTTAGGTCGCCAATCCATGTTCTCTCTCCTGTAGGCTGTCAATATCACCAGCTTTCATACCACTGTAATATCCTTACCAAGAAGTTTCAACAAACTTGCATATTTCCCAATGTAAGTTCAAGGACATTTTGTCAAGCAATTGGTTGTTAACTAAATTTGATTATATGTCAACACAAGTTTGCACCGTGTTTGACCCATATTATCATTCTAATCTGAAAACCAACTTTCAATGAATTTCCATTCATAATTTGATATTCAGAAATACATAGAAATGTAAGTTGATTACAATCTGACCATAAATTGGTACTTTGAAGGTAAACGCTATCATCAACAAAGCATTACTTGGTGCTAGCGATTATTTAAAAGTGTGACAAACTGTTGTAGGTGCACAAAGACGCCAATAATCCAATGCTCCCTAGGGACGCATCCCCTACCCTGGTACACCCGTCGTGGTACCCGAAACGTTTCAGGGACTTAGGGATGCCTTGGAAATGCGCCCCCCTTCCGATTGTGGTATTACCACAAAAGGAGGACATCCCGAAAACTTTATGAAAACAACCTAAACCTATTTCACTTATCAAAACAACCAAAAAGAAATAAACATTCTCATTTTTACACTTGCGAACTTGAGATGTAGAGAAGCAAGTGGAAGAGGTGAGAACAACAATTGAAACAAGAAACTAGGGCATCAAATCTTCTCCACTAGAGGTAAGTTCTTCATTTTACATTTGTTTTTCATTTTTTCAATTTTTTTACCACATAGGAAGGGCACTATGAGTTGATTTTTTCTTTTATTTGAACTTGCAGCTCTCTTTTCAATTCTTAACAAAAAAAACATTAGCAACAGTGGGAGTACTAGTAATGATAGTGAGGAGGTTGAGGTTCAAATGCATGAAAGTCAAAGAAGTAAACCTAGAAGGAGAACTCATAGAAGAATGGCAGCCACTGAGGTTTCTTCAAGGAGGGGGAGTATAGCAAGGCTAGCAACTTCAAACCCATTTGAATGTCCTTCCAAAGTCCTCAGAACCTATGCAAAAGGCCATTTAACCCCAAGAAAGCTCTATTACAATTTGCAACACCAATTGATAAGGATAAGAAAAAAAATTCAGGAGGGAGTAGAGAATGGCTTTGTCATTTGTGCAAAAAGCAATATAGAGGCAGCTATACGAGAGTCTATTGTCATCTTTTGTGGATATGTGATAAAGGGGTGAAAAGTTGTGAAAAAATAACTCCAATTCAGAAGATTGAGGCAATTAGATTGCATATTAAGGGGGAGGCAAGAAAGCAAGGAACTCCATTGGAAAGTTTGCAGCCTAGTGTGTCATTCCCTACAGGGTCCATGGATGTTGGATTTCATGGGGGAGAGGGTTCTACTTCTATTAGAGGAAAGAAGAAATCCACTGTTGCTAATATGTTTAACACACAATTACGAGATGTGGCTGATTCCTCTATTGCTAAGTTTTTACATGCTCGTTCCACACCTTTTCATGTGGCACACACCATATTTTAAACAAATGTTCAAAGATGTGATAGTTGTCGGTCCTTCATTTGTTCCATCTAGAGAACACAAGCTACGCACCACCCTCCTCGATAGAGAATATTCCAAGATGAGTGTGTTGATGGAGGATATGAGACAAACGTAGATAACGAATGGTTGCTCTATTATCATGGATGGGTGGATCGATATCAAACATCAGCCACTCATCAATATTATTGTTACATGTATAGTTGGCTCTTATTTTCTTAGAGCTATTGATTGTTCGAGGAAAGGGAAGGATGCAAACTTCCAATTTCATATTTTGAGAGATGCCACAGAAGAAGTTGGAGCCTCTAATGTTGTAAAGGTGGTGACCGATTCAGTCTATGTGTGTAAGTTAGTTGGATTGATGGTAGAGGTTGCTCATAAGCACATTTTTTGGACCTCGTGCTATGTTCATGCATTGAACAATACCTTGAAGGACATTAGAAAGATAGATTAGAAAAAAGCAATGGTATTAGAGCCTAGAGATGTGCAGATGTTCATTTGCAACCATCACAATTCACTTGCTTTGTTTAGGACATTTTCAAGGAAGGAATTCCTCAAGCCCATGGACACTAGAAATGCTAGCTACTTCATTTTGTCAAAGAAGATGGTTGAGGTCCAGGGTGTTGGCCCACAGTTGCTATTGCACCAAAAGATCAACCTATTGATGCCCAATACAACTGCCAGAGTTAAGAGATCCCGGGAGGCGATTAGTCCATGTCACAAATCCCGAGGGGAGCACAGACCATCTACCAACAAACTCCCCCTCAACATTACCCGAGGGGATTTGAACCTGGCACCTTTGGCTCTGATACCACTTGTTGGCCCACAGTTGTTGTTGCACCAAAAGATCGACCTGTTAATGCCTGATACAACTGCCAGAGTTAACGGATCCACAGGAGGCGGTTGGTCCATGTCACGAATCTTGAGGGGAGCGCTGACCATCTGCCAACACAGGGGACTTTACAATTAATGGTGGTCAATGCAAAGTGGGCTAGATGGCAAGAGGCAAGCACACCAGAAAGAACTGTGAAGAAAACAATCCTTGATGATGATTGGTGATCCACAATGAGGTAAGAAAATTTTAAGTTGCTAATTTTATTATTTAATCTTTAAAATGTTAATTTAAAAATTTTTAATTTTAACTTGTAAAATATTTCCATTACTTTTGTAGATTTTAATTTTTGTAACTTGTTCGCACTTGCAAATATGTTTGCTCCTTCATTGAGCCTATTGTGCGAGTAATTAGATATGTTGATACTGACTCTCCTAGCCTTAAAGAGATTTATGATACCTTTGGTAGCATTCTTGCACAAATCAAGCAAACAATTCGTAGCAGGGACCTGTTGTGACCTTTTCACACATCACCCCATCCAAGATGGGGACCCCCCTAAATTTTGCTCCATTCCAGTCTTTTGGCTTGGGTTCTCTCTCTCTTTGGTCTTTTGGTCCTTGCAGGGATGTCCCATCACTTGACCTAAGATGAAATATTAGCTAAAGTCTGTGAAATTAGGGTTCTCCATCCTTCAGGCTTGTTTTGAGGTCAAATAAAGTTATCAAGGTAAAATTTGAGCACCGCAGTACAGTTAGAAGGCTCAAGGCAGGATCCCACTGAAATTTTACTGAAATCTGACAACTTACTATTTTTAGTAAGTACCTAATATGAAGCCTTTTCCTCAAGATTTCAGGATTCTGACCACTTCAGCACATCCAAGTAGCTTCAGGGTGCCTACACATAAGATTTGAACAAATTCGGACAACTAGCTATTTTTAGCAGTTCAGCTTTCAAAGGCCATCTTCAGGGTTTAAACATATGATTCTCTAATGCATGATTAGGGAATGTGTCTGGGTTTTTCAAGACGTTCGCAATGGTATGACATGCAAATCGAGATGGTAACTTTCAACAGTACAGCCTTCAAAGGCTATTTTTAGGGTTTGCATGCAGAATTTTTCAACACATGTCCGGATATTCCTCATGGGTTTTGCGAGAGCTTTGTAGTGAGGTGACATGCAAACATAATGGATCAGTTTTCAGGGACTTACTATTTCTAGCCAGTGCCTGCATGTTGACCAGTTTTCTGGGTTTTTTCAGATCCCACGGGCACTATGACATGCAAACTCATCCGACATCAGATTAACCACTTTTCGGACACTTACTATAAATAACAGTTTCACTCTAGCAGCTACCCAACACTTCAGTTCAACAAGCAGAATGACAGGCAACAGAAATCGAGTTAAGTGGAAACAACTCAGGGCACATGCAAGTCAAATTAGGGTTTCCACTGCTATGCCTAAAAATAGGGGGAATGAAATACAGAGTTGTCAAAACGAAGCACACCACCATGATCAGCATCTTCCAAGCTACCTCCTGGCAAAATTTAAGCACAATATGAATACTTACTATTTTTAGTAAGTCACTTCATGACTATAAATAGCACGTCTATGCCAGAGGCAGGTGTGAATAGGGCATTTAGGTCATGAAGATCAAGTGGAGCAAATTTCAGGTCAAACGGAGCCACGAAGATCAATTGATTTTAGGGTTTGCTAAAAATAGCAAATGGCTAAAAGTAGCATACCAGTGTGGACAGAGGGTATAAACAAGGTGGCAAAGTCAGTGGAAGCACAGCCACGCCTGCTCCGGCTCAGAACAAAAGAAATGCATGGAAACCTTCACTTCTCCAGATTTGCTAAAAATAGAAGGCCAAGGCATGGCTAGGGCGTTGGAAATTCATAGATAAAAACTAGCCTGAACACACATGAAATACGCCCAGGGGAGGTGAAGAGGTTGAAAAATCTCTAAGTGTTGAAATTCCTCTTTCATATGTGAAAGGCGCTCACAAATTCCTTCCCACCACATGAAATGCGCCCAAGGCATGGGAGAAAATTGATAAAAGAATTGCTATTTCACACTTGGTGAAATGCGCCCTCAAGGGTGTAAGTGGAAGGAGCCTAGGCTAAATGCGCCCAAAAAATTCCTTGAGCATGGGTCAAATGCGCCCACAAAGAGTAAAGGCATAAGTGAAATACGCTAAGTGGTGGGAATTCCTTCACCACCCATCAAATGCGCCCAAGAGTGGAAGTCCACATGCTAAAACGCGCCCAAGGTAGGTGAAGAGTCACTAAGGCGTGGGAAATTCCTCCCCACCCCTTCAAATGCGCCTTCAAGTTCCTCCTCCCCATGGCAAATGCGCCCAAGGTGGCCACAAGGGAAAAACGTGGAGAAGGCAAAGGAAAAAAAAACATGCTAAGGCAAGAAAATTCCTTCATGCTAGGCTAAATGTGCCCTCATGTGGAAGTAACAAGGGTGAAAGGCGCTCAAAGGTTTCCTCCTGATATGCTATATGCGCCTAGGAAGACAAGGCAAGGGGGGCGTGAATTTGAAAATTGCTAGGTGAAAGTTGATGCATGAGGTGAAATGCGCGCTCCATGGGTGATTTAAGTAAAATTTCTCTAAGGCATCTTCAAAAATAAGAAGTACGCCTAGGGGTGAAGTTAGTAATTTTCCAAGAATAACATGAAATGTGCCTAAGCTTGCAAGGCTATAAGGTCGAAATTGTTCTAAGTATGAAAGTTCCTCCACTACATGGGATATGCGCCCAAGGCTACAAAGGTGAGTTAATTTAATAAAATCTCCCAAGGTATTTCCTAAGGCAAAATCTAAAATACGCCTAGGAAGGGGTGGTATTAAAATTTCCAAGAACAAGATCAAATGCGCCCAAGGCCAGACAGGAGGAAATTTTCCAGGAATCACAGAAAGTGCCAAGGTAGAGAAATTGAAGATTGCAGGTGTGGAAGACATCCAGAACAAAAGTAGGTGAACCTTAGCAATTTTATTATTTTTTCAAAATAATAAAAATTAAATGTATCCCTTCATCCGGATAAACATGAAAACAACGAGTTCTAAAGGGAATTTTCTTCTAGGTATTGAACGTTTCCAATCGAGAGATGATCTAAACTTGTTCCACGCCTCGCTCATGTCGTTTTGACAAAGAATTTTGCCCGGTGCCTGTTTTGATGAATTTCCTAAGGCAAATTTAAAATTTCTATAAGGCAAATGAGAAGAATATGTCTTCACAAAGTGTTTTTGCTTAAGAATTGAACTGAGCGATTGGAATAATTTTGCTGAAACAAAAATGACTTAGCCAGATGAAATAAAATTGTTCAAAGAGGTAATTGATTTAATACTTTAAAAAAGCGAATGTGATGAAGCAGGCTTGTGCAGGAGCGATGAAATTTCAAAATTCTAGAAGTCCAAGATTCCGATGCTCTAGATGACAAGTGTTGCAATTGGCCAAGGAGGGAAAATAGAATTCGAAAATTTGCTAAGTTTAGCCTCTACTGGATTTCGGATTGGCTAAAACATTTTAAGTTCTTTTCATTCTTCTCACAAGTTGTTGAATGCAAGGCATTCTCTGTGGCTGAAGTACGATTTGACAAGAAAGTTTGAAGTTTTTGAGAAATACGAATTTGTGAGGAGAAAGCTTGAAGTTGCAGAAGTACGAGTTTGCAAGCAAAGGTATTGAATTGGAAAAGTTCGAGTTTGCAAAGAGAGGTCTCAAGTTGTTGAATGCTGAGAAGTACGACTTGAAAGGAGGAGTCCTAAATTGTTTGGAAGTACGAACTTGAGTCGAAAGATTTGGAGATTGTTGCAGTGCAAATTTGCAAGCTTGCTAAAGTACGAATTTAAGAAAAGAAAGTGGGTTGTTGGAGGTGCACAGTTAGAAAGAGAGGTGCGAATTGGAGAGAAGTTTCAAGTTTGCTGAGGGCGAATTGCTGCAAGCAAACATTTCCAAGCATTTGACATTGTGTTGCTGCAACCAGAGAAACTTCTAAAAACATTGAAGTAAACAGGCGCAGTTGAGGTTTGCAGCTGAAAGTGACAAAGTGTTGCAGCCTTTTTATTTAAAAATCTGCTGGCACCCTCAAAAGTGATATATTATTTTATAAAATCTTGTTTTCTAATGACTCTCTTGCCTTTTTGCAGAATGGCCGAATCAAGCAGAAGAGCTGCAGGTAGAGGGAACCACGTTGAATCCACAAGAGCAAGCACATCAAGCCAGGCAATGATAAAGAAATTGAGCAAATCCTTCCTGCCAGAATCAAAGCTTTCTTCAAGGTTGGGTAAACTGACTGACACAAACATTGGCTCATTCAACTTCGAGAAGTTCAGGAGGAGAATAATGGGGACTGGAGGTCACCACCCATCAGTCACTTCACACAACATTGTAAGGAGCGGACTTTATGCAGCTGCTAGTTTTCCTCCAGCTATCTAGTGTCCAGAATTGATCATGGAATGTGCCAACTACTACAACACGGAGCAGAGGACGATCATTTCGCCAGATGGCAAGATATTGGCCAACCTTACACCAGAGGCAATTGGGGAGGTGTTTGGAATACCAGTCCATGAGAAGATGATTTATAAAACAAGGGAGAGGGCTGAAAGGATGTACTCATCCACGTTTGATCGATGTGCAGACCTGATAAATTCCGGGTGGATGAACAAGCCCAAGCAAACTCGCACGAAGTTGCCCAAGCAGATAATTTCAGAACATTTGAGGCAAGAGTTTTGTGACTTGATAATGATGCTGAGCAGAGTTGGAGGGTGCCCCCAAGCATTCATCTTCGAACCTTGGATGTTTTATTATGTCAACTTGGTGCTGGAAGGCAAGGACTACATGGATTGGGCAGTGATGATCAGTGACAACTTACATGAGCAACTCCACGGTTTGAGGAGGACAAAAACATTTTACATGAGCTCCTACATTGTCTACATGCTGGCCCGAATGACGAAGTATAGGGTAATTTCATATAAGGAACCAATCGAGTGTGGCTCCCATCAGTTCAAGATACATGAGGCTTGTCCACAGTTACATTTGACAAGTACATCCAACTACAAAAGGGTCAATGACGCCTTCACCATGCACATAACGAGGACCTTGCAGCAGAAGACTCACAATAGAATATCTAGAGAGGCATAGGAGCTAATTGAGAAGTTCGGATATTGGTTTATCCAATTTCCGAAGTTTACTTACATAAGGCTGCAAAGATTTTCCTCCTATCCATACAGATTGCCCCGGTATCCCACAAACAGAATTGTGATGCTGGAGGTATCTAGGCAACTTATTGCCTATGATAAGATTCAAAAGAAGAAGAAGAAAGGTGGACTTGGATTCCCAATTACCATGGGGAATTCTGACGAAGTCTGTCCATCACTACAAGCAGCAAGGGAGGCAAAAAACAAACTCCAATTCTTCCACCTTTCCTACCATACTAGCAGACAACACTATGATCCCCACAGAAATATTAGATGCATATTGTATGAAGAGTTCAGGCACAAAGCACAGATTGAAGACTTTTGGGCAAGTGCAGTGGATGAGATCGAGGTTAGGAGGAGGATGTTTTCTCAGATACCGTTGGGGATGATCAGGGAATGCGAGATTATCCCAATGCCAGATCAAATCGAAGAAGGTATAAATGTTGTACAAACGGATTATGAAACAGTGAGGGACACGCCACTACCACTCCCGAATTGGTTAGAGCCGAAGATTACCGACTCGGATACACTTTGTATTCCAGTCTTAACATTCACACAGAGTTGGGTAGAGCGGCATGTGAGCCGACTCAAGGGCAAATCAATTCCCCTCACATATAATTTGATGGGAGATCACAGATCACCGGCAGCTAGGCAGGGAAGACAGGTTGCTCAAGCTCCAGAGCCACAAGGAAAAGAACCGGTTCGACTTGAGCCTCTAAGAATTGAAGAGTTTGTGCATACACCATCGCGGGCACATTCTCTGAGTATGCAGGAAGTATCATTGTTTGTTGATCAGAGGGAAAGATTGAATGTAGAGCAGGCAGTGCAAGCAGCAAGTTAGCCACCTTGTAGAGAGTCAGTGGACCAGAGCATCAACATTCCTAAGGAGGAAAACCAACTTGAAACAAATGAAGGGACGGCCACTGATACTCAATTTCAGCAGGAAATTGAGGCAGCCCTTGAGGATGATGCTACTTCAGATCAGGATGCCCAGAGCTCGGGAGATACTGAGCCTATAGACGATGATGAGCCTCGTCAGCCCGAGGGCTGGGAGGAAGTTCATGAGGTTGAGGCTGAGGTTGAGCAGCCTTTTGTTATCTCAGATATGCGGCAGAAGGTGCCAGAATGGCTAAGGGACAGGATGAGACATGATCCTGTTGATGAAACTGATCCTGCAGCTAAGATGGAAGAATTGTTGAGTAGGATCAATGCACCTCCAACAAAGAAGAAGGCCAGGAAATTCTCCAAGATCTCAATAGATGAGGATTGCTCTTGAACGTTGCATGTGGCAATGCCTAGAGTGGAGTGTGATCGGCATGAGGCCGTTCTGAAAAAATTATGTGATTACAACTATGGAACTTGGCCGCCCTACTGGAGCACAGGTGGTTGAGGAGTGCGATAATTCATATCATGCACTCAAGGATAGATTGTCCTATATCGAGGGCAAATATAAGAAATTGAAGGTAGAGCACAAAACACCGATTGGCTATGTGCAACACTTGTCCCATCCTTCTGGGCAAGAAAATCCGGCGATTGAGCTTCCAGCTGAATTTTCCAGAGAGTCAATCAGTGGCTTAGAGGATTTGAAGAGAATGGCATAGCAGGCAGACAAATGGGTTGCTAACGTTCGTGTCGAAACAGAAAATTTTATGGAGGATCTTGCACATGCCTATCGGCAGGCCTCCGACATTATGGCAAGGATGGATGCAATTAACCATGCTTGGGGTGAGGCTTGTATCTATCAAACGAAAGTTGTTCTTCGTTTAGGAGCTATGATGCACACACCTCTACAGATTCTAGTTGAGGGAGGTGTGATTCAGGAGGGAAATAGATATGACTTCGCCCGGTGGTACTCTTAAGTGGTCACAGGCCGAGGATTCTACGATGCATCACAGACAGATTCGATTTCAGAAAGGCCATGACAAACATATTTGATGGGGTCCTCAATACGTTGGAGGCAATCTTTGCCAAGAGGCTGACTTTTGAAGAGGTGACTGCAGATGGTTTGAAGAATAGATTAACACCATTCTTTTTTGAGGTGAAGGCCTTCGTCCAGGATGACTTCGAGAACACCTCTACGTTCTCCAGTATTATTCAGAATACCCAGGACGCCCTTGTTGCCTGGAAGAAATCTTGTGCCCGGCAGGGGCAAACAGTTACAGTATTGGAATTCCAATTGGATCACATTCTTCCCATTTATGATCAGGAAGTTGAGGCGGTATTGGCCAGATTCATCAAGTTTGCAGCTAGCGAGAAGGAGAAAGGAAACGCCATTTTGGATGATGATCTTCTGAAAGGAGATGATGTGCATTGATTGCAGATAGTGGTTCCTGATGAGGAGTGGAGAATCTCCGATGCATTCATTGCCCCACTCCTCTCAGTGGCGATTTTTAGGGCTAGAACCCTACTTAGGGCTTAGGTGGCTCAATCTAAGCCTTCTATTGTATTTGAATCTAAGTCATCCACTGGAATGGGCTTAATATAAAAGGACTATCCCCCCTCATTTGTAAAATAGTTAGAGTTAGACAGAATCAGAGATAGAGTGGAGCTAGAGGATAGAGAGTATATAGCATAGAACTAGGAGTTAGCTTAGTTTGAAAAGGAAAGAGAAGCTTTCCCTTTGAAGGTTTTTTGTAAAAGGTTGTTGTGGAAGACTCTTATAATATAAAGATTTTCATTGATTGGTGATTCTATCTTTCATTGTGGGTAGTTGACAAGGCTTTTTCGTCTTTCCAATTCAAGTAGATCAGAGTAAAAGTAGACTTTATTTTATGCAAGTAGTTGTTAATTGTGGAGTGTGGCGTTTGGTTTGAGCATACCTTCTTTCATCCATACCACTAGCGGGCTTGTTGATGGTAAGTCCGCCCTGTGTGGTCAACTGGAATATTGGTACTTAGCTTCGGTTGTGATTCGTATGTTCATTGTGATGGTGTTTGCATGCTGAATTATAATTTGAATATCTTACTCATCCTTTGAATATTGCACCAACTTTGTCAGAGTTGTCCAAATGGAGGCGAAACAAAGTCTGGTTTGAAGATTGTTAAAGTCAATCCTCGCATTCCACCCTTTAGGAATAGATTGTAGAATCCCTACTTCCTTATCCCTTTAAATTCAGCATTTCCTGGTTAGTTTAGAAATCAGAGCATCACAATCAAATCTTTCATCTGCCTCAAGAAGTTGAACAATTACATAAGTCCCATTGGAATACCCGGCATATTCACATCAACCAACTGAGTCTATTCGCGATATAAGGAACCTTGGAGTTGAACGCATGATCTTTCACGCAATCTTAGCATGCGGAATACTTTGATCAAGGGAGAATAGAGTGACCGTTGGACATTTTATTCTGTGTTGGTGCGGTCATAAAACACCCGTCAACAGGACCCTACTTTGGGATTTTATGAGGAGCATCTTAGGCCCATTATGACGCAAAGGTGGAACACTATGAACACCCCGCTTCACTCGGAAGCCTACGCTCTCAATCCCAAATTGTATGTAGCAAGACCTGGGAGAGTGCCTCCATCTCATGATGAAGAGGTGAAAGAAGGCTTCATGAAGGCCCTTAGGAAAATGTATACTGAAGATGAATCTGCTTTACTTCGCACACAATGGCTTGCATTTGTCAATCTTTGTGGTCCAAGCTTCAGCAAACCAGAGGCGAGGTTGGATAGCACTACATTAGCTCACAACGACCCTATTGGATGGTGGACATGGCATGGCAAGGATGCACCGGAGTTGAGGTTACTTGCCATTCATCTTCTTTTCACATGTTTCCAATTGCTTTGTCGTAGAGAGGAATTGATCCACATATAGCTTTATCCAATTAGTCAAGAGGAACAACCTTACCTCTAGATGATCGAAGAAGTTGGTGGTTGTACACAATGCTTTGCGATGACAAGATCAACATACTCCTGAGTATCATCAAACTCCAACCTTACATTGGGATGTTGATCCCGAAGATGCTATACAGATCGATAGGAGGAGACACAGGAGGTATTGGTTGGGGTTCCATCACATTAAGCAACCCCTTACAATAGCAATGACTCAGACTCGGGCTCCGATTTTGATATAGACCTAACAGTTGCATCTATTGATTAGAGACAACCATATATTTTCTATGTTTTTGTCATTTTATAGTTGAAACTTGGAGCCTTTGGGCATTTTGCTATAATTCTTACATAATATGTATGCAGATTGACAATGAAAGCATTTGAATTTTGTAAATTTGTTTGTTAATTCTCATGTGAAATCTCAACTCAAGTCTAATGTTATGTATTAATCTTCTACAATGTCTATGATGAATGCTTTATCAATATTATGATATGAACATTTGAAATTTCTCTACATTTTTAATAATTTATCTATTTTTTAAAAGTCGCCCACTGTCATCCCCTAAAAATGGCCCAAAAGTACCTCTATATTGGAAACACGTCCCACTATCCCTCGTCGTCCTTGTCCCTGAAACTTGGGGTAGCATAGCAATAATAATGAAACTCCACTCTAAAAACCTCCTCACAGGCCAAGCCAATATTTTGGATATCAATACTATGATTTTTATTGAATAAGTGTATAGCAATCTTCTATCAAACGCCAGATATAGGGATTTGAAGTTCAATCCTTGCCTTCCAGCTATCATTCAACCCCTTCTTTCTCTTTAATCAATTCCCACATTCCAATTTGGGCACTCATGTAATGTTGTGATGCTTTTTTACTTGGCAAACAGTACTCAAAATAGAGTGGTGACACTATATAAACTGTTAATGTTATAGCATCAGGAGATATTTTCTCCAAAATAAAATAAATAAAAGGCAGGTCAGCCTTTTGGTTTTCAAATAATAATATTTTTTCTAAGGCCGACCTAGAGAGGTCGCCTAGACTTGTATATAAGCAAGGTGAAGATCTCTCATTTGATCATCAATTCATTCTCATTCCGATTCGCATTTTCTAAGAAAAAGTTCGCACTTCAAGCAGCAGATTGCCATTTTGTAGCAGCAGATCAGATTTCAAGGGGAAGCATATTTATTTGTATCTTTGCATCAAGGACAGGTGTTATTATTCATTGTATTAAATTCGGCAATGTGTAGGGCCTGAATTGTAAGCAGATTTCTGCTCTTATTCCTTCAATATATAAGAGATATATTTTGGGTTTTTCTCCCTCGAGAAGGAGGGTTTTCCCAAGGTAATTCACTGTGTTTTTTGTTTAGTGTGTTGTATTTCTGCTTATTTACATTTCTGGTCTAAAACTAACATAAAGGAATCTCGACCTTGAATCATGTATTGCGACCCCTATTGTGTCGATTTCTAGTATCCACGACTCCAAACATCATTTAACAATTATTTGATAATTTGTTGAGCCTTCCATTATCTATTTCACCTTAATATATGACAAAATGGAACATAACAATTGTATTGAAGTTGATAAACCCTTACTTGCGATTTGATAAATTTGTGAATCCCTTGTAAAATGTTGTAACTAAGGGTTTAATGGTGAAACGCCCAATTAGGGTCGGTGTTAGACATGAGAATGGTGCACTTTCCTTCAACGGTCCCCTCACGACCTCCTTAACAAATTGGCAATGGGATCTTGGAATGTATAATCTCTTTTCCTAGCCACGACTTCACTAAAACAACCCTTCCACAAACACATCTGCTTCATAAATGGCAGCTATCGTACCCTTCGACCTCATACCACAAAAATGGTGGCTATCATAAATGTTACCTGTGATTGTCAAACCCACAAACTCCTTCAATAAGCCATGATAGCACCCAATTCTTTCTTCAATATTTTGTTTAGGGCACTATATTTTTCACAAACTCCCCTATATTTTAAAACTATTCCAATATATCCATTTCCCATTAATCTCATAATTGATCTATCTAAAATTAATACTTGGGTAGTCCTCCAATTTCCGAAAATTGAAATCTTCAAACTGATTACATTTAACACTGAAGGTGATCCCTGAATGGAATCACTCACAATGAAAGGAGGGTTTTCATCCTCATTTCAAAATCTTGGCAGCGCACTGACAAACCCTAGACGAGATTGCTCCACTAGATAGAAGGGTTTTCGTCCTCAAATCCGAATTTGAAACTAGAGGGCTTCCGTCCTTTGGCACAAAGAAGAACTTTCATTCTTTCAGAAATAAACTTATAAACAAAACCTTCCTCTCAATGACCAGCTTACCCTTTTTATAATTTTTTTTGATAGCTCTTCGTCTTCTTTTTCCATTACTTTACTTTTTTACTAAGTTACTGGGTTCGGCCCTGGGGCGCCAGGGTTCGATCCGGGTTCGAAATTCAGGTCCGGTTCGCCCTAATTCGCCCAGGGTCCGGAAAAATGCACTGTGGGTTCGAACCGGGTTCGGAACCCGAACTGTGGGTCCGACCAGGGTTCGAATTTTTCGAACCCGGGTAGAATTTCGTGCCCAGGCGGACTTCAAAGCACGAATTTGACTTTTTTTTATAATTTTTTAAGTCTTTGTTGACTTTTAAATATTTTTTTATTCTTTCCAACCCTAATATGTGCCTCTAAAACATGAAATAGGTAAAGTGATAGTCATTTACCAATTTGTGAATGAAAAAAAAGGATTTTTTGCCTCCATTGCTGAACTTTCTCTTTTGCTTGCACAAGCTTGAATAGACTTGAAGGTTGATTGTAGATTGTTCGAAGTTGGTTGTTGTGCTATTCCTAAGCACTTGCAAGTGCCTATTCGTTGCCAAGAAGATCATTGAGCAAGATTTCTTCAAAAGAGGTAGGTTTTTTGAAGTTTTTTGATTATTTTTTTTACATTTTTTTTAAACAAATGGACTTCAACTCTTTTGTTTTGTTTTTTAGTTTTAGTTTTGTTTTACTTTTCATTCCTCTAAATGTCTATAACACATGTTCAATTTTTTCATTTTTTGAAATTAATTAAGTCTGTTAGTTTCAAATTCAATCAATCAATACCAAAATTTCAATATGTTGTGCCTTAGGTATTCCATATTACAATGGCAACCGGTACCTCCTCAGGCTCAAGCCAATCTCGTTTCAAAACAAACCCAAACTCTCCCCTTTGGAAATATGTAGAAATGGTTCAACAACTTCCAGGTGGTGGAGGATATGTTTGGATTTGTAGTCATTGCCATGTTCAGTATTCGAGCTCATACAGTCGAGTGAAAGGGCACTTGTGTGGGATCTCTGAAATAGGCATAAAAAATTGTCCAGGTGAAGATGAGAAAGGCATTCTAGATAATATAGTGTTGAAATATATTGTTGAGCAAGAAAAGGCAGACCAAAGAGCAGCCAGTGGTAAAACAAGCCATCCTTTGAAGAAAGGATCTCGTTTCATGAAACCCCCTACACCGCCTTCTTATTTTCCACCTACAGGAAGCCATCCATTTATGGACATCCCTCAAGAGCAAACCACGCCCTCTTCAAATAAAAGATCTAAGGGACCATTGGAAGCTTCATTTCAGAATGAGGCAAGAGAGATTGTTGATCAAGACATAGCAAGATGTGTCTATGCCAATGGATTGGCATTCAATGTTGTTCGTTCACCATATTGGCAAAAAATGGTGAAATCTATTAATGAGGCTCCAAAGGGGTATAAGGGCCCAGGTTTTGAGAAGGTTCGTTGCACCTTATTGGAGAAAGAGGTGAAACATGTAGCAGACTCTTTGAAGCCCATAAGGGATTCGTGGATCGAAACAGGGGTGACCATCGTTTCTGATGGATGGAAAGATGCAAAAAATCGCCCATTGATCAATGTTATTGCTGTGTCCCCTAAAGGGGCAATGTTTTTGAGAGCAGTGGATTGTGAAGGACAGGTGAAGGATGGTCCATTTATTGCTAACATCATTTGCCAAGCTATTGAAGAAGTGGGCCATAAAAATGTTGTGCAAGTTGTAACTGATAATGCCAAAAATTGTAGGGCTGCTGGGTTATTGGTTGAGGAGAAGTATCCACACATTTTTTGGACACCTTGTGCTGTCCACTCCCTTAATCTAATGCTACAAAAAATTGGATCCAAAATTGAATGGATCAAACAGGTGTATGCTGAGGGCGAAGACATTCAAATGTTTGTCACCAACCACCATATGACACAAGGAATATTTAGACAATTCTCAAAATTGGAGTTGTTGAAGGTAAGTTAATTCTCAATATTTTTAATTTTTTTAATTTTTTGTTAATTTTAAATTTTGATTTTGTAAATTTAAATTATATTTTAGTTTTAATTTTGATTTTCAAACAGGTTGCCGAGACTCGTTTTGCCTCCAACACAATTGTGTTGAGACGCCTTATAAAGGTTCGTGAGGCACTCTCTGCAATGGTAATCAGCCCTAATTGGGCCATATGGAGGCAATCTACCAGTGAAAGGGCAAATAGGATCAAGCAAAGGATCCTAGATGATAGTTGGTGGGACCTTGTTGAGTATCTCGTCAGTTTCACTGAGCCCATATTGAGCATGATCCGTTACACTGACATGGATAGACCTTGTTTGGGTGAAGTATATGATGGTATCGACTCAATGATTGAGAAGATGAAAATCATCATCAATGCAAAAGAGGAAGATCCCGAAGAAAAGTTCTTCAAAGAGCTACAAGAAATCATTGTTGATAGATGGAACAAAATGACCACTCCGTTGCATCTTCTTGCTTTTGCATTGAGTCCCAAATATTATAGTCCAGAGATACTTTCTGCTTCAGCAAGAGTTGCTCCATATAGGGATGTTGAAGTGGGTCAAGGGTACAAGGCAGCAATTCGTAGACTCTTCACTGATCGTGACCAACGTGATCGAGTGAGGGCTGAGTTCATGGCTTTTGCATGCTCTGGTACTGTTGATCATAATCTTGATGCTGTTCGAGACAAGGTTAGGGTGGATGCTCATAGTTGGTGGTACTTCCATGGGCAAGAATACAGGCACCTCCAACCTATTGCAATAAAAATTTTATCCCAAGTAAGTTTTATATTTTGTAATTTTAATTTTAATTTTAAATTTATATTTATATTAAATTATTAATTAATATTTTTGTTTAGTTAAATCAACTTAAATTTTGTAACTCCTAACTATTTAATTTGGTCTTAATAGGTTGCTAGTTCATCTTCTTCTGAGAGGAATTGGAGCACATACTCCTTCATCCACTCAATAAAACGCAATAGGCTACATTCGAAAAAGGCAGAGGACTTGGTGTATGTGCATTCAAACTTGCGCCTCCTTACACACAAGCAAGTTTCCTACAAAGAAGGAGACACAAGGAGGTGGGATATTGAGCCAGAGCAGCTTGACTTGGATGCTTCCACAAGTCACTTAGCTGCACTTGATATTGATGATGACTATGAGCCTGAAGCAACCGCTGAGCATGAGAGTGGTAGTGTCAGTGCTAGTGGCAGTGCTTGTGCGAGTGCAACTAATGCTATTTGTGGTTCTACACATAATGTAGCATCTAATGATGATGATGATGCTGCTTTTTTTGATGACCCATATGACTCAGATTGATCAATGATCAATAATTATTAATTATTAATGGCTGATTGTAAACACTTTACATTTTTATGTTTGAACTTTGATGATTTGAGTATAAAATGGTGGTGTATTTTTCATTTTTGCTATGCTATTTAACTATTAATATGGTGGTGTATTCTGAACTTAATTACTGCTGCAAATCTGTATATATTTCTGATTTTTATATGTTTTTGTATTACCGAACCCAAATCAAACCCAAATCAAAAAAAAAAAAATCCTGAACCGGCGAACCGGGTTCTCGAACCCGAACCCGAACCCAAAACTGAACCGGTAACTTAGCTTTTTTAATATGTCTTCTTACACCTTAGATACCTTTTTTAACCTGATAATAAAATATCACCTTTAGCAGCTTACTAATTTAATAATAAAATATTAATTGCACTTTATTTATAAAATATAGTTATTTCAAGCAACTGAATATTAAACTATTTAATTATCTGGATTCTGGATAACTCAAAGGGGCATGACATTAACTAATGATTTGATCAGTCCTTATGAATCAGTTATAATGGATTATATCAGACACTGTTACGTTCTGGCAGCCTGACAATCAAAAAGTTAGTGAGTATCCATGTGAGTTGGAGGACCTCTATTTGGTTGAGAATTATGCCTCCACTCTTGATGAAGCTGCTACATCTGAATTTGAAATCACTTGCCTAGAACCAAAGTGCATCTAAAGAAGGCAACCTGCAATGTGTGAGTAAAGATGATGCTTATTGTCCTGCAGCAGAGCTTAACAACATGCCTAGATTTGAAAGCTTTCAGTTTGATATCCATAAACAAGATTTGTATGTACATCAACATTCAGATCAGGTTTGTTCTCCTATGCCATGTGGTTGGTGGTATTCGCTTTTTGCCTTGGTTCAGATATTGTGGTCAGCCAGTCTGATAATCTTGCAATCTTGGAGAGTGATGATCATCTCTCAATTGCATGCTTCATTAATAATGTTGACCTAGTTGTTAACTTGTCATACATTCCCATGGGTTTTGGAAACAATTGTAACAGTATGGAGAAGCACAAGTAGTGCTCATATTGCCTTTGATTGGCCTATATTGATAACTGAAATGGTGGGCTTGATCTTGCTTCCTCAAGCATTGGTGGAATGATCACATGTGGATGTGAGAGATACCTCAGGTTGCAGCTGACCAAAGAATGTCTTATCAAATCAAGAATGGACAACTCATTCACGAAAGTTGATTTTGATATGGGCAAAAGATACTTCTCAATTTGTCTCTGGCCATGAGCCATAGAGTCTCTCTGTAGGGCATCACCTACAACATTTTAAAGACACTTGCAACCATGCAAAATTCTTGGTTTTCACTCTGTGCTTACATGTCAGTGGCTGCCAGCTGTTAGTTTGGGGTTGTTTCATGTTAGGATTTATGTTTTGTTTCCTTTTATCTCTGTTGTCCTATGGCTGTACATACAAGTCTATGTGCTTGTGTTCTCCTTTGCCCTTCCCTCCTATATTTTGGTCTGCATCCTAGAGCTCATGGATTCTTGCAGTACCTACCAGGGGCACTCATCCCCAACTAGAGCCTATGTTAACACTATTTTATGTTTGCTACTCTCATGTACATGTATTCCCCTATACATTGTGTTGGCCCTACTATATGCTGTATTTCTGGTATCATATGTTCATAATTGTTCTCTATGGTTGGGGTTTCCTATTGTGGGCCTTGGGTATAATTGTGTCAACATGTCCACATTCATTGTGAGTGGCCAAACCTTGTGTGTACTCCTATGGTCTTGCATGTCTCAGTTTCCCCATGCCTATATAATGGCCATTCATTTGGCTCCATCATGCTAGTGATCCTCTGGCCTGATCTATCTATGTAACTTTACTCTCTTTTAAGGCATATCAATACATGCCATGTGGCAGTCGCATGGCAATCCTGAACAACTTTCAACACAAGGGCTTTCACTGGTATTTGATGGCAGCCAATTGCAACGTGCTCACATCTTCTTCATGCGCTCAACAAATGATCCTCCCACCTACCACATGGATGGTGATCATTTCAAGGTTTAAACTGTTTAGCAAACCACCCATGGGTAATCCCACTTACTATGCACACCATTGTTTAAGGTTTTTCTCTAAGTTGTCAGGTCCCTCGGTTTGACCCCTCATACCCAGGTGGGTTCAATCCAGGTTCAGTTTCATGACGGGTCCAGCCCCCAAGGTTCCCTATGGATCCTTCACAAAAGGACCCGCAGGGAACCATGGGCATACTTGGGGTGTACCTGGACGAACCCGGAGGACCCGCGGCCTCAGCTGCTTTAAAAAGTTAAAAAGAAAAATTTAAAAACTTGTTAAATATTCAAAACCCCCTAAATTGCCTTGGTTGCCCTAAAAATGAGATGTAAAATGCATCTCAACTCATTTCACAAACACAAAAGGCCACAAACAACATTTTTTGCCTCCAAGCTGCCATTGTTGGATTTTGAAGGTTGCCATTTTTTTCCAAGGTGAGAGCTACAAAGGAATTAGACCTACAGCAACAAGGGAGAAATAGCTGCACAAAGAAGATCTAACCATCAAAGGTGAGTGAATCTTTCAATTTTTCAAATTTTCAATAATTCTTTTCAAGTTTTTTTGGTAAGTTTTGAATTTTTTTTATAACTTTTTATGCATAATAAGGGGTTATAATGCCAATTTTTTCCAAAACAAATTATTTGTTGTGTTGTTAATTTGAATTTTTTTTATTTTAGGTTCATACAGAATGGCCAATAGTTCTAATTCAGTTGGCCCAAATTTAGAGAATCAATTGAAAGATGATGCACATCACCTCTTTGGCGACATACGACAATGATTCAACAAATTCCCGATGGTGGGAGTTATGTTTGGCATTGTAGCCAATGTGGAACTTAGTATAAGAGCTCGTACTTTCGAGTTTCGGGTGAAAGCTTGCCCTGGGCCAAATAAAAAAGGGTTTCCAAAACACCAAATATTGGCTTATATTAAAGAACAAGAGGAGGCTGACATGGCATGTAATAAATCAAAGGCTATTGCACATCCTCTTGCCAAGAGAAGCTTGCAAAGATCTCCTAGTGGCTTATCACAACTAGCTGGCCCACATCCTTTCATGCAAATGCCACCATCTTCTGAAGGAGAAAATGTTTCGGTTTTCACGAAAAAGAGGCCCATTGGAGAATGCCTTCAAAAATGAAGCGAAGGAGATTGCAGATCAGAGCATTGCTCGTTGCATTTATGGCAATGGGCTTCCTTCCAACCTTGTTAGATCACCTTATTGGTGAGAAATGGTGACAGTTATTTCCAATACAACTTTTGATTATGTTAGTCTTGGGTATGAAAAGGTGCGAAGCACCTTATTGGCAAAGGAGAGAGCTTCAGTGGAGGCATCATTAAGAGTAATCAAGGATACACGGCCCGAAACAGGTGTGTCCATTAGTTCTAATGGATGGAAAGATTGCAAAAATAGACCATTGATCAATGTTATAGCAATCTCCCCTAAAGAGGCGATGTTTTTGAAGGCAGTCGATTGTGAGGGGCAAATCAAAGATGCAAGTATTATTGCCAATATCCTTATAGAATCCATTTGAAATGGTGAGATCCGATAATGTTGTCCAAGTCATAATGGACAATGCTAAAAATTGTAGGGCAGCTAGGTCTATAGTGGAGGTTACATATATATAGTCACATTTTTTGGACACCATGTGCAATCCACTCACTAAATTTGATATTGCAAAAGATTGGCACACAAAATGAGTGGGTCAAACAAATATACACAGAGGGCGAGGAGATCCAAATGTTTGTGACTAATCATCATATGTCACAAGGCATCTTCAAGACCACCTCCAAGTTGGTGTTGTTGAAGGTAATTTAAATTTGATTGTTTAATATAATTTTAATTTTTCATTGTTGATTTGTGACATGTATTTTTTATACCATGTTAGGTTGTTGAAACTCTATTTGCATCTCACACAATCATCTTAAGACGACTTGTGAAGGTGCGAGAGGCCTTGAGATCTATGGTCATCAACAGGATGTGGAGTGTATGGAGGCAATCAAGCACAGAAAGAGCCCAAAAAGTAAAAGCATTGATCTTAGATGATGAGATGGTGGGTTCATGTGGAATATGTTTTGAATTTCACCGAGCCCATCATGAACATGATTAGGTATGCTGATACTGATCACCCATGTTTGGGTGAAATTTATGATGGCATGGATTCCATGGTGGAGAAAATAAGATCAATAATAGATGCCAAGGAACATGACCGAATGGAAACATTTTTCAACAATTATTGTTGACCGTTGGAACAAGATGACCACCCCTTTACATCTCTTAGCATTTGCTTTGTCACCAAAGTATTATAGCAAAGAGGTACTTTCATTGTCGAGGAGGGTGCCACCGTATAGGGATGGGGAGGTTGTTGCTAGCTATAAGGTTGCATTTAGAGAGATTGTAATGTCCCCTTCCTAGCCGATTCAACAATTTGGCAGAGTTATTCTATTCAGTCGTTCCCGTAGGCTAACAAAGTTGGTTAGGGAACTTTGGTGACTAGTTATCTAGCATGGTGTGGTTGGGAGTTGCATATTGCCCTTTTTTAGAGTGTTTTCGAAGTTTTCTCACATATTTACTATTTCTAGTAAGTTAGTTTCGGGCACCAATGGAGCCAATTGCCATCCTGCTATTTTTAGTAGTGTCGGTGAGAGCATTTGATATCCATATTTCAATATTCAAATGGTCCGATGCAATTATTTTAAATAACATAAAGTTATTAAATTTAAATTAAATATTTAACTTATGTTATTTTATAAAGTTACTTTATTAAAAGGGACCATGGGAGACATAAGGGGAAAATATAAAGTAAATAAGGTTATAACTTAAAGTGGGTGCCTAGGGAGTCATAAGAGGGACATTTCAATTTAAAAATAAAATCATTTTATTTCCCCAAGGGGATCGTGGGGTTTTGGGAGAGCTTTATAAGGGCTTTTGGAGCTCATTCTTCTCTTATGTTGGATTGAATATTGGTTTGTTCTTGTTCTTGGAAGAGTTCATTCTTCTCAAGGTTTGTGAGGATGAAATCCCTTGCAAGCAGCATTCTCTATGCTGTTGAGAGATACAGTCTCGAGAATCTATTAGTGGTTTCATGTAGAGATCACAACTAGGCTACATTGGTGTTCATTTCTTCTCTTCTTCAGTCATTGGAGCTTCGTATTTCAAAGTCCATTCATCAAGTAGGATTGGAGGAAGATATTTGGAGGTTTCTTGCTGTTGTAAACCTTTTTGCTGGCCGTACCTCTACTCAAGCTGGTCGTACCATTCCAAGGAGGGTGTGTGGATTTGCAAGGAGGGCGCTTAGGGTTTGGAGCTGGTTATTGTTGCATTTGTGGCGCCTAGGGCTGAGAGATACTCAACACCGTCAAAAGGAGTGGAGACAGCGATCTACGGTGACCAAAATCCATCATTTCTACTCTTCCAATTCGCTGGTTTCAACTACAGCCCCTTGTCAAAGTTGCAAAATCTTTCTAGGTATTTTGGTTCTAGATATGTAATGATATTTTATGAACTGGGTTGCTGTTGTAATTGAGAAAAACTCGATATTTTGAATGTAATACAAATCTGGAATTTTCTGCTAGTTGCAACATTGGAAAACTATGAAATTTCTGAGTTTTTATTTGCTGCAAGTTATTGTTATTTCTGCACATTATTTCCATTGGCAATCTATCAAAAACACAAACAAATAAACAAGGCAAAAGAGAGCAACATATTACAGAGATATTTTCAGATGAAGATATCCAAAGTATTGTCTCGAGGGAGTTTGGCCACTTCATATCTTCAAAACATCATGATGTTTCTACTCTTCTAGACAAATATAGGAAAAATGATGATGAGTGGTGGTATATACATGGTAAAGGCTTCATTTACTTGCAGCCTCTTGCAATTAAAATACTCTCCCAAGTATGTATCTTTTTATTTTTTTATTTTTTCGTTTTTCATTCGATGCTATTATACTATACATGATATTTTTATTTTATAATTTATATTTAAAGTTTTGAATTTATAAAATTAAATACTAAATGTTGTATACAAACTCAACAAGTTGCAAGTTCTTCTTCACCTAAGCAAAATTGGAGTACATACTCCTTCATCCACTCAGTCAAGCACAACCGTTTGGGTGCAAAAAAAGCAAACAATTTGGTCTATATACACTCCAACCTTCGTCTCTTGTCACATAAGAAACCTGAATACAATGAGGGTGTGACAAAGAATTGGGATCTAACCCCTGAGTGTGCTGATTTAGATGCTACAGTTGCACAACTTGCCTTAGCTTCTATAGATGAGGCAACTGCTGCACTTGACACACCTAGTGGCGGTGCCAATCCAATTGATTGTGGTTCAAATGAAACTGAACCAAGTGTTAACTAGGATCTTGATGCTTTTGCTTTTGATGAAGACTAATATGAAGACTAATAAATATTAATTGCAATTTGAATGTTCATTGTGTAATGACATTTTGAGACTTGAGTATTTACATTTTTGCAAATTATGAATATGATTATATGAGGTATTTAAATATTCTATTTATTGGCAATTATGTTTGTCTTATGAGTATCAATGTGTCATTGTTCTTATAATTAAAATTATAATTTTGAACACACACACACACACACACACACACACATATATATATATATATTCCTATAACCGTACCCAAGGAAAAAAATTGTCATACCGCCATACTCGTACCCATACCTATATCTAAACTCGTACCTGAACCGGAAACCTAGGTTTTTCTTCCTGCAACAAAGGATGACATCTTTAACAATGGTAGACATAGGTAGCCAAGGCCATATCTAACATGTTTGCATTCTACAAAATCTTCTCGCAGTGATTGAAGCTTGTATGTGCAGCAAAACTCGTGCCCTAGACTGCCTATTTTAGGTCTCTATTTATTTGTCCTGGCAGCGATAAACATTTAATGGCCGCGGTTGCTTTCCTCGTCTTTGGCAATATGGTTGAACTTATTGATGACCTATGGGGCTGCATACGATGCCATTAATACACTTGGAGCTAGGATTATTCCCTTTGAAAAAATAGGATATTAGAAATTCTAGACTAAGTTCTAGACTTGTAGGATCCTTTCCAAAGACCATTTGGAGTCCAAATGATGGCTTAAGGACAAGGAGTTCACAATCTTCCCAACATTAACTATAATCTAGGAAATCCCCATATTAGTTAAGAAGAATTATAAATCTCCTCCATCAAAGTCTCGATCCACAACAAAGGGCTTGCAATACTTAGGGAATCTTTGAATTGCCTAACTATTATTTAAGTTCCAAGGGAGTTTCTTGGCTTAATCCATAGTCCATACACTTTTAGTAAAATTCCATTGATTTCATTTTCTAGAACATTATAGTCATGTCTCTTAACTTGTTGGTTAACCAAAACCAAGGAATAGAATCATACTTCACAAGAAGATATCAAGAATTTAGATTACCAAGGTCCCTCATTCAGTTTCATTGTTTCATGTTCTCTTCATTGTTCAAAAAAGAATGTGTCTAGTTAAGTTGAGCTTACCAAATGGTTTAGATGGAGTCCTGTTGACGTGTGTTTTATGACAACACCAACACAGAATAAAATGTCCAACGGTCACTCTATTCTCTCTTGATCAAAGTGTTCCGCATGCTAAGATTGCGTGAAAGTTCATGCGTTCGACTCCAAGGTTCCTTTTATTGCGAATAGACTCAGTTGGTTGATGTGAATATGCTAGGTATTCCAAGGGGACTTACGTAATTGTTCGATTTCTTTACTCAAGCGGATGAAAGGTTTTGGCTATGATGCTCTGGTATTTTGTTCCATCTATTTTTAGACATAGCAGGGGAAGCCCTAATCTGACTTGCATGTGCTCTGGACTGCTCCCGATCCCCTTGATTTCTATTGTTTGTCACTCTGCTTGCTAGACTGAAGTGTTGGGTAACCGCTGGGTTGAAGCTGCTATTTATAGTAAGTGTCCGGAAAGTGGTCCATTAGATGTCGGGTGAGTTTGCATGTCACAGTGCCCGTGGGATCTCAAAAAACCTAGAAAAACCCAGAAAACTGGTCAACATGCTGGCACTAGCTGAAAATAGTAAGTCCCTGAAAACTGACTCATTCCGCTTGCATGTCATATCACTGCGAAGCTCTCGCAAAACCCATATGGAATATCCGGGCATGCACTGAAAATCTCTGCATGCAAACCCTAGAAATAGCCTTTGAAGGCTGTACCGCTGAAAGTCCTCATCTCGGTTTGCATGTTATATCATCGAGAAGGCCTTGAAAAACCCAGATCAATTCTCCAATCATGCATTGGAAAATCACACGTCTAAATCCTGAAAATAGCCTCCGAAGGCTAAACTGCTAAAAATAGCCAGTTGTCTGAATCTGTTCAAATTTCATGTGTAGCCACTCTGAAGCTGCCTGAATGTGTTGAAGCAGGTAGAATCCCAAAATCCTGAGGAAAAGACCTCAAATTAGGTACTTACTAAAAATAGTAAGTTGTCAGATTTCAGTAAGATTTCAATGGGATCCTGTCTTGGGTCTTCTAATTGTACTGCTACACTTAGATTTTACCTTGCTAACTCAAATTTGACCTCAAACAAGCCTGAAGGATAGAAACCCTAATTTCGTAGACTTGGCAATCATTTCAATCTAGGTCAAGAGACGGGACATCCCCGAAAGGACAAAAGATCAGAGACAGAGAGAACCAAAGCCAAAAGACCATAATGGAGCAAAAAAAAAGGGGGTCCCCATCTTGGATGGGGTGATGTGTGAAAAGGTCACAACAAGTCCCTCATTAAGTTTCATGTTCTCTTCATAGAAGGGAAATTGGTTAAACCTTGCTTCAAGACCAAAGTTCAACTTTGTTTCATAAGATTTAATGCAAAGTTTCCATGAATCTTAGACATCAGTTTGTCAAGGCAATTCCTAACTATTGATTTCCACGAAGTAGGTCCCAAGCTAACATAAGTTCCTCTAGGAAAGCCCCAAATGTTGCCCTTGTTTAACCCAAAACCAATAAACTAATTTAGGTTAAGTAATATAGGGGGACTAGCATTTGTTGAGCCCTTGGAAAATTTGACATTTGAGTTCCGAACTTGAGAGACCAAATTAATAAGGTAACTTACATTTGCAGGAACTCTAAAGATAATTCTTTTGAATTTTGAAACTGAGACCCTAAGTAAATTCCAATTAAAAATGCTTTGACATCCACAATCAACCACAAGATAACATAGTTCAATAATCTACTAAACAAATTCTTTTTACATTCAATTCATTGAGGTAAATCTCCACATGACACATGTCCCTTAGAAAACAAAAACTAAAAGATAATTCGCTAATTTTGAACCCAAAGTCAATTTATATTAATCTAGAAGGAGATGCACATTCGTTGAATGTTTGGGGAGTAATTTCATGAGAATTTTGGACCCAAAAGCCCCAAGTAAACAAAATTTGATAACCAAATTCATGTTTATAGCAAGCCCCAAAAAAAAAAATTGATAATTGATTTGCAAAGTGCATCCCTGACCATTCATCTATCAAAGTAATTATGCGCACATGTGTCCATGAATAGACGATAACTAGGGGTAGGTAGTTGTTAAAACTTACGATGGAATCAAAACCAAATTATGCCAATTATATTAATCTATAAGGAGCCTTGCAACTAATAGGCCTCCCATAGATATTGGCATATAGAATCCAAACCCAAGAACCCAACTACATTACAATTTAGTAAAGGGTTGAATCCAAGGGAAATTCATAGAAGCCTAAATTCTAGCCTCGCAAACATGCATATTTGTTGATTCCTCAGAGTGTTTCCCAACCATGGATATCTCGAGAAAACTGCATACTAACATGTGTCCCAAAGAAAGATGCTAATGTAAATCATGTTAAGGCCGAACCCAACCTATATTAAGTTCTATTTTACTAGGATTCTCACTTTCATTGCGGCCTTAAACCTAAAGCCTTGAATTTTACAGACCCAAAGTATCAAGTAAAAATTGGGTTCATAAAGTTCTCACATCAAAAGAAGTAATACACCATAAGACTAAGTTGTCCAAGTAGCCAAGTTGAAGGATCAAACCAATCAAGGAAAGCCACATGTCATGTCTTGAGTGGCCCAATGGTCAAACAGCTAAACAAGGATCGTGCATCTATCATGATGCTCATTTTGCCCCACCACACAATTTTAAGTGTCTGGATATTGACCATCCATTGTCAAGGGCATTTAGTGAGGTACATTTAGCTACCACCTCATTGTTGCAAGGCGCCATGTTGTCCTTCATAGAGAGCAACACATAATGTTTGGTCTCAACAAAATTTGACAATTTGTTTTAAACCTAAACATGAGTTGCAACTCATTCACAGGTAGTCACACTAAAATAAACATGTTTCAAGGACACATATGAATCCTAGCTACATATGCTTGTCCCTATGAAGTTCTTAAATGATTAGCTTAGAGATAAGGAAAACAAAAAAAGTTAATCTAAATTTTAGTAACCTATTAGGTTGTTTCATGCCACTTTGTATAGCCAACGTGTTAAGAGCCTCATCTTCTTAGCTCGCACATGTTCTAGCATTTCTTTTGACATTGGTATGGTTCTTGCTTAACATGAGCTAAACTAGAAACCTGCCAAAAAGATATTGCACTAGGTTAAGGGCACACACAAATATAGGATACCCTACACAACATGTAAAGATACAAATTTGGTCGAATAAATAGATTTAGACTAGGCTGGTGATTTTGACAATCATAAGTCTACATCAAGTCACAACTATTAGTCAAGCAAGAAGTACCATGTTATAGCTCTATATTCCACCGATGTTGAGAATTGGGAAGCTATTTATGCAACCATCGAGGCCATCTAATTGGAGCAAATCCTTAGAGTTTGGTATTCCTTTCCGTCAGCCTTTAGACATCCATTGTGATAATCAAAATGCCATCTAGACCACAAGGAACCTGGTCCACCATTAAAGAACCAAAAACATTAAGGTCCATATGCACTATATTAGAGAGCTCATTTAGGATAAGGGCATTAAATGAAAGTTTTGTCCTCCTTTGAAGCAAGATGCAAACACCTTAACCAAGCCCTTCACAAGAAGGAAGTATGTTCATCTACAAGCTTTGTCGGGCATTCAGGAGGCTACCTAGTCCTCCCTATCTTCTCTCTTCTTTTTGGGGCTTTCTCTCTCTTCTTTTTGAGGCTTTCTCTCTTCATTTTGCGGGACTCTCTATCCTTCTATGGGGAACTCTTTTGTAAATGGACACCTAAGATGGCATTGTCTTGTCAAGACCCATTTTTATCCACCTACGTAGCACTTAAGTGGGGTGTTGGCATAGCTATGCATTTATTACTCCAAAGTTTAAGGTTACTTAAGTAGTTTGTTTATATAGGTTTATTTTCTCTTGTCCTTTTTGGAGTGTGAGAAATCACCCTCTTTTGTAGGTGTTACACCTCTCATTTTTTTATAGTGAGGTTTCATCTCATTCCCTAAAAGTTACACTTCTTGAAGGGTAAGTTGTCAACCTCTTCTTCTTGTTATATTTTTTATAAATGTCACTTGATTGTATTTATTCTAAGTTATTGGTTCATTTAGTAGAGGATCTGAATATAGGTCTGGTTCAAACCCAATTCACTGTGGCCAAGGATTTAGACAAGGGAAAGAAAACATTCTATGGGTTCATCCCAAACAAACCCTAATGAAAACAAACAAAACCTAGGCAGACCCCAAAAATCCACATGAACCTACAAAGATAAAAAGGCATTTTTAGACGTTTTTTAGACTACAATAATATTCATGCCCAGGGCAACATGAGGGAGGTGAATTCATGCAAGAAGCAAGAAGTCAAAATCCAAGGTATTATCAAAGGAAAACATTGCATAGGAGCAAATTTTCAGGCACATTTGTTGGCAATCTTCAATGGAAAACGTTTGAATCGAGACCTCAAATTCTTGCATGAAGGAGTCCAATCCATCTCATACTTTGACAAAGTCAATAGAATTTACCAATACTACATTGGTTATTACTTTAAAACTACAAACAATCACAAATGCAAATGTTTGTTCATTTATGTATTGACGTTATTTTCTTTTTCTTTTGATTAAGTGGTTAAAACTTAACACTCACGCCTATCATCCTACTTAGTTTAATATTTTAAATTTAATATATCATATTAATTTTTTATATTTTTAGATTTAATATAATATATTTAAACTCTAATATTAAAAAATTCAACACAATTAAATTTCAATTTCAATTTTTTTAATTTAATAAATTAATATAGTATTTTAAAATTTTAAAATTATTTAATTTAATATAATATATTTATATTCTGAACTTAATTCCTGTTTTTAGGCTGTAAATATGTATATATTTCTGATTTTTATATGTTTTTGTATGGCTGAACCTAAAACAAACCCAAACCCTTTTTTTGGCTGAAACTGCTTAACAAACCCCCATACCCAAACCCAAAATGGTAGCTTCACATTTATTCTTTGCACTTTTATCAATGGAATAACCAGATTTATTTTCATTGAATGTTGTAGTCATTTCTTTTGTATGTTGAATCTATGTCATTTTCTTGACCAAATAGGTTATTGTAAATAGCTTTAAGGCATTTGTTCTTGAATAGATATTTCATGTTATTATCTGAAATTTTACAAGTGGCAATTGTTGATTGTGTGCATGACTGCCCATTGCCACCTCACTACTCTAACCAATGCTTTAATGTATATGATTCATTTTCCGTATTGAATAATGGTCTCCTAGCTGCAATATCCGTATTGTTTGTCTTTTCCCGCTTAATTATAAAAGTAGCAAGGCATTTAAGGATAGAATGGAGATATTGCTAACAGTCTTTAAAGTCTTTAGTGGCTTATACCACCTATATTATTCTTCTTCATTATTGCCTTGCACAGAGGCACATATAGTAACTAACTACATCACACCTTTGCATACTCTGCAATAATCTAATATTGTGTTCTTAATATTTGAATGCAAAACCACATTTTATCTATTTAAGGCCACCAAACCTACATGATTCTCTCACCATCTCCTATGAATGTAGATAAGACAAGGATGCTTGCACATATCTTCAACATCAATATTGCTTACTCCTCATTCCCTTGTATATAGAGAGCTATATACGATCATTAGTCAGTTTAGTTGCATCGCATGTAGCATGATAGTCTGTTCTATTCTTAGACAGAGTTAAATCTAAATTAGAATGGCTTATTGTGTCTAAGTTAAAAGTTATACCAACTAACAGGCTTCTAGACAAGGAAAGTACTCAATCAATGTATCTATTTACATAAGCAGGATCTTAACATGCACACATATCATGCCTACTTTAATTAACTACTCAATATAGCTGTAAGATGTTGAGGTACCTAACATCTACTGTACAAGCAATCAGCATACATTGTACTAGATTGAAAGTTTAAGGTCACCAAACTACAAGCCGAGAATTAATGTGTACAATCTGAATCAATGCCATAAGTAACAGAGTTTTCTTCTCTCTGAACTAAAAGAAAAGTGTTGGGCTATTCTGCTTTACAACCAAAGTAAACCTCATTATGCAGAATCACTAATTGTTCTTACATTTCAAAGTGGTGGAGGTGAAGATACCTGAATTAAACCTGATGCTGATCGGCCAGCTCCTGCAACTGCACCAAGATAGACAAAAAGGTGAGGAAATACAGGAGTTAGGAGCTCCATACCACAGGCAGTGTTTTCTAAAATATCTGCAAAAAGTCTCCAACCCTTTGGATGAACATCAAAATGACGCCCATACTTAGATAGCAGAATTTTACTCAGGTAGCCAATGCCATCTTTCAGGACCCAATTCACTGCTGCAGCTGTTGGAATAGCACCTTTACCCAATCCTATAGCATAAAGTAATGCCTGCAAGCCAATACATAAGCAAATAAAAAAAATTAACTATCTTTCATCCATTCAAGGCCCTGTCCTTTAATTGTTAAGAGCAAACTGTCTAATATCTTAAGCAACATAGGAAAGAATCTCAATCTTGGTTTGAGTGCAAAAAAAAATTATTACAAAGGTCAAAAAGGACCATAAAAGAGACAAAGAAAATAATTTGTGAACTTCAAAACAAAGTCATTGTACAGTGTTCTGTGAATCATTCTAGAAACAGAAGTTAAAAAACAATTGTCTTTAGATGATTTTAACTAATTCTTCAAGAAAAGAATTTACTTTTCGAGGACAACTAGCAGAGACTCGGTTCAATGTTTTTATACAAGAAATAATGTATAACAAGCTCTGAGCCATATACACCAGGTTCTGAATTTTTGCAATAGCCTGATAGGCACCACACCTTTTTTTTTCGTATCCACATGTTTTCCTCAAGAAGGAGATGAATGGATGCTGTGACTATAAAAGCAGTAATTAAAACACTTAAATAGATATTTTTAAGATTAATTGGATGGGGAAATCTATAGGGACCTCTGTCCAAAAAGCATAGCAGAAATACGAAATACAAATATAGATATACATGTTGAGCAAAGCTCAAATAATAGAAACAGCACAAAATCGAGGCAAAAACAAAGGACCACCAAGGCTGCTAACCACGAGAACCACCATTGCTAACACCAGCAACACCACCCAAGACCACTGCTACTACCAATGACAAGAACAAAACAAGGCCTCCAAAACCAAAAAAAAGTCACAACCAGGAATGCCAGGAATGCCAGCACAATAAAAATAACCCAACAGACATAACCAACCAACCTAAACAACCCCCCAACACTCTACACCAAATGACTCTACATCAATCCATCTAGCTAATTGATCCACTCCAAGCACATTTTTGCCTCATGTTTACAATAGTCAAGAGACAAAAACCGAACTCCAAGAATAGCGTATGTTTTCTACCTCAATAGTGTGCCATTTTTCCACAGAATACCAGAATTGTGTTGTCACTGGCGACCTCTAAGCACCCTCGACAATGTGTAACCATTAAACGTATTGGCCTTTCAATTTGTACCTCTCGAATGTGGATTAAGAAATGGACAGCTATGCACAGTTAGACTACTCTTCAAATTAGGAGGCAAAGTTCCCTCTTTGCTGATTATGCTTAACAAGAAATACTAAACTAATTGCCAATCTTTTTATCTCAACTGAGAGCACAAGGTTATAAAACTCTTTGCGTCATAGCTGAGGTTTTCTCTGGTTTCGTAAACTTTCAACTACAACTAGGCCTAAACTAATGACGCTTCTAATTACTCAAGTAAATTCAGACCTGAGAATTAGAAGTAAACAAGGAATGATTGATAACACAAAAACTTAAATAAACTCGCTTCCAGAACACACTTGAAGACTCATTGTACTTTCGAGATGTAAGCTGAAACAAAGATTATGCAAGCCAAACATATAAAACAAAGTACTAAAAGTATTGAGATAGTAGATCGAAGCAAGATAGGCATAAGATTTTCTTTCTCAATATTCTCCAATGACAATTACACTTTTGGGACAGCAAATTGTAGCAAAGTAGGCTTACAATATGCGATCAACCAAATTACATAGACAAAAGTTGAACAAACACTGAATAACAAAGTAGGCAAAATAAGCTCAGCAATTTGCTATCACAATAACGGTTGGAAATAAATGGGCAAGGTTGCCCTTATTTATACACAAACAAAGGAGCAAGGAACCCTAAAATCTCCTTATTTTTAACAACTAGTCTTGCCAACATGCAAACTTTATTTCTTAGTCTAAACAAAAAATAACTAACAATTAATTGGAATGCTAACATCAGTTAACTAATCTAACAACAAGGAAAGCTCCAACTACACAATAGATATTTCCAAAGAATAGATAAGCATGAATGAGAACTGCCAATTTAACTTGAAAAAGGCATCAAGTTAACTTCCGCCTTTACTTGAGTTCTATTCTTGGAAATCTTTGCATGCTTCAACTAGTGACTCACTGATTGATAATTTTGGCAGCTCTACAACTGGAGTGATAACCTTTGTTTCTTCTGCAACTTTATGCTTCTAACGCTTCTCTTGATTTTTTTTCAATGGAAGAGTATTGTATGATGAAAACCGTGAAGTTTGACTGTGAACACGCCTATGTTCGGAAAAGTTCTGCCCAAATGCTAAAAATAGCTTCGTTGATTTTCCTTCAGAAAAAGACAATTTTTTTGAAAAAAGTTGAGGTCTAGGTTTTGTAGATAATCTTATTCTGAAGAGACCCAAATCGTCAAATTTTGAAAAAGTTGACTTTTAAAGAACATGCAAGACCCCCTAAAAAGTAGAAGCCGCAGGCAAATTTTCCCAAAAAAAGCTGAGTTTTGGGTTTTGTAGACAATGTCGTTATGAAGAGACCCAGACCGTCAGATTTTGAAAAATATGAGGATTTCTTGGACATGCGTGAAAAAGTAGTGTCTCTTGAAAATTATAAAATTTTCCAATCTTCAAGAGGAGCAAAGAACAAGTAGACCCATATCAATGAAACTTGAAAATTTTGGCCACTTGTTTCTGAAACGTGATGCCCTAGAAAATTAGACCATGCAAATGCATGCTTTTGTGCTTCCCAATCTCGAATCCACCAAGAACACTGAAAAAACACCTCATTTGGGCCTCCAAATCTTGACAAGAAGCAAATTATGAAGAATGAATGCTCAAAGCTTTATTGAGAAGAGTTTGGAGTTCAAAGGCGTTTTCATGCAAAAACCCTAAAACTTAGGAGCCTGCATGCGAAAATATCTGACTTTGTTTGCATCCCACAGAAAACTCCTAAAAAATAGGGCGTCAAAAAGCATGCATATGAGATATTTTTCGAAAAATTCTCTAAGTCAAGTCGACTTGGGCACCTTCCTTGAAAAAAGGCGCCCAACTTCACCAGTGTTAGAAAAAATTTCATCATTTTCAAATTTCGCTTGTTTCTGCCTCCGTTGAAGTCTGCCTCTGACTTTGATGATCCGTAATATTGGCACTGTTGACTGATAATCTCTATTTTGTTAGTGTTTCTTAGATCAGATTGAATAATGAAAGCACTTAAAAGAATTGCAACACATAAGACAATGAACACACAAAGATACCCAGGGAAAACCCTCCTCTTGAGGGAGAAAAACCCAGCAATGAATCTCTTCTATAATATAGAACAATGGCAGAAATCTGCTTACAACTCAGGCCCAGCAATGGATACAACAAAGTCGCACCTCTCCTAAATGCACTAGATACAAATGAGTATCTTCTTCCTTGAAATCGGACTACTGCTAGATGGTGCGAATTCTGCTCTTAAGGAAATGCGAACTTGCTTGAGTGATTGGATGATGCAATGACAAATGAGACCTTGTATTTATACAAGTGTGGCGCCTCTTCAACATAGGTCGGCCCACATACAAAATAAATAATAAATACATGAAGTCGATTCAAGCCAAGACTAAAATATGTGAACCAAGAAGGGTCGGCCCTTTAGCATTTACATTTATTGTTTGGTATAAATTAAATAGCCGAGAGGTTATGCATTTAATTTATCTTTTCTTCTTGGAATTTGTGTGATGAAGTGCAGACCGTAGCTGCTATAACATCAACATATTTGACAATGGAAATCTCATCTTTGACCACTGCTAAAGTGACCCCAACTTCATTTTGGCATCTAATGACGTGTGACCGTGATTGCATACCTCGAAAGTCGCTGACGGAGATCGAAATGAAGAAAACACAGAGGGAATCAAAAGTTTTCTAAGTGTTGGGATGGTGGGCACCCTTCTTGAAATAAGGTGCTCAACATTTCCAATGTTAGTTTATTTTTTTAGATTTTCAACTTTTTGCATCCTTTGTTTCACATGAAGCCGACTACCCCTATTCAGACGTCATTTTTTGCCAACTGGTGAATGGCAGAGACTAAAAGTCAATCAATCTGGCAAGCTTGATCATAACTGAATTAAATGGTACCCCATACTCGCTTTCGTTACTACATTTGACTGATTTGCCAAGATCCTGAACCGGGCCGACAAAGAAATTTTAAAGTTTTCCAAAAAACGAGAAAAAAAAACTATGTTGAGGACTTGGGCGCCCTCCTTGAAATAAGGCACCCATCCTCTCCAGAGTTGGTTTATTTTTGAGGATTTTCAATTTTTTCTTTACTTCACTCCGTTTTGCATGAAACGCCTCCATTCGATCTGCAATTCCCATTGACCGACAGGTCCTATGAGTTGTATGATGGATTCGTTGAAGAGCCTGAACATATCTGATGATGACCTCTAGCTTCCCAAACCCTAAAACTGCATTTGACTAATCTAAACTGGGCTGACGAAGGAGATTTCACTTTTTCTGAAAAACAAGAAAAAAATTCTAAGGCATGAGTTTCTAGGCACCCTCCTTGAAATAAGGTGCCCAACTTTACCAGTGTTAACCATTTTTTGAATATTTTCAACTTTCCTTGCCAGTCGTTCACCATCTTTGTTGATTGCGCCGACCATCGTTGCTGACACGTTGACCGTGTTCACTGTCATGTGTGCGTGATCTGCGAAAACTAAAAAAATTGGTTGGCATTGACTGCCAGGCACCTCCCTTAAAATAAGGCGCCTTTCTTTTCCAGACTTAGAATCTTTTTTGCAATTTTCAAGTTTTTGAATTCCCCCTCTTTCGTTCACCATTTTTCAAGCATCTTTCATCGTAGACTGATCTATGCAGCATTTGAGACTTTGATTCTGACACCTGGCAATTGGCCATCCTCCATTAATGACCCTAGAGGTCCTAATTTTTCTTTTGAAAAAGCGAAATAGACCCACCAAAGAAAAATTGACTTTTTTAACAATTCTGACTGGAACAGCATGATCAAGACGTAAAATCAACCAATCAAAATCAGTTTGAACCATTTCTGCAAAGATTCTATTTTTAGCCATTTTCCTAAAAAACTAAAGTCTAGGTTTTGTAGATAATTTCGTTCTGAAGAGACCCAGATCGTCAGATTTTGAAAAATTTGAGTTTTTCACCAACATGTGTGAATCCCTAAAAAATAGGGGCCCACATGCAAATTTCTATTTTTAGAAAAAAATTGTGAGCATCCTTTTGACAACAAACCCAAAAATACCCTATGGTCCGTATATTTTTCAAAAATTTCTATTTTTAGAAATTTTGACCTTTTTTTACTTTTGGTGACTATTTTACAAGATTTTGACCATTTTACCAAAATGCCTTAATGAAGCAAAAAAAAATTTTTTGGGTACAACAAAACCCAACATGACCTTATCCATCTCTGAGTAGTAGGCTCATAATGCATGCACCTCCTTCCAAAGATCACTCAACAATTCATTCACAACACCAACATTTGAAAGAGCCCACTCGTTGGAACCTCCCCCTAATTTCTTCCCTTTACCATCCAATTTTGTTGAAGAGACAAAAAGTGGCATCCCCTCAAATTGATCCAAAAGCAACTTCTAGAGCAGCCATACCCTCTGCATAGCATCTGGGACATAGAGAGTCAATTACAAAAGGAAATCTTGGCTAATCATGGCCTTAGAACGAGGAGGCCTCTATGAACCTAAACCATGCTCCCCAAGAACAACTTTGATGAAACTTCACAAAGTCAAAACCTTACAACTGAAAATGAAAGCAAGCCTACTATCAAAGACAATAAATTGATTTGTACATACCTCATATGTGCCACTTTAATGGAGATCTCAGCACCTTATAAAGAATATCATGCACATGGAAGTAAAACCACACTTAGCACAATGACAACAAATGCATCCCACAGGCACCCAAAGACCAAAGGGTCTTAAAAAAGATGGGGGGTGATGAATCATTATGGCTTAAATGGAAAATGAACATCTAATCCCTCACAAAACAAAGAAATGTGACTATATAACACAATTATGGGATCCTGATCCATACCATAATTAGCTTTCTGCCTGCAATGTTGGTATTTACTTCACAAAACTTAGATCCCAAAGCTAATGCTTCTTATACATAATGCCTAAAATGCCAGTTAGGGCATGAGCCTTTCTTCAATGCATTGATTACATTGTACAATCAAGTAGTCCCCTTCCACAATTAAATTTTGCATTGTTTTAGCAGTTGCCACTGCCATACCAGCCACAATCTTTCCCATTCAGCTTCATTATTGGTTGCTACTCCTAGTAAGAGAGACCCACCATACATCTCTGACAAGGAAACCTACACCAGCATTGCCAAGATTTCCACAAGATACACCATCAAAGCTTTATTTTACAAAATTTTCAAGGAGGGTCGCAAACCTAATTCTTCTCATCAAAAACACTTGAAATCCCCTCTATTTCTATTAATTTTAAAGTCTCTTACCCCTTGAACATAATTGATATTTGTTTTCATTTGAATTTATTTTATTTTTTAAGATAAACTTTGCAAACTAGAAATGAATTGTTGCATGGAATGATAAAAATTAAATTAATATATAAGCAAATGTAAGCTTGGAAACGATAATCTCTATTAGTTTTTTTTGCTAAAAAATAATAAGTATAAATTAGTAGTCCTCAAAACATAGTTTGCAACTCCCAAAGAATGTGTGTAGTAGCCATAGATTGCCATGATGTTGGAATATTATATCAATAGTTAGATAGTTTAGGTTAGATTAAATAATAATAAATAAATTAACATGTAATTGTTAATTTATAATAATGTAAGTTCGGTAATAGTTTAGAAATAATTACACAATGTTAGTTATTAGTTGTGGGAAGTAAAATTCCCATAAGTTAGTTTGGTATGGCAAAAATGTAAGGCTTTAAAAAGCCATCTGTACTGAATTGAATATCATCCCGAATAAATTCAATCTCATTTTTTGTATTCATCTGCAATAATAGTGTAGCCGTTTGATTTACCAGTTTCCACATGGTACCAGAGCATTTATGGATTTCGGTGTTGTGATTTGATGTTAAGGCAAATCCATGGAAGAAGAGCTGCTTTGAAATTAAAGAGCGTTTTGCAAACCAGTCTAAAGCAGTCTTAGTAAAACTGCAATAACTTTGGCATTTCTTAACGAAATTTAAAAATTCAAACTATTTTGGAAAGCTGGTGAAGAGGAGAACAAAACTCAGAAATGGTTTGAAGATATTTGTAGAATTTAGCAAGCAGTTTGAAGCAGAAGATTGACGTGATATTTGCTAGACATGAGAAATGTTGTTTGACTGTTGTGATTGAATGTTGGGCACTTAATATGTTTGTTGATCATTTCAAGTGTTGTTGAGCATGAGAAGACTTTGAAGAAAGGTCTGCAAAAGAGAGGCGTTGATATTGGATTGAAACATCATTGAAAAGGTGATGAAAAAATCACACAAGTTGCTGAAAGAAGGAAATATGTTTGCTAGCCGCATGGAAGGAGTGCAGTAAGTTTATTAATTTTGTTAAAAATAAATGATATCCTCTCTTTATAAAGTTTTTAATAGGTTAAGGAGCTCAACGCTATACATGCTAGTTGGTTTGAACCACTCCTATGATAACATGAAGAAATAATCTTACATTTTGTAATGTATTGGAGGGATAAGTAGATTTTGTTTATTAGGGACATGAGGTTAAGATATCGATATTTAAGGTTAAACTTTTTACTTGGAGACATAATTTTATTGTATGAATGCATTTTCTATTGAACCCAACATCCAATTACATTATGATCTTTATAAATATGCCTAAAAGTCTTGTTAATGTCGATTGGGCTTTTGAAGATTGGAGTGCTACTTCTAATGAGTAAGGACTAAATAGATGTTGGACGCTAGAGGCAACAGGGTATTTTATCATCTCAAGCTAGCTTCTTGTTCATAGATGATTCATTTCATGAGAAATAACACTTTACATTTGTGTCCCTTCATGGAGCAAGGGGGGGCTTGATATCTTGGTAGAGCTTGTGAGTTGTGAGTGTAGTTAATGAATTCACATTTGGTTGAGATTCTCTTGTATAGCACAGGAGAGATTGGTTCCCACAGCACTGGAGGAGGTATATTGACACACTCGAAGGAGATGTGGCCTCTCAGAAGAGAGTTGTTCTCTCATGTGCAACACTAGAGGAAGGATATTCTATAATGACCCCAGCCCGGACTTATAACCTTGACTCAGCTTTCTATTGCTGTTCCAATATCACTTATTGGTTTTCGTTTATCAGGTTTACATACGTTGATGGTGTGATTTGAGTCAATCCATTGGAAACTCATATATGATTAAATAAACACCGTTAATGGCAGTAAAGACAACATAATTGTAGGAGCATTCAGATTGAATAGACAAAGCATTACATCTTCACAGCCGAACATTATAGATTCAACACAAGCTTCCCCAGTTTTACAGAAACAGCAAAGAGAATTATTCTCCCAAGTACAGGTTAATATCTTAGAATATGAATGTTTCCAGATAAACGCACTTGAGCACAATATTCCTCAAAAGACCAATCTTATTATCATTGCCAATTCAGATATTAATTTCCAGGCTAACATAGTCTATTCATTCCTTGAAAGTACAAAGGTCTCCACAAAATGACATTACAATGCAACGCAGATTATTACACTAATTCCAGGCGTAATCATATGAAAAACTATGAAGACAAGAATGTTGGGCAATGCAGTATTGGAAAATCTAATGAGCATATAATTTTGCAGAGGCATATGACATACCCGTGTCTTCAGATTACCCAGCACTTAGGATAGACTTGTTCCTCCATTAGCAATCTCTATTGTATTCAAATGTTCTTCCGCTAGCATTTCAAATGGATACTCCAATAACGGTGCCAACAAGCAATTAAGTTTTTTCCCTGCGATTGGCCAAAGCCCGGCAATACATTCAGCAATAGATGAAGACTTAACTCCCGCCAAAGCCCGGCATGTAAAGGCATATATCAGCATCAAAGATACATTTGATTCTCCACCCATCACCAATACATCTCAGGCCCAAAGCAATGCCGAAGGCATAGTCAATGCCGATAGGAAAAATGCTAGCACCAATATGAGTTTGAATGCAGAGAAGCGGCTATGAGTAATTGTGTGCCCATGAATGTCTCGATTCGTCTTTTTGCTGTATAGGAGAGGCGTCGAACATCAATCACTACTTTCATCAATTCAATGGCATGGATTAAATACTTCCCGTCACTTCGTATTCTTCTCGACTCTCCACCAGACGAGTCAATATAGCACCATAGCGTATCTTGTTGTCCAGGTTGCAGATAGTCTTTTATGGGCTTGATTCAGTAATCCTCTTCCTTACATTTGATGGCGTATCACTGCCAAGCCAAGAATGATAACATCGATGATCTCCAGGCAAATATCGATTCCCTTCAAATGAAGGCCATGCTTTGTCTCATATGACGGAAATGCCCGTGGAATATCAAACACCCGATATCTGGAAAATCCTATCCTCAATCCTCCTTATAAATTTGTGATTCCTACCCTTATCGCCTCCAAATGATAATGTCGACAATGCTGAAGTGGAATCTTGAAGACGCCATAGATACAACCGTAGGTTTCAGCAACAATCCGCCAAAACTAATAATTCTGAGATATCTCTCGCCAATAATTCTTTCAATGTTGAAAATGATTCAACTAAAAATCAAACATTAATTTATGCAAAATAACCAGCCAGGTTTCCGTCCAGCATGGCCCAAAATCCTGAGAGTTTTTGTTCTCAAAGATCTCAATGTCAAAACCGAAACAAGACTCAATTCTCCATGATACCCCTGAGTTCGAATCCAGACCATTATTATAGTTCGCCATATTTAGTTTTTGTAACTGATTCCTTTTCACAACTTTGGAAGGCTCTTTAAATATTTCATGAAACTCTCGACTTAATAGAAACAATAGAATAGAAGACTTTTAACATCCACGGGACCAAAACAAGGCCTATGGGACATGTTGACGGATGTTTTATGACCGCACCAACATAGAATAAAATGTCCAACGATCACTCTATTCTCTCTTGATCAAAGTATTCTGCATGCTAAGATTGCGTGAAAGATCATGCGTTCAACTCCAAGGTTCCTTTTATCACGAATAGACTCAGTTGGTTGATGTGAATATGCTGGGTATTCCAAGGGGACTTACATAATTGTTCAACTTCATGAAGCAGATGAAAGATTTGACTATGATGCTCTGATTTCTAAACTAACCGGGAAATGCTGAATTTAAAGGAGATAAGGAGAGAAATTCTATAATCTATTTCTTAAGGGGTGAAATGCGAGGGTTGACTTGAACAATCTTCAAACCAGACTTTGCTTCGCCTCCCTTCGGACAACTCTAACAAAGTTGGTGCAATCTTCAAAGGACGAGTAAGATGTTCAAATTGTGATTCAGCATGCACACACCATCACAACGATGCAAATGAACACACGGATCACAACCGAAGTTAAGTGCTGATATTCCAGTTGACCACGTAGGGCGGACTTACCATCAGCAAGCCCGCTAGTGGTATGGATAAAGGAAGACTTGCCCAAACCAAATGCCACACTCCACAATTAACAACTACTTGCATAAAACAAAGTCTACTTTACTCTAATCTACTTGAATTGGAAAGACGAAAAAGCCTTATAATTGCCCACAATGAAAGATAGAATCACCAATCAATGAAAATCTTTATATTATGAGAGTCTTCCACAACAACCTTTTACAAAAACCTTCAAAGGGAAATTTTTTCTTTCCTTTTCAAACTAAGCCAACTCCTAGCTCTATGCTCTAACTTCTATCTCCAATTTTGTCTAGCTCTGATCTAATCTCTATTCTATATGTTACAAATGAGGGGGGATACCCCTTTTATATCAAGCCCAGTCCAGTGGATGGCTTAGATTCAAATACAATGGAAGGCTCAGATCGAGCCACCTAAGCCCTGATTAGGGTTCTAGCCCTAAAAACCGCCACTGAGAGGAGTGGGGAAATGAATGCGCTGGAGATTCTCCACTCCTCATCAGGAACCACTATCTGCAATCAATGCACATCATCTCCTTCCAGAAGATCATCATCCAGAAGGGCGTTTCCTTTCTCTTTTTTGCTAGCTGCAAACCTGATGAATTTGGCCAACACCGCCTCAACTTCTTGACCAGAAATGGGAGGAATGTGATCCAATTGAAACTCTAATACTGTAACGGTTTGCCCATGTCAGGCACAAGATTTCTTCCAGGCAACAAGGGCGTCCTGGGTGTTCTGAATAATACTGGAGAACGTAGAGGTGTTATCAAAATCGTCCTAAACAAAGGTCTTCACCTCATAAAAGAATGGTGTTAATCTATTCTTCAACCCATCTACAGTCACCTCTTCAGAAGTCAGCCTTCTGGCAAAGATAGCCTCCAACGTATTGAGGACTCCATCAAAGATATTTGTCATGGCCTTTCTGACCCTGACCGAATCTGTCTGTGATGCATCGTAGAACCCTCGACCTGTGACCACTGAGGAATACCATCCGGCGAAGTCATGTCTATCTCCCTCCTGAATCACACCTCCCTCAACCAAAACTTGTAGAGGTGTGTGCATCAAAGCTCCTAAACGAAGAACAACTCTCGTTTGATAGATACGAGCTTCACCCCAAGCATGGTTAACTGCATCCATTCTTGCCATAATGTCGGAGGCTTGCCGATAGGCATGTGCAAAATCCTCCATAAACTATTTTGTTTCGACACGAACATTGGCAACCCATTTGTCTCCCTGTTGTGCCATTCTTTTCAAATCCTCTAAGCCACTGATTGACTGGAAAATTCAGCTGGAAGCTCAATCGTCGGATTTTCTTGCCCACAAGGACAGGACAAGAGTTGCACATAGCCAATCAGTGTTTTGTGATCTACCTTCAATTTCTTATATTTGCCCTCGATATAGGACAATCTATCCTTGAGTGCCTAATAGGAATTATCACACTCCTCAACCACTTGTGCTCCAGTAGGGCGGCCAAGTTCCATAGTTGTAATCACATAATTTTTCGGAACGGCCCCATCCTGATCACACTCCACCCTAGGCACTGCCACATGCAAAGTTCGAGAGCCATCCCCATCTGTTGAGATCTTAGAGAACTTCTTGGCCTTCTTCTTTGTTGGAGGCGCACTGATCCTTCGCAACAATTCTTCCATCTCAGCTACAGGATCATGTCTCATCCTGTCTCTTAGCCATTCTGGCACCTCCTGCCGGATATCTGAGATAACAAAAGGTTGCTAGACCTCGGCCTCAACCTCATGAACTTCCTCCCTGCCCTCGGGCTGACGAGGCTCATCATCGTATATAGGCTCAGTGTCTCCTGAGCTCTGGGCATCCTGATCTGAAGTAGCATCATCCTCAAGAGTTGCCTCAATTTCCTGCTGAAATTGAGTATCAGTGGTCGTCCCTTCAACTGTTTCCTGCTGGTTCTCCTCCCTAGGCATGTTGATGCTTTGGCCCATTGATTCTCTACGAGGTGGCTAACTTGCCACTTGCACTGCCTGTTCTGTATTTAACCTTTCTCTCTAATCGGCAAACAGTGACATTTCCTGCATACTCGGAGAATGTGCCCGAGATGGTGTATGCACGGATTCTTCAAGTCTCAGAGGCTCGGGTCGAACCAGTTCTTTTCCTCGTGGCTCTGGAGCTTGAGCAACCTACCTTCCCTGTCTAGTTGTCAGTGATCTGTGATCTCCCATCAAATTGTATGTGAGGGGAATTGATCTACCCTTAAGTCGGCTGACATGCCTCTCTACCCAACTCCGTGTGAATGTTAAGATTGGGATACAAAGTGTATCCAAGTCGGTAATCTCCGGCTCTGACCAATCCGGGAGTGGTAAAGGCGTATCCCTCACTGTTTCATAATTAGTTTGTACAACATTTATATCTTCCTCAATTTGATCCGGCACTGGGACAATCTCGCATTCTCTAATCATCCCCAACGGTATCCGTGAAAACATTCTCCTCCTAACCTCGATCTCATCCACTGCACTTGCCCAAAAGTCTTCAATCTGTGCTTTGTGCCTGAACTCTTCGGACAATATCCATCTGATATTTCTGTGGGGATCGTAGTGTTGTCTATTGGTATGGTAGGAAAGGTGGAAGAATTGGAGTTCGTTTTCTGCCTCCCTTGCTACTTGTAGTGATGGACAAACCTCATCAGAATTCCCCATGGTAATTGGGAATCCAAGTCCACCTTTCTTCTTCTTCTTTTGGATCTTATCATAGGCAATAAGTTGCATAGATACCTCCAGCATCACAATTATGTTTGTGGGATACCAAGGCAATCTGTACGGATAGGAGGAAAATCCTTGCAGCCTTATGTAGGTAAACTTCGGGAACTAGATAAACCAACATCCGAACTTCTCAATCAGCTCTTGAACCTCTCTAGATATTATGTGGTGAGTCCTTTGCTGCAAGGTCCTCATTATGTGCATGGTGAAGGCGTCGTTGACCCTTTTATAGTTGGTGGTGCTTGTCAAATGCAATTGCGGACAAGCCTCATGTATTCTAAACCGATGGGAGCCACACCCGATTGGTTCCTTATATGAAATTCCTCTGTACTTCGTCATTCGGGCCAGCATGTAGACAATGTAAGAGCTCATGTAGAATGTTTTTGTCCTCCTCAAACCACGGAGCTTCTCATGTAAGTTGTCACTGATCATCAATGCCCATTCTACGTAATCCTTGCCTTCCAGCACCAAGTTGACATAATAAAACATCCAAGGTTCAAAGATGAATGCTTGGGGGCACCCTCCAACTTTGCTCAGCACCATTATCAAGTCACAAAACTCTTGCCTCAAATCTTCTGAAATTATCTACTTGGGCAATTTTGTGCGAGTAGGCTTGGGCTTGTTCATCCACCTGGTATTTATCAAATCAGCACATCGATCAAACGTGGATGAGTACATCTTTTCAGCCTTCTCCCCTGTTTTATAAATCATCTTCTCATAGACTGGTATTCCAAACGCCTCCTCAATTGCCTCCGGTGTAAGGTTGGCCAATATCTTGCCATCTGGCGAAATGACAATCCTCTGCTCTGTGTTGTAGTAGTTGGCGCATTCCATGATCAGCTCTGGACACCGGATGGCTGGAGAAAAAATGGCAGCTGCATAAAGTCCGCTCCTTACAATGTTATGTGAAGTAACTGATGGGTGATGACCTCTGGTTCCCATTATTTTTCTCCCGAATGTCTCCAAGTTGAATGAGCCAATGTTTGTGTCAGTCAGTTTGCCCAGCCTTGAAGAAAACTTCGATTCTAGCAAGAAGGATTTGCTCAATTTCTTTATCACTGCCTGTCTTGATGTGCTTGCTCTTGTGGATTCAGTGTGGTTCCCTCTACCTGCAGCTCTTCTGCTTGATTCGGCCATTCTGCAAAGAGGCAAGAGAATCATTAGAAAACAAGATTTTATAAAACAATATATCACTTTTGAGGGTGCCAGCAGATTTTTAAATAAAAAGGCTGCAACACTTTGTCACTTTCAGCTGCAAACCTCAACTGCACCCGTTTACTTCAACGTTTTTAGAAGTTTCCCCGGTTGCAGCAACACAATGTCAAATGCTTGGAAATGTTTGCTTGCAGCAATTTGCCCTCAGCAGATTTGAAAATTCTCTCAAATTCGCACTTCTCTATCTAACTTTGCACTTCCAGCAACTCACTTTCTTTTCTTAAATTCGTACTTCAGCAAGCCTGCAAATTTGTACTGCAGCAATCTCCAAATCTTTCTCCTCACAAATTCGTATTTCCAAACAATTTAGGACTCCTCCTTTCAAGTCGTACTTCTCAACATTCAGCAACTTGAGAACTCTCTTTGCAACTTTGAACTTCTTCAGCAACTTAAGAAGTTTCTATGTCTGCAAACTCTTACTTCAGCAACTTCAAGCCTTCTCTTCACAAATTTGTACCTTTTCTCAAAGAATGCTTTGAACTCAGCAACTTGTGAGAAGAATGAAAAGAACTTAAAATCTTATAGCCAAGTCGAAATCCAATAGAGGCTAAACTTAGCAAATTTTCAAATTCCACTTTCCCTCCTTGGCCAATCGCAACACTTGTCATCCAGAGCATCGGAATCTTGAACTTCTAGAATTTTGAAATTTCCTCACTCCTGCACAGGCCTACTTCATCACATTTGCATTTTTTAAAATATTAAATCAATTACCTCTTTGAACAATTTTATTTCATCTGGCTAAGTCATCTTATTTCATGCTTGCTTCGGTAAACTTACTCGATTTCAATTCTCAAGCAAAATACTTCGTGAAGACATATCCTTCTCATTTGCCTTAGAGAAATTCTTTGAATTTGCCTTAGGAAATTTGTCAAAACAGGCATCGGGCAAAATTCTCTATCAAAACGACACGAGTGAGGTGTGGAGTAAGTTCAAATCATCTCTCAATTAAAAACGTTCAATACCCAGAAAAAAATTCCCTCCAGAACTCATCGTTTTCATGTGTATCCGAATGAAGGGGTACATTTAATTTTTATTATTTTGAAAAAATAATAAAATTGCTAAGGTTCATTCATTTTCACTCTGGATGTCTTCCACACCTGCAATCTTCAATTTCTCTGCCTTGGCACTTTCTGTAATTTTCTTGGAAAATTTCCTCCTGTCTGGCTTTGGGCGCATTTCATCTTGTTCTTGGAAATTTTAATACCACCCCTTCCTAGGCGTATTTTAGATTTTGCCTTAGAAAATACCTTGGGAAATTTCATTAAATTAACTCACCTTTGTAGCCCTGGGCGCATATCCCATGTAGTGGAGGAAATCTTACCTCAAGAGTGTACTTCATACCTCATGATTCCATTTAAATCCCTTAGACATTTCCACGCCTAGGCTTCTTTTATCACATTTTTCACAAACAAGGGCGCATTTCCTAGCATGAGAAAGAACTTTCATACTTAGAACAATTTTCAAAATCACGCCCCCCTTGCCTCGTCTTCCTAGGCGCATATAGCACAAGAAGAGGAAACCTTTGAGCACCTTTTACCCTTGCCACTTCCACATGAGGGCACATTTTGCCTAGCATGAAGGAACTTTCATGCCTTAGCGCATTTCACCTTTGCCTTCTCCACATTTTCCTTTATGGCCACCTTGAGCGCATTTGCCATGGGGAGGAGGAACTTGAAGGTGCATTTGAAGGGGTGGGGTGGAATTTCCCACGCCTTAGTGACTCTTCACCTACCTTGGGCGTGTTTTACCTAGGCTTCTTCCACTATGCCTTGAGGGCACATTTCACCATGTGGACTTCCACTTTTGGGCGCATTTAGCCTAGCATGAAGGAATTTCCCATGCCTTAGTATATTTTGCTATGCCTTTACTTCTTGTGGGCGCATTTGACCCATGCTCAAGGAATTTTTGGGCACATTTAGCCTAGGCTACTTCCATTCTTGGGCGCATATGGGGGTAGTGTGAGGAAATTTCATGACTTAGAAAAAAATTTTGCTAAGTTTCTCATACCTTGGGCGCAAATAGCATAGTGTGGAGGAATTTCTATCCTTAGCAATTTTTTAAACCTCCTCACCTCCCTTGGGCGCATTTCATCTTCCTTCATGCCCGTCTTTATCTATGAATTTCCAACGCCCTAGTCATGCCTTGGCCTTCTATTTTTAGCAAATCCGGAGAAGTGAGGGTTTCCATGCATTTTTATTTTTTTGTTCTGAGCAGGAGCAGGCGTGGCTGTCATTCCACTGACTTTGCCACCTTGTTTATATCCTCCATCCACACTGGTATAATATTTTTAGCCATTTACTATTTTTAGCAAACCCTAAAATTGATCAATCTTTGTAGCTCTGTTTGACCTGAAATTCGCTCCACCTGTCCTTGATGACCTAAGTGTCCTATTCACACCTGCCTCTGGCACAGACGTGCCATTTATAGCCGTGGAGTGACTTACTAAAAATAGTAAGTATTCAGATTGTGCTCAAATTTTGCCAGTAGACAGACTGAGAGATGTTGACTATGATGGTGTACTTCGTTTTGACGATTTTGTGTTTCATTCCTCCTATTTTTAGGCATAGCAGTGGAAACCCTAATCTGACTTGCGTGTGCTCCGAACTATTCCCACTTGGCTCGATTTTTGTTGCCTGTCGTTCTGCTTGCTGAACTGAAGTGTTGCGTAGCTGTTGGAGTAAAACTGCTATTTATAGTAAGTGTCCGGAAAGTGGTCCATTTGATGCCGAATGAGTTTGCATGTTGCAGTGCCTGTGCGATCTCAAAAAACCCAAAAAACTGGTCAACGTGTGGGCACTGGCTAAAAATAGTAAGTCCTTGAAAACTGCTCCATTCCGCTTGCATGTCACATCACTGCGAAGGTCTTAAAAAACCCAGATACATTCTCCAATCATACATTGGAAGATCATATGTTTAAACCTTGAAAATGGCTCCTGAAGCCTGAACTGCTAAAAATAGCCAGTTGCCCGAATCTATTCAAATTTCTCGTGTAGGCCCCCTGAAGTCACCTAGAAGCGTGGATGCAATCAGAATCCCGAAATCTTGAGGAAAAGGCCTCATATTAGGTACTTACTAAAAATAGTAAGTTGTCAGATTTTAGTTAAATTTCAGTGGGATCCTGCCTTGAGCCCTCTAACTGTACTGATGTGCCCAGATTTCACCTTGATAACCCTATTTGACCTCAAACAAACCTGAAGGATAGGGAACCCTAATCTCACAGATTTAGCCAATATTTCAACCTGGGTCAAACGATGGGACATCCTCGGAAGGACAAAAGACCAGAGAGAGATAGAACCAAAGCCAAAAGACCAAAATAGAGCAAAAATTAGGGGGTCCCCATCTTGGATGAGGTGATGTGTGAAAAGGTCACAATAGGACAGTGACCCCAGCAATTTTAGCATTGTGAAGTGTCGTTCTCCTGCCATTTAATTTGATAATGAGCTCTCCCATTCTACCCACTCATTCCATGCTGAATAGATCTTGAAAATTTCCTGCTGTTAACCCCCTTATGTAGCTTCCTCTGATGTCACTGTAAGCTTTGCAATATAGGATAAAATGCTTTTCTGTTTCCACCTGCCCTGCTGCATAGAAGATACAAACCCTCTCTTCCCAAACTTTTTTTGGGCTTTTCCATCTCCCCGTTTCACACCGAAGACGATGCAAGTTAGTCCTCAATTGTGCTATGAAAATCTTTGACCTCCACGGAATATTTACCTCTATATAACCTTTTTGTCGATGGTCCAAGTTGGGATTAAATTCTTCTACATAATACTTTTTCTTTCTCCCAACCGCCCTTGTCCACATAATCTTGCGAAATTTTTCAACCACATACAACTTTAATTCCTTACTATTATTAGAACACTCGTTCAAGTGAATGTTTCACTTGCTCATCCACTTACAATTTTGATTCATCCATGCCTTCTTTCTTTCACCTAAGACACCTCTAAAAACAACATTTGGCCACCGATGCATTTCCATCTGCTCAACCTTTTTCAAATATCTCAAAAGACTCACCATAGCTATGGCCTCAATAGGAATTGCCCCTGTTTCAGCAAGAAGTATTTCATAGGGAACCGAAGCTTTTAGTTTGAATTTGCTTGTGATCAAACGCTTTTGAATTCTTTCTATCTGTACCCATTTGATGTCCAAAGTGCTGCTAGCCCAAATTTCACACCCATAAAGGACCACCGGTATAACTAGCAACCCGAACAATATTTGAATAGTTTTCCAATCCCATAACTCTGCTTCTCTGCATCTGTTTTGAAGAGAAAACAGTGCTCTCCAACCTCCCAGAGTTCTTTTCCTTCTGCAAGTTTCCCAACATAACTTGTTGTTGAAGTCAATTCCCAGGTATTTATACTCTGTTACTTCCTCTAGGATACTCCCTTCGAAATAAAAGTTGAACTGATTTTTTTTTTCTTCTTAGAGAATACCATGATCTTGGTCTTACTAATGTTAACTTGCATACCAACATCTTTGCAGAAATGCTCAAGAGCAGCCAAATGCTCTTGCAACCCTTGAACAGATCTAGCAATCAAAATAAGATCATCTGCGTATAAAAGAAATTTTACAACATACACTCCTAAGGGGACGCCTTCTCCACCCTTCAAATTCAACCACTCCTCAAGCTTATCGATATAAAAGCCAAATAGAGTAGGAGAAATAGGGCAACCTTGTTTAACCCCAATGTCGCTCCTAAAGCTTTCTGAAATACCTGCCTGAGTTCTGATTTTTACCCTAACATCCTCATAAAGCCTATGAACAGCAGCTCTAAAATGTTCAGGAATGCCAAGATCTTTCATTCTATCCCACAACTTTTGCCTAGGCACGGTGTCAAAAGCCTTCCTAAAGTCCACAAAAGAACAAAAGGCTTCCCCTTTGTCATCCCAAATCTTTTCAATGATATGTCTTAAAGTGATGCCATGATCAATTATTGAGTGTTTTGGCCTAAAACCCACTTGCCCCTTTGCTCTCTTATGTTTAATTTCTGCCCATTTGCTGATTTTGTGCTCAATCATGCTGCCAAACAATTTTGCAAACAAAGGGTTGATCATGATGGTACGATAATTAGATGGGTTATTAGCATCCCCACTCTTGAATAGGGGAATGGCTAAGCTAGTTATCCAATCTTTCGGAAACCCACACTGAATGATGTTGTTAAATATATGCATAATGTGAGGAGAAATGATTTCCACCCCCCACTTTAGATACTCCGCTTGAAGCTCAACCAAGTCTCTTGCCTTTCCTATCCTCAACTTTTTGATACCTTCTTTAACTTCTTGTTAAGTGAAAAGCTTTGTTGATGTGTTTACCCTTGGAGGGTTTTCATTCTCTACATCTTGCTCATATAAGTGTTTTGCATATTCAAACCATTGAGTTGAGGTGATGTTATTCTTCGTTTCCTCCTTCTTTGCTTGAAACTCTTTCCAAAAGAGCTTTGGGTTGTTCTTCCCAAGATAAAACAATTCTTCCCGTCTAGTGCTCATGAAACCTATTTTTTTAACTTTTACAATTTGTTTGTATAATTTTGTATTTTCTTTTTCTTTGCCTAGCTGCATGCTTGCTTTCCTTGCAGCTTTACATTCCTCATCAAACCAAGCATTTGCTGGAAATTGACTTACTTTTTTTCTCTTATTCTTTGCCCTTTTGCAACCAACAAGAGCCTCTTGAATTTTATGCGTTAGTTGATGACTTTTTAAACCTTGCATTTGATTCCTTTCTTGTTGCATTAACTGCCTTAAAGTTTTCATAAATATGTTACAATTTTCTTGTGTTAACAGAATTCTGCCCTTTTTTTCAGTTTGATGATCAGGCTGTTCCTGTTTCATAGATTGGCAGTTTTTAGGCCAGGACAACCAAAGGCAAACAGGATTATGACTTTAAGTCTTCCACGGGTTCCTCAACCACAACTTTCATTATTTTGCAAACAAGGGTTTGCGAGCAAATAACATAGTCAACAACGCTTGCCCCATTATATGTTTGCATGTGAAATTACCAGAGTTCATCCAATGTCTCATTCCATTACAAATAACTAGATCAAAAATGCCACAGAAGGCAAGTAACTCTTCCCCAAAATGGTTGATGCCCCCTCTGTCCTCCAAACACCTCGCCCAAAGCTGATTGTCTTTTTCTGTTAACCAAAGAGGATTGTTATCTTCTTTGTTGCACAAGCTACACGCTTGCTCATTGGCTGTCCTTACATTAAAGTCGCCCACTAGAAGAACTTCTCCCTGCTACGAGAAAGGGGAAATATCTTTTTTGAGAGATGCATACGGGTCCTTACCATCTAGGCCATTCTTTTTGTAAGTTTTTGACCCTTGAGGAGCAAAATAACATGCTGCAATTAATATGAGTTTATTATTTTATGAGATTTTAAATCATATGTATTGCTTACTTGGGTCTGTTTTTTCTAACTGAATGTTTCTGCCCCAAGCCTCTCTTATTAAGACCATAATACCACCATACCCCTTGCCATTACCAGTTGCCTCATTCCAAACCGAAAATTTCGTATAGCCTTCAAAAATAGGTGACTTGCAACCTTCATGTTCATGCGTTTCTACAAGACATACAATGTCTCTCCCATCAGCAATCGGCCCTAAACCAGGTCCTCTTCTCCACGGATAGCCTCTACAATTCTAGCACACTAACTCTAGTTTTTCTTGGGGGGGCCTACTTGCTATTTACCTTGGGACCAAAGGCTCATCTCCGAATTATTAGCTTTTATCAACCACTTTTGTTGTGTTCCATTTGTTGTTTCCATTGCTGTCCTTACATCTCCTTTGTTATGCCCTTGCTGCATTGTATTATTTTGCAACAAAGGATCGATAATGATTGCTTTTCCCTTATACAGCCATGCCCTTTTACCCTCTCCTCTAGCTGTTCTTATTTTGAACAGCTCCTCCCTTCTCGCTGCCTCTTGCATGACAGTTAAATCTTCATCTAAGGAGAAATAGGAGTAACAGTTGGTGTTTCTCTTCTAAGCTCCTCAAAGTAACTTTGATGGGCCTCCAACTCCCCTCTCTTAGCTTTCCAACCCTTTTCGCTTGCAAATTTTGACCCCTCCATTGTAGCATGTCCTTCAAAAAATCGTTTGAAAGATTGTACGTATCTTCATTCCTGCCATAATCCTTAACCCCTTTAATGATTATGTTTATCCAAAATCATATTTCATAATTAATTAATTAAATAATAAAAAGTCTTTTAAAGAATAAAGACAATTTAATATTTAAATAATTAATCAAATCTCTTTTTGGCCTTATAAAGATCGAGGACATCACATATTCACACACTCGAGGAGATGTGGACTTTTAGAATAAAGTTGTTCTCTCATTGAGCCAAGAGGATGGGGACATTTTATGTTCTCTCATGTTTTGCAAGTTTGACAATCAGGAGATCGTCAAGAGATTGTTAATGGATTCAATCTAGTGTTTCCTAAGTGAGCGAGAGGAATTGGTGGAGATGCTCCATCAAAGTTTCCAAAAGGGTTGTTGTGTTCAACTCTTGCAATGTTCTATCCTTTGTTTTGATTGATGTAATAAGGGGAGGAATGTTAGAATATTACATCAATAGTTAGATAGTTTAGGTTAGATTAAAAATAAATTAACATGTAATTGTTAATTTATAATAATGTAAGTTAGGTAATAATTTAGTAATAATTAAATAATGTTAGTTATTAGTTGTGGGAAGTTACATTCCCGTAAGTTAGTTAGGTATGGGAAAAATGAAAGGCTTTAAGTTTAAAAAACCATTTGTATTGAATTGAATATCATCCCTAATAAATTCGATATATCATTTTTGTTATTCATCTACAATAATGGTGTAGTCATTTGATTTACGAGTTTTCGCACATGAAATGAAGTATTTTAAGTTATGAAAAACACATAGTCTCTTGTTATTGTCTCATTCTCGTTGTCAACAAGAAAATTGCAAGGAAAAATCAATGCTTAAGTTGGCAGACTTGTATTACAACAAAAATTGACCCTCAAAGTTTGGTAGTCTTGTATTGCAAGAAAAGAATTGATGCTCAAAACTATTGGCATTCGAATGCAAGCATAGAATCGGCATTCACATTTGATAGTCTTATTATGCAAGAGAAGAATTGACATGTAAGTTTGGTGTTCTTGTATTGCAAGGAAGGAATCAACACTCTATTTGATAGTCTCGTGCCCTATAATGGTGCCATTGAACCTAATTGAATCCTAAAAAATGTCATAATTCAGTTGATTTAGCTGAACAGTTGTCCTTTCTCGTTCAAGTTCCTAAAGAAGCGCTTGAAACATGCTTTTAACATCATCAAAATAGTATGGGACAAGGCAAAGATGTATAGTCAGATGCAAAACAGACGAAATAGGTGTATTGGGGCTCAAAGACGATTCAGACATCTCAGGACTGCACCAATTGAAGATCAAGTCCTAAGTAATGGGTTAGGCTTGATATGAACGCATACACCAAGAGTCTCCCAGCAACAACACAAGCAGTAGCATTGTCTGTAATAAATTGAACCACATTTTCTGACCCTACATCTTTGACCACCAGGTCAAACATCTCAAACAATGCAGCTGTAGATTTGATTGTATCTGATGCATCCACAGAATTCAAAAATATAGTGCCAATATCACAAGAGACGAGGAAGTTGATGAGGGTTTGGTTCCCTCTGTCAATCCATCCATCTGACATTGTGGTGCAACCAGTCTTAATCCACTCTAGTCAACGCTCATTAACAATATCATTAACATCCTGTACTACGTTGAGCATACCAACCCTCAATGTCTCATAAGATGGGGCTTTCAACCCAGGACCTGCAACTACAATAGCATCCACCATACCTTGCCAATATGATGACCTAGCAACATGAAATGGCAAGCTAGAGTAGTACCAGAAGTTTCCAATCACCTTCTTTGCTTGTTCATGGACATTCTTCCTCCATATTGTACTCTCCAAAGTGGTATGTGATTTTGGTGTAGTATGACGTGCGAAGAAAGCATTAATGTTTCCTCCACCTATGTTTGGGCCTCATGTTGTAGAAGAAGGTGTTGACCTTGATTCCTTGAAAAACTCATTTGCACCATCTTCCTCACCCAAGCAATTCCTTCTAGCATTTGTGGAATTATAACCTACTTCAACCCTGGTTCTTGCCTTATTTGCCTTGCACTCGGGAATCACATGAAGAGCTTATCTTGCCTGATATGTGACATCTGCAAGGCATGTTGGACAAGGAGCGTTGTTATTTCTTGGCTCCTTTGCCAAGTACCATTTGAAGCAACATATGCCACCAATGATATCATTCAAAAACCAGTTGCATTTAACCTTTGTTGTACTCAAAACTGGTGTGCAATGTGTCCACGCAAAGTCGTTCTGACATGGCATTATGATCAAATCTGCAAAAACATTTTAATTCGGTCTAGTTTGGTATCAAAGGCCACAAGAAAGTTTGAAGGCATGAATGATAAGTTTTGAAGGCAATGTGTCACTCTACTAAAGCATTTGAGCCTTGTTATACCAATACAATGTAAAGCACTACTTCTATCATCTATGCTCAATCAATGTTTGTCTTTGTAAAATGTGTTGTCCTTGTGGTGTTTAGACCCACAAAAGGCACAATTACGGACTGTAACTGAGTTCTTATCAACTTCTTGTATAAATTACACGTCTTTCATATTTCATTCACAGTGAATGTTATCATGGATGCTGTCCCTAAACAGCCCCTGCGTTGACTGTAGTCATTTAAAGTTCTTTCAGTTGTGAATGATGTTCTAAGTTCTTTCACTTTTTGAAAATTGCACTTGAAGTGTTACGAGGTGTACCACTTAGTTTGGTTTGCATATTGTCTAGCCCCAACAAATTGCTGGAGTTATTGAATTCCTCAGCAAGTGCATGCTGTTGTTCTATGAATGACAGACATTTTATTAAATATTTGCATGGGTGTCAGGTGTTCTGGATCCAAGTTTGGATGTTTAACTATTGGAGGTTCAAATGAAGGCAATGTGCAAGGATTCAATAGCTCAAAAATAAATGCTAAGTGTATGATCGAGTATGTTGGAAGATTAAGATTAAATAAAGCACAGATACTATAGGATATTAGTTGCAAATGGTGTCAGTATCCACTGTGGCAAGTGCTGAAAGGTATATTACTAGGTTGACTAAACAGGAAAAATATGCTGATTACTGAGTCTCAAATAGTCAGTACTCAAATTTACAGACTATGGCAAATATCAGATAGAACACTCACTCAAATGCCATACTCAGAATGCTCATAAACTTGGTAAAAATTTAGGTTTTAAGCCATTGAGCTAGTTACCATATGGATGCAGTTTCCTAGTAATGTAGTGGATTCTTGGAAAGAAAATGATAGCATTGTATCAGAGGTCCATCGAAATGAATGAATTCTTGTAAAAAAATAGTAGCATTGGATTAGAGGTTCACTGGAATGAATGAATTATTGTTAAAAATTGGTAGCATTAGATCAGAGGTCCATAAAAATAAGTGAATGCATATTTTGACAGGATGTAAACAGGCAAGACAATTTTTGGTCTCATGGCCAACAATCTTTCATGGATGAGAACTATTTCAAATTGTTGACTACGCATCAGCTAATTTTCAAGCAAATCATATTGGCAGGTATAATGCAAGGATGATCATCCTTTGCCAATTAGTGACAGTTTTGATGATTTGAATATTTTTGTATAGGACATTAAGTGATTGAAAAAGTCACAAAATGGCTTAGTGAATGCAGTTTCATTGCCTGCAAGCATTGCTGTATTTGTACACAACTGGATTTCTAACTAATCCTTGGAGCTTTTTAACAATTGCAGCCGGCAACTATAAAGAAATTTCATAGAACAGTGGCTTGCAGCCTTCCAGTTTTAACCAAACTTGGAGCTTTGGAATGGAATGCAAAATTAGATTCACTTCTTTTCTAGCATTTGTGTAATGGGTAACCTATGCCATATTTGGAGCTTTGTTTAAAGGCATAGTAAACTGGGTCTATATCTGTGTGGCTTCAAAGAAGGAGCCTATCATGCTATTGATTTCTTTGTATTTGCACTACATCACCTAAACATTAAGAGATTAATAATTCTTGCCATATAACTTACTTAACTGTGCTCGACATGCACGTTATCTTTGGTGATTCTCAAACTTTTCTCTATGGATATCTACAAACTTTGTATCAAAAACTCCACTGGGACCAAAACTGCATGGTCATGCATCAAGTGAAAGGGAGTGTGATCATTCTATAGGAGTGACATTGATCTCTACACTAACTTCATAGAGTACAACCACTTCATTATCAAAAAAATGTTAACAGTATATTACGAAAAGCAAATTCAACAAGCAATGCGACTACCCAACCGTGAATTGTATACTAATCTGCTACCATAATAAATACTAATAATTAACATCCAAGACACAAATGGCAGGAATTAAGGCGGGACCTACTTAGCTCAACTTTTATTATGCTACAACTTTATTAAATCAGAGTGCTTATTTACAGACATGAGATATCTGTGCCTATATACAGACTTGAGATATCTGTGCTTCTTGCATTCCCTTGGAAGAAGCTGCAGATTCACTTCGATAATACGAGAAAGACAAACCTTGGATGGCAGAGACCAACAGAAACAATTCAGCTAACATTAAAATGAAATAAGAAATGCAAGCTGACTAAAAGGTATTTTCAAAGAAAGTCGGCAAGAGCTGTTAGGCCATATGGGAACTTTGTAGTATTCAAGGAATCCCAAAGCCAAGATCCAATACATTACTAAACATGCAGCATACCTTTATTTTTCTCCCATTTAGATCTTCCATTTATTGGATTAAAAACTAGAAGCATTCTTTGCAAAATTTGTTTTCCAATCTAGAACTTCAGCTATGAATTTTTAACAGAAACAATTCACATAACATGAAAAGGAATAAGAAATGAAAGCTGACTAGAAGATGTTTTCAAAGAAAATCAGCAAGAGTAGTTGTGGTGTATGGGAATTCATAGTATTGCCAGGCATCCCAAAACCAAGATCCAATACATTTCTAAACATGCAGCATACCTAACTTTTAGATGCCATTTAAATCTTCCATTTATTGGATTTGAAAGAAAACTCAGCACATTTATGTTTGCAGTTGCGATTTATTCTTGGAATGTACCATATATGCCACATTTGGATCAGATATTCTCACAAGCACAGTGCAGAGTCTTTCTTTTATCCAACATTCTGTTACATATTTTGTATGTACACAGCAATTCCTAGACTAGTTCCTGCATGACGGGCATGATTTTGTTTGATGCTTACTTGATTATAAATTCGCGTTTGTAATGTCCCTTTTTGGGATTGCCCTAAATCTTGCCCTAGAATCAAAAATTTAATGTAGTTAGGGTTATAACTCACCAATTGTATGCTTGAAGCAATATAAAACTTGGTTTAGGTCCTGCAATCATGTTAGACAATATTGGAAATATAATTCATATGATGAAAACATATATAAGTAATGTCTTACCTATTTAAAACACGTAAAAATACATAACTCACTCAACCATATAAACTACACAATATCCATAATGCATAGTGGACATTTAATCGTAATAGGACTTGAATGAGAAACATGATAAGGTGCCTGAAGCTATCCATGCTAAGCCCAAGAGCAGATATACCATCCCTCTGTTAAAGTGAGCAACGAAGATCTTCAATCTGCAACACCAAATAACCTCCACAAGAAATAGAGAGAAGCAACAATGGAAGATGCTATTCCACCAAACAAGGATTGCAATATGATACAAATGATCAATATGCTATGCAATAGAATACAATGCAAAATATGCTAGAGATACCTTGCTTATAAAGGCAAAGATGAGAGATAGGATAAGACAAGATCATGACAAGTGTCTTAATCCTATCAAATGAGACAACTAGCTCATAACTACCTAGGAAAGTGTAAAGTCTATATAAGACAACTAAGACTTCCAAAAAGAATCTTTTATCCTAAGTAAACTTAACATGTGAACTAAGTCCCTAGTAAAGGAATTAACTAGGTACAAGATTTATTCACACCAACACCCCCCCTTAAGTGCAACTTAGGGAGGAACAAACCAATGCAAAAGATGGGTCCCGGCAACAAGGCCTGATGGACAAAAGGAGAAAAACCTTGTGGGAGAAAACTCTCACAAGTGGAGAAAAGGAGAAAAACCTTGTGGTAGAAAACTCCTCTCCAAAACAGAGAAAAAGCTGAAAAGAAAATTTGAAAAACTGAGGAAGGAAGGAGGACTCCAGAAGACCCCCCAATGACAACTTCTTTCACCCCAAGCATCGATCGCAACTGAAGATAACGAGGCAATGCCAAAGGTTTAGTGAAGATGTTTGCAACCTACTGATTTGTAGGCAAATACTCCAAGCTAAGAACACCATCCTAAATGAGCTACCTAATGAAGTGCATGTGGATCTCAATATGCTTAGTACGCTGATGCTCCACTGGGTTGCGAGAGATATGTATGGCACTCTAGTTGTCACACCAAAGAGTAGTGAGCTGAGTGGAATGAAATCCAAACTCAGTCATCAACTGACAAAGCCACAATACCTCCTGACTAGCAAGAATTGCACCTCGATACTCAGCCTCTATCGATGATAATGCAATAGCAATCTGCTTCTTGCATGACCATGCAATCGACCAAAACCAAGGCAAAAGACAAAGCCAGAAGTAGACTTTCGCTCATTGACATCACCAGCCCAATCTGAGTCAGTGAAGCCCACTACCTGAGATGCACCTGATGTGTAATGAATGTCAAAATGAGTAGTGCCCTGAATGTATCTCAAGATATGTTTGGCAGCCTTCCAATGACTCTCATGAGGCTCTTGTGAGAAGCGAGAGACAAGTCCAACCACAAAAGAAATATCAAGATGACTATGTGACAAGTACAAAAGACTGCCAACCAACTGCCGATACAAGGTAGGATCAACTATAGGAGTAGTGCAACTGGTAGACAATAAAACACCAGACTGGAATGGAGTGGGGGCAGGCTTGCAATCAGCCATGCCAAACCTCTGAAGCAAATCAAGAGCATACACCTGACTGGAATGGAGTGGGGGCAGGCTTGCGATCAACCATGCCAAACCTCTAAAGCAAATCAAGAGCATACTTCTGTTGGAAAATGAAGATCCCCTCAGAAGTCTAATGAACCTGAAGACCAAGGAAGTAGTGCAAAAGACCAAGGTCAGTCATATCAAATCGCTCCATCAATGCTCGCTTGTTGTGCTTTGAATCATGGAAGTAGAACTCCCTGTGAGAATCAAATCATCCACGTAGAGCACAAGTATGAGTAGATCCTCTCCATGTCTCTAAGTATAAACTGTGGGATCGGAATGGCAACAAGTGTAGCCGGAAGCAAGCAAGAAACTATCCATCTTCTCATACCAAGCCCAAGGGGCCTGTTTGAGACCATACAATGAACGTCGAAGCCTGCAAACAAGTGAAGAGTCCTGCACAAAACCTGGTGACTACTCCATATAGATCTCCTCATGAAGATCCCCATTCAAGAAGGCACTCTTCACATCCATCTGATACACTGACCATCCCTGTGATGCAGCTATAGCAAGGACAAGGCAAATAGAATCCATCTTGGCAACAGGAGCAAAGGTCTCGAAATAGTCAATTCCTTCAACCTGAAAAAACCCCTTTGCAACAAGACGAGCCTTGTACTTGTCAATGGAACCATCTACTCCATACTTGGTACAATACACCCACTTGCACCGAACCAACTTTCTTCCCTTAGGAAGAGGCACAAGATCTCAAGTATGATTCTTCATCAAGGAAGAATACTCATCAGTAATAGCACTATCCCAAACCGAAATACCTAAAGCATCTAAAAATTTTTGAGGATCATCTAAAACTGCATGACTAAAAAGACTGATTCCTGAAGTCTGAGAACGAGTGCGGCGAGTATCTGTAGGATCACCAATCAAGAGAACCAGCCTCCTCAAGAGTAACTCAAGCCCATTGTGGCCTAGTGGGTGAATGAGGAGGAGGTGGATCAAGACCATCATCAAAATCTTCTTCAAGTAGCAAAACATCATCAACTAAAGAAGATTGAGTAGGTTGTGATGAAGAAGAAGTCGAAGGACGATTTGCCTGTGTGAAGGACTCAGCAAACTGAACATCATGTCAAAAATGAACCTCTCGTGTGTCGGGATCAAACAATTTGTATGCCTTCACATCCTCACAATAGCCAACAAAAATGTACCGTTGACTCTTCTTCTCCATTGATTTACGCTAACCATCCGGAATGAATGCCCAAGCCTCACTACCAAATACTCTGAAGAAGGATACATTAGGCTTGCAATGAGACCAAGCCTCCTGAGGGGTCATATTTCGCACTGCCTTGTGGGGCATACAGTTCTGAATATAGTTGGCACAATTGACAGCTTCGTCCCAAAATGCTGGAGCCATGGACCTAGACTGAATCATACAATTGGCCACCTCCTTGAGAGTCCTATTCTTTCTCTTTGCCACACCATTCTGTTGAGGAGTGTAAGGAACTGTGTGCTGATGAAGAATACCATGCTCACTACAAAAATCCTAAAATGCCTGACTGACATACTCCGCCCCATTATCTGTGCGTATCTGTCGAAGAGAAAAACCTGACTGCTTCTCCACAAATGTTTTGAAGGTCTTGAAGTTAGTGAGAACTTCACTCTTGAGCTTCAAAAAATAGACCCATGTCCGTCGGGAAAAATCATCAATGAATGTGAGCACATACTTAGCCCCTGAAAAAGGAGTTGGGAATGACATGAGCAATTAGAGCATGATTCTTAGAACTAGGTAGGGCATCCAACTGAATCAACTTGGCCTCTTCCCTAGTAAGATGCTCACAAAACAACTCAAATGAAGGCATTTTGTAATCTTTCCCCATAACATCCATAGTTGAATAGAAAGTAAAAGAAAACACTTGATAAGGGCCTTTTAACTTAGATGGAATCAAGAAGATACATTCATCACTAGATTTTTCATGCCCACACCCTTTTAACTCTGACAAAATCAACTTGAATTGTGCAAGGAAATCCTGAATTGAAGGAAATGCATCTGGAGAAAGTGATTGAAGATCCACTTGAAGTTGCAAGACTCTAAACTAATTGGTTTTACCATACAATTCTTCAAGCTTATCCCAAACATTCTTAGGTGTTTTGCACTCCAAAATATGAAACAAGTTATCAGATACATGTAAGCCAATGAGCCCTTTTGCTTCATCCATTTTACATCTATGGACAAATTTTCCATAATCCCTTGTGAAATCGGGTTGTTTTGCATCTAACATTGGCCATAGACCCTTAGATTGTAACAATTGAGTCGTTTTTAGCTTCCATGTATGATAATTGCGTGGAGTGAGTGGTTCAATTTGCCTTAGATCTGCTATGAACACCAAAAGAAAGAAGACAATGTGGCACTTAAATTGTGCCTTTCACCCCCCTACAATGTATTAAACCTCAATTTGCAACCCCCCCCCAGCAAATTACAATGAAGAAATTTTGCAATTTGTACAAGTGACAAGCTCAAATCAACCGTTTATAACACACGGTGATTTTTACAATTTTCAAAAAAAAGAGCTTGCCAAAACTGAAAATAAAGGTTACAAACAGATTCCTTGCAATTTTCTAAGCAATTTCAAAAAAAAGTTTGCCAAATTTCAACTTCGTATGCAAAAGTTATGCCAATTACAAGCAATAAATGCACCTGTACCTTCGGGCTGAAAAAATTGCCAAAAAATGTCAAAATCTAAAAAAATCACCTGCACCGCTGCGAAACTCGTCGAACCAGCTTTCCAACAATATCTCGTTTGCAAAAATCCAACGTCGTGGCAAAAAGTTATGCAAAATTACTATTGTTTTGGCACCTTGAAGGCTAACCAAAGGCAAAAATAGTACTAACCGAGCGCAAAAAATTAACCCTTGGGGGTTGGCGGTTGGTCACCCACATGACCGCAGTCTGCACAATGAAAAACTCTGGGCGGTTTCGTAAACCGTTAGCAATTTGGCTCCCTCTACTCACATGCGGCAATTATGTTGACCTAACCGCTGGAGGAAAACAAAAAATTGTTAGTGGCTTCCTGCTTGACCGGCCCGCCTGGCAGTTTGAACCAACGGTTACGATTACTATGGTTGTGTATTTGGCGGCTTAGTCGACAGTCAACGCTGGTGATTTTGAAGGCATCGGCTATTAGCGGTTAAGGAAAACCCGCAACTTAAGAACAAACTGCAGACTTTAAAAAGTCTGCAATGGCATGTAAAGGTCGTGGAGCCCGCTATGAGCACTACTAACAGCGTTGTAAGCGCTTAAAAATAAAAAGCACTCTAGCACTAAACTTTTAATTTTTTAATTTTTTGCAAAATTTTCAAAAAAACACCAACAAAACTATATGCAGAATTTTTTTTAATAATGACAGTCGTACCTTCACTTGTTTGGGGGCCATATGGCCCTTCAACTAAAAGAATTTTGCCCCATAATTAACTTTCACCGAATATGGTCAAGTTATATATCAAAATTCTTGCAAACGGCCACTCGGATGCAATGGCAAGCTTATTTTTTGCCAAAAAAGCTCTTGTAAAAATCTGTTCACCAGATCTAAGCTTCAAACCCTTGTTTGCCAAAATTGCAAATGGTGACCAAATTGAGTGAAACAAAAGCCAAATCTGAGTTTCTCGAGCCTCCTGGACGCAATGGAACAGCCTAAAATACTGCCACTATAGCCAAAAGTGCTACAATCACCAGATCTCACCAAAATGCATGCATGCAATATAGGATTAAAAAAATCTTTGCAAACCCTTTCTGATTCTCAAGATCGTATTGAAACGCAAGAGAAGAGCATACGGGGAATTTGCAAGATCATATAAGAAACTCAAATCATAATAGAAAACTTGATGGAAACTCTCTAATGAAAAAAAATAGAAGGGGCTTGCAAGATTCAAAGCTCTGATACCATGTTGAAGTGAGCAACCAAAATCTTCAATCTGCAACACCAAATAACCTCCATAAGAAATAGAGAGAAGCAACAATGGAAGATTCTATTCCACCAAACAAGGAATGCAATATGATACAAATGATCAATATGCTATGCAATAGAATACAATGCAAAATATGCTAGAGATACCTTGCTTATAAAAGCAAGGATGAAATATTGAATAAGACAAGATCATGACAAGTGTCTTAATCCTATCACATGAGACAATTAACTCATAACTACCTAGGAAAGTAAAGTCTAGATAAGACAACTAAGACTTCTAGAAAGAATCTTTTATCCTAAGTAAACTTAACATGTGAACTAAGTCCCCTAAGTCCCTAGTAAAGGAATTAATTAGGTACAAGACTTATTCACACCAACACCTCCTTGCCCCAAGTGGCAGACACGCAGGCATCCAACATGGGGTGGCGTACTTAGTGGATAAACTTATACCTGCCTTCCCTATCCATGTTGCCTTATCCATCCTTCTTATGATTGAGACTCATTGAATCCATCCCAACAACCAATCAATGTAGATATTGAGGAAAAGCTACAATAGGAAGCTTGTAGATTCCCCTTTCTAAGCCCAAGGACGGACATTCACCCCCTTGGCCCAAGTGGCAGACACACAAGCATCCATCATGGAGTGGCATACTTAAAAAAAAATCTAGTACCTGCTCACCCTACAAGTACTTCTCCCACTCCTCCTCATGGTTGCTTGTTGAGAATTACAAACACTAAATGTATCCAGATTCATAGAGATTATACAACAGTAAATATATCATTATACACAATAATCATGATAGAGCATACCACAATACTTGCTAAAATATAAGACAGCTATATTCGAAGATGAAATGACCCCCTTACAATTTTTTCATTTTTTTGCAACAAGACTTCAACAATGGCACCCATCAGTGTTAGCCAAAACCAAATCGACTGCTGAAAGTAACCCTACGCCAAAAATGTATACCAAGATCCCAATGTTGGGCAAGGTGTGAGCATATGGCGTCGGGGATCATTAGTCTCCAAATTGAATGAAGTACAATGCTGGAAAGTAAAGTTTATGCAACTCAACAGTGCATTTCAACGGGAGTGATTTGACGGCTCAACCGATCAGCAATATGAATGCAAGTACAGAAAGTAAATGGACGGCTCAGCGGATCAAAGATATAAGAGATGCAACTCGACCACTTATTCAGCGGGAGTGTAATACAAAGTACTGAAAGTAAAGAAGGGCGGCAAGCCAGCCCCAGTACAATATGCAAGACGATGAGGCTTGTCTCTTCCACTAAAAGTGGGAATACAATAGAGAATAGCAGAATATAAATATGAGCTGACTAGTACTACTAAAACAGCTTCACAATTAGAATCAATCCTGCAAGAAGCCAAAGGATAAGTTGTCCAAGAAGCTGCAATATTATCAATCAATCTCCAACCCTCAACAGACTCACCAAATATGAAAAACCACCCCAAAACTCCAACTACTACAAACTGAAATATCAGACCAGCAACTAAGAGATTCACTAAAATATTCATAACTTACTCAAAACTTCACCAAATGACATGAAACGAAATGCATATGACCCCTAGAGAGATGGCGACCAAGCTAGGACTGAGAAACAACTGCAAACTGTAGTTATTTATTTTTCTAAAGCTTTCCAAGACTTCCCGGGCAAAAGTGCAGCCTGGAGAGAAGTTGACGTACAAGATGAAATAAATGGTTCCACGAAAAAATCCCAAAACATGCACAAAGGGGCGCCTTGAACCAAGGAAATGAATGGGCCAATACCCAGAAGCCAACAAAATTCGCCTAAAGAGCTAGGAATGAAAACCTACTTCAGCCAAACCAAAATCAGCAACATGAAAAACTAACAAACACACCAAAGACATTAGAAAACATCATAAGACTCCATTACAATAAGCTCAATCTGTCCTTCTAAGTAAAGAACAGTCTTCTCACTTAGCTAGTTGCTATCTTTCAAGCAAGAAACCAAGTCCAAGCTAGAAGGTATGCATTCCTCGAAGCAAAGCAATCACCATTTCGGCAACATTTCAGTATAATTTCTTTATGGATGAGAAACAAAGAGCCCAACAATCTTATTTATAGCCTTCAGTCTCCAAATTCAAATTTCCATTTCCCTCTCTTTAGGGCACAAAACTTGGATTTGCATTTAATTTTTTAATTTCATTTATCTCCTTGATTTTAGCGCCCACATGAAGGAGAATTACTTTACAAAAAATTGCAAATAAAACATAACTTTAGGCGTCCCAAGTCACTTAAGTAAAATACTTTAGAATATGCAAATATTTCTCCAAATATGGCATCCAAGATTACTTAAGTGAGAAGCCTTTTTAAAAACTGCTTTTTAATAAACCCAACTTATCTCTCCATTTAGGCGTCCAAGGCTAAGGTGAAAATATATTTAGTATGACTTAAATAATTCTCCAAAGTCATCCCCAAGCCTTAGCAAAATTATTTCACTTGAAATGTTATTTTCACCAAATATCAAACTTGCCAAAATAATCACCTCGAATGCTAGAGACCAAACTAAATAAGCTGACCTGCCAGAAATAGCCACTACACTGAGCTGTTGAGCTGCTGCTAGAAAAATAGCACTGCCAAAAATAGTACTTACTAAAAATAGCATACTGCTAAAAATAGTAAGTTGTTCCAAACTCATTTAGAGCACAAACCGGGCAGCCATCGTAACTTACTAAAAATAGTAAGTCCAGAAAAGTTCTCTGATTCAATTGCATGTCACATCATCGCGAAGCTCTCTGAAAACCCAGAAGGAATCCAGAATCAAAACTATAAAACTCCAATATGCAAGCCTCCAAAACCTCCTCTGAAAGTGGAAACCCTAATTTCAGCTTCTGACTGGCCTACGGGCTTCCGGAAATAGGCTATCAGACACAAAAGAGCGTATGGCTAAAATGGGGACATTACAAAAGATGCAAATATATTAACAAATGTTGACTCCTGCCCTTGCTTGCTGAGTGCAGATAATTATGTTTGATCTGCTCCTATTGCCTTGATGTTCGATCTGTTTTATATATTAAATGCATATGTATTCAAATGCAAACCAATTCTCTGATTATATCAACTGCTGCTGCTTATCTAGATGCAGACTTTATTTCTGATTCCTTCTATAATCCGACTTCTTCCCCATAATGTTCTTGCTGCAAACAATATTTATTTAATAGATATCTCATAAATATGTTAATCCCTCATATATATTTCTGCTGTATATCCATGCCATGCCTTTATTTGATTCCACCTTTAATAGTTATACCATTCAAGAGATGTGTCTTTTGTGGGAGATGTGTTATCTCAAATAGATGAGTCTTTTGAAAACAATCGCTGCCTTTCCTAATCCCTTTAATTAATCGCTCCCTTTGGTAATCACTGCCCTTCGTTAAATGATCGCTGCTTTTGTATTACTTCACAATCTACGATTCCATAAGAATATGTACTCTTTTATAACAGAATAATATAGTCGCTTGCTTAGTTATTATTATTACTGTCGTTTAATATGGGATTGCTACCATATCAATCGCTCCTTTGCAGTTAAACTTACTGCCTTTAATATATTAATTTTAATTCATAGTCAGCTTTTAGACTTATTTCCAATCGCTGTCTTCTCATAAAGTATTTGATGCATTCTTTCTAGTATATATTCACTTGTTCTTTTTCATTAATCACTTTCATAGTCTCCATTAATGTGATCTGCTCGTTGCAATTCTATTTATTGGCGGGGACATGATAGCGTCCCAGCTCACAATTGGTGGCATAAAATACAAAGAACCGCAACACGAAATATTTAAAAAAAACGTGCTTTTAGGGTTTTTTTGGCAAGAGCACGGCTGGCAATTTTTTGCCAATTTTTTGCTGATTTTTGCACAATTTAAACATGATAAAAATTGCAAAATTCAAGGATTTAGGCTGCAGTCGACAATTCCGAAAAAATTGCGATTTTCCGGGGTTTAAAATCGTAATGTACGGCAGTTTTTTTTTAAAAACAGCGATGTTTGCGATTTTTTCGCAATTTATGCTTCTTTGCTCTCAACCATCGGGAAATTGGAAATTAGGCAACATTTCTCTCCACCTTCACTTGTGGATGGCATTCTTCACATGCTTCTAAGCAGTCTGAGACCATCCCAAGCATCTGGTTCAGATATTTGGAGGATCGCAAAACAAGATTTCTAGTTGGTCAAGGTGATGGGGTTGATTCTTCTTGTGCACTTAGTCACTCCCACCTAGGGGTGGTGTCTCTCTTGCTTCTAGACACTCTGAGTCAAGCAGGTCTGGTAAAGCCACGGTCGTTGATGTTTGAATCGAGTTACTTGTTTGGTTGGCCATCTTGTTTTGTAATGTTGTTGTTCCAGTTATTGCATGTTCGTATGTTCTTTGGCTTCTTAAAGGAAGCTGCTCCTTTTATGCTAGTAAGCCTTCTGCCATGTTTTCTCAATATGTATGTTTGTTCTCTTTATTTTAGGTGAGGACCCCTATAGAATCCTCACTTATCAATAAAAAATGCCAGTTCCAAAAGGATATTTAATGATGTTATTTTGCAGATGTCTATCTAGAATTTTTCTGCATTTTAATATTACAATGTGCATCCATTCCACGACCATCACTTTGTATCTGTACCTGGCTCTAAAATCTGTTGGTCTTGACTATCTCTTGGGTTCTCATTTATTTGCCAATGCACATTATTTTCCAAACAGCTTTATTGCCATTCAAGCTTACATTAACAACTTCTTTTGAACGACTGATAAATTTCCATGTTCAAATCATTAGACATGTCCACATGATAGTGTCAACAGCTTTTACAGATGTCCTGCAGCAAGTACCTGGTGACGCCTATATGTATTTACTATTTTCATGCTCAATTACTTGTTATGCTTCAGTAACTAACATGATTAGTTATCAAGACATACTATTATCATGCTCAATTCCTTGTCATGCTTTAGTAACTAACATGATTAGTTGTCAAGACATACTATTATCATGCTCAATTCCTTGTCATGCTTTAGTAACTAACATGATTAGTTATCAAGACATACTATTATCTTTGTTGGTATTCTTATCTTTCCAGCATGCATTCTTTTGAGTTTGATGTGGTGTATACAGAAATAAAACCTGACATTGGAAATAGAAGCAGCAACAGCCAATGAGCTGATGTGCTGGAGAAGATCTACCACAAGGATATGGAATGTGAGAAAAATGGAACTTACCGAGGCAATACATAATCATCCATTCTCTATTCATATTTAATTTTTATTTTGGTTATCATGTTTCCTGTAGATAATGTGTGGGGTGTTTACCATGCTTCAGAACCATGTGGCAATGTCCTCATTGGTTTTTAGAAGGGCAACTCCATCAGCACTTGAATGCTTTTGCATATCTAACAGTATTTTGGATATTAATGGATACTTGTACGAATCTGGCTAATTTAAATTTTTGGTATGAAGTTGAACGGATGCTTTTATAGGCCCATTTTTGTTGGGTTATCACTGTCATACTGGATTGGACATCCTCAATAATTGTTATTGGCCTGTGTCTAGATATAGACGTAATGCAGAATCTAAATCATTATAGATATTGTATGGTCTGGGAACAGAGCCTACAAATCAAGTAGTAGGAATTGGACACAAAAGGACCAACAAACTAACTGATAGGCATAGGTCAAGAAGGAAAACCTAAAAATTTAACTGATAGGGAAAGGTTGAGAAGAAACCTACAAGCCAGCTATCAAAAGGATAGATCAAGAAAGAACTTGGAAACTGAAATTAACTAATAGCGGAAGGTCAAGAAGGGATACAAGCCAACTATCAAATGGATAGGCCAAGGCTACAACCAGATCTGCAGCGATTTTACAAGAGAGGCAAGACATAAAGGCTAGGAAAGCTTTGCTTATGAGATTCATTAACATACAATAAATCAACAAAAGTAAATCCACCTAAATACAAGCAGCTGTGCATGCAATTAAAGAAACACAATATACACAACTGAACCAAACCTAGTCTAAGAAATCCAATAAAGCATGCAATAACATACAACATGCCTTATTACTATGTACTGATGTAGCTTTGGTTGATCTTCCACCATCGAGCTTGTGGGCCTGTGGACCCTATGGTCTCTCACTTTGAAACTGAAGACCTTGGTGCCCAAAGCTGGAAAAGAGTCCAGCAGAACCCAACCCTTGACTTCCAAGAAAGTGTTGGAAAATTTAGGGCAGAACAACAGACAACCTAATCTTCCTTGTCCAAAACAGAAAGGATGTAAGAAAAAGCACAAAATTCGCTTGCATGCTATCTGTGAATTTCAGATGATGCTGGAAATAAAATGAAACAGACACGTATTTAGACACAGATATTTGATGGAAAAACTCCCAATGCCAGCATTGTTGCTACATGTACAGCAAAAATGTCCAAAACACTTACAGGAGAACGGTGAAAAGACAATAAGGAAGGGGATAGAATAGCAATGCCACCCTGCAAAAATCTCAACATGAAATGTGGTAGAGCAGTTGTGTCAGCTAAACCAGTGGAAGTGCATAGACAGCAGAAGCATACATACCAAGCAGTGGAAGTGGACATAAAGGGTGAAAACATGAGACAAGGCATAAGTGGGATCAGAAAAGCATGCGAAAGGAGAGGAAGAACACCAAAATCTTTGGGCCACAAAAGAGAGAAAGATCCTCAAATTTTGCCCATCCCAGTCCCAACAATGATTAGTATGGAGTTGGACTATGGAAGGAACAAGGCATCCAAAAGACATTCACATGATTATGTGATGCAAAAAGCATCCATAAAATTCAATGTATACAGATTTCTTGGTGCTAACTTATTAGGCTCATGATGCTTTATGCAGAATGCAAGTTATATTCTTGTATAGGTGCTACTTTTATTAGTATAATTTATCCCTTTTTCTTTGAAATAAAACCATAACTGCCTCTACAAACGTTTATCTCAGAGACAATTGTTCTTACAGAATTGGAAGTTACAGTCTAATGCAGAAAGAAGGAAACAATCAACAAATCCAAAAGCTAGAGGGAGACTAGAAAATTCATAAGATGGCAACCAAGGATGTAGAACCACTCACAAGTAGAGGATTTAAGGTGTCTTTATTTAACTTCTTACACTTGAAAAATCTAAAACCTACAAAACTTTATAATATCGAAACACTTTAGCTCATTGATTTGAATTTTTCCCATAAATCAATAGTTTGAACTGTAGTCTATAAAATTTACTCTTTAAGGACAGAATTCTCACAAAACTGAAAGAGTCTGAACCACCATTGGCCTACTTCCAAATATTCACACAATAACTCTGGTTCTTCATTATTTTTGGAAAATAAGTCAGTCTCAATAACTAGTTAATGGTGTTGCTTTCATTGAGTCAAGAAGATGAGAAACCAAGCTGCTGTAGGGATTACCACCATCCTGAACCGGGGGTGTTCCTCCCACCTACCATTATCCGTCCTGTCCATCCTACCCGGTTCATTGGGAATGAGGCCTATCTCCTCAACGACAACCGGAAGGAAACCTGTCCTAACTAAACGAGTTGGCAACCTCCTTCCTTCATTCACCGGGGCATGAGAAGAGAAGCCTGCTATCAGGTTCTATCCTTACATACGTTATATCGGCCTTCAAACCAACTATATTAGCAACCGGTTGGTTAGGCTAAAGAAAGGTAGGAGTGGAATACAGGTTTCAAGCTTAGGGTAGGCAGCTCATCCCTCCATCAGCTTGACTAGTTAGGGAGCTCACCCCTGGGAGAGATACTTGTGGACCCCACTGGCCTAAAGCCTTAACCGGGGGTGAGAACAGGTAATGGCAAGTTGTTACTTTCATCCGAGGGCAAGGAGAGGAAAAGAGCAAAGGAAAGGATCCACCCCTCAATCTCAATCATGCCGGGACTATAACTCCCACCCACCCCTACAATTCTATGGGAGATTGCTAGAGTGGGATTCCTTCATTGCGAGAAAGTTGGTAGCCAGCTGGACCGGTAGAACTCGCTAGTCATTGGTAGCCGGGAACAATCTCACTACTGGGAGGGGAGGAGGAACTAGATGATATGGTAGTCGTCTACTCGTCACACCAACATATATTTCAGAACACCAGCAATCCTATAAACATGAATCATGATTATCTCTGTGTAGTATTTGTTAATTTTCATCATGTAGGCCAGAAAATCTCCTCACCCTTAGTGAAGAAATAATAAATTTCATATTTTTAGAAATCTTCACATGCCTTATACAGTACTTTCCTCACATTTTCCAAACAACGTTTGCTAGAATGGGCCCCTTTTCGAAGCATAGTTTGACAAATGCTTGTGTCAGAGCACTTTTAAATTTAGCGAGGCCAAGGTTTTGACGTAGTGAACTTTCAAATTGGCCACTAGAATCAACAGAACTTCTTGTTTCAAATATCAGAGCTGTATTAAATCCAAACAGTGTTTAGGTAGATGAACCAATTCAGTGCAAAAGGTTTAAACATAAAATAGCTTGTTTGATTTAAAAAGACGATATTTAGTATGTTAAAAACTTAAATGAAATGTCACCATCAGGGATTTCACCCTAGGCTCCCTTTGGCGGCACCTTTTGGATTGTATATATATGGACTCGTCCTTGATCATAATCTATATGATAGAATATGATCCAATCTTCCTTCTCTTTCTAGTTTAAAGGCTAATTTGTTTTACATATGATCTTTCTCTTACTCTTTGCTGTTCCAAACTCGATCCTTAAGTTGCTTCACACTCAGCTTGATGGAAAACTAAGTTTGAATTTCAAGATACAAGCTCGAGGTTTTCAATTCCTCCATTCCATTGGGCTTTAAATATATACATATCAAGCACATTCTGTAAACTCGGGTTCAGGCACAGGACTCTGTATTTGTGCTCACATCCGCGACTCCAGGTGTATATTTAAATGTTATACAGTCTAGTCCCATACCCTATTTCAAAAAGCCAACCTCAACCCTTTGCCTGTACCCCATGTATTGAGATGACTATGCGTACAGAAAACAGACTGTGCATGCAGCAGCATAATTCAGATTTCATATTACTATAAGGAATTTGCCGTTCATATGAAAGGAATTTATAAACAGTAAAATCTAAAATAACAAATACAGAGGAATCATGTAAATAAATTATCAAGATTACCTGAGTTGTAAGAACACAGTTCATTTGACTGGCAATACCCTGACCCATCCGCCATAGAGAATAGTCCAAATAATCACTAGTCACACTCTCAGGATATCCTTCTGGTAGCATAAGATGAAGAACAAAGTCTTTGCACCGTCCTATTGAGATTGAAAAAATATTTTTCAAGCCTTTCCTGGGTAGTCCTAGGTCAGTCTTAGAAAATTCTTTCCCTCGATGTAGCTCAGAAGTCTCGTCCTGACCTGCAATTCTCCCTTCCACAAAAAACTCATCTTTCAAATAGTTTGATATAATTCTTTTCCATTTCCCACCTTTAACTTCCCATACAAAATCAGGTGCATCCCCTGCCTCTGCAATCTTACTATCAGGATTATCTGGATTGCTGTTTAATGGAATGGGAGGGCTGTCAGTAATTGCAGTTTTAGCAAGAGCAGAGAACGACTGCCAGTGCCAGATATAGCCGGCTGCAATAGACATCAAAATGAAAACCCTGTCTAACGGCATCTTAGTCCTATCCTTAGCAAGAACTTGCCAGCATATTATCAGCCCAGTCAAGGAAACCTTCCACAACGAATGATTACTATCACTATATTCATCACTGTCTTCATTTTCAGGGCCATTTCCTCCGTTATTTCCACCACGGCTTCCTCCTCCGCTCCCTACTCCCCCGCCGCAGGCCATGCTAAAATAAAAAAGGCGGCCGCATGTCTGATCATGGTGCTTGCTCTTGTACAGGCTAACCTTCTTAATAATTCCTCCATTGTTGCAAAGATTAAACCTACAATTTCTAAAGCTTTGAGGTGCGAAATGAAATTTCTCTGCTCTAAGCACCGGAAATCCTTTGTAGTTGGCAGAACGTAGTTTCAGATGACAGTTTCAGAAAACTCAGAATGATTGCTAGCACAATCAGTACCAAAAAAATGAAAAATGGTTACATCAGTGAGAATAGAACTTACCTCCATTTGAAATTTGAGAAGATAATTTTGTCCGGCTGACTCCTACAATCGTCAAGTCATTGAATTTGAAGATGCTCATCGCCATGAGATTAGCAACAGTACTTTGTTATTAGGTCCTGCCCGCCGGCAGGATTGAACGAGATAAAAGTTTTCAATAACGTCAAGGAGTCTAGAGAGTCTATGGGATTCTATGATAAAAATTATGTCATAATGGAAGATCTTGGTATATTAGTGTAATTTAGAGTAAGCGGAATCAGAATTAGAATTTTTAAGCGGATGTATGTAATTTTAGTTTTTTCCCAATTTTTAGAATTCATTATTTTTTCAATAAATAAAATGTAAGATTTTTAATTTTTAGAATTTTTGATCTTATTGATTAATAAAGGGTGGAGAATTGTGAGCATAAATTTTTTTATAGCAATTTTTTAAGGTATTTTTTTTTTCAAAAGATCATTTATCTTAAAGTTGTCTATTATTCATCCGCTCATCATACTCTTTAAATAGTGTTTTAACAATTAACATAATCTAAGTTTTCATATTCATTAGTAAATAATTTCATTTATATATTTAAAATTGTTAGTTTAGATTTAATAGATGATAGGGAGTGAGAGTAATAAAAAATGATTAACATTAATTTAGACGAGTAAATGTAATGGATTAGGGATGTTTATTTTTAGGATTATAATGATAATAGGATGATTTTGATGTAATTTTGAATTTTGTTCTTTTGATATTTATAAAATAATTTGAATATTGTTTTCTATTTTGAATTATGTGGACAAAAATTTGAATAATTATTTGTATTTTGAAATTTGTGTACAACTATATTATATATAAATAATAAATTATACTAGCTTAGTTATCTTATCCAATAATCTATCTAAATAACATCAAGAAATATCTTTGTGGAGCATATGGATTGTTGGGATAAATTATATTGTTAATATGTGATATTATTGGATAGAGAACATTAATTGCATTCCAAATATCTATCAGTTTAAATCATCATTCAAGTAGGACATTACTCAAATTTATGGTTTCTAGATTAAAACTTTTGGTGTCTATCAAGTCATATTTTTGTCATGCTTAGTTGTTTTCATAGATATTTAATCTTCAATTCATACACTTACCATGAATGATTTTGGTCATTGAAATAAGGAAAACCTTAAAAGTCAATCTCATACAATAAATCCAATCAGAATTAAGGAAAAAATTGTTTAACTTGTTCTCCAATGAACTCCACAAAAAGAACAAATACATCAATCACATACATTTCAAAACCTATGATGTCAGAATTCAAGATTCCATAATTCATATACTAATGTCATTTAAGTGAGAATTTTCAAAATATGGATTAACATCTAATATATGTCAAAAAAATGCATCTAATAAAGAGCAAAATAAAACATAAAAGCAATAACTCTATAAAATGAATTTTACTTTTGTTTGTTGCTAGTATAACCAAGTTGCAATGGTCAAACATAAAAGTTGAGTAATCTTGACTAATTTTTATGCCAGAATAGTTCGATATATCAATACTTTGGAATTTAAATTTACATAAATAACATGGAACTTGGGAATCATAATACTATGTAATAGTTCAAGGTTTGTGCACATTGTTAAGTCTAAAACACTTGCAAATCCATTTTTGAGACAACGAGGAAAAGTGAAGGTTAGAAGCTTCAACCATTAATTTTATATGTTAATGATAATGCAACAAAAGATAGCATAATGGTTGGCCTCAATGGTCGGTTGGAAAATATTCATGTTAAGCTAAATGTATAGTTTATACTCATAAAAGAAGCTTATTATGTTTGAATAGCTATAGTTTTATATTTTTTGTTATGTTGGAGAGGTTTAATTACAATAGAATCGTATGTACAATAGAAAGGGATGGGAAATTCTAATCAAATGAACTCCCCTACCTAGACGCGCCATAGATCCTAATGTTAAACCAGATTTGGAGTATGAAATAGTATGTCCAGTTTGAAGTTTGAAACAGCTTGTCCAGGTAAGGATTATCAGGTTATTTGATTCTTTCTTTTTGTTGCATGTGTGTCTATGCCAATATTTGACGAGTGGAAAACATAGTGTACTTGTTATATTGCTTTATTAATATGCATTTTGGGTTGTCTTCTTACATGTTTGATGCATTATGCAAGCAATCGATTCATATCAACTGGCCACTTTCTCGTAGGTCCTCAAGGAATGCCTACTTATAACAGTGGTTTGGCATTTCCTCAGCCCAATACATATCCATATCAACATGGCTACCCCTATTCCTCATTTGGGTGCGTCGTAAGGTCACTAAATTTAATGTTCATACTATTCCAATTATGTTCTTGGTGGGCTTTGATTTTGCTTGGAATCTACTATTTTGCTTGTGGTTTTTATTTATTTGAAGGTCTGGGTACAAACTCTCACAACAATTTCATCACAAGAATCATTGTCTTGTTGAAACTTTCAAAACATATGTAGAATGAGGTCATGTATCCTGCTTTTATAGATAATGTATCCATGCTTGTGTGTAGGTACACGACATATCTGTTAATTTTGGATCAGATGTGAACATTAAGAAGAAAAATAAAAACAAAGAGGACACAAAATTTTTATCTTGGGAAAACCCTTCTACTCAAGGGAGAAAAACCCATCAAAACTTTACTAATAATAGATCAAGAACAACAGTGCAAAAATAGCACTTGAGAATCCAACCAAGATAGGCAGAGTACAATGATATAATCTATCACTGTCATAAGATAATTTATGATCTTCCTTAAGACTTTTGTGGTAGAGAACTTCCTCCTTGATCGCCAAAAGAGCGAACTGAATGTGTGTTTAAATGAGGAGAGTCCATCTCCTATTTATACAAATCTATGAGTAAGATGGGTGAAATTCTTCACTTGAGTCGATCCAACGATATTAATATTTGTTTATTGTTATTAGGTCGACTTGTCTTCTGCCTTATGTTTGGATTCTTTCAAGTAATACCTCCCGAAGCTACCCAAAAACATTAACACTCCCTCTTAGCTAGGGAGGTATTCTCATCAGCAAGGACTTCATCATATCATAGGGAAGTCTTCCATGAGTCTCACTCAAGGGTATCATGTCTCGTCATGGACTCTCTCAACATGATGTCCACAATGGCTACACCCAATTGTGGAAAACACAACTCAGTCTCAAAGATGTGTTATGTATAAGGACTTTCACCTCATATTTCTTTGTCTCAGAGAAATATATGCTACAAGGGCTTTCACCTCATATTTCTCTATCTTAGAGAAATATACGCTACAAGGGCTTTCACCTCATATTTCTGCCTTAGAGAAATATACGCTACAAGGGCTTTCACCTCATATTTTTGTCTCAGAGAAATATACGCTATGACATATCAATTTGTTATTCTATCCATTCCCTTGACACGAGGAAAATATCTTAATGATGATATCTCCCTCTCAACGAGGGCGACATTCTCCACCACCCCAAGCTTATCTCAAAAGTACACAAACTTTACCTTAGAAAGAGGCTTGGCGAGGATATCAACCGTGTAATCATCAATACAAATATACTAGAGTTGGATTGCTTTCCTTAACACCAAGTCTTTGATGTAATGATACTTGATCTCCACATTCTTTGACCTATCATGAAATATAGGATTCACTGAGAGTTTTACACAACTCTGGTTTTCACGGTGAAACAATGTCGGCTCTAACATCTGACCAAACAGTCCTGCAAGGAGCTTTTGAAGCCATACTGCTTCATGAGCTGCTACAAATATTTCAACATACTCAACCTTTGTTGTACTTAGTGCCATTGAGGACTACTTTTTGCTACACCAATAAATCATGGCAGACCCTAAGTTGAAACAACACCCAGAGGTGCTCTTCCTATCAACCACATTCCTAGCCCAATTAGAATCATAATAGCCTTATAACCTCAAATCTCCACTAGAAGCATACCTTAAGCCATATCCCACAATACCATATAAGTATCTCAATACATGCTTTGCTACAACCAGATGTATCTGTCTTGGCTCACACATGAACTGGATGAGAGCACTCACTACAAAACAGATGTCTGATGACCAGGTACATCAATGACCCGATCAATTGTATATACATGGTGGGATCTACCAAATCTGAATTGAAAGTTGTCATTCAACTTCTTCAAATTTGTCATCGGTGTAGCCATGGACTTACAGTCCAACATCCCAAATATTCTTAGTATATCTATAGTGTATTTCCCTTGACTTAGGAAGATCTCATCAGGACTCTGCCATACTTCCAATCACAGGAATTAATGCATAAGGCCAAGGTCCTTCATCTCAAACTTGGAGGCTAACTCCTTCTTACATTGGACAATGAGCTTTTATGCTCTAGTGAGAAATAGATCATCAACATAAAGTACCTAGATCAAGGCCTCACCATCAAAAATATTGAAATAAAGTTTGGAATCTACATCATTCTTGGTGAAACCCAAACTCATCAAGTATCTATCAATCCTTTCATACCATGCACGAGCTGCTTGTTTAAGACTGTACAAAGATTTCTTCAATCTGCACACATGAGACTCCTTCCCATGAATCACAAAGTCATCTGGTTGCTTGATATACACTTCTTCCTCAATCACACCATTTAGAAATGTGGTCTTTACATCCATTTGATGTAACTTCGAACCCTTGGCAAAGGCAATAGCAATAATCATCCTGATGGAAGTGTATCGAGCAACGGGAGCAAATGTTTCCTCATAATCTATCCCTTCCTTTTGAGAGAATCCTCTTGCCACAAATATCGCCTTGTGTTTCTCAATGTTGTCATTAGTTGCATGCTTGATTTTGTGGATCCATTTGGAAGTCACTACTGACTTCCCTTTAGGTCTCGGAACAACATGCCATACATCATTTTTAATGATGGACTAATACTCTTTTGTCATCACATCTCTCCATACTTGTTGGCTAGATGCCTCCTCATAATTGGAAGGCTCATAATCAATTATGTGACTCATCAATGCCACATAACTTGGGAACTTGTGAGGTCTCTTGCTCTCCCTGAAAGTGCCTCAAGGATCTGGATATTTTGTGCCTCCTACATGGTTTGTCAATCCCACAAGGGCCTCTTTCGACCTACGATAATATCTATAGGCCCATCAGTTGGTTCTATAGGATCGACTGGATCAACAGTCTCAGCTAGTTCATCAGACTCCCTCTAAACGTCAAGAGTATAATCGAGGGATGAATCCATATCCTTTGGAGCCTCCTGCTCCTCACTGTCCATCTCCATGTAATGTCCTTTAGATCTCTTGAAGGTTACCTCCTCCTCGAAGGAGACATCCTAGTTGATCTCAATTTGTTTTTTCCCTAAGATGTATATTCTATAAGCCTTTGAAGACTCATTGTAGCCCACAAATGTACCCTTCCTCCCTGAAGGTTCCAATTTTGTTCTTGTGTCCTTAGGCACATGAATGTACATGGGAAAACCAAATATCCTTGAGTGACTAACCTCAAGCTTCACACTTGTGAAGGCCTCCTCTAGAGTCATGTTCCCCAATATCCAATGAGGACTTATGTTCTGAACATATATTGTGATTCTAGAAGCCTCTGCCCATAAGAAACTATGCAAACTCTTATCATGGATCATAGCCTTAGATGCCTCTACTATAGATCTGTTCTTTCTTTCGAAAACTTCATTTTGTTGAGGTTTGTAAGGAACACATAACTCCCTCTCGATCTTTGCCTCAATGTAGAAATTATAAAACCCTTCGGAAGTGTACTCCCCTCCATTATTTGATCTCAAAACCTTAATCCTCTTCCTGAACATGTTCTCAACTTCTGCCTTGAATTCTCAGAATCTATCAAGGACTTCCTCAGACTCCTTGGATTTCAAGAAGTAAATCCAAGTCTTTCAGGATTAATCATTGATGAAAGTCACATAGTACCGAAATCCACTCAATGATGCCACATACATCAGTCCACACAAATCTAAATTAATAAGATCTAAGGTCCCCTTGGATCTACTATTGTTGCTATGGAAGGGACTCTTGGTATTCTTACCAAGTGCGCATCCTTTTTAGATGCCATCATGCTCTAAACTGGGCTTCGAAAGACCAATAACCATCTTCTCCATAGTGGGAAGGGCTTTTTAATGTAAGTGAGCAAGTATCCTATGCCATAGCTCACTTAGACTGATAGAGTCATGTAATAATGCTTGAATTATTTGTATTGACAATCTGTATAGGCTCTCTTGACAAATACCAATCACATAAGCTAAATTTATGCTAGAGTTATTGGGCCATGCAAGAACCTTTCCTTCAAAGAATGCAACCTTATACCCTTTGTCCTTCAAGGCTGAAATGGAGACAAGGTTCCTTTTGATCCCTAGTACTAACAATACATCACTCAATTTAAGAGGGATACCTGAATTTAGTTGGAAGGAAGTGGCCCCAACTCCCTTTATAGCAAAACTGGCATCATCTCCAATTATAACCTGTAAATTAGATTCTTTCTCTATTAAGTCTATAAGATGCTCTTTGTAGCATGTAATGTGATGTGAAGCACCTTTATCTATCAACCAAGTATCATTATCAGTTGGTACATTACTTGAAAGAGCGAAGATGAATAGGAATCCTTCTGAATCATCTTTTGAGTGTCTTGAATCCTTTTGAGATGTCTCTTCGTCAATGTCTGCAGTAGAAACATGTTGCTTTAACTTTAATTTACAATCTCAAGCATAGTGTCCATATTTGTCACACCTGTAGCATTGACTATGAAAAAGATTCTTCTTTTTCAAATCTAGAACAAAATCTTCTTTTTGTCTCTATTTCTCTTGAAGGTGCCCCTTTTTCCTTCTCTTCCTTTGTCTCTTTCTCTAGTAGCATGTGCAACAAGAACTTAACTTTCTTCACTATGGGAGTTTCTCCCATTTCCTCTTGTTGTCAGTTTGGTTTCTTCTTGAATACAATCAGCCCGTAGGCAATCAAACTTGGGAAACTTGGATCTCCCATTGATGCTTTGAATGAAAGATTCCCAAGACTGGGAAGACTATTTAGAGCCAATATAACAAGATCTATATTTGCAACTGTATCCCCAATAGTGCTCAATTGATCTCTTAGATCAGAGATCTTCATAAAGAATAAAATAACTAACTCCCCTCTAGCCATTTTTACATGACGGAGTTGTTGTCTCTGAGCGAGGGCTCTACTGGTATTGTTGATCTCATACAAACCTTTTAGTACATCAAACATTTCTTTATTTTTCTTCATCTTGAGGATGATCGGTACTAGGTGGTCCTTCATGGAGTTTATCATGATCTTTCTAGCCTTCGTACCATTTTTCTTCCGCTAGACTTTCTTTGAGTCTTTTGACGGCTCAGGCATGTCAACTTCTATGAATTCTAGAAGATCATTATCTTCTAAGGTAATGAGTACCCTAAACTTCCAAGAGTTGAAGTTTGAAGCCCCATCAAGCCTATCTTCTACCTTGAAACTGGTCACCATCTTCTTTTTCGAGTAATTGCCTTAAACACAAAATTGTCTTCCACACAACCTAAAATTATGCTTAGTCAAATCTAATCAGTTTTTTTTAAACCTTTGCTCTAATACCATGTTAATTTTGGATTAGATGTGAACAGTAAGCAAAAAAATAAACACACAAGAGAGGACACAAAAATTTTATTATGGGAAAACCCTTCTACTCAAGGGAGAAAAACCTAGCAAAAATTTACTAATAATAGATCAGGTACAACAATGCAAAAATAACACTTGAGAATCCAAACAAGATAGGTAGAGTACAATGATATAATCCAACACTATCATAAGATAATTTGTGCCCTTCCTTAAGAATTTTGTGGTAGCAAACTTCCTCCTTGATCACCAAAAGAGTGAGTTGAATGGTGTTTAAACAAGGAGAGTCCCTCTCCTATTTATACAAATCTAGGAGTAAGATGGGAAAAATTCTTCACTTGAGCCAACCCAACAATATTAATAATTGTTTATTTTTATTAGGCTGACTTGTCTTCTTCCTTATATGTGAATTCTTTTGGGTAATACCTCCCGAAGCTACCCAAAAACATTAACAATATCCACCAAACTTCAATTTTGCCCAGGTATTATTGACAATGCAAGACACATTCTTGTTTACATTTTTAGGATTGAGTTACATTGTTCCCTTTTAAAATGAGTATGAAGTTATGAACAATAAAAAAGTACCTTTATATGAAAATCATTAGATTGTAGCTATAAATTTTGGAATGTGTGGATGCTTTATATGGGGTGCCTTATCTTCTAATGCTTATATCTAGAACCGATGAAAAATGGAGCATGAGTGCTATCGTATGGCTTAGGACATAGAACACACCCACTTTCAACTATTCCACTCAAGGATAACCCTAAAGATCTCAATGCAAAAGAGAAAGAGATCTTGCAATAGGGCTATCCTAGGGGATGATTATAAGCTAATGAGGGGTTCACCACCAAGTAAGAACTTGGAAAGACAAATGAAATGCAAGATCTAATGAAAAATCCTAGTGATGCATGAAACTTGATTGAATTACCTAGAAATGCATATAAATTAGAACAAAAAGTTGTAAAATCAAAAGTGTGCACCTAGAAACTTGTATAGGATTGAATGAAGATTGGAAAATATGAAAATCCTAAAATTTTGGCCTATTGGGACTCATTCGCCATTCTGGATGAATCAGTCCCAGATCTGGGTTTTTATACAGGAATAGGTTTTTGGAAAAAGGGTATTTGAAACTGCAAAATCCTCAAAATTGACCTAAAATGGGACTCATTCGCCAAAAGTGGAAGATGAGTCCAATTGGGGTTTTATAGAGCTTTAAAATATAAATATAACCTTCAATGTCTGCTCTTTTTGTTTCTCTTTGTTTCTAGATCTGAAACCTTGATTTCAGGGCTATAAGTGACTTTTCAATGAAGATTATGACTTTGACAATGGGTAGACAAATCCAACAAATTTCTCCAAGATTGTTACCTAATATTCAATGATCCTTCAAGTCTTCAAAGAACCTATATCTACAATTACACAAAGAGAGAGAAAGAGAGAGAGAGAGAGAGAGAGAGCATGTTGATTGTTAGGGAATAGGGGTTTGCCTTGTTCAAACCCCTTGTAGGTAATTAAACCAAATGATGAGACAATGAAATGAATGCATGAAACATGAAATAAAGAATATGAATCATGGACAATGATACCTTGAATGATTCCTTGCAAATGGTGTCTTGTAAATCTGCAACTCGACATGAAATAGCCATGAAGGATGTAGATCTTGATCTTGAAAATAAGAGTAGAACAATCCTTGATCTCGGATCTTAAATGCTACGTCACAACACTAGATCAATAAAATGTTTAATGCTTTATATTCTTGACATGATGATGGATCTTGAATTTTTTCAACAATTGATGAAGAATTCTACCCTTGAATGCCTTAAAAATGATCTTGAATGCTATCTTGATGATCTTGTAAAGTCTTGGAATACTTAACTCTTGAGTGATTGACTTGATATCATGTAGGCTTGATGAAATAATTGTTTGAAAGCTCATTTATATAGGCAATCCATCCAATATCCTATGTATTAGATCCCAAAGATCGACATACATAAAATTTGAGCTTAAAACCCAATTTTTCCCTCTCAAAACCTTGAAAATAGGCCAAATGCAACTTATTCACCAAGTTGGGCGAATGGGTCCCACCTGGATGGGAGTCATTTTCCCAAAGTGGCGAATGGGTCCCATAGGGACTATTTTGATTGCTAAAATGTTGGGGAGTGTCTAAATTAAGTGTATATGTTGATATTGTTGGGTTTTTGGTTAAAATATGCCATGGGATGCATAATATGGGGTCATAGGGGCCTATTAATGATGATATAAAAGTTCATAAATGTTAGAGAGCCCAAAATTCAATGTGAAATTATAAATAAATACACTTTACTATATCAAATTAAGGCTAAATTGGGTCAATTTAGCTTAAAAGGGTCCTAAATCCCATGTGAATGTGTACAACACATTACAACACTAGATTAGGTCCACTTAATTTACAAGCCTCCTAAATTTAATGTGAAAGTCTAAATAAATACACTTTACAACACTAAATTAAGGAAAGGTTAGGTTGTTTAGCTTTAATAGGGCCCAAAACCTAATGTGGATGTGTAAAACACATGACAACACTAGATCAAGGTGATATCAAGTCCAATCTATCATTAATTATTCTCAAATCAAGCGAGGAAAAGGTGTAATTTTTATGTTGCCACAATATCTACAATAATCATTACAGGGATTTTATAATCCATATGCAACAACCCAATTTCCATAAGTATATGTTGGACCAGCAACAACAATGTACCCACATGCACAAGTAACACAAGGTGTAGCTGGATACCCTACCTCGCCAGGATATAATATGCAAGGCCCATACATTGTTTAGGATAAGAGCCCTAGTGTTCAGGATAAGAGCCCTAGAATGGTGGCAACAACTAATGTATCGCCACAATATGGGGGTGGGGCATTTGAACTTTAGCTATATTCCACTTCCTCGAATTACAGATATGGGTATTACTAATTACTTGAACTATTTTGGTTTTCTATAAGATGAAAAGGATTAAATTTTTCCTTTCAAATATATGAATGACACTAATAGGTCCAAATTTTTCCTTAGGAAATCGAAGCCTAGGACAAACACCATAACAATATGCAAGAGTTATTCCTCTTCAACCATATGCAGTTGTAGCAACTTCTGAACAAGCTGCTAGATGAAATTTTTAATGGTTAGACTTGGAACAAGGTAAAAGAGAGAAGGCACACTTGTGCAATACTGGGATAAGTTGACTTCAAACTTTAGTCAATTCTTTATCATCCATCATTAAAAACCAAAGGAGCATTTGGCTAACTTGTATCGATGAATATTTGTTCGGTTAGTTTTCATCCTTCTATTGAAGTCCCCAATCTTTATTCTTTCATATTAAATATTTGTAGTGAAGAACTAACTTATTGGATATTGATATGGGACTTGAAAGAAATAGATTCGAAATAATTATTTACAAAGAAAAAATTTAACAATGTAACTAGAATATACAAGGCAAGACAAACTTTGTAAATTTTCCATTGCTCTAGCATTAGTCCACAATGATGTTGAAGCTCAGATTAAGTTCATTTATGCATCAAAACCTTTTGTTCAAATGTCACTTGCAGTTGATTCTAACACTTTACAATTTTAATATTTGAAACTCTTATTCAACTTACATCTATGTGGTTCAATTATAGATATAAGCTCTAAAAGATTGTTGACAAAATAATTTTCATTGATAATTAAATGAGGTTTGCATAATTGATGCAGATTGTAAATTGCAAGTAGACTACAATTACTGAGAGGGTTCAAACTACCTCATAATTTTGGGATAATTTACCAAGCCTTTGATTGGAAGTGGTACTTCATTTCATAACAGCATATGATTTTAAGTTTTACAGTTATATATTAAACTGGTTTGTATTCCCTATTGTTGCAATATGTCTTGTTGACGTAGTTTGATTTAGCTCATTTAGAAGCTACCAACTTACCAACAAAAGTGAATGTATCCTTGATAAATTTTCATTTCCCAAACCATCAAAGCTATGAATCAATATATATTGGTTACAAATGTCAAGGATTTCATCTTAATGCTATATGCAAATTCTCTTTATGATATGTCAAACACCATTTTGTATGAATAAAAGCTCCTCAAGATACAATTCTAGTTATCCACTTAGCAATCAAAGGAATACAATAAAGCACAACACCAATAGTTATTGTGAAGTAGTCTACTCCTTGTTCAGGACCAATGGGGAAATGTAACGGGTCCATGGGTTTAAAATTTCACTATCAGTTGCACTAAAAGATAGGTTACATAGTAGAAGTGGGAAGGGTAGATGTGTATGTTGGTCGCTCTTTGCCATTCTGGCAATGGTGTTTGGCACTTCATTGTATTTTATACTTGGTTAGCAGATAATTAAGGAGATCCTTACATGGTTGTGTATTTCTATGTGAATCCATGTAATTTGATTGTGTATCTTTTATTTTTAAGTTTGTATTTGGATTGACAAGGAAAAAGAGTTGGAACATATTTCTTTCCAATACTAAGATGAATTGAAAATTTGATTGTAAGGTTGTTTTAATGAAGTCATTGATGCACCAAAATTTCAACAAATTATGCTATTGAGTCTTGCAATCTTATATAAGGTATTCATCTTATCGTAAATCCATAATCATTTTTTTTTAGGAGAGAGCAACCTCCTCATGCAACTAGTCCCCATGCCAACTAGTCCTCAACAAACTTATCGGAAAAAATACTCAACCAACCTTAACTGAATGTCGAAAGCATAAAAAAATTAAATATACACACATGAAACTTATTAATACAAAACAAGATAAACTTGTATTCTATGAATGAAAACAAGGTTTGTTTCATGTTAACTATTGTCACACTTAGGAAACTTGTAAAGACTTGAGACATTTTCCCCTTGAATATCTTTATGGAATAAACTTTGATTGTAAAGCCTTAATTTTCTGATAAGAAATTTTATTGGGGACTTGCGAGTCTACATTCTCACGCTAAACCTGTCTCACACACCGGGAAACAGGTCTCACTCTGTAAAACCAGCCTTATTCCGTCCTTTAACCATTGTCAGGAATTAGTTGGTTGCTGCATTTAATTAGCCAAAAGATTGGTAGCTTTGCTCTTAGTTGTACCTATTAGCGTGTGATTCTCATTCCTACCCTCCCTCGATGAGTAAAGTATGTTCACGGTGTTCACTGTTCATGATATGGAAAACATCGACCAAAGTTTTGTGTTGACCGCAAGGTTAGAAACTTAGAAGCAATTTGTTTACAGAGGATGAGCAAAATCAGCACATAATTCAAGTGGATATAAAATGCCGATATCTCTAGGAGGCATGTCTATATTGTTCAAAAGTATTGAGTGGAGACATAGCATTTGCAAATCAGATGTTTTCATCTCATTCATCCAAACTAAGCTGGTTCTGGAGTCGTTGTGTGCTTCTATTATTGGCAGCAGGGTGCGTACTCTTTGTTTGCACATTCCCCCTTTTACCAATTTAGCCAAGCATATGCAAAACAATATAATTCTTTACCATTTACTTGGAAATATTTCCTCTGAAAACATTTGATTTTAATGTCTGATCTCTTAATGAGAAACGTTGTAAAATCTTACAATTGTAAAACTCATATCAAAGTTGATTTCAATTTTTTTCTCAAGCTATTGAGATCTACTGTGTGAATATATTGAAGCAACGGTTGTAGGGAGATAGATTTTGGTTCTTCTCAGCGGCAAAAAACTTTCAGGTGAGGGTCTTTGTTTGGTCTAAATTTGGTCTTCGCGAGCGCGGGTCTATCTCCTTCCATTCCTGCTATATATAGATACCTAGACATCGATCGAAATGAATGTTTATACAAATTCGGCATTGTGTTATAGGTTGAAGCATCTACGAACCAAGAGGATAAACAATAGATGCCTTTGTATGACCCACCTTCCAAAATTCTTTGTCGAGTGATCAATGTGCTGCTTCAGGTAAATGAATTATTTAGCAGTTGCTTGATTTTTAGGGTATAGCTTCTTTGAATTTTTGTGGTCCCCTCGATGGTTTTCGTACCTTTGGATGTTACTACTAGAAAATAGACCCAATATATACATTCAATTGCAGAGAGTTGCACCACCAAAGATGCAATGAACTATAAACTGCAATATTTTATTTAACAACCAAGCTAAGATATTCTGAAAATTTGCTAATTGGTGAACTAGGAGTCTAGAGAACACAATATTTTACATAAAAATGTGGCTCGAATATTCTGAGAATTTAGTAATTTTCCAATCTAATTTTGCAGATGTACCAAGCGAACTCATCAAAGCTGTAATAGAAAATATCATGTAACATTGTTGAAGCTTTTTCTAGAGAAAATGCGTGGAAGCTATTAAGATTTCAAGTGACCCAAAGATTTCCAAAAGAGGAGAGAGATTATTTATTTCAAAACTGAAGTGAGATGTTTGGCAACCTCACCCAAATTGAGGGACTAGGGAAGGAATCAATCCTCTGCCAAAATGGCACTTTCGATTAGGGTATGGATATCCATCAACGCATAATAGGCAAGCTTTTGTCAGATATTATAGATGAAAATTTTTGTAGCATTGAATTCAGATAAGGGTACGTGGCCTATTAAACAAAATACTTAAAAGAAATGTCATCTCAATCAGCATGCGAGGTGTATAAACTATTTGACAAAAATCCTCAAAGAACTCTGCCCATATACAAGATGTGTAAACTATTTGACATAATGATTTGAAGAAATGTGTGATGATAGACGTAACATACAATTTGTTTGACATAATGCACCCAATATATGTGGTCTCATCAAATACCATCATTATGCGATCCTCATTGCTTGGAAAAACAAATGCAACAACTTGTCTCCAAAGCTGTGCAATTTTTCCACAAATGCAAATGTGAAGAAGTTAATTGATAAGGCAAAGCTGCTTCAAGCTTTGGCTCTGGATACCATAGCTTATCGCATACACAGACCACCAAAAACAAACTAAACAACATCAAGCGTGGCAGTTGAAGCTGTTGTGATGCACTTGAGAAGCAAAGCAAGGACAATTAGCACATATGAGGAAATTGCATAGGCATGCAAATATGACTGTTATTAGATACACTTTATTCCAACTAAAAGAAGTATTATACTTGTGGAATTGTTATTGAAGTTTGGTAATAAAAATCAAGCCATTTCTACATGAACATATGTCTTTCCATTATACTTGTTTTATTTTGGTTATGATTACATGCCAATTAATTCATGTTTGTGAAGGCTTGTATGTTTTGGCAAGGAAGGAGTCATAACTATAGCGGTAAATCACATACCTTTGTTGCTTGATGAATCATAAAAATAGGACTGTGAGATTGTATTTGATGTTTTGGGTTATTGATTCACAGGTTATAACATTTGGTGGTTGTGTTTACATTGTCTTCTCATATCTTTATGCCACAATTATGTTTATGTCATCTTCTGATAGTTATCGTTAATAGTTACAATTGCAATGACTCTTTTAAAGTTCGCAGTTATCTGATGTGACATTAATTTCATGAATTCATTACTACATTAATATTATTATATGAAGAATATTAACTATTATTATATGATTAATGTAAATAATTTGATGATTACTATAACTTAACATTTGTAAGAATATATCTTTCAACATTATTTATATAGATTTTGTATAAATCTAGATATACTAGTTAAAAATTTTAGAAGTAGCGATACAAGAAGTTGAGAAATGGAACATGGATGTCTCAAATCAACTTCGGGGATTGGAAATAAAATCTAAACAATTTGAGGAACTAGAAGAGAGGTACTCATTCTCTGCTTTTTTTCCTAAACCCAATGGGTATGTTAAGTGAATTTACGTAAGAGACAATGTAGATTAGTATTATTTTTAATTCCATGTTGCGTTCCATACAATCCCATTTTTTCCGTGTGTATCAAAATGGAATAAATAAATGCTTTTTTGAAATTGCACGACAGAAGGTGATAATTAATAAATGCTTTTATGAAAGTTGGTTAAAGGTGGTCCACTTGCCTGCGATCGACATAATAGTTGTTGCTTACATGTTGTGTCTGTAATGAGTTCCAAATGAAAGACCGTTGTGAGCTCTATTGCCACTATTTTACTCCATTGCATCTATAAGGACAAGTTAGGCATCACAATAAATTTTATATCAGTAAAAGTAAAATCAATGTTAATTGTGCAAACATTTTGAGTTCTAGTAGATGAGAACAATTTTTTCATGTATCTTTCATTACTTTATCAAATCAAAATGAATTGTAATTTAAATTTTCATGTTTTGCAAACTTGGAGGTAAAATTGGATATACCATGTGGACAAATAGTATCATAAATTTTCTGAGTGCATTGTGTTTGAAGTCATGGTATTGGTGGGCATGGCCTATTTTACCTTTGGGTTTGTCATGGCATAAGCAATGGCTTAAGACTATAGGGTAATCTAATTGCAAAAACTCTCATCATTCTTCATTTGGGAAGCTTTGTGGATATTCAAGTTTAGGTTTTGAAGTATTATTTAAATGATATTTTTGTAAACATTTGGTTATGTGAGATTGTCATTTTTCTTGAGCTAAGTGTTGTCCAACTATTCTCCTAGGTGGAAACTATTCAAGGGTCATGTTAGAGTAATTGGACATTTACTTTATTAATTACACAATATTTGTTTAATTATGTAAAGTTCCCTTTTACCTCTTTTTCACTTAAGCTAACATTAGGTACATAATAATTAATTACTTTATTAATTATTATTGTGCAAGCCTAGGGTTTTCCTTTTTTAGGGTTTTCATCTATATATGGTTGAAAACTATCTTTTGTATCGTTATTCATTTTAAATTTTGAGTGAATACATTGCTCCACATTCTTGAGCATTTTTTTTGTTGCTTCTTTTTGCTTCTCCTTGTAATAGGTTATTTTCTTGCAGAGGTCTTTGGGCTCCTATGAAGTTGTATCTTCTCAACTCCAAAATGGTATCAAAGCTTTAGATTTGCAGCTGCTTGTTCTTGTTTTGAGTTTTTTGCATTGAAAGCAGATCTAGGGTTCTAAGGTTTTTTCTTGTGGATTTAGCATACTCCGAATTTTAGGTTCACTTTGGGCCCAAACGAATAATGCTATTGGATTTGTAGTGCCCAAAAACCCCTAAATCGACTGTCAAATCATTGATTTTGGTTACAGTCAACTAGGGATGCAAAAAAAATTTTAGGGTTTGGCCGTACGACCCTCGTAGCAAAAAAATAGCAAAAAAAAAGGTTTTTTGGATTTTTTTTTGCTCGGCCAGTGAAAATCCTGACCGTTGCCCATCCATCGCCAAGTGCCCACCAGCCATCGACGGTCCGCCTCTGTGTCGCCCGTCGGCCCTGCGCATACACTGTGTCGTGCTCCACCCAGCTCGGTCACCTCCTGCGCTCCGCCGGTCGCCACTCTGCCACGTCCTGCGCTCCCCGCCGGGCTCTACCTGCTCCCGTCACACTCGCCGAGCTCCACCAAGCTCACCGACCCCTCCGAGCTCGCCAACACCACCAACGTCAACAACCGACTCCGTGGGCTTAGCCGACCCCTGTCGGCCCCTCCAGCCCCTGCGGGCTTCAAACCCCCACCGCCAAGTCACATGGGTGACCGCGGGTTAACCGCCCCAGCCCCCTGGTCCACCCAGGCGACCAGGGGCTTTTTTTTTAAGCTCCAGGGTGCTAAAAGGGGTCTAATCGGGCATTTTATTCTCTCTCACAAAATCAGACATAACTTGGGCGTTTTAGCTTGGTTTTTTTAACAGAAAAAGGCGTTGGAAAGCTGGTTTCGGCACCGATCTGATGGTGTAGGTATTTTTTAAAAATTTTACCAGTCTAGATTTTTTTTTCCAGTCAAAGTGAGGTCTTCTTTCTTCACTTTCGGGGTCATAAAAGGTGCAAACGAACTCCATTTTTCAAACTCGAATAGGCATTGGAAAGCTCTCAACATGCTCTATTCAGTGATGCAATTTATTTTATCAGAATTTTCACCAGGTACATGAATTTTTTTTTGAAGTATTTTTTGCTTATGCATTGCTTCCTTCTCTGTTTGTACTAGGGTTTGGGTTTCTCATTTGTGGGGGGTGTTTTTCTCTTGCTTTCTGTCATTTATATCAGAAAACTAGAACACCAAAACTCTCAAAAATACAAACCCTTCTACATATTCTGTCTATTCTGAAAGATCACATAATAATAAAAAACACAAGCAGGTATAGGTGCAGGGTTTCATGGCAGACTCTTCAGTTGAGCTACTCACATCACATAACTATCACACTTGGAAGTCTCGCATGATGAGGATACTCAGGTCACGAGGGTTATGGTCTTGTTTAGATGAGGTTCAGCCTCAGTTTCAGCGTTCTTTTGAGATTATGCAGCACAGGAACAAGATGGATGAGGCTATGGGTTTGCTATACATGCATGTTTCAGACAGTATTTTGTTTCACCTTGATGCTTTGCTCACTCCTCAAGCCATGTGGCTAAAGTTTGAGACATTTTTTGGGGCCATTAATGAGTTCCACACATTACAGATTGAGGCAGAGCTGACTTCATTGTTACCTGATTCGTTTCCCACTATTGAGGATTTTTTGAACAGGTTCAAAGCTATCCGCACTATTTTACAGGGTTGTGGCAAGAACAAGACAGACACAAAGTGCATTTAATTGATTCTTTCGAATCTTCGTGGTCCATTTCAGATATTTGTTTCCTCCTTCTACTCCACCATGGATGGTCTAGCTGCTAGTTTTACCATGCCTACCTTTGATTTGTTTTGTGAGAGTTTGTCTCGGGAACAGTCTCACCTTTCTCAGATGGATATGCTCTCAGGATCAAAGAGCAAAGCATTGGTTGCTCAATATCCGAAGGGGAAACAAAAGTAGAAACTGAGGCCCAAGAAAGATTTTGCAAGCAGTGAGCATTCCTCCAAACCGCCTCCTAAGTCTGATTCTAAACCACCGTTTAATCCAAAACATGGGAAATCTTTGAAGTCTGGTGAGTCTTCCTCCAAGACTAAGGAGAAATCAGGAGACACTTGCAGTTTTTTTGGCAAGCAAGGCCATCCAGTTTCTAGGTGTTGGAAATGATTAGAGGCTTTAGAGGACACCATGCACCAGCAACACATCTCCTCACCTCAGTCTTCTTCCTCTTCCACCACAGGAAAAGGTCATGCTCTTACTGCTAGAGCATCGACCAATGGGTCCACTTGGATTTTAGACTCTGGTGCTTCTCACCATATGACTCACACTCAACAGTTGTCACTTCTCTTGCCTCTTGTGGTACTTCACAGATTGCAGTGGGTGACTCTTCACATCTTTTCGTCTTGGGTTCAAGTTTTGTCTCTTTGGATGGGGGCACTCTACAGGATGTTTTGGTTATTCCTGACATTTTGACGAACCTCTTGTCCATTTATCAGATTTGCTACATTGGATTTGGTAAGACAGTTGAGTTCTCACCACATGATGTGGTTATTTGGGACCTCCATGACTCTGATTTGGTTGTGGCTACTGGTAATGTTGATACTGCATCTCATTTTTACAAATTTGATGGATTTGTGCCTTCTGAGGGTACAGGTTCATATCTTACAACACATTCAAATTCGATGAGTAAGCTTTGGCATGAGCGTTTAGGCCATGTCAATTACAGATATCTTCAGCAGATGAGTACAGAGGCACTAGTTCTTGGTCTTCCACATATTTTCTACACTGACGGTGTTTGTCATGGTTGTGTGCTTGGCAAGCATCACAGGGATCCCTTTTCGAAGGGAAGTACCACTCATGCTTTGGCACCCTTGGAGTTGATTCATAGTGACCTCATGTCATTTCCCACTCCTTTTTCAGGGGCCAAGTATGTACTCACATTCATTGATGACTTCTCTAGACGCACATGGTTGTACTTTCTTAAGTACAAGTCTAATGTCTTTGATTCCTTTCGTGTCTTCAAGACATTTGTAGAGAAGCAGTCTGGTCTTTCTATTCAATGGATACGTACAGATAATGGGGGGGAGTATGCGAATCAGGCCTTCAGAGATTGCACTGAGCATGGTTTGCAGCATCAATTTTCTGTTCCCTACACCCCTCAGCAGAATGGTATCGCTGAGAGAAAGAACAGGACTTTATGGGAGATGGATAATTGTATGATTCAGTCCAGGTCCATGGATTCGTCTTTTTGGGCTGAGGCAGTCAACTATGCCAACTATATTCAGAATCGAATGCCTCACAAGGCGATTCGACATATGACTCCTGAGGAGGCTTGGTCTCATGACAAGCCTGATATTTCATCATTTCGAGTATTTGGTAGTGAGGCATGGGCTTTTATTCCTGATGCTCAGCGAAGAGCTATGGAGCGGAAGTGTCGACCCCTCATATTTGTCGGCTATTGTGAGGATGTTAAGGCATACAAGTTGTTTGATCCTGATTCCAGAGAGGTTCTGTTTCGATGGGTGTTTAGTTTGATGAGCGCCTTCCTCCAGTTGATACCCTCTCTCCAGTGTCCACTTCACTACCTACTCCCACCACTGCAGCTCTTCTGATGAGGATATTGATGATCCCCCATCTCCACCTCCACTTGCTCTACCTTAGAGGCCCAAATGGGCTCGCTTTACTATTGAGGCAGCAGGATCTATGGCCGGTGATCCTTCAGACACTCGTCGCACCCGTTCTCATACTGTGGGTTCTAGTCTTTTGACTCATGCTCTTTCTGAGGATCCTCAAATTTTTTCAGAGGCGATAGGTCACCCTGAGTGGGATAGTGCTATGGAGGAGGAGTATTCTTCTTTGATGAGGAATAGTACATGGGATCTTTGTCCTCTTCCTAAGGGCAGAAAGATGGTTCGGTGCCGATGGTTGTATCGCACCAAGTATGTTGTTGATGGTTCTATTGATAAGTACAAAGAACGTCTTGTTGCAAAGGGTTTCTCACAGGTTGAGGGTATTGATTACTCTGAGACATTTTCCCCTGTCACCAAGATGAATTCTATTTGTTTTCTACTATCACTTGTAGCTTCTAGGGGATGACTCATTTTTCAGATGGATGTGAAGTGTGCCTTCTTGCATGGTGACCTACAGGAGGAGATCTATATGGAGTAGCCTCAGGGATTTTTTCATGATGCTTCTTTGGTTTGCAGACTTCAACATTCATTATATGGTCTCAAACAGGCCCCTCGGGCTTGGTATGAGAAGATGGACTCTTTTTTGCTCTCCACTAGTTTCACTCACTGTCATTCTGATCATACGGTCTATATTCAACATCTTGAGGGTGAGATCCTGATTCTTGTGCTATATGTTGATGATCTTCTCATCATAGGTAGCTCATCCTTTATGATTAAGAATTCTCAGCTAGCCTTGATGGAGCAGTTTGAGATGACAGATCTCGGCCTTCTGCCCTATTTTCTTGGTCTTTAGGTGATTCAGTCTTCAGAGGGGATCTCCATTTAACAGTAGAAGTATTCTCTTTATATGCTTTAGCGCTTTGGCATGCTTGATTGCAAGCCTGCCCCCACACCTTTTTAGTTAGGGGTTGTCTTGACTACTACTTGCCCCACTCCTTCAGTAGATTCTACACTTTACAGGCAGTTGGTTGGCAGTTTGTTGTACCTAACTCACACTCATCCTGATCTTTCCTTTGTGGTTGGTCTTGTCTCTCGATTCTCACATGATCCTCATGAGAGTCATTGGCAAGCTGCCAAGCGTATTTTGAGGTACATTTAGGGCACCACTTCATATGTCATTCACTGCACATCAGGGGATCCTCACATTGTTGGCTACACTGACTCAAATTGGGCTAGTGATGTCAATGATCAGAAGTCTACTTCTGGATTTGTTTTCTGTCTTGGCTCTGGTCCTATCACATGGTCATGCAAGAAGCAGACTACTCATGCATTATCATCTATAGAGGCTGAGTACCGAGCTATTGTGCTCGCTAGTCAGGAGATTTTATGGCTTCATCAGTTGATGACTGAGTTTGGTTTTCCTCCTGATAGTCCCACTATTCTTTGGTGTGACAATCAGAGTGCTCTACACATTTTGCGCAACCCGGTGGAGCATCAATGGATGAAGCACATTGAGCTTCATATGCATTTCATCAGACAGTTGATTCAGGATGGTTCTCTCCTCTTGGAGTATATTCCCACTGTCGAGCAGGTTGCAAACATCTTCACGAAACCTTTTGCATCTCCGCGCTATCTTTAGTTGCGCTCTATGCTTGGGGTGAAGGAAGTTGTCCTTGGGGGGTCTTTATGAGGCCTTCCTTCCTTCATGTTTCTTTCAGCATGTTCTTATATCTCTTTTTGGAGAGGAGTTTTTCCCACTGGGTTTTCTCCTTTTCTCTGTTTCATAGAGATTTCTTTGTACTTGGGTACCTGATCTGGCCTTGTTGTTGGGCCCATTACTTTTGCTTTTAGCAGCTTCTTCTAGGTTTTAGCTTCTTCCTAAGTCTAGCTTAACGGGGGGGTGTTAGAGTAATTGGACATTTACTTTATTAATTAAAGAATATTTTTTTAATTACGTAAAGTTCCCTTTTACCTCTTTTTCACTTAAGCTAACATTAGGTGCATAATAATTAATTACTTTATTAATTATTATTGTGCAAGCCTAGGGTTTTCCTTTTTTAGGGTTTTCATCTATATATGGTTGAAAACTATCTTTTGTATCATTATTCATTTTACATTTTGGGTGAATACATTGCTCCACATTCTTGAGCATTTTCTTTGTTGCTTCTCTTTGCTTCTCCTTGTAACAAGTTATTTTCTTGCAGAGGTCTTTGGGCTCCTATGAAGTTGTATCTTCTCAACTCCAACAGGTCATACCACCACTGGCCTTTAAAGAATCATTAGATCAATGGGTCAAGAAGTTTTTGAGTTTCAATTCATCAATTGACACACTTTTATTCCATTGTTTTGTTGTATGCTAACATATTTGTACGTGGATGCCTTTTGTTGAGCACTTCTATACTAGCATTCATTTAAGAAATTAATGCTAGTTTTTCTCCCCATTGGCTCCAACTTCCCCTCAACTGTACATTGTTTATTTTTAAATTTAATCCTATTGAATAAATGTAATATCCAAATCCAATATCATGTTGCACTAATGCATAAAATTCTCATGAAATGAGTGCTTGACTACTCTTAATATTCAATGTTATTGAGGAAATTAGTTTCTTTTTTTTGTAGTTGCAAGCTATTTAATTATATTTTTCCATGTTCCAAAAACAATCTATCTAGTAATGAGTTATAAGCTTTACATGTTGGGATCTATGCCCCTTTTTTTCTATAATAAACACATTTAATGGAAGATCAAGATACATTAAAATTTTATCTTTAATTACCTATTGACATATCCCTTTAACCTCTTATAGGTGCAAGTGCTAGTTGGATAGACGATGAGTCTATCTACAAGAAAAGACTATTACAAAAGCAAGATTAAAAAATCATCTCATTTGAGAAGCCAACGCTCAATGCCTTATGTTTTAAAACCCATTTCTTAACTACATTGAAAGTCAACAACCTATATTAATAAAGTTTCTATTCATATGAAACCTATACACAATATCAAATTCAAACATAATCTCAAATTAGATACCACCAACCCAAGATGTGTGAGTTGGAAAAATAGTTTGTGGTGATGTAAGACATAATTTCTGAAAAATCATTCATGACATGACAAGACATGTCAATGTAGCTAAGGTTCAAAACATGAAAAGGAAAATGCATTAAAAAATGAAGGACAAACCTTGCAGTCAAAGGTGATGGATTTCAATCCTAATATGAAATAGTGTTGTCTTTCCCAAAATGATAGTGACAACTAAAATCAAAAATCACAAATTCACGGCAAGGGCAGAGAAAATATTTACGTGAGAATAAATTTATAACTTCAAGTAAACAAAAAAGAAATGTTTTAACTTGATTTGGGGATCAAACAAAAGCTACGGTGATTCGTACATCATGAATACTTTTTGTTTTGAAGAGACATAAAAAGATTATTCAATTGGCTTTAGAATATGAGAATCAAATCATTATTGTAATATATGACTGTTACAAACTGACTTTTATGAACCCCCTTATATATTTTCAATTTTCTTGTCCTAGATTTGACTAATTGTCATAAAAATAATAAATAAAACAATAATTCTTAAGACAAACAAGGTAGGAAACCACATCAATAAGGAAATGTGATATATGCAACCATATAAAAATAACAGAAAGTTAACCTTCTACACGAGCATTGGATCGCTGCATTTTCGTAAATATTTTTATTGAGGCAAGTCAATTTTTAGGATTTCGAAACAACTGAGAGTGGCAGAAATAATGCAGCAACCCAACAAGAAAGTAAAGTTCCCTGATGGAAGTGGTGCCAACAACAAATTATTTAACAACAGGTAGGTACTTTGTTTTATGTCAAAGGAAATGCAGATAGAAATTCCATGCAGGAGGAGAATAAATTATACGGGCTTGGAATCGTTCTATATGTTTTTCTTGCTCCAGGATTCAAACTTGAGACCTGGAGGTTCACTTATGGTGTGGAAAGAGTAGATTTTTTTGAGCCTTTCATGAATTTTGGGTGAAGTGGCCTAGGGTTTGATAAATTTAGGGTTTTTTTCCATCAATTTTGTAGGGTTTTGGGGTTGATTCGACAATTTATGTCCTCATTAATAGTATGTATCTTCTCCCAAATAGCCAATTTGAGTTGGACCAAAATCCTCACTACTCCTAGGCACATCCAAACATCTCCACTACTCGAAATGCATCCAAAGGAAAAACTGCAAGTGCACCAAGAAATCACAAGAAAATAAAATACAAGAACTTCCCTTTTGCCTACCCAAGCATTAAGAGAATGAGCCTCACACTACCTCCCAAAAGCCTCTAAATAAAAAAAAAAAAACTAAATGCTTTCATTTCTTCACAATCAGTTCACAAATATGAACAATGTTTACGTTAGATATTGAAATATCCAGTTACATCTAATTCCATATATAAAGAGAAAACCAAAATAAGCAAATACTACTATATCGTCATTTTGCTGGAATTTTTTGTGCGAGTAATGGCTTCAACAAGAACAATCCTCTCGATTCTTTGAATGCATAACAAATTATTTCAAAGAAAAAATGCATTATGAAAGATAGTTTTGCACGTTCTTAATACAACCACTAGACATCCTATATTCCAATTGATAAGTAATGCACGAGAAACAAACTCCTAAATACTTGTCGAAGCACCCTTTCCATATTAGGGGAGAGGGGCCAGTAGTCGTGCGGGGTCCAATAGTCGTACACTCAATTGTGATTATAATACCCAATCTTACCACACATTTATATTATATATTATAAATAAATAGTCCAAATGTAAATAAAAATATAATCAAATGTTGATCAAAAGTGGACCAATACTTGAACACATGCGAACCTCTAAATGTTATATAAAAAAAACATAAATACATTCATGAAGAAGTGAAATAAGTATTTTTTTGTCTCAAATAAAATATCATAACTATCCACTATAAGTATATCATTTAAAAAATAAAATGCCCATTTAATAAAATAAGACACTTATTTAAACAATTATTATTATCATAGTGAAAAAACATTGTTCTTATGTGTACAACTATTGGGGTAGCAATGCACAAGCATTGGAATATTTTATATTAATAGTGTGTCCTATCACAAATATAAAAGGCAAGCACAACAAATAACATGTATTTTTCCCAAGTTTCTATGTGTACGAAAAAATATAATTGTAGTGGTACGCCTCTTGACATAATTATTATTACATATTATATTTTTTATAAAAAACTATTAAATACAAATATAAAATAAGCATAACTATATTTTTTAATGAATATATATTATATAGTACAAATTAAATTATAATATAATTATATTTATTAATATATATTACATTATTATTATATATTATATTTTATAGTAAAAATTATTAAATATAAAATTATTATAATAGACAAAAAGAGATAGAGCATAGGGGAGAGAAATATAAGAGAGAACATACCAAAGAGAGATGGAGAAAATAGAAACTAATTGTTAAAAAATCATATTAAATATTGATACAAAAAAATTCACAATTATATATGATCTCTCTAAATCTTTTTATATAATATATTATTATTTTTAATTAAGTAATAATGAATATTTATAAACTCACATAACCTGTTTTTTTAAATTAATAGAAAAAATACAAATGTATAGTAAAAATGAATTTATAAAAAATTATAAAATGATCAATCATTCCAAACCCGTCCATATGAATATACAAATTTGATTAATTAACATTTCAAATTAGAATATTATTAAAATATTTTATTGTATACAAATCATATAATTATTTTTCTAAAAAGTAAAAGTTTAAAAGGCTAATATTAAAATTTTAAATTATTTTTAACTTATTTAATATCTACAATTTAAATTTAAATTATTAATATTTACATATTTTAATTATAATTATTAATATAACAATGAGAATGTTTCATAATTTCTAACTTTTAATAAATTATATATGACATTTCATAATTTATAATTAAATATTTTTATTATTAAAAAATTAGTAGCTTAAGTATTAAATTAAGATTATATTTATTATAATTATGCTTATATAGATTAAGTTACAATTATAATTATATTAGTATACATATATTAATTAATAATATATATAAAGAACCCTGAAAAATATTTAACATTGTTTATTATAATATTAATTAATAAAATATATTAAAAACTAATAATATATATAAAAAACTATTTAAGCATACATATCTTAGTTTGTAATTTTAATGGAAAAGTATTTTAAAAATTATTTATTGGGAAGTTTTTAATTTAAATCTTTTTAGAAAAATAGAAAAATTAAATGAAATTATGTGCTTGTTATTCTTAAGCAGAACATACTTCCACCTGCCTATCATGTTCAATGAAGCTTCAAAAAGTTTACGAATATTCGAAATTATTACTAATTAGAATGTATAAAATTATTTAATGGAAGATTTGATTTTAATTAGAATTTAAATTATATAGATTATTCTTTTATATAATTATTCAATTTCAGGTTAAAACATATATAAAATATAATTATAATCATTAATATTATGTTAAAATTTAAAATAATTATTAAATAACAACAAATATTTGAATCAATTATATTATAATCTTAATTTTGATTAATAATTATTTTAATTTCTAATTAAATAATTATTAAGGTAATTAAAATTCAAATAATTAATTATAACTTTAATTTTATAATTAATAATTAAATTATAACAAAAAATCTAAATATTTTCATATTAAAATAAATAATTATGTTTAGAGTTACAATTAGGATAAGGGTAAAAATTAGGTTTAAAACTAGCATTTAAGATGATATTTTATCATTATAAAAAAATATATTTTTATTGGTCAAGTTTAAAAACATGTCGAACCCCTCTCACAGAAAAAAACATGTTCAATTTTATTCTATCTCTATCATTATGATTGTATAGAATAAGATATAGTTAGACATATATGTATTCATCAATTTGTTACATTTTAGTGAAAAAAATTATTATATAGTAATGGTGTAAATGTGAATGCAAACTAAAATATATATAAAATAATTCTTAACAAGAAAAATAATTCTTAAGTAATTTTAAGCTAAATTAAAATAACTATTCAAGAAACTCATAGATATATTTTAATTGAATATGTATGTGTTTCATTTGTTGAGTGCTTAGATGATTCATTGAGTTTTATTGTAAATGTTTTACTTCTAAAGTGAATCACTTGATGAAAAAATAAAAGATTAAAATATTTTAAAAATATTGTTATTAATTATTTGAGGTATTTTTAACATGATAAAAAAATTAATACATTAAAATATTGAAAAATAACTATTTGAGGTGTTTTAGTTACACAATCACTCCACATCAATAAAAAGATAGGGAGGGAGACAAAGATATAGAAATAAGGTAAAGAAAGTAAAAGATGAGGAAGATGGAGAGAGAAAAGGTATATAAAGAGATAGATAGGGTGAGAGTTAAGGAGAGAGAAAAAAGAGAGATAAAGAGATTTAGATAAAAGGGGTGTGGACTACTAGAGATAAATATCGAGGGTTAGATGCATATATTCAAGAGAAAATATTGAATCATAACATGATTAAATGTGTATTGGAAGGTGAGGGATTTGAAATATTAAATGATTTATGTTGATTTAAATTGTTTTTTCTTTCATTTTATTCCAAACACTAATGAAAACTTTCCATGCTTACAAAGAATGTTGTACCACAATTTTTTTTGAAAGTGTTAAGAATAGCCAACATATAAGTGATATCATGTTAATGTGTAATTACCGATGATGATGGTATTTGATATTTTAAAAATATATTTTTTATATAATATTATGTTGTTTAATGACAAAAAATTCACTATGCACTCAAACCTTCATAGCAGAGTCACATATTTGAAATGCAAGTAATTTCTAAAATCTATTGATTCTCACCAAACCCATAATAGATCAAGATGTGGAGCCGTTTCCAAAAGTATATTAAATAGAGATAGTAGCAAAGAGAGCAAGGGAAATACCTTGTATGACATACCTTCTTATTCGATAGCCTACTACAATGCCCCCACCAAGTTTATAGGCACTAGTTGAGGTGCCAATGACAAAGATAACAATGACATAAATAACAATTTAAAAAATGGTCAATGGTTCCATGTCTAACAATAGTTTGATCATACTAGTGTCACTCTTAATTTGTCTACATATCAAAGAACAAAATCGTCTTGCCAGCTTTTGGTAGGAACTTCGCAACAACGCAACCTTGTTTTAATTTAAACATTAATGTTTTTAAATTTAATTTAATTTAAAAAGTGAAGTTAATATTTTAATTGTTGGGGTTCAAATGGGAGACAATAATTAAAAATTAAAGTAAATATGGAGAATTTCAAGAATTGGTATGGAAGTTATGAAAAGAAAACAAAAGTAATTTTGGGGAAGAAGAAAGTTATGTTGTTGGTGTTTCTAGAACTTCGTGAAGATGCAAGCCTTCATGGAGATTATCATCTTTGAAGTTGAAAGATACTTCTTGATTGATTGTTGAAGTCTCACCACAAGGGTTGTGTTAGTGCCTAATTTTATAGTTTTATAGTTTTGAAAGGTATTCAATTTCAAAAATATCAAGGGTTTATTTTACTTGGTAATATACTTGTGCTCAACAAGCCATATCTTTACAGACAAAGAGGTCTGTACTGTCCCCATTTTAGCTGACATTGTTTGTTGAGGGGTTAGCCTATTATTCTGACCCTCGTAGGTTGACAGATGTGATTAGAGGGTCGCTCATTGCAGTTATCCATAGTTTTGGGACTCTACTCCATCAGTTGATTCAGGTTTGGGCCTTTGCAGATGCTTACAGAGTGTTATTCAGGCACTTACTATTTATAGTAAGTCAGGTCATCGGGGTTACTATTTCTGGCAGGGCACCTGGCTCAGTTGGCTATCTCAATTTCAACCCAGTTTGGCAGTCGGATGAGCAAACAGAGGATATTTGAGCATTTAATGATAATTAAATAATTATTATTATGACTTTATATTATAAAGTCAAATAATGGAATATTAATTATTAAATGGATTATTATAAAGTATTAAATGACTTTATAATAAAAGAGCAATATTATTATTAAATGAATATTTATTATTCATTTATAAAGGGGACGCCATTTATTAATTAAATAGCCTAAGTCAAAGAGGCGAATTTAATTATCATTTAAATCATTATTAAAATGCTATTTGGGGGTCGAACTTGTGAAGAGAAGTATTTAATGTTTCAAAGGAAAATCGAACTCATTATGATGATATGATTATTCGAATTTTGTCTTCTCTCTCTGAGAGCATTGGAGTTGGAGAAACAAGGGTTTCTACAAATCAGATTTTGGAGAACGTTCCCTCTTCAGAATCAAGCATACTAAGGTTGTGAAATATCAACTGAAGATTGCTTTTGGTTGGCTCATTATAGAGGTCAAATTCATGCTTCATAGGAAGAAGATTTACATCTTCTACAAGGGTTTTTAAGGGATAATCAATTGCAGATCAGAATGAGTGTTGGCTGCTACAGTACGCGTGAACAGTGCCGCGCTACAGTAACGTGAATAGTGTCATGCTACAGTACTCATGCTATAGTGATACTTTCAACCCCTTGAGTAGATTTCTTCTCCTCTTGGGGCGGCTAGGGTCCTTGATGCATGTACAATAATTTATGGTGGGAAGAAACGAATTTCTAGAGCTAGCTGTACCAAAAATCAGTCATCTTGAAGGTTGCGAATAAAATTCCAGATTTCAAATAAAGATTGGAGGTTGCAATTTCGGGTATGGCTTGTTGAAAATCATTAATTGTAATATCTCTATTATCTAATTAAAGAGTTTTGCAACCCTCATTCAACTTATATTGTTCTTAGTTGCAATTCCTTGCATTTCATCTTGCCTGGCAATATTTATAAAAAATTCCAAATAAATCATTTATTGTTCAAAAACACATAGAGATTGCAAACTTTCAAAACAAAACAAATTTGCACCATTTGTATATATGTTTGCAAGGGTTAGAGACACCTGGTCTCTCATAATGGTATCAGAGTCAGGAGGTCTCGAGGTTGAGACCCGTGGAGAGTGGTGGGTTGTGATGTCCCCGAGTGGGCCCCTAGTAGAAGGTGACGTAGGTCTATCCGCACGGTTTGTCCCAACCACGTGTCTGGGGTCCTCGTCGAGGAGGCCTACCCTGGGGCTGCCCCCTTAACGCGGGGAGGTGTCGTTCATTGATAGTTTGGGCTTTTGGTGCAATGGTTACTAACTTGGTATCAGAGCGGTTTCCTGCCATCCTGTTGGGGTTTGAATTAAATTTTTTGAGAGCTCACATTAACAACATTTGAGTGACCAACACTCGTTAGTTACCAGCCAGTTTCAGTTATGGGTTGGTATAGTATTGTAGGGAAATCCATGGAAGAAATTGAACAGGATGCCATCAAGATGAGGGAAAGTTATGAACGGGAAGCCCCTCAAATTTTTGTGGGATATCAGAGTATGCCTGATAATTTCAAAGTATAGTACTCACTTAATGATTTCCTGACCTTTATTGTCACTTTGCATCCGAAAGATATTGGATTGGTAGAGTATTTCAAGAGGGTGTAAAGGGAAAAAATTGATGAAGATTCTTGCCACAAAAAGTTTGATTTTTCATATCAAACCTTAGAAAACAACACAGAAAATTCATTTATTGGTAGTGAATCCCAAGATCGTGCTTTGGATGGACATGCAGTTACTTTGGCAGCAGAAGGGCATGAAGATATTGACAGAACAACAACTTCTACCTTGCCAGTTGAGCCATCCTATGAGGTACCTAGCAGCAATACCTTTGATGATATTGTGTGCAAAGTTGATAGCACACACGATGCTGCTTATCAGTTTGTTGAGTCGATTCAGGAGTACGATTCAATTTATTGTTCCAAGGACTCAGAGTTGGATGATTCAGATCAGCAGGGAGTGGGTGTGCAGTTTGTAAACAATCCATTATTTGAGTTCGAAGTAGAAATGGTTTATGATAATCCACTCTTTGAGTTAGATGTTGATCTCCCTCCTGACACTAGTTCAGAGTTGGGCGATAATCACAGTATTTGGGATCTTTCCAGTGCATCGGGATTCCAAACAGGGCTCACGAAGGAGTTTTACAATGTGTACACGGTAAGGGGCGCTTACAGTTTTTCCTTTGATCCACCTGTACACGATATGTCTTCAATGCACAGTCCTTGTGCGCATGGGATAGAGAGTTTGTATGATGATTCTTTTTGCGTAGTTGAGGACCAGAGGTTGGATTACCATCATGCTAGTGTGTATTTGACAGAGTTTGCCACTTCGGGGTTTCAATGGGAGACAGGGCTTCCGGTAGGTTGTTGTGGCAGTAGACATGGTGGCTTGGTTAGTCAACACATCCATGGGAGTTTGGCAGAGGATGACGAGAGATGTTGTGTAGCAAACGATTCCAAATATTCTTACTTCCTTATGATGGATGGATGTGAGAACCGTTGATATTGGGATCCAGGTGGCGACAGGATTGGCATTGTGTATTGGATGGGTCCCAGTGGATTGCTTCACCACTCTTGGCATGGTGAAGTTGGGATCAATACTGAGCAACAAAAGTCTGAGGATGTTCTTCTTAGCAGACTTCCATTTTGGATTTGGGATCAGGGATATTTTGCGCAGTTGTGTTTATGTTGGTGCTACAGGAGTCAGTTGGAGATGTGCGGGACATTCACAGTTCTTCTTTGGGCCTCCCAAGGAGTGGAGTTTCTTTGCAATGGAGATTGCTTGGGGACAAGCAATTTTAGGGAGGGCGGACTGTAATGTCCCCGTTTTAGCTGACATTGTTTGTTGAGGGGTTAGTCTATTATTCTGACCCTCGTAGGTTGACAGATGTGATTAGAGGGTCGCTCATTGCAATTATCCATAGTTTTGGGACTCCACTCCATCAGTTGATTTAGGTTTGGGCCTTTGTAGATGCTTACAGAGTGTTATTCAGGCACTTACTATTTATAGTAAGTCAGGTCATCAGGGTTACTATTTCTGGCAGGGCACCTGGCTCAGTTGGCTATCTTAGTTTCGACCCAGTTTGGCAGTCGGATGAGCAAACAGAGGATATTTGAGCATTTAATGATAATTAAATAATTATTATTGTGACTTTATATTATAAAGTCAAATAATAAAATATTAATTATTAAATGGATTATTATAAAGTATTAAATGAATTTATAATAAAAGAGCAATATTATTATTAAATGAAAATTTATTATTCATTTATAAAGGGGACGCCATTTATTAATTAAATAGCCTAAGTCAAAGAGGCGAATTTAATTATCATTTAAATCATTATAAAATGCTATTTGGGGGTCGAACTCGTGAAGAGAAGTATTTAATGTTTCAAAGGAAAATCAAACGGATTATGATGTTGATGATTATTCTAATTTGTCTTTTCTTCTCGGAGAACTTTGGAGTTTGGGAAACAAGGGTTTCTGCAGATTTCAGTCATTGCAGGTTTTGGAGAACGTCAACTCTTCAGAATCAGACATACTGAGACTGTGAGATACCAGTTGAAGCTTGTCAGTTGAGTGGCTTCATTCAGAGGTCATTACAGAGTTTATTGTGAAGTTTTTTTATCAAGGGTTTGAAGAGCATATTTTAGTTGTTGAAATAATCAGCATTGTAGAAGAAAAATCAAAATTATTGATCTGCTACTACAGTGACATGAATAGTGCTCACGCTACAGTGAGATGAACAGTACATGCACTATAATAGATGCTACAGTACCCGCGCTACAATAACTCGTGAACAATGATTCACTACAGTAACTTGGTCTTTGGAGGGCATTGCACTTATTTATTGGTGGGAGAAATTGTTCTTTCAGCTAGCCGTCCATTCTATCTTCATTTTCAGAGGGCTACGAATTAAAACCAAGTTCACAGATTTAAATAATCAGTTGCTTTTTTATATGCATGTATTCCTTTTTACATTGTAAACATTTATTGGATAATAGAAAGGTGTTTGCAGCTCATTGGTATAAGAGCCGGGAGGTCTCGAGGTCGAGACCCGTGGAGCGTGGTGGGCTGTGATGTAGGTGCGGACAGACCTACGTCACCTTCCACTAGGGGCCCACTAGGGGACATCACAAGGTCGTACCAAATTGGTTGATTAAATAAATAAAAAATATTGTTTATTTTGAGCCATCCTAGCAAATATGGTGGTTGACATAAATTTTTAGAACTTATTTGGAGTCACTTTATTAAGTTGTACATTCTAGTTTGAGTGCATGATTTTTTAAATGAAACTGTATCATTTCATACAATGTAGAGAAGTATGAACATTATTTGAAATCAAATATTGAAGCATATCAAGGAGTTCAAACTTGCACCATACTTTCTAATATAACGAAGCCATTATTATGTGGGAAGTTATACGATTCTTTTCTTTGAAGTGGTGGAATAAATAAATATTGAGATTGGACTCTGCCGGTTTATTTTTAGGATAATGTCCAACTGATTCATAAAACAATCTAAGGAATAGCTAGTTCTTATGCTCAATTATTCTAAGGGGTTGGCCAACAAACATGAGAAAGGTTTAATAATTTTCTCCTCTACACTTCAAGCTCTACAAGACCTAGGAGGGTAGTCCTATGCAATATCCATTAAGACTTTATGTGATTAATAGCATATATTGCTTCAAAAAAATATGTTCTCTTTATATGACCAAGAATTACAAACGAACATGCTTAATGAGCTAGATTTTTGGAGTTCTTATCTATTTTGTGTGAACATGAAAATAAAATTATAAGATAACTTACAATTGAAAGCCTGAAATTGATTTTTAGATTTATGACCATGGAAATATAATCAGAACTTATGCTTAGACTAGTGCCTTAGACCTAGGCAATAAAGTGAAGGGAAATGCAATTTGAAAACTCATACAAAAACATCAACCTAATTTTGTGAAAGCTTAGTAACAATGCATTACACTCCTACTCTTATAATTTATAATAAACTCTACTTAGCAATCCATGTATACATTTAGAACATTCAACATTCCTCATATGGTAGATTAATCTACTCCTTGAATAGAAGCCATAAAAGAAATATTCACATGTAGAAATATTGCACAGATGAATAGAAGTAATCCTTAATCAATTTGTATTCATAAATGATGAGAAGTATACATTTTAGGAGACAAATGATTACAAGATTATCGCTATATATTGATGTACAGAGCTAGTGCTTTCATACAAAATTAATAATTACATTGACATCCTTTTCTATGAAAAGTTAGACCAGACATGTACAATTTAGAATTCAAGCACTTTGTTTAAAAAAAATTCCATGATCCTTTCAAAATAGCCTTGAATACCCTTTTATAGAAATAAGGGAGCAAACAAGCTTCAAGCCATGGATAGATGTCACATTTTCATTTGACAATCTTGTCCTAGGATCAGATAAAAAGAATGTTACAACTGCATGGTGATAGACAAAAGAATAATCTACTTGAAGACAAAAAGGTTGGAGAGAGCTCAAAAAGACATTTCTTCTTCTTCTACTATGATGAAACAAAATGGGGAAGCTCATGCACTCAACTAATTGTACTTCTCCACCCACTTGGCAAAAAGCTCTAGAGGCCAAGGATATGCTAAAATTTCTCTAATGTGAAGCAGATAGTTAGAAAATCTTCCTTCAGTCCACTTTTTAACTTATTTGGCAAGCCTTTCTAGCCCCATTTGTAGGTTAATCAACTTATTAATAATACTATTCATTTTGACAACATTTAAAATTCCATCGTCAATGATAGGGCTAATAATTGGAGTCAGTATATTGCTGAATTTAGCCCTTTGTTCCTTATATTCATTTATCTCACTCTCTTCATTCATTATACCGGGGATAAGGTTAAACCCAAGGTCGTCAAAATCATCTAGGAGATTTTCCATGCCTAGTTGAAAAATTTAATGTATAATCATATTATCTTCTATATCTTCTAGGGCATAAAAAATGATCCCTAAGTTTGCAAGGACACTCACATCAAATCCTACCATTGATAACATCCTCTTAATCATATTATTTTTTGGGCTCCAAGTATCAGTGATACTCTGAATTTTTTTTTCAAAATAATATGGGTTATTTGAGTTGTGATGATTTCCTTATACGCATTCCATGTTTCATCAAGTAATCCCAAAATACATGACAGTCTATGTCCAAAGATACTATCAACCTTATATGAAAGTTGTATATGATGGTCATTATTTACCTTCAACTCTAGCTCTTCCTTCTTATGAGCTCTCTCTTCAATTGCCTAATTTCAACATTCAATGCTATCTTCTCTTCATATTCCTTTTCAGTCAGTATTGGTGCAAGAGGTGGCAATAATCTAGACACAACATTCAATTGTTGTTACAATTTCAGATTCTCATTCTTTACTTTCTCCAAGTCTACTTCCAACTTCTTAACTCTAGCCTCATTGAACATTGTTGAATTGACTATTAGATTGGTTGTTTACAGGGCAATGGTGTTTGTCATCCTTTTGACAATAAATATTAATAAATTCATTTGTATCGTCTATAAATTTTGGCTTATTAGTTTTAGAAAAATGGACTAGATTTCAAGGGTTTCATACCTTAGATTAAACCCAGAGCCAAAGTATAAAGTATTTGTTTTCTCTTCTGATGTGAGTATTGGGTTGTTTCCATCTTCTCTTTTGATGGCGTCAAAAGCAATGACTAAGGATATGTCCCATCCTGGCAACAACAAGCAACCACCCTTCACAATTTCTCTCCCCTTTTTTGGGTTCATGTCAGCCACCTCTTTATTGACCTTGTCTTAGAATTGACTGATGAGTTCATCTCTCTTCTCCCCAGTGAGAGTTTTATTATCTAAGGTTTGGTTCAACTACTCTCCCTTTCTCTTTAGGATGTAATCTCTAAATTCCCTAGTCTTGATGAATCTATCATCCCACATAAATTCAGAGCAAGCAAGGGTTCTCACATCATCCACAACATGGTAATTTATATTAAAAATATTTAGCACTTGGCTCGAGGATGTTCTTTCTGGAACTACTCTTCTTCGAGGATGCATGAATTGATGGAAGTTAGAATCTTCTAAGAATTCACTTGGATCAATTGGATAGTCAACCAATGATACACTAGGAGGAGCTACTTGTTGTAGGCGAACAAAAAATTCTACAATTGGTTGTTCATCTGCATGGGTGATGATGGGCCAGGTTCATCCTTCTATGGGACCCTCAATGGCACATTTTCCAGTAAGTTGGTTGTATCATCCAACATCATTCTTATCCCTAGGAGGGGATCTTCAATATCAGTGTAGGCTCCTTTGTAAGAATGATTTCCCCCTTCCTTCTATCTTCTGCAATTTGAATTTTTACCCATTGCTCCCTGATTTTGATGGCTTTAGAAGGAGGGGAAATTTTCTTATTACATCCTTAACAAGATCAAACTCATGAATAAATGTAGCTAAATTATATTGTGTCCTAGTGTTATGAATAAAATGCTCGAGATCAAAATTTATAGCTTTGTCATATTTCACTATATATGGTTGCAATTTATTCATAATTAATTCTAGTTCTTGCCTGGATGTGACCATAAAATCTAAAAAAAATCAATGTAGAAGGAAGAATTGCATACTTTTTATAATTTCTAAAATGAACTTTGTCTGCCTCATTGAGTTGCCAAATAATCTCAAGAAAAGCAATTTTGTGAGGAATTGATTTAGGTAAAAATATGTGAGGGGCTATAGCAGACCCATATACCCTGATTATAGTTGAATCTAAGTGGAAGAACCAGTATCCCCAATTGTGATCAAAACCTACCTTAGGTTGGAATTGCTTTGGCCTTAGGAATCTTCCTACCTCCTCAAAGAGGCCCTAATCAATTGCATATCCCAAATTCCTAAGGATGGATCTAACAAAATATTGTTCAAATATGCAATATTTTGATGTTTCACAATCTCTATCCCACATGTACACCCATTATTGCATAAGGAGTATGTGGCCTTGATCATCAAAAGCCTTAACTTTTAACTTTGAATCTCAGATCATCCTTCCAACATATAGTGATATATGACACAACAAGAAGTACCATTTGAAGTGAACAATGTTGGCATCCTTCTAAAAAGAAGTAAGAGCCTTGCGAAGCTCTTTAATAATAATCCCTACATAATCATATGGCCTATTCACATCCTTGATTTGAATATCAATAGAAAAGACCATTAAATTCACTAGCATTTGGGTCTTGCAATCAATTCACAATACTTGACACAGAGAAAAATATGTTTTTTGCAAATAGCCCTCAAAATGTCATAATTGAAGGGCTCCAATTCACCTCTAGCAAACCTTTGAAACTCTTTGTTTTTTCCTCTTGGTCTAAAACTTGGTAGCCACTTTACTCAATAAATGTCCTCCAATCTGTGATATTCCCTTGTCAATTCTCCCAAATTGTAACAACCTCGTTGTTCTACTCAAAATAATTACCAATGTTTTAACCACAAGTGAAATAATTCATGATGCCTCTTCAATACTAAGATATCATGCACATTTGAAATCAACACTATTCCAAACTTCCATTGCATTACATTGTCATATAGCAATAATTCATCTTTCACATTTCAATCAATGAAATGTTACAACCTTTCCAAAGAAATTATTTCATAATCTATATACAAAATACATTTTCCATCTTTTCACATAAATAGATAAAGATACATACCTAACTTGTCTGAGCTCCATTTCCACTGGAAATACAAATGATCTAGGAAATCCCCTTTCAAATCTCAGCTTACCGACTGGGAGGAGAAGCATTACTCAAGCTAATTTCCACCATCCATAGACTAGCTGCAGTCCCTCGCACATCTACCACATATGGTAAGATGGCCCTACCCTTAGATAAAAAGTTTGGTCTGCAAACCTCAAAATATTAGCCAACCTTGATCTAGTGTTGTGTCTTGCATAACTATAAATTAACAATACACTCATCTATGTTCTACGTGTATGACAATCTCAGACTAGCATGAATGAGTAAGGTAACACAATGAATTGACAGTGTTAACTAGTGGCAAAATACACCACTTTGGCCAAAGTATTCATCACCCAATAATTTGAATGGACATCACACACTCATCCACCATTATAACTCTATTTGTTAAGATCATTCATATTCTATGCATATGCAATTCCCTCCATTGGGTAATCTTTAACCCCAAGAACAACCTATATACACTATGACTCATCTAATAGGTGAAACATGTGTTTTCACAACCTACCAATTCAAATCTAGCTTTAGCTTTATAGACTCCAATCTATTGAATTAGTTAATACTATATATAAGTTATTCCCTTCATTGGGTCATCCTAACCTCGGGATTAACCTATGAACCCCTCATGGCTCTAACGAATATTTTGTAACAAATAACTTCATAGTCTAAAGTATAGCTACATAAGCTTCATTTTATCATAGAATAAATACTCATTGTTAAATGACTCCAAACAAGATTATATAATATCAATGAATGATTCAAAAGTATATCCTGATCAATAAATGACCTTAGTTCAAAGGTATGACCACAACAATAAATGGCCTCAATCTAAAGAATAATCATATCAATAAAAGGCTATTCAAAAGTAGTTTCATGTCAATAAAGTGACTTCATGTCAAGAGTATAAAACAACCAACTTAGTAGGGTTAATTCATAAATTCAAGTGATCAATTTAATCACATGGGTTAACCTTACCCTTATTTTACCCTATTCCCTGGATAATACTAGTAATCAATGATTAGTTCAATCATGTAGGTTATTCTCAACCTATGTGATTCAAACAAGGATCAAATATTCCACTCGACCTAGCAGGTTATTCTCAACCTAGGGTTTCAATCAAAATTCAAGTAAAGCAACAATCTAATGATCATTCTAGCATAGACTAACAATAATGTTTACATGATGTCACATCCTATCAACGAAGACACCTCTTTCAAACCATCGCTATCATTGTGTTGCTAGCCTTATCATTTCCAAGGTTTTCCTAGCACTATAAGCTATCAAATTATATCTATCCTTCCCAAAGATATTGATGTAATATATGGTCCACATTTCTTTCTACATTCGTATAGTATGGAATCACTACATAAAGTTAAATAGAAATACATCATATAAAATCCCATATATATATAAAAATTAATCTAATAAATAGGTTCCATCAAGCAAGTAATAACCAAGAACATACAAGTATCACAAAAACATTCCAAAGTCAAGCAAAACATAAGGGAGTGGGATACATCATGCTTGTAAGTACAAATCTCCAAACTTATCTAGTTGGTTTCCAATCCTAGCCTCCTTAATAGCTTGTAGCTTGGTATTAAATCACTTCCACTCTTCCCAAATTCACTCACAAATTCTCATAATAAATCTCTTGCAAATTCACTCTTAAACTCTCACTCACAAATCCTAGAAAAATAGAGTAACTTACGGAAAACAACAATAGAAAGCAGATATATTTGTCCCTTTGATGTAAAATGCCTCTATTTATACACAAAAATCAGCATCTATATGCTAGAAACAAGGTAGATGAATCAAAACTTCTCAACTTGCATGATTCAACTCAGCTTGGTAAACAAAAGGTGGCAGAATTCAAACTTAATACTCAGCAAAATAAAATAGCAGGTCACTTCATTCAAAGATAGCAAGAGTGCATTTTAGATATGCAAGGTAAATGATCAAACAGGTCGAATCTATTCATGCCAACTTAACGTTGACAAAGTATTCTTTCATATTCCCAATAGTTCGATGGTTTTCAGACTTCTATTGATACTCAAATACATTTCCAACGTTGAACTCCTTTAAAACTGGCCTAACATTTGCATATTATAAATTGCACTTAAATGTATTGAATTCCTTTACACAACATTGTATTTTTAGCTTTAAACAACTTTGAATTATTCCTATGCCATGGTATGGGTTGCTACCTCCATGTTTTACTTATTGCACAACATATTCATTATGTTTGCTAGCTTATTTAGTCTTGCTAAACCTCCACTATGGTTGCTCAATGTGTATGCGCTTTATTCATGCGCTACAGATAAAACAATATATTGCTATCATAGAATATATACCAATCAACATATCTCCCTTGATTGATTTACATTGAGGTAACTGGTTCATAATATATATGTATATATAAACTAATATTATATATATATATATATAACTCCTCTAATACAAAGATATTTGTATATATATATTATATTATTTTATATTCACAAGATAATATTATATATATATAGCCATTCAATATATATATATATGTATTACATATATACATATACCATTACCCAATTTATCCAAACTAAAACATATATATACATGTACATATATATACCAAATATGTATAATTACATTTTCATTGACCACTATATATATAGAGAATATATATTTATTCATACATATATGTGTGGTATGTGTCAACTTGATTTCCCTATGCAAACGATGTATTCGTGCATAGGTTATTGTTTATACTTGCACACATGTATATATATTCATTATATATATATAATCATTGATTAGAAAATACACAAAGAATAACTCACACACATCAAAGAGACTCAATCAAAATTAATTCAATCCACATAAACGACCTATCTCAATCAAGGTCGACTACCCAATTATTCCAATAAGTCAAGACTATGACCAAAGGAACTTACTTGATTCACGGACTAACTCAACTCTAGTAGACCAAATTGGAATTATGTGAGTGTGTGTGATAGCTCAATATTGGCTTATTAAGGGTTTCTAGACCAAAACCTTCTCCTGAGTAATACTTCCCCACTCTTCCGGAGGTGTGAACCTATACCTGCATCCAACTTGGCACATTTTCAATGGTAGTTAAACATTCACATGAAATCCACAAGTGCATCATAAAACATTTGCATTGACAAAGCATTGGAATTCAAACTATAATACAAATTCATTCATTGTACCTCATCAATAAAACATAATTACTCCTTCCAAAATGATAACATCTTAATACCTATTTTAGTATTTCATTCATTTATCAAACATATTGAAATCATGATTTACATTCATCATTCTATTTACATGTGAAGGTAAAAGTAACTCAGTAACAACAAGTCGAGGTGTAACACAAATCAATTGGAAAATGAGTGTTCATGTCAAGGCCAAAGACTTCACAAATAAATTCTCTAGATATAGTCACTAGGGTTCCACCATTTCCATCAATAATTCCCCTAGTGTTAGGGTTATATGATTTGACCATTGCCCTGATTAGGTCGACATTGATGAACACATTTAGACATACCAATTTACCCAATTAGGTATCTTTCAAATGTTGCAAACTGGTCTGTCTGTGAAACATTTCCTATAATAGTGCTTGAAGAGGGCATAGCCATGGATAGGAATTAAGGCATCTTGGCAATGATCATTTTTATCTGCAATTCTGTCCAAAATTCTAGACCCTTGCCCTACCCTTAGTTGTTTTGCAGACCTTGTCAATTGAACCATAATATCCTCATCCAAAGTTCTTTTAGTTCCTTTCAAAATTTCAACCATTATTTTAATTTAATTGGGAACTAGGGCTCTTAAACCAGGGTTTTAGGGTTTTTCAAAACAATGCTACCAAGAAAACCATAATTCACAACTACTTAAACCTTCAATTACTTTTTTGAATCTAAAGACAATCTTCTGAAATCAATTCTATAGAGAAAGGAGTTGAAGCTACTTATTGGTTTGAATGCAGTTGTAAACCCTAAATATGGCACCAAAATCCCTAGTTAGCTCTAAAATCCACAAAAAAATTTCTCCACACCTTTTTCTTTTTTCTTTGAATGATTTTATAATGAGCAATCAACTCAACTCATTCAAAAAATTCAGTAGCTAGAGGTAAAATCCACCATCAATGCTTGCACATATGCTTAAACGCACGACCATTAATAGTCGTTCTCAAATTTAAATTTGGATTATTGATCTTTGGAAATTAACAATGGTCTCGGGAATTCAAAACCCCCTCTACATAAAGGAGAACTTCTATTCTTTGATTCAGGACATGTGTCACAATTTCGGGGCTTCGTAGAGAGAAACAAAACACTTTTGATGCCTCTCTGACAAAGCATTCTCTCACGAAACATATTAAAGTGGACCCTCCCAAATACGTCACGATTTTGCGAACTTGGGGAAAGGCAAGCCTAGGCAAACATCAATTTGTGAAGGTTAAAGTTTGCACGAAATGAAAAAGAATACATATAAAACACATGACAAATGCATTTTTCTTGTTTGCAAAGAGAATAATTTACAATTAAAAGTGTCTGCAAAGCATGAACCCAACACAAAATAATTAAAAGTAGATATGGTGGGACCCTTTATAAAATACTCCCCAAGCAAATTAAAAGATAATAATAGGGTAAAAGCACAAAGTTGTGTCACACTTTATAAAAGAAAAGGCCAACGTTGATCCAACTTTTAAACTTGAATCACTAAAAAGTGGCATATATGTTTTGAATTTTGAAATGATGTAAACTAGTAAAATATGTGTTTTTTAGTATATTTTATGTTTTTATTTAAAAATAAAAAATAAAAAAATATTTTAAACTAATTTTTATTAAATTAACACTATAATTTGGCTGCTGATAAAATGCTAAAAAATGAAGTTGCATGGGACGTCAAACTTTTTATAGTAATTTTTTTTTTCTTTCGATTTTTTTTTGTGTATTTATAACTTGAAACTTTAGTGCATAGATATTTTTTTTCCAATTTTGATAAATATATATATTTTAAATAAATATTAAAATGTGCATGAATCAAAAAATAGTTGTTTCCATCGAATGCCAACTTTCATATTAAATATTTATCTAAAATAGAAAAACAATTATACCATCTTGAAATAAATTCTTTTATCTAGTGCATTATATTGTTTTCAATTTTTTTTAATAAGTTTTAGTATTTTTCCTTGGCATGGTAATCAACCTAATATTTTTTGTTGATAACCTACTTTTAGTATAAATAAAATATAAAATATAAATAATAATTAAACTATTAAAATAAATATATTTTTGAACACTTAACTTATGGATCTACAAAAGGGTATTTTTTATATTATTAAAAAAATGTTATTTACATTAGCAAGAGTTATTGAAACTTCAAGTTTTTCAAATAATTCTATTTTTTTGGTAAATTGGACTTAAAGTGGTTCTCCATATATTTTTAGCCGACAATTTTAGCTAAAAAATTTGTGGGAGTATCTAACTTAGCTAGAATGAATCTTACTAAATCATATGTTTGACCAAAAATGACTTTTAGTTAGAAATACTTAAATTCAGTTGTGAGTTGATATGTTGGTTGAAAGTGTGACACAACTTTGTGCTTTTACCCAATAGCACGCATGTTTAAAACAACTTAAGTCACTAGGAAAAGGGGGCCCCTAAGCACGATAAGATGGGGGCTTTGTAGAGGATTTATAATGCATAGTATAAAAAGGAGACTGCAAAATTTTGATTGGTCAAATACCCCTACACGTCATCTCATTGGGGTATTAAAAGGATCATTTTGCAAGCTTGCGAGAGGAAAGCAATAACATTTGTTGTTTCTACGAAGTGAAGGAAATACATAAAAGGACAATGCATGTTCGGTGGGACCCCTTTAAAGACTTATTAAAATAGTAAAGCAATGGGAACACTCAATTCTCTAACCAGCAGGAATCAATAAAAGAACAAACATGAGGCTTAAAGTTGTAACTTAAGAAATCGGTAAAGGGGTATAGCTGGTCAACATGAAATTATAACAAAAGTGTAGTAGTACAACCTAGGCTTAGGGTTTTTTTGTGCATAAAATTCTAGGAATACCCCTAAACCCATATAAAGAAGATGCTTCTACAACACTTTATTTGACTTGAATTTTTTTTAATATTGTTTGAAAAGGTAAAAAATAATAGGTGAATAAGGAAAAATTTAGGAGTTAAGCTTTACGAGGGTTGTTATACTAATTCATCTATCATTGTAAACTCACAATCTGTTGTACTATTTCCTTAAAGGCTACCATACTCATTAAAGGTTATCGTAATTTTGTTGGAGTGTGTCATATTAAGTGGAGAAGGAATTAACTAGTTGCAAATGACATTTACAAGTCAAATAAATGTTTGATATCATATGCAAATTATTTATTATTTGTTGAGCCAGATCTTATTTAATATATTATCAGTTGCATATCTTACTCCACATTGTAAATAATTTGCTATTAATTCTAAAGTTTGGAAAAAATAAATTGTGTTGGTTATGTGAGCATTTTATTTAAATTTTTTGGAAAAAATAAAACATTTGCATTCAAATATGAAAAAACCTACAATTGTTTGACAAAGTGCCAGAGTTGTACAACTTGTGAAAGTATAAAAAATTGGTCTAAAATTAGGAGTATCCATTACATCCCTTTCTCTTTTTGGCCTATGTATCAACAAATTTGAATAATGGTTGAATTTACAAGATGGAGATGGTGGTCTTTTAGGAGAATATGTTGTCAAGCTTCTTTTATATGTTGAAAATATTATTTTGATTGCTAGGTCTACTCAAGGGTTGCTTGAGAGCACTTGAATTCCCTTGAGCACTTTTACAAAGAAAAGGATACACAAGTCAAAAATAGAAATACCAAGATTATGATCTTTTTTAATAGTAAGAAAAAAAAAAATTGACTTTTATTTTGAAGGAAATATTCTAGAAGTAATTGAATACCCTTGGGATTGACTTCAACAATATAGGTTTAGTTGGAAAAATTACAAAAGAAAGATATTTTTGGGAGGTTGGAGAGCACTTTTTACAATTATAATATTGTCAAATTCTTTTAGCAAGAGGTTGAACTATATTCTCCAAATAATTGAAGGAAGAGTAAGAGCCAATTTAAGCCACAAAACTTAAAAATGTGCTCAAATAGTCAAAATTGGTTAGTGGTAGTCACAAGTTGGATCAACAAAAATATTTGGATCTTAATCTCATCCTACAACATTTAGATTTGGTGTTGCAAGCTCTCGATTTGAAACTAATGAATATGGATCAGATGTCATGCTCACACCCATGTCTCCATTGTTAATTATGTTGATATTGATGCTGCTAATTGGATTTGGTGAATATGCTTTTGCTAGTGTTGCTTAAACTACTTAAGGCAGGTTATAGCCTAGTTCTTCAATGGGTGCTTCAACTAGATCATTTTCGCTTTAAAATAGATACAAAGAAGTGGAGTTATGGGATTGATTACTACTTAAGGCGGGTTGTAGCCTAGTTTTGCTGACTCCATAATGTTTTCCATGTTTCTTTGTTGAAACCATATCATTATGATGCATCTCATATTCTTGATTGGCGTTCATTATAGGTACAGGATCCAGGGGTGGTGCTAGTGGAGCCCATTTGAATCCTAGATAGGCGTAGCATTAAGCTGCATAACAGAGATAGTACTCAGTACAAGGTCCAGTGGGACCAATATACCGACGATAGTGCTACATGGGAGGATTCTGAGATGATAGATCGTCATTTTCCTCATTTGCTTTCATAGATTAATACTTGCTTTATGTTGAGATACTTGATACTCTAGTTTTTTATTCACATGTTGTGAACGTTGATAGCGTGGATGCTACTATGATTTGCTTATGCTTATGTTTGAGAACTATGTTGTTAGTTACTATTTCATTATTATTGAGACATTATGTTTTACCTATTGAGTTTCTATGCTTTTACTGATAGAGATAGTATGTTTTATTGATGGCGATGTTATGCTTATTGAATGATTAATAAGACATCGAGACAATGTCTCTTCCAAGAGGGAAAGGATGTCACGTATAGATTATATTGATTAATTAAATGCAATTAGTAATAATGATATTGTTATTTAAATTGAAGTTAAATTGAAATTTAAATGAAATTGTATTTGAAATTGAAATGCATTTATATTTAAATTTGGGGTTTGTCATTACTGATGAAAAATCGAGTGCAAGTGAACGTAGGAACAGGAGAATGTGATTGAAGGCAAGAACAACGATCAAGTAGAGTCGTTTTAGCCATTAGACATTTATGAGTATGATGGAATCACACACACTCAATTAGTTATTATTTTATTGCATTTTAGGATTACAGTGTTTGCAAATTTTAAATCTAGTTTTATTGATTTCTCCAAAATGTGGAAAAATACATGTTGCTTTAAATGACGATTTTATTAATTGTGAGAAAATAGATTTTTATTTAAATAACTAAATTCTTTAAGTCAATGTTTTATCATTGTTTGAAAATAATGATTCTTGTATATTGAAATTTAATGAAATAGACTTTTTATTTCATAATTAAATAAAATGTAATAAAAGTTGTGTTTTATAATTATTTGTTTTTATTTGAAAATTATGAAATAGGAAAAGATTTAAATGAAAAAATTAAACAAATAGCTAAAATGGAGTTATTGAAAACAAATTAGAAAACCATTCACGTGCAAATTGAAATTGAAATCAAACTTCAGTTAAACAAATTGAAGAAAAATATCTTCAATCAATATGAGAAGCAATCAAATTTTGTAACATGGAGTTAGAAAATGGAACTGGAGATCAACCTCAAATTTGGGATCTCATTTCTTGTTAACATCTATGCATGAGAAAGAGAAAAAGGAGTCTGAAACAATTTCGAATTTGCAAAGTGGGTAAAAATTCGTTTCTGGGCATTGAACAGAAAAATTACACTGAGTATTATTGATTTTTATCAAAGGAATCAACGAATTTTGGAAGGAAAAAGTTTCTAGTTTATGTGTTTTGAGATTTTAAGGGAGGGACTATTGTGTCCCACATAACCATCAAGTTCCCCACTTCCCACACATGTGAGGGAAGACTGGTAAGGGGCGCACAGGGAGAAAGAATCTCCTAAAGTAGCAGGGAGGGTGCGGTGGCAGAGAAGTCTCCCTACACTCACCCACACAACCACCAAAGGAATTCCATTCTCCACACAGGAAACCAGCAGAGAGAAGGTAGGGAAGAAGAGGCATGGGCAATGAGGATGCAACCACTAAGACTCTCCACGCAACCACCAAAGGATTCCATTCCCCACACGCAGCCTTAGGGATTCTTCACACCCCATGCAACTGGTGAAGGGGCAAGTAGCCTTAGAGCGAAGGCAACATAAGATAATTCATAGGGAGATAAGGTGGAAGGGTGAACAACATAGGAGAGAAAGGATATAAGGCGTGGAGAATAGGCAACAAGAGATAGGAAACAAAATCAGTAGAGAGAAGTGTGGGAACAAAAAGAAGAATAAAATTCCAAGGAGTATTATCTCTAATTCATACAAGCAACAAAAGACAGAGAGGCACCAGGGAGAGGAAAAACATAGAAGAACAAAGATATAGTTACAAAAAGATCTGATAGAGGAAGCATTAAACAACTTCTAAAATTACCAGGTAAGATTTTCTTTGAAATTTTTAAACACAACAGTAAACATGAACATAGTGAATTCAACGAAATAGTAATTCTCTTGTTCTAATTGTTAAAATTATTAAAAGTTTTTCTGCATTTCTTAGAATTTTGATTAAATTCTTGAACATCAAACTATGAATTACTGGGAAAACAAAACTCCATTGAACAAGTTCAAAACAGAAAAAAAAATTGTATGAAAAATTAAATGAGGAAATAATGAGAAACAACTGTTTTACAAATTTAAGAGAAAGAATTTGATTTGAAAAGAATTATATTTTTAAATAGAAAACATTACTTATAGATTGAAAGAATTAAAAACAAAAAGATTTTGTCCAAATATCTTATAAATTTTTAACGTAATTTTGAAGTAGAGGTTAGAATCAGTGAAATTAACCTATGAAACTCAAAACATTCAGAAACAATTTTTCTTAAACCTGTTCTTGAAAAGTATTAATTAATTAATTTATTTTTTGCAAGTATGGAAAACAAAAAATTTAAATCAATTAAATTTAAAGAAATGATTTACTTAAAATGAAATGAATTAAGATTAGTTCACAGAGAAAACAAAAATAGATGAGTAATAAAACGAAAGAATGTGTGCTCTTTTATGACTGTTTTTAAATATGTACTTAATTACATACTGGAAATACACCTTATTTTATTTTTGATTATTTAATTTACTCGATTTAAATATTAATCTAATGTCATTTATGGATTTAAACGATGAAAAGAACAACTTTTTAACTGTTTACGCTTCAAACAAGATTCAATTTTATTGTTTTGAAAAATTGTATTTGACTGATTGGAACCATGCATGCTTGATAAATGACTGTGCATGTTATGTTTTTGGAAAGTTACCTTCTGAGATGGGTGCTGAATATGGGTTATTAGAGAGTGTAGTTTTGCTTTTCCAAAACTGCTTTATTTGTCGTGCATGAAATTTTACTTGGCCAAGTAACTTAAGGACCATTGAAATAGATGGAATTAATGAGCTCTCTACCATATCCTAGTATCGAACTTGCTTGTTTCTAAAATGAATTAGAAAAATGAAAATGCTTGTGGTTTTACTACTTATACTAGGCACGCACTAGATTCCATCTTGCTTGTAGACTGCTTTTTGCTAAGCGATTCATGTAGGGTCGGGTATTCTTTGAATGATTTAAGAATTCCAGGGAAGCGTAAGCTTCGAGGTTGGGTGGAAAAAGCGCATGATCCTTGTTCTCGTCTTCATTTTGAAGATTTGCTATTGGATTGAAGATCAAAGGATGTCATCTTCACTTATGTTATATTGTATTCTGTAATTATGTATTGAAGAGCTTAAGGTAGTTGAATGCCTAAGTCTCGAATTGTAACTTATATTACAACTTCTTATTTACGATTATCTTTGAAGTGTATTATGACACATATATGTAATTAAACTGGAATTTTATAATTGAATCTATCTTATAGACTTTAAGTCTTGTTTTTGAAATCGACTGGTTTTTATGATGTCTAAATGAATGAATTGTCGACTCTAGTTTGAATATAAATGAAATTATTTAAATTTTTGTTGATGTTTGTTTTAAAGAGTTCTGCTCTTTACATTTGGAAAACAATTATATTAGAATCAATTTTGCACGGTTTCATCAAAATGAAACTTGGAGTTTAGAAATTTTGTCGGAGATCAAGCACTGATTTTGTGGATCGAACCTTTCAAGAACTTCAGCATTTTGCATGATATGCGGAGAGGAAATCCGTTTTTAGAAGAAGGAAAGGAAAATTCATTTTTGGGGGGAAGGAGATAAAAAAAAATCAAAACAAAAATAAGGAGGAGGGAGATTATTTTTTTTATTAACTTTCCATTTATCTTACCTTCCATGTGTAGCTAGTAGAAGGAAAAAAACAAAAGTCTTCCAAAGGATACGCATGTGAGAAGAGCAAGAGCGAAAATCCATTTTTGGAAGGGCAGGCAAAGAAAATAGATTTTATTTTGAACTTTTTGGGAATACTGTTTTATTCCCATGCGCGACTAAATGAAGGGGAGGTCTTAGAAATTAAGGAGTTCTTTTTACAATGTGCAAGAGAAGGGATGAGGATCATTGATTTAAAAATTTATGTTGCTAATCTCATGTGCCAGAAAGAAGGAGAGGAGGACTGGGAAGATGCGCGACCAGGAGAGATAAGAGCTTTGTTTTTATTCTTTATTAATGTTGCTTAACTCCATTCATACAAGTGGGAAGGGAGAGAACTTTGAAGGGTGTGTGGGAAGCAAGAAGGAAGGTGGAGGGAGAGTAGCCAGCTAGCAAGGAGGAAACAGAGAATAGAAAATCTGCCCTCCATCTCACTCAAACAGACAAAAAAAGAAAGGAACACAGAACAACATAAATTAAAGATAAAATAGAACATAAAATTGACAGAGAAAGACAAGGATGCATTTCCAGATTTGAGAAAACACTCAGCTACAGGAAAATAAATAGGTAGATTCGATAGATAACTGATTATTTCTCAAATTCATAGCAAATTAATATCTAAGTCTAATTATTTTTCTTCTATTCTTGCATTTTAATTTGAACAGAAAACCTGTCATTGATTTTATCAAATTTAGGAAAAAGATCAAACACTAGACTGAACAAAGAATAAAACAGAAAATTGATGAACATATTGTACAAAATAGTATAAAAAAACAGTAGATTTATTTATTTTATGAAATTATGATTTAGTAAAGATTCACACAGAAAAACATATATTTCATTTAGATTTAGAAATGCTTCAAAATCATCAAACTGTCAGATAGATAAAACTTTCAAAATAATAGAAACAAAAAAGATAGTGATTTTGATTTAAATAAAATTGTTGAATGTTTTCCAGAATGACAAGGTTAAATAATTTTGTGTAAAGATTTATGCATGAAAAGTAAGATTGGAATTCGATAATTCTCTAGAAATGAAACTAAATTTGCTACGAAACAACAGTAAATATGAGGTGTTTACGTTTTTGAAAAGATAACATTTTAGAAAAAAATATTAAAAAAATAGAAAAGAAAAGGAAATAGAATTAAAAATATAAATTACTTTGAAATGAAACGAATTATTTCAAAGTGAAGATAAATTATATGAGTAAATGAACCGAAAGAATGTGTGCTCATTTATTCGTTCTTGTTTAAATATGTACTTAGATTACATACTTGAGATACACCTTCTTTTAAATTTATTTTATTATTTTATTGTAAATGATCTTAATGTTGTTTAAGATTTAAATCTTTGAAATTATTGCATTAAATATCATGTTTGCTTGAAAGATAAAGTGCAGTTCATGAGTTTGTGAAAGATCATTTTATTTTGAATGGAGCCATGCATGCTTGATAATTGAATGCACATGACATGTGTGTGGAAAGTTACCTTCCGGGATGGGTGCCAAATATGGGTTTATAGAGAGCGTAGTTTTGCTTTTCCAAAACTAGTATTATTGGCCTTGCATGACATTTTACTTGGCCAAGTAACTTAAGGACCATTGAAATAGATGAAATGAATTTAACTCTCTGCCATATCCTAGTATTGAACTTGCTTGTTTCTTAAATGAATTAGAAAAATGAAAATGCTTGTGGTTTTACTAGTTATACAAGGCACGCACCAGATTCCATCTTGCTTGTCGACTGCTTTTTGCTAAGTGATTCATGCAGGGTCGGGTATTCTTTGAATGATTTAAGAATTTCGGGGAAGCATAAGCTTCGAGGATGGGCGAAAAAAGTGCCTAATCCTTGTTCTCGTCTTCATTTTGAAGATTTTCTATTGGATTGAAGATCAAAGGATATCATCTTCACTTATGTTATATTGTATTTTGTAATTATGTATTGAAGAGCTTAAGGCGGTTGAATGCCTAAGTCTCGAATTGTAACTTATATTACAACTTCTTATGTATGATTATCTTTGAAGTGTATTATGACGCATATATGTAATTAAACTAGAATTGTATAATTGAATCTATCTTATAGACTTTAAGTCTTGTTTTTGTAATCGATTGGTTTTTATGATGTCTAAATGAATGAATTGTCGACTCTAGTTTGAATATAAATGAAATTATTTAAAGTTTTATCGATGTTTGTTTTAAAGAGTTCTGCTCTTTACATTTGGTATTAGAGCTCAGTATATTGGTCACGTACTGATTTTATTAATTATTTAAATGCAAATTATTAATCATGAGATTGTTAATTATTATGTTAAATGATTATTTAAATTGAAGTGAAATTGAAATTGAAATTTAAAGTGGAATGTAAATGTAAATTGAAATGCAATTGAAATGCATTTTTATTAAATTTGGGGTTTGTCATTGTTGATGAAAATTCGAGTGCAAGTGAACGCAGGAATAAGTGAACATGAATGAAGGCGAAAACATCGATTAGGTAGACGTTTATGAGGATGATGGAATCTCACACACACACTTAGTTATTATTTTAATGCATTTTTGTGATGATTATACTTACAAATTTAAATTAAGTTTAATTGATTTTTCAAATATATGTGAAATGGTATATGTTTGCTTTGAATGCTGATTTAATTATTTTGTGAGAAAATTGATCTTATTTAAATAATTAAATTCCTTATGTTAATATTTTATTATTACTTAAAAATAATGATGCTTTTATTTCAAATTAATGGAATAGAGTTTTAATTGTGAAAAAATATTAAGATATATAAAATAGTGTTATTTGATGTAATTGTTATTTTCTCATTTAATAAATGAGAAAGAAAATATAAGTTTGAGTAGATAAATATTAAAAAAATTATTTGAAAACAAATTGGAAAAACAAATACATTCAAAATTTGGAATTTAATTCAAACAACAATTTAACAAATTGAAGAAAATATCTTTTAGCCGAAATCGAATGCAATTAAAATTTAAAACTTGAAGTTTGAAAATTTGAATTGGAGATCAAACATGAAAATAGGATCTTTCTTTGTGAATAACTACATCAATTGCATTAGTAAAGAGGAGTTAGAGAGAAATTCAAGATGGAAGGAAGAGAAATAAATCCGTTTTTGAGAGCACAGACAAAAAATAGAGGGATAATTCATCTTATTTTCCATGCGCAAGTAGAGAAATAACTGAATATGGAGATTAATTGCAAGATATTCATACTTTCCTATGCGTAGCAATATTAAGAAGGAGGAAGAGAAAAATAAAAGAAAATATTTCATTTTGAATGTATTGTTTATGCTGAGAACCATTGCCTTCAAAACCCACACAACCAACAAAGAGAAGAGTTTTGTTGTTGCATATTAACTCTTTCCACCTTCTAATCCCCACCCAGCCAGAGGACAGGGAGGGTTCTGATCATAGAAGTCTCCCCATTCACCCACGCTAGACAAAGAAGGAAAAATTCGAATTGGAAAAGACACACAAAAGTAAAATCCGTTTTTGGGAGAGGAAGCTAAAAAACATATATTTTTCTATCTTTTTTTAATTGGGGGATTCATCTTATCTTACCCATGCACGACCATGAGAGAGGATAACTGTTTTAGTCTTAATTTATTTGGAGGTTGCTCAAAACTCCATCATACACGACCAATAGGAAGGGAGTGTTTTTGATTTAAAAAAAAAAACCTTACTCTGCTATCTCCCATGCGCCAGAATAAAGGAAGAGAGGATGCAACCAACAGGGAATGAGCGAGAGTGTGTAGAGAGGAGAAGTACGAGGAGAAGAATAGAGAATGCAACCAACAAAAGGGAAAGAGGTGCGTGGACAGAGAGACATGCAAGGTGCGTCAGAATAAAAGAAGAGAACAAAGATCTCACTCTCATACGAATGTGGAGATAAGAAGAAAAAAAGGTGGTCATAAATAAAAAATTGACAGAGGAAACACCAACAGACCAGAATCAGGAAACACACAGCTACATGAATATCAGGTAGATTCAATGAAATTAATATTCACCAAAATTTACAGTCAATTTGCATCTGGGTTTAACTCTTTCTCTTTTATTCTTGTATTTTAATTTGAACAGAAAACAAATCTCTGTTTTAATCAATTTAGAAGAAAGATCTTACACCAAACTGTGTTTTTGTGGAAAATCAAAGAATAACTTAAACATAAAATTGTTGAACAACTTGAACAAAAAAATATCAAGAAACAATAGATTTATTTATTTTAGGAAATTCTGATTTAATATATTAAAAAGGATGCAAACAAAAAACATACTGTTTTAGATCTATTTAAATTTAGAAATGCTTCAAAAATCAAGACTGTCAGATAGATAAAACTTTCAAAACAATAGAAACAGAAAAGATAGAGTTTTTGGTTTAAATAAAATTGCTGAATATTTTCCAAAATGATAAGATTTAATATTTTTGTGTATTATATATGTTTGAAAAACTTGAGTTAAATTTGATAAATCTTCAAGAATGATTCAAATTTTTTTTTTGCCTTCGAAACAAAATTAAATATGAGGTTTTATGTTTTTGGTAAAAATAATATTTTTAATGGAAATAATAAAAAAATAAAAAAATAAAAAAAAGTAAAAATATAATTACCTTGAAATTAAACGAATTAGAGAAAGGCTATATTAAAGTGTTATTAAATTTCATGAGCAAATGAAACAAAAGAATGTGTGCTCGTTTAATTCTTGTTTTAATATGTACTTAGTTACATACTTGAGATACACCTTCTTTATTTATTTATTTATTTTATTGTAAATATGAACTTAATGTTATTTAAGATTTGAAACTGTGAAATTACTACATTAAAAACCATGTTTGCTTGAAAATGAAAGTACAGTTCATGTGTTTGAGAAAAAATATTTTTGACTTTGAATGGAACCATGCATGCTTGATAATGGAATGTGCATGACATGTGTTTGGACAGTTACCTTCCAGGATTGGTCTCGAATATGGGTTTATAGAGAGTGTAGTTTTTCTTTTCCAAAATTGCTTTTATTTGGCCAAGTAACTTAAGAACCATTGAAACAGATGGAATGAATTAACTCTCTACCATATCCTAGTATCGAACTTGCTTGTTTCTTAAATAAATTAGAAAAATGAAAATGCTTGTGGTATTACTGGTTATACTGGGCATGCACCAGATTCCATCTTGCTTGTCGACTGCTTTTTGCTAAGCGATTTGTGTAGGGTCGAGTATTCTTTGAATGACTAAGGAATTTCGGGGAAGCGTAAGCTTCGAGATTGGGTGGAAAAAGTGCCTGATTCTTGTTCTCATCTTCATGTTTGAAGATAAGCTATTGGATTGAAGATCAAAGGATGTTTTCTTCATTTATGTATTATTTATATCTGGAATTATGTATTGAAAAGCTTAAGGCAACATAATGCCTAAGTCTCGAATTGTAAACTTAAGTTACATATACCTTTGTATTATTATCAATGTCGTGTAAGATGACACGTGTATAAATTTAATCGGAGGTATTATGAATATATTTGTTGACTTTAAGTCGTTGTTTTGAAGTCATTTGGAATTAAAGAGTTTCGCACTTCATATTTTGTCGACTTTCTTTTGAATATAAATGGATTTATTTAAAGTATTGTTAATTCTTGGAAATAAGACTTTCGCACTTCACATATTTGGGCTACTAGTAATTTCGATGGTGCTTTATGGTGTGAAATATGAGCTAGTGGAACTTTAGACACTAAGTGGAAGTAGATAGAGAGAATAAAAAAGATACAATCACAAGCAAATTCAAATTAAAAACTTTGGTCTTATATAATATTTGTCTAGCTAAAATCGGTACAATTCCTATTAAATCCATTTCTATGGTTTGTATTTTAAGATATATGAAAAAATACACCAAATGGAGGCAAATAGATGGCCCAAGGTTGTCTTTAAATATGTACTAGATGCAAGATAAAAAAATCATAGAAGAAGAAAAATGGTAAGTGGATGAGAAAATGATAAGTGGATGAGAAAATGCCACATTCCCTTGAATGTATGTCTTGATATTAGCAAAGAAATAAAGACATTTTTTGTAGATAAGTTTCACAAGTTTGTGGGAAAAGGGGTTAGGGAGAAAGAAGAATTATTACCTCGAAGAATTTAACTCCATTTCTAACCATCAACAAAAGGTTGATTTTGGGGTTGATGGAGAGTGAAAATTATCATAGCTTAGTTAAGGACTAACTCACTTCATCTTCAATGTGAAATAGGTAGATGAAGAAGGCCAAGAAAGGTAACCCCACTTCCAACAATCAACAAAAGGCCTATTTAGCAACCATTATCTTTTAGATAGCAAAAATTATCATACTTCAATCAAGGACTAACTCACACCATCTTCAATGTGAAGAGTAGATAAAATAGGCCAAAAGAGGTATAGGAAGAGAGAGTTTGTATCTTTTCATAATTGGGGTAGTGAAAATAGAAAAAAACACTATTCTTTAGAATGTAAAACTTGCAATGATATCTAATTCAAGTGCATAAGTAATTTATTGACAAGTTGGTTATAAGATACATTCAATGAGGATTTAGTTAATAAAATGAGGGGGTTTATTATTAAATTGAATATGCGAAGGATCAACTCTTCAGAACAAAAAAAATGTATGGTTCATTGTCCCTATAAGCTTTCTTTGGTCTCATGGATGTTAAAAATCTATATTTCTATTATATGTTTCACTCAATAGGTTGCCCATATTATATCTAATTCTAGTATCCACTTCATTTTTTAAATTTAGACTTTTGCTATGAATCTTGATCAAATTATTTGATTCTTTTGTTAGTGTTTCCTCTTCGAGCAAGGCAATAAAGGGGTCAAAATTTAAAATATTGGTGTAATCGATCTAAAGATTATTGTAACCTAGACATTCTTTGATGTAGTGCTATTTAATTTTCACTGAACCCAAAGTGTAAAAAATATGTATTCTATTCACCCACTCTTCTTTAGATGTTGTCCACCCTCTAGTCTTGCACCTAAGATGATGTAAGCCTAGTCCTTAATTGAGCTATTGACATTTTCTTTTTTTATTATATTTATACTCTTTTTTTTCTTCTCACAATCACATGTAGGATTGAATTATTTGATATAGAATTCTCTTTTTCACCCATGTTGCTTTATCCACATGATTTCCTTAACTTTTTGCCTCGTGTATTTATTATTTTATGTATTAGTGTTTTAGCATTATTGCATGTTAATATCCCATTTACTTAACCATTTGACATTTTGTTTCATCTACGTGCTCTTGCTTTTATTTGACTTTCCTCTTCTATTATTTAGGCTAATAGTGTAGCTCCATCCTCTCTATTCTTTTTAAGCAACTTAACATCTAGATCAAAGTGTATGGCTTTAATAGATTTCTAGCTTTTTTATATTTGTTGATATGAGAAATTTCAAAACTTAGTTAGCCAAATTTCATACAATAAATTTCAAATAAGATTTGACAATGTGCTAAAAGGAAATTATGAAACATTAGAACTTAAAAGTCTATGGAGAATTATTTAGAAGAATATTGCAAGAAGAAGACCTTATATTTTTTGATTATAATTAACCTAAAAAATTATATTTTTTATATGTCATTTTGAGCTAGAAAGATTTGCCTACCATTGATACTTGTAACATAAAGTGAAATTTACATCCTAAAAAAAATAAAAATTCCAAGTCGTCACATCTATTGTGACTTAACCCCAAAAACATTGTGGCTTATGTGTTTAACGATTTCTAAATTCCTAATTTACACCAAACACCAACACCCACTCAAGGATCAATCACTTAAGTACATGTTATAATCTTCTAGACCTCTTGAGAAACTCCTAGAAATTTCCCTTCAAAATAGTAGCTTCTTTGAGTTTTATAAAAGGGTTTGACTCTACTATTTTTAAAGCAATCATGTTTTTATAGGTCCAACAACACCAATTTTTTTTAGTAGTATATATATTTGCAATAATATGTAAGAATTAGCTAGATGTGTAGCTTGGGTTTTGTTAATGCTAACTATCGTGGGTCGTGGAGTCAAAGGTAAATGGGTGTACTTTACATTCTCTCTCTAAAAGTTGTAAGGCATAAATTTAATCAATGGTTTATTTTCAAATACTACTGAATAGGTACAAGTTGTGCTTAATAATGATCACTACAAAAAAATGTATTAATATTTCTAAAGTGTGTAGTGGAAATTTGCATTATATCTCTTTTTTTGTCAATATAACATACAAACTTTGAACCTACTAATGTGATTTCATCTATTAAGAGTACATGTAGCTATTGATAATGAGTCAATATAACATACAAACTTTGAACCTATTAATGTGATTTCATCTATTAAGAGTACATGTAACTATTGATAATGCTTTGACATTGTATATAATGTTCGAGTGTTCAATAGAATAAACTCTGATTTGTTAAAAGGTATGTGGAATGTTGAGTGTAGTGTGACTCCACCTATGTTATATATTGTTTTTCAGGTATAATAAATAATTAACCTTTTGGTCTTTATGGGTCATTTTCAATAGAGTTATTAGAGCTTGGTATATGAATTTTGTTGTGAAAGTCTTCCCACTTCTACCTCTCCCTTTTAAGAACAAATGCATTTTGAATTTTATTATTATTCAATTTTTAAATATAATTTTTTTTACAATTGTTTGTTCTTTATTTAGCATTTGACTTATTTTATAATAATCCTTGTAGTCCATAATTTGTGAGTGTTGATCAATTTCAAATGCATTGGAAGTTATATTTTTTTATTTATAGAGATTTACATTTTTAAAATCTATTTATATGTTATATTGTTCTTTATATATATATATATATATATATATATTTTTTTTTTTTTTGCGAGGAAGGTTGTTTGTCATTGTTATCATTTTTTAAATTTAACTCATTGATAGCTTTGATAATGTCACCTCATGTAGAGTTGGTGTTGTAATTATATTTTACATAATTAACTTGAATTATTTCTTGATGATGCAAATAAGAATTGTGTCATGAGTTGAAATTATATTTTAATGTATTCTCATTTGTTATAAAGGGTACATAAAGAAGTAATTTCTCTCTACAATTATTTTTCAAGTCAATATGTTTATTGAAATTACCAAATTGTATAACATTTGGTTTAGTTTTTGGTTTGATTTTATTGTCAAATATTTTATATAATTTAAAATGAACTATGCAAGACATATGCCCATAATTGTTTGAAGTTCTCTTATATAATTATCTATTGAAAAATTATAAATTATTATTTTTGATTCATTTGGATCTTTGTTCAATTGTTTTACAAATTTTAAAACAATTGCTTAGTGATTATTAGGTATGGTATCAATGAATACACATTTTCTTGAGATACAATTTAGTGGAAGTGATAAAATAATATTAGTAGCTTATTGTGAAGATATTTGTTGCAAATTAAGCTCAAGACAAGTTTACTTATCATCTTTATAACATCAATATTATCTTTGTGGTGGTCTTTACATATTCTTTTAAATGCATATATCATTGACCTGTCCATTTTTGTCATTTAAGAGCTATAATAAATCGTTGCAACATATGCTTTAAGAATAAATTATATATATGAATTTGTTTTCCATAGTTATGGTATTTTTCATACAAAGATAATATTCCATATTTGTGATAGATATATTTTATAATAAAAGTGTAGGTATGTGGAGTGTTGACCTTATAGACATTATGTAGTCGATCCGAGTTGTTTATATCCATTTCATCTATGAACATTTAAAAAGAGAATGACTTATCATAATTTTCTCGTTGCAATGTGGAAAAATTATCATTTCTCATCGAACTCTTATTTGGTTTTTGCTTGCTCATGCTTCAAGTATTTTAGTTTTTTATCGGTGGGAATGGAAAATTGTATCTACAAGCTCCTTTTTCATTTCTTGCATTGCTTTGCATGGTGGTTCTTGTGTACTATAACTATGTTAGGCTGTTTATTTTTAGTGTTACAAGTAATCGTGTACTTTCTTATAAAGTCTACAATATTTATATGACTATCTTTATCATAGATTCATGAATTTCTTATCTATAAAGGAAATGATCATTTTTATTTCCATGATTTTGTAAAACCAGTCAAGTCGTTTGTCGACTTAGTAAGTAAGGACTTGAAAAAGTGGCAATCACCAAGGCCCAAGATGTTACGTGTACGTAACATGGGTGTTCAAAGTCAAGAAGACTTAACCGATCTAGTAGAATAATGGCTTTAATGAAGACATCACTTTTTAAATGATTTTATATGATGAGTTAATCATTAGTCAAACAATAAGTTTGGGCTAAAACAATGTTAGATTTAGTTCTTCAAGTCGAGTAGAGGTGGGTGGTACGACTCCACTCATAAGTAGTGGTTGGATATATTTCAAAAACTTTGGCCAAAGTGAGTGCAATAGTCTCTGCTTGCACTTTTTGGTTTAGTGTGCTCTAGAGTTGCTTAACTAATTAGAGTTGTCATGCATATTTTAAGGTATCCATAGTTGTTTGATGATATTGGTTGAGTAGGACACAACACTAGAGCTCAGATGACAATACTAGGGGGTTCTTGACTATACTCTTCGTTGAAGGGTAGGGCCACTTCCAGTTAGGAAGGTGTGAGGGGGATCCTCGATTTGTGGTTGGAGGTAAAACACCCAAGTGATGCTCTCCCTCTTGCAGATGGCATGCCAAGTCTTGTGAGATAGACGATATTCAAATATGGATTTCTTGAACTTGTTCCTTAAAATTTAAATATTATATATTATTTATTTGCAATCATACATGTGGAAATTGTAAAAGGAAAAGTTGTTTATTCTTTTTAGTTCAAAAAGTAAAATGAGTTTATTATGAAATGCTTATGTGTTCAATTATGTAGTTGCAATTTTAATTATTTCAAAAGAAAAAAATATATATCCTATTTTTATGGAATGGTTTAATTTACTATGTGGTTAAAAATCCTAGTAATTTTCTTGTTGTAAGGTTGTGGATGTTACAAAATTTGCCTTGAGAGCACCCAAGTTTTGGTCAAAGAAGATCAAATTTTCAAGAGAAATTCCAAGAGACCATTTATATTAAAGGTCACCCTTTCAATCTTAAACAAGATGAAGGTTGGCATCTTAGTCCAGCCTAGTTGCCCTTGCTAAACTCTCTCCATGCCTTCCCTCACCCTTCTTAATCCCTATCCATCTATCTATGTTTGTTTAACTTGGGGTTTTCCTTCCTTGAGGTTGGTGACCTTTCTTTAATTGCTTCAACTTACTAACCTTCCTAGGATTTGGTCTCCTTGTCCCTTTGTTTGTCTTTTTTTTTGTCTATCATGTAGGCTTTCTTCATCTTTCATGTACTTTTTAATTTCTCACCATTTTTATTTTCCTAGATTTTATTTTATTCCTTTTAGTTGTATATATTGTTTTTCTCTATTTGTTTCATATTTATCCTATTAAATTCATATAAATTTATTTATTCTTATAGTTTTTGAAACAATTGATATGAATAAAAGAGGTATAAATATACATAAAGTCATAAACCTAACTAATAATATATTTATATACACATTTCTACTTAAGTTTGTAATTCTATATATCCCAACAACTCTTTGTTTTTTTCCTTTCTATTTTTCTTCTATTTCTCCATTTTCCCATTTTCCCATTTCTTTAGTTCTACATTTATATAGATTTATTCACTCTTATACATCTATATACCCATAATTCTATTGATGCAGAATAAATCAATTTGTAATTAGATCTTCTTCAAATATTAATTGTAAATAACTATTCTTTCTCCTATGCGTATGCATACTTAAATTAAAATATAAGAATAATTATATATTTACACCTCCATACTAAAGTATAAATGTATACTTATATCTACTAATACATTCATCCTTTTAGTAAGCAATTATATTTAATTTCTTTGTTTCCATATTTGACTAAATTTATTAAGTTTTTTATTTATTATACAATAAATATATGTAGTATTTCTTTTGATTTAATTATTCCTCCATTTTCCCTCTTTTCTAATTGTTTGTATATTTATATTTTTAGAGTTCCTATTAAATTCATATCTCCTTTCTCTTGAATTTATAGATATTTATGTTTAGGTATTCTTATTTTCTTTCTAGTCTTTCTTACATATATGTTCATTTTAATATACATCTACTCTTGTATATATATTTCTGCATATAATTTATTTTGCCCTTTTAATCTTATATAAATTGATTATAATCTTAGATTTTTCATTACATATTATTTGATTAATCTAGTTATAACTTAAATCCTTGTCATTTCTTTAAACCCCATGTTTATTAGGTATTATTTCCTAATTTTTTTTTTCCAATTACTTTTCTTCTCTCTTCACTCTCCTCACACTTGTTCCTTGTTTTTCAGTTGATTTCCTACTAGCCCCTCTTTCTAAGTCTTTTTCTACAACCCTTCACTTTACTCTTCCTCTTCTTGATGATGGATTGTTGAGTGTGATCCGAAACGTTAATACAAAAAATTTAGACAATTTGTCCTAGAATCATTCTACAAATACAATATGGATTGTGGAAAGCTTATACCAATTATTTTAAATAATTTAATTTATGCACTAACTCTTTCAAAAATAAATCAAAAGAAGAAGAAGAAGATATTTAAAAAATTATTAGTTCCTACCATAGCTATATAATGCATTCATCTAGTTTTATTAATTTTTCCAATAGAAACAAAGAATTAAATTAGGTTGGCTATTTTTTTCAATGTATATTATTTTTTAAAATTTATTTCAATATATAAAAGCTATTTTTTAATTCTATTGGATCATAGTATGTATAGTCATATGAGTACGAGGTAAGCATCTTGACTAATGTATCACAATTTGAGGCTATTCATTTAAAAACACTATTTTTAAATAGTATACAGTTTGTCTATAATATGTCTAGTAAGTGGTACTATTTGATTTGATTGACAGATTCATAGAATTATTTTTGTTGTTGTTGTTTAATGTATTAATATATTATAGTAATAATAATACAATAATATAATATATAATTAGTATATTATTGTTAGTATATATTATATATCTATATTATATACAGATTAATTAATATTATATAATATGATAATAATCATATTATAGAATATATTAATATTAATATTATATATTTATAAAACAAATATTAAATTCATTATGTATAGATAATATATAATTAAAATTATTTAAATATATATAATTCTTGATATACTATATATAATTACTACTAATATGATTATTATTATACATTTATGATATATAAAATCATATATTAGCTATTAATTAATATAATAATATTTAATATACAATAGAGTATTCCTTTCAAATATTTCTTTCCCTACTACATATTTTAAAAAATGTATTACTATTACTTAAAGCTAGTTACATATTAAACAAAAACAATCTCTCCATAGCCACCTTCATACAATTTTTGTAAGAAGCAATGAGTTGTACATATCCAATACAAAAACAAAGTTGTATCTAGAATGATCTTTGTTCTCTTCAAAAGTGTTTGGTTTCTAATCTTCAACAAGTAGAATCAATGCAACATCTTCAACAAGCACAATGAATATTTATTAGTGTTATAGGCTTATCATTTCAACATATTGACTATAAACTCCAAATACATAATTATTTATTAGAACTTGTAATGTATTGACCAAAGTAGTCTACAAATGGAAATTGTGTATATTACTTTCAATTATATGCATTTATACTCATGTAATAATTATCATATGCAAATATTAATAACAAACAACATATTACATATTACATATTTTATGACAATAATCATACATAATGCGTCTCTTGTTAAATAGAAAAAATAATTTTAAACTATAGAATTGTTGGTGAATTTTGTACATTGTATATGATCATTGACAAATCAATTTCTTTTTGGAATCCAATAGATGTATTGATGATTATATTTTGAGATTCTTTATTTTATATATTACAATCGAAACACTATTAAAGTTTTGATGGTGATTGCACTGTACTGCCCATTCTCGAGTTGCCTGGCTTGGGCCCTGTTAACTGATGTTGCCTATTGCCTTCTTCTCCATCCATTGTATATACATATTGTAGTCTACATAGATTAACTAGGTAAATCTGTGTACAAAGATTGCAGTTTGTGGGTTTTCAAATGGGTTGATAGGTAGTATGAAGTTTTTAAGATTTTTTGCTGCTGAGGATAAGGAGGCCCAGAAAAGAAAAATAAATTGGGTCTCAAAGAACACGAGAGAGAATAATAGTAAGGTAAGATTTCAAGTCTGAATTAAAGAGATTGGATTATAGTTTTGGAATCCCAAAAGTATGTATAATGTGGCATGAGTATAGTGTCTTTCCCTCTGTGTACATTTGTACTTTCATCTTGTATATGAAGCCTTCAAACAAGGATTAAGATTGTAGTGCAATCTGTAATACACCTCCGTTTTGTCCTTTTGATCGAACAATGTTCTGTTTTGTTATGTTGTATTTTCTGTTAGTACCTTGACTATGGTACTTGACTGTTATTTGTTCCCTATCTATAAAGCGACATTAATGTTATCTTTTGACGTGATGGTATGTTATTATGATGTTATCATTATGACATGTTTTGAATTAGCATAAATGGATATTCAGATTACTGATGTTATATGCTCTGGATTATATTAGTATGTTAAATTTGTCAGTTAGTTACACTGTATTGGTGAAGGGGACGGTATCGCATCACTCGCTTGTGAGCGCCCTGTGATTCCGTGATTTCCTCTTCACAGTGTGTTTTAATTATAACATATTTATGTATGTGGATATACTCTTTGTTCGCAGGTTGACAGGTACAGGACATCGACTCCAGCTGGTTTCACATATTTGAGCATGTCTAATGCCCAATGGTATTCGATTGAGAGATAGTAGCTAGGTTTTTCGTGCCAAGTCATCACCCTAGTCATAGTATGTCGTCGGTCCTAGTGTGGTCCAATTGCTTTAATATTGTTCAATTTGCCCGGTTTCAGTTTAAATTGCAAGTTTGAAAAAAGGTTAAAATATATGCTCGATAGTTAAATGTCCATTTAACTTTACTTGGTTTATGTTGAAATATGATTTAATTGATTAATAAATAAATTTAATCCTTAATTATATTTAGTTTATTGATAATTAAATTAATTGATTTGAAATAAATTAAGTTTTTCCATTTTGGAGTTAATAGAATTTTGTGTGAAATTGAGAATATTGGAAAGGTGAAATTGAAAATAAAGGAAAATGATTTAAGTTGCATTTTTAGAAGTTTGAATTCAAATTGAAAAAAAAAAAGAAAAAGATATTTGCTATTCTATTTTTAGAAATTTATGGGGGTTGGTGCATGATATTTTTTGAAGAATTTATTTATTATTGAATTTTTCTTCACAATTTGGATCATGAAAATTTTGGAAAAGATTGAAATAGAAAGAGGAGGAATTGTTGGATTTTGTGGGTTTTGGGATTTAAGCTGTAAAAATTTGTGGAACTGGATTTGGAAGCAAGGTTGGAAGCTAAGCATCATTTGGACCTCCTCAAATTCAAAATACCAGGTTCATTTCTTTAGTTTTTAATTGTTTGCAAATACATTTATAAATATTTTGTTTTTGGAATGCATGATGGAAAATTCAAAACTTGATCTTTGTTGGAAACTTCATGTTGGAAATTTTATCAAATCATAAACCTATGTTCTCTTTTATTTTCTCAAGAAAAGAAAATTGGTGTTTTTAGCTGAAAGTCATTGTTTCTTTTCAATTTGTTTTGGAAAATTATTCATGGAAATGTAATATATATGTATATATATATATTTTTTATATTTTCCTCTTGGAAAAGTTATGCTGGCCTTTTTAAAAAAAAGAGGCTAAATGAGGCGGATGAAAAGACTAGGGTTAAAAATTGTATTTGGTTTAAAAATAAAAAAAAATAAAAAAAATTAAAAGAAATTGTGGGGAGGTGGCGCGACCCCCCCCCTCACTGGTTGCACAGGGAGTTGGGGAAGGGCTGTGTGAATACACAGCTGCCCCATGTAAATGGGGTCGGTTGTGTATTTCCGCAGTCCGCCCCACTATGTTTGGCGTGTTCCCCACCAACAAAACGTGGCGTGCGCGCCGATAAGGGTGTTGACCTTATTTTATTCGATTTTTTTTTAAAAGAATATATATATATATATATATATATATATATATATATATATATAAAAATATATTTAATATTTCTATATTATAATTTTATCATATTAAAATATATTTAATTTTTTAATATTATATTTTTATAATAATAGAATATTAATTTATATATATATATATATATATATATATATATTTGTAAATAAGAGTTTTAATATAATATTTAATATTATATTATATAGTTTTAAAAAATACATATTAATATGTATATATTAAATAATTAAATATATATATATATATATATATAAATAACTATATGTATCTATATTTTAAGAGGTATATACATATTATGTATGTATATTTATATTATTTTAATATGTATATATTTATATATTTTTAGTTGTGGTTGTAAATTTAAAATGCATAGGAAATTGTTGTTTTTTTTAAAAGGCTTGATTCAAGCTAAATTGGGAAAATTGAAAACATGATAACTTAGTTGAATCATTGTTTTATTTAAAAAAAAAAAAACATATTTTAAAGGGGAATAGTTTTGATTCAGAATAAAATGTTTTCAAGTCAAGTTAATTATTTATAATTGGCAATATTGAAACGAGGAAACAATATTTATTTTAAAGCAACGTATTTTGAATTATATAATTAACTGGTTAATTTATCATTATTTAAATGCAAGTAGGGAAATTAGATTATTAGTGTTAATTTCTCTTTTTCTTGAAAAGATGTATTTAATTCAATTTATTTAATGCGACAAATTGTTGAATGATACTGAGGAAATGGATTTAGTGAATCCAAAACAAATTTAATTCTCGTCTAGTTTTTGAACTGTTCTTGTTATCATTTGGGAAATTTGGGTCATAGCATTGGACAAGTCTTCCAGTTGGGTTTTCTATTTTGTGGGTTGTCAGTTTATTATGTCAACCTGTTATTAATTCCCTTGGGTAGTGCATGGTGTTTAGTCAGTGTTTACTCGGTTTCAATGAACGGGGATGTTTTGTGCCTCGTGTGAAAGGAGTGAATTATGGGATTTGTGTTTCCTGGTAAGGAGTGACTTTGTTATGTGATTGATTGCCTCCAGTGTTTGGAGAGGGTTTAAACTTATGTTGCCTCTTGAGAAAGGAGTGGTCGTGATATCTAGTTTGTTTGCACTTTGTTACCCTTGGTGATTGGATGGTGTGTGTTGTCAAGTAGAAGAGTGGCTTCCATTTGGGGCTAGAACCCGGAAGAGGTAAGATTAGGTAACCTTCGGAAGTAGTTTAATCAAGTGATAACTAAAAACAATACTTAGAAGATTAGGTGGTACTTCTCACTAATCAAGATAATTATGCCTCACTCATGGAATCAAGTGCTCGGTTAGACTTGTGATGGGTGGGAAGGCCTGGAATGGCAAGGTCATCTATCTTGTCTGTACGAAAGGTATTTGATTCCGCATTAGTAAGTATGAGGGCTGAGGATCGGTTGAGGCCACTAGGATAACCCATTATGGGGGCCGGAGCCTATGAAGATCCGCAGTGGGTAACTCATGACGAGTTGTGTGATGACACTCTGTCTAGGACAACAGTTGGTATTTGTTTATTGTGGGTATGGTTTCCGTAACATACCTGATGTGACCATAGTTGGTATTTGAATTCTGTGTGTATGGTTCTCATAACATACTTGACCTGCTTTATATCTGGAAGCAATGTGACCATGTTAGAATTGTACTTATGTGGTGCTAGATTTGTACTTGAGTTGTACTCATGATGTACTTGTGTTGTACTTATGTTGTACATGTGATTGGTTGTGTCAGTTTGGTTCAGTTATGATTTAGCCTATGTCTAGAGGTGTTGGTCTTGGTTAGGATTCCTTGTTACTATCTCCTAGCACGGGGGGTGGGCCTTTGAGTTTCACTTGGTTGGGTGGCATGCACCTAAATCCGTTGGGCTTTCTTCATGTTTGTGTGGATGATATTTCCAGTAGGAGAGCTCGTGGGATTCAATTTCAGTTCTTGCTTTATTTCATTTCAGTTGTTCTTGTAATATATTACCCCTCATTTGTCATCGAGGTGGAAGTTGTAATTGTAATCTTATTTGTTGGTCTTGCTTCATTTGGGGAATGAGAGTTGTAATCGTATTGCTTAATTATGGATAAATAGAAATGAATGTTATCTCTTATGCTTAATAAAATTATCTTAATTGGAATGTATGTGTTTTATTTCTTAATGAAATAATTGGCATGGTTTAAATTCATGTATTTTGTTGAGGTTCTATATAACCTCTGTCTCGTAACCTTAGAGGTTGTTGGCTTTAGTTAGTGAACTTGCTTATTAAGTATACTTAAAAAAATAAAATTAGTTTGTTTAAGTAGTTGTTTGCAACTTCCTCTAGGGTTGTGTGGCGGGGCGTTACACAATCAATTTGACTTTGCTTGAATGCTAGAAATATCTCTAATCTTTTTAATTAAGATTCATCATTCTCCCTTTTTTTGATTGGATATTTTTTTACCTGTCAATAATGGAAGAAAAAACTAGTGATGTTCCCCAAAAGAACTGCTTGTGAGTATTATTTACTATTGTATATGTGTTTGACTAAATATATATTTTGCTTATTTGTACATAGTCTAATACTTGATTTTTTTTTTAATCTTGTCATGGTTCGTATGTTCCCACTTTCAATAGTAGCAAAGAATGGTGTTTCTATTTGCTCTGGAAGCTGATACGTTGTAAAAAAATTTAGAGAATTCTCATACAACACCTCTCACCATATTAAGAAATAATACTTAATAAAAGCAGGTTTTGTCAATTATTCTATTCATTTTAGTATCTAGCGTATCCAAATAAATACAAATCCCAGCTTGAGAGACAAAATGAATTGTGTTTGACTTCTCTTTGTTACCCGAGGAGCCACCCTAGTTTGTAAATACTATAGATACCCAAGATTTCCTTGCAAAATTTCAATACTATGGTGTAAAATAAGATAAAAAATAGATTAGTTTCTAAAGCCTTGCACCATAATCAAATAGCCAAACTATTTCTCTATTTATGGACAACAAACAACCAAGTAACTAATCATAAACCCAAATCTACACATTTAAGTTGTATAACTATCAAGCAATGAAAAATAGATAAAGATATAGAGTAGAAGAGATGGAGTGAATAAGATAGAGAGAGGGAGACATTTCTAGAGATAGGGAGAGAGATGGATACATTTCTATAGATAGAGGGGGAGAGAGGAATATAGAGGTATTGATGAATATAGAGTGAGAGAGGAAGAGTGAGACAAATAGATAGAGGTAGAGATGAATATAGAAGGAGAGAGGGAGATGGAGAAAAATAGATAGAGATATAGAGAGAGATAGGGAGATAAAGGGGGAGAGATCGAGAGTGATAGATAGGGAAGAAGAGATAAAGAGGAAGAGGGAGAGATAGAGAGAGATATGGTGAGATAGAGCGATATAAAAATAGAGATATAAAGAGATATAAAGAAGGGGGAGAGGGAGAGAGATAAAGAGAGAAAAAAAGATGTAAGTAGAGAGAGAGAGGGGGGGGGGACTAGGGAGGGAGCTAGAGGGGGAGAGATAGAGAGGGAGGGAGAGAAAGGGAGATAGATAGGTAGAGGAGGGAGAGGGAGAGATATAAATAGAGGGTGATATAAAGAGATAGAGAGGGATAGGAAAAGAGATAGGGAGATATATGTAGAGAAGGATATGGATAGAAAGAGATAGAGAGATTAGTGAGAAATAAAGATAAAGATATAGAGTATAAGAGATGGATAGTGAGATGGAGTGAATAAGATAGAGAATGAAGAAGGGGGAGAGAGGGAAAAAATATATATGCATAAGGATAGAGATAGAGAAACAAATGTAGAGAGATATAGACAGAGGGTAAACCCATAATAGTGGTGTACAATTTTGATGAGGAAGGAAATTTGTAAAAATGCTCACACATTCAAAATTTCATGTTTTTAAGGGTTTGTTCGAACTAGGGGGTTCACACGAACCCAAAAGAGGGGTTCGCTCGAACCCTATGATATCATGTTTTTTCATAGAAATGAATGGAAAATTAAAAAAAAAGGGGGTTCTCATTTTCAATGAACCCCCCTTCACCCTTTTGAGCGAAGGGGGGTTCATTCGGAGCGAACCCCCCTTTTTTGCCCTTCTCCCCCTCTTCTACCAAATTTTAGCAGATTTTTGCCTTTCGAAGCTCGAGTTGAGGATGAAAATAGAGGAGATTTCACAAACTTAACTGGAAGATGGTATTCCTCAAAATGAGCTATCCAGCGAATTAAATTTTAATATGTTTTGGTTTTATTATGTATGTGTTTTTTTAGTTTTATTAAACATAAGTTTTTCACTAAAAATCAAACTCTTTGTTTTGCACATGTGGAAAAACAAAATATTATCAAAATAAATTTTTTAAAAATATGTTGAAGCTGGGTATTGATGTCCTTGATCCATTAAAAAAATAAAAATTGAATTTCAATTCAAACAAAAAAAGTTATGTTGTATACAGTCCGCCTATGTCTGAATTGCAATTGGTTTGACTTTGAAACTTGATTAAGGAAAAAATATTCAATAAAAAACCATGAGACCAAACGAAAGTGCTAGATATCGTAGTTATAAATCTAAATTCGAAAAAATTAGAATTTTATTCTTCATACAAAAAAAGTTATGTTGTATACGGTGAACGCCACTTTTTAAAAATGTTGTTTTCTATAAAAAACTAATTTTTGTGGGAGATGGAAAAAAAAGTGCAATCTGATTCCAAAAATTTTGGAAAAAATATTTTTAGAATCTACAGACAAATGTGATGAGACTCTAGTTTGCATCATCTTCAAATTCCTCACGGTTTAGCCGCTATAAATTCCCGAATATGAAAATTTAGTTAAAAATAATAATTGCAGTGTTCAGTTTGCCCAAAAATTGTAAACCACTATTGTGGGATCACCCTAGAAAGAGATAGAGCGAGGAGTGAGAGAGATAAAAAGATAAAGGTAGACGCAATGAGGTATAAATAGAGAGGGGGAGGGAGAGATAGAGGGGGCAAGAAAAAGAGAAAGGTGATAGAGAGGTATAAATAGGTGAAAAGATAAAGAAATAGAGATAGAGGTAGGGAAGGTGAAAGAGGGAGTGCATATATGAGAGAGAGAGATATGGAGAGGGATATACATTTACAAATAGATAGAAAGGGAGGGAGAGAAATAGAGAGAGGAGAGAGAAATATAAAGAGGGAGTGATAAGGAGAGAGAGAAATAAGGATAGAGATAGATATAACATGAGAAATATACAAACGATGTGAAAAAAATAGATAAACATATAAAAAAAATGATAAAATGAAAAAAAATATTTAAAAAATAATTAAATTTATAGAAAACTTATTTTAAAAATAATACAAATATATTAAACAAAGTAATACAAAAATTCACTCTTTGAAAATGATATATATGTTAGTAATAAGATACCTAAATATGCTAGTAAATCTTCAATAACAAGAACTACTCTTTTCTTAAAAGAATATTCCAACTTCCTTCCCTGCCACAATATGTGTACATCATAGAGACCCGTTTTTCTCCAAATGGCAGAGGCCAACAATTCAGGTCACCCGCAGAAATACAACCGACGCAACGAAAACACCAGTCCCAGTGAGGAAGGAGGAGGAGAAGGACTTCGCTTAGTAAAGCTATGGGAAGAGGTTCGAGACCTGTCTCTCGGGGCAGGTTCCCAGGTGGAGCGCGTGCGCGGACCACTCTCTCCACTTCACTTCCTGAGAGATTATGTGATGCCCAACAAGCCTTGCATAATCACAGACTCACTTCACCATTGGCCCGCACTCAGCAAATGGAGCAACCATTATCTCTCTTCCCTCTTACAACACCAAACAGTAAGTCTTCACTTCACTCCAGACGGCCGAGCCGATTCGCTTGTGAAAAATCCTAATCAACACAATGACAATGAATGGCCTAGTTGCTTCGTATCGGCGCACGTCGAGCGCATGCCCTTCCCCATGGCGCTGCAGTACGTCGCGGGTACAAAACGCGAGGAGAGAGGCGTGGCCTATGCGCAGGAACAGAACGGTTGTTTCTTTTCGGAGTACAGTTTGCTGGCAGGCGACGTGGAGGAAGACATACCTTGGGCTACGGAGGCGTTGGGTACGAAACCCGACGCGGTCAATCTGTGGATAGGGAACGAGAAAGCCACCACGTCATTTCATAAGGATCACTATGAGAATCTCTACGCGGTGGTCTCTGGACAGAAACATTTTCTTCTGATGCCCCCCACCGATGTGCATAGAATGTACGTTTGGGATCACCCTGCTGCACACTATACAATAGCGCAGGTACTATAAACCCTAACTTAAAAAAACAACAACTGCATTACTTGGAGTGGTTGTGGCGTTAGTGAACTGAAATGTTTGTCTTGATGAATTTGTACATTTTAAGAGAATTTTCTAATTCATCCCGCACAAGACAATTCGGGCACAATTGTCCTATACGTCCAATCTATTTGAAGGCTTTCTTTTTATTTTCAGTCTTTTTTGAAAGAGGCTTTCCATTTCATCTGTCTGATCATGCAAGGCTGCCAGCCCTTTAATGTTGAGTGCAGGAAAAAATTGAAAGAATGGAGATTTATTACGTCGAATTGTAGGCAGACCTTTTTGGTTATTGTATCGAATAGGCAAGCTTTATTATTTAGGACTTGAGCCAACCTCTAAGCACGCCTTTTTCTCCTCCCTATCTTTCCTTGTTCTCCCCTAAAGAGGACTTAGCAAAACACAAATTTTTTACAATCAAAACATCTATTCTGCGAGGTTTCTGTCTCATCGAGGTCTTCAATCTCTGGGTTACTTATGTCATCCTCAACCCATATTTAGCTGAAGTCTCTATTCTATTGATATATCTTGTGTATAGAACGGTTTAGCAGCATATGCTGTTCAGCTTTCTGTTTTTTCTGATCAGGAATTTGCTACATTCTGCTATCAAATGGAATATTTTCCTATTTTCCATTTATGAGACTGTGTAAATCTTTTGCCTTACTCTTCCTATGAGCATCCGTTTTTGTAGCATGACATATTGTACACGGATCCTTTTTTTAATAGCAAAAAAGAGATTTATTATTAATTTAAAACAACAGAAGGAAATTACATTTTACAGCATTGAGATTTCCAAATGGAAAGAGCTATTGCTAAAGCAAGAAGAGGGAAAACACAAGGAGATTTGCCACTATCATGTTCCCAATAGAAATTAGAATAAACAAATGATTGCCATACTCTTTGAAGGATTGAAACCCCTAATTCCCCTCTAGTCTGATCATTATGAATACACTGTGAAGATCTATCAGACGTCAAAGAGCCCAACTCAAAAACATGCCATGTATGATTATCCTCTGAAGAAATGGAAATATGAACGAAAGAGATAGCCTCAAAATTCGGAGTGAGGTGAAGGATTTGTTCAACAAAAAATGCTAGCCTCAAAAGAGAAACGAAGATCAAGGAGTTAGATTCACAAATAACCTTCTTCCAACCCAAATCACAAGCTTTCTCAAGAGCCACTAGAATAGCCTAGGCTTCCATCAAGCTATTAGTGCCAATGTCCATAGCATAAGAAAAAACAAATATGATTGTCTCGTCACTAGCATGATCAACCTCTCCAATCCCAATAGCACCTAAGATTAAGAGGAACCATTAGTATTAATTCTGAAAAAAATAGATGGGGAGGATACCACTTACCAACCCTAGAGCTAGACAGTAATTGATTGCCAAAAGTCCAAGCAACTTGAAAGAAGAGAATCAAAAGGAAATAGGTATCCCTCAAAAGAACATTTGGCAGCAATAGTTTCTCTGATCAAATCCATTATCTTCTGCACAATAAGACTTTGGTCTTGGAAAATCTAACGATTCTGCTCTAACCAAATTTGCCAAAGAATAAAAATAGGACCAAGATCCTAGGAAACCACAAGGAAAGAAGACGATGCAAGAGGACTACCCAAACTAGCTCATAATTCAAATAAAGAAGTAGCATTTATAAGAGGTTGGCTCCATTGGTGCCACCGCTATCTCCAAATACCCAAGGAGAAGGAGCATTGAAAGAAAATATGAGCAATACTTTCTACACTTTTTCCACACAATACATTTTAATCATCTTTTTTTGATATAATCCTAGGTAAGACATTTGTTGTGACACAATAACCAGATAAAGAAATTGCACTTGGGCCGATAGAACTTATTCTAGTTTTTCCTCCACTAAAGGAAATATCTAAGCTCCTTTAGGATTATAACCCCAAGTAAGAACATTAGTTTGCTCTAGAGAACAAGGCCGATTATCTAGAATCGAAGAGAGAGTAGCCTTGGCTTTAGGTGCTCCCCCCTCGCCAGGCTAGCTGCTAGAATCCTTCCAATGATATATTTGAGAATTCACCAAACAAATAAAACTCTTAAAATCAACAACTTTTGATCACCCTATTGCCTAAAAAATTTCACTCAAGGGCTAAAGAAGGGGGGAGGGAAGAGAGAATTGTGGTGGATGGAGATCCCAAGAATAATTCCAAAATAGAGCTCTCTGACCATTTTTGATGATCCAAAAGAGAGCATCCTTGACAATCATGGCTTATTTCATAACGGTAGTCCAAACCATCGAAATTTTCGCACTCAGATCCATTTGAGGAACATCCTCATCAAGTACTCCTCACAAATACTTGAAATTAAGGATTCTAGCCCGAGGTTTATATGAAAGCTTGCACCATCTCCAATACAATTTGGCAGCTAGGGTTTGGCTATCAAGCTCAAATTGTCGAAGCCAAGGCCACCAAATTGCTTAGGTCTACAGATTTGATCCCAATTGACCAAACTCCATTTTTGAGAATGTAAATTCCTCGCCCAAATGAATTTCCTAGAAACAGTCAAAAATTCCTTGAGAAAGCTTTTTGTATTCGAGAGCACAAAGAATTTGTAAATAGGAAGAGCTTGCAAAACAAATTTTAAGTGCATCAATTGTCCAACAAAAGACAATTGTCGGAACATCCAATGATTGGCTCTCATATGAAATCTATCCAGAATCCTCTTACCACTCTTTTGGGGCTGTCATTAGATAAGGGAATCCCCAAATAATAAGTGAAAAATTTGTGCGATTCTTTATTGGATAAGCACTAGAGTATTGAAGAAAAAAATGTTGGACTTATCCTCATTAATTTGTTGTCTAGAAGTAGCCAAATAAATGTCTCCTAAAATTGATCGCCTCACAAATTTTAGCAACCCTTATTAATGCAGTATCATCCACAAACTAAAGGTGCAATTGTGAGTCCAATGCTAGAGTTCGAGCCCAAGACCAACCTAGATACAACCAAATAAATCTTAGGTACTTTATCAATTTGCCTAAACTTTTTGCCATCAAGATGAAAGGGTAAGGAGGAAAAGGTCTTCTTGACAAAGTCCCTAGATGCAAAAAAGAGTGGAGAGGGGATGCCATTAATAAGATTAGGAAAGGAAGCAAAAGCGACAACTCATAACCCAATTAATCCATCACAAACAAAACCCAAAAGATGATAAAACATTTTTACGGAATGACCATCTAACCTTGTCATAATTCCTAGACATGTCCAACTCAATGAACATAGATTTATCCTTGGAAGTAGACATAGAATGAATAGCCTTAGCGACAACAATAATACCATCATGGATTTGGTGCCCTTTCACAAAACTACCCTACTTAGAAGAAATAATAGAGGCTAGTATTTGTGTCAAGGGATCTGCAATAATTTTTGAAATATTCTCTTATTTAACATTGCAGAGGGCAATAGGAAAAAGCAAGTCAAAAGAAATAGCCCCCACTTTTGTAGGAATCAAGGATAAGAAATTAGAATTAATAGCTTTGAGCATCTTCTTATTGGCCTAGGATTCCCAAACAACCTCCAAAAGGTCTAGCTTTAGAATATCCCAAAATTCTTGAAAAAATTTAATAGGGAAGCCATCAAGGACCAGGGGATTCACCTTTCTTCATCTAAAACACCACCTTCTCAAGCATATCAATAGAAAGTGGCCTCATGAGCAAATTATTTATATCTTCAGAAACCAAAAGGGGAATATAGTCCAAAATGACATTTTCCTCCTCCACTACCCTAGGACTACTTTCCAAAAAAGGGAAGAAAAATGCTTGACAACTGCCTCAGAAATATCTTGGAAAGAGGAAAGATGAGCACCTTGAGTTGAGATGAGGGACGAAATAACATTACCATTTTTTGTAGCCTTGATTGAATTATGGAAGAAGGTAGTATTCTTATCTCCCTCTCGAAGTCAGCCAATTTCAAGATTTTTGCTTCCACAATATCTCCTCTTGGAGCTCCCATTCATTAAATTTTTTAGAACACAAAGACTATTAAATAAGTTGCTCCTTTGTAAGATGCATCAACTCAGATGCAACAATAAATTGCTCAAATTAATGTATGACATCAATCCAGGTTACTTTGCATTCAGATTACAATCCAAACAACATCAATCTAGGAGTTGGGACAACACTAACATCAATACCTTCAAACTTAAAAGACAACCATACATTTATGCTCTAAAATTTGTAGCTATTGATGAAGTAAATATCAAATATTAAAGATAATTCAAATATAGCTCAAATCTATAACAAGGGCGACAACCTAGAAAGAAATAGACTCCAAAGGATTCCAAAATAAATTCCGATTGCATAGTATGCTCAGACAATTATCTACGAGAATGATAACATAGCGGTATGTGGATGCAAATGCTCAACAACACAAATTAACACCAGATCTAGGTGCCAACGCCAACCCAAAGATATAATTATCGCATACAAAGAACTTGCATAGTCGCTATTGCAAACTTAATATGAATCGTATCCACTGAACCATACAAGGCGATGCTCGTATAGATTGTAACAATGACAAAGTATATAGTTGCCTTAGAAATCAATCATGGATCTAGACTTTGACTTTGATCCCATCATTTCACTAGACACCGCCCAATCTAAAGGTTGTCCGATGTACACGCGCCCTTTTTATAGTGGCTCCCTCCACCTTGTAAATCGTCTGCCTCCCAAAAGCTTTGCTTGAGAATGATCAATGCTTGTCAATGGGTGTGATGAGTATGCTAGAGTAAATATGAATTAGCAACTATGATTGGGCGAATATGGGAAAAAGCCACGGAAGCCAACCGAGGTTTTCATCCCACTTGAGCCGCGAACCAGTGGAGATTGCCGCCTCTACAAAGTCCAAACACTTCGTCCAAAATCCGTGATGTTGGAACCCCAACTAGGAACAGGTATTAATAGTAATTGCCTCCCTCAAATGAAGTTGGCCACCAAACCAAAATGCCTTCCTCAATGAGGTCGGCCACATCCTATAATAAATTTAATAAATATTATTTTAATTTAGCATTTAAAAATGCTTTTCCCGTCCCGTTGGAGATATTCCCAAATTGGGGACATGACATTCCTCACGTCTTGAAAATTGCTTGTCCTCAAGCAATTCACACTTGTATACCAGGATCCCATATCGATCTCAAAGTCACTATTCCACCATTCTGTTGGGCTACTTTGTTGTAACCATCGCTAGCATCATTGCCCTTTTGTAGCATCTTGTGAGGTACTTTGTCAGTCATGCCAATCTTGATGTCCTCGTATTCTTCTAGCATGTTCTGTTGGAGAATACTGCTATGCATCCTTGAGACAAGATAAACATCTCTCATCCAAACTCTATCAATGATTTGATCAAACTTCGAACCAAGGAGTGTGAATGTTTCTTGGTCAACCTCTATGAAGTTTTCTTCTCTTATTTCAGTTATATCCTTCCTCATCCCAATGTCATTAATACTTTCATGATAAATGTGCAATTTCTCCTCATGAGGGTCAATCTCAAATGCATCATTCTTCACAATAGTGTGACTAATAACATCATCACTTGGTTCATTTCATAGTTCCACCGAGTTTTGGGGGCGCGAGGGCGGGGGGCCTAAGTTTGGGGGCGGCGAGGGGACAGCTGCCGGCAGGGGGGCAGCGGGGGAGCGGTGCGCTGAAATACATATAGTACTTGAAAAATTAGTTATAAAAAGATGTATAATTGTAAAAGCCTAAGGAACATTGAAACAATGAAAACCAAAATGAAAATATACTTGTAACTTAATAGACATTGTGATTGGAATGAGAACTAGTTGTTTCATATTCATAATTTGAATTTGAAAATTTCATAGTCATGATTCATAATTACAATCAAGTATCAAGTTATCAACACAACAGTGTTCAAACTTCAAACTTCAAAAACAAAATAGTAAATACTAAATAGCTAATGGCCTAATGCCTCTAATGATCTAATCATCTCCAACTCCAAGCTCCATGCCAATCTCCTCATCACTGGAACCATCGGATGAGGACCCCAAATGCTCAAGCTCATCTAAACCAATACCAACCAACCCTGTCTATGTAGTATCCTCATCTATCTGTGCTGGCTCTTCTGGCTCTACATCCTATCTAGCTGCTGGACTCTCCTTGTATGTAGTTGTGCTGTGATCAATGAGACGTAAGGCACTATGGACAACCACAAGCTTCTCTGCCCTCCTAGAAGTGAGCCTGTTCCTCTTAACAAAGTGGATGAAGTTATAAGTGGACCGGTTCCTCTCAGAAGCAGAAGAACTAGAAACCTGGGACAGCAAATGAATGGCTAGAGTAGTAATCAAAGATCTAGGCCCATGCATAGTCCACCACAACTTGGGGTCCTCCTGTGACATAGTCTCCAAATCTAATTTGGCTGCCTTTGAATATCCCCAAAGAGTAGCGAATTTTGTCCACTCAGTACGAAGCAAGCTAGCCTCTATAGGATCATACATTTTGTCAATGGCCTTCATGAACCCTTCCTTCACCTCAACATCCTCTATAGGTGTCACTCTACCAAGATGTGGCACATACCACTTTGGGTTCAATGCGTAGGCAACCATGTGTAAGGGAGTGTTGAGTTTCTCCCATCTATGCTGAATGATTGGATAAATATGCTCAGTGTAGAATTGCATTGTGGGGTCCTTCTCTCGCACTTTAGCCTTCATTTGATCAAGCATGGAATCAATGCATTCGTATACCTCTCCAAGGGAAGGTGCATTATAATCCCCAAATCTAATAACTTTGAAGATTGGCTCAATTATGGAGACAACATATTTGGCATCAACCCAAAAGACATCATTCTTCACCACCTCCTTAACTCTCAATCCCTGCTGTGTCTTTGACTCAGGCCATCTGTTCCATTCTACTGTCATTACCATTAGTTGCAAAGGCTCTTGCAACTCAAGCATCCTCTCCAAGAGAATAAAGTATGATGCATACCGAGTCTCTACAAGCTTCAGGAATTCCTTCTTGGAGAAGGACCTGAAAAGTGCATGTGAATGATGATGGTTGCAGATAAACATCTGCACATCTCTAGCATCACTGACAATAGATTTGATCCAGCTGATTTTACCCATGTCCTTAAGTGCATTATTCATAGCATGCACACAACAAGGAGTCCAAAAAATATGTCTATAGGCTGCCTCAATCAACCTCCCTGCAACTTTGCACACATGGGCCACATCTGTCACTACCTGCACCACATTTTGTGGTCCAACCTCCTTTATAGCATCCTTGAGGATTTGAAACTGATAATGGGCATCCTTGCTATGCCCTGAACAATCAATAGCCTTAAGGAAATAAGGGCCCGCTACAGATGTGACGATGATATTGATGAGTGGACGATGCCTAATGTCCGTCCACCCATCCATGACTATGCTGCATCCACTTGTGACCCAGGTTCTCTTCATCTTCTCCATCAAAATATTAATCTTGGAATAGTTTTGATCCAAGATTGTTGTCCTCAATTTATTCTCCCTTGGTGGCACATATGATTGTCCTGCCCTTATTATCTTTGACACAACTTCCTTATAATAAGGAGAGCGAGCCACGTGGAATGGAATGCCATTGACAAAGAATAATTTGCCAATGGCATCATCTGCCTCATCCTTTGCCTGCACATTGAATAAATCTGCTAAAGGTTGTGAAGATGCCATCTTACGTTTCCCCCTAGGCTTTGCTGCACTTGAACTGAACGGATTTGGTGGCCTTTGACTCTGCAAAGTAGAAGTAGACACTGCTGAAAACTGATCACCCAAACTCTTATGTGGCAATGTAGTAGATGCAGGCACTTCATCCTCTTTACAACCCCATAATTTTAAAATTTCAGCCCTGTACTTCAAGTTACCTGCCACAACTTTGCATACATCTACATCTTTGCCTCGAATAAGAAGTGTGCATTAGTTCTTGTAATGCTGCCAAACCATGTAAGCTCACACATGTGACACTTCCATAATCTAGTGCCCCCAGTTGCCCTAGGCTTTGCTGCTACCTTGGATGCAAATTGTTTTAAGGGTTTTTTTGGATCAAAGAGGCCCTTGGCCCATTCTTGAAGGATTTATGAAGGGCAGCTATTATCTCTAGTGTCAATGAAACTTGTGGTAGTTTGAGTATTTGAGGTTGAGCCATGTTGTGGAACTCGTGGTTCAACTTCACCCACAGCCTCCCCTCCTATTTGAAAGTCAAGATCATCTGATGAATCATTTTCACTTTGAATTCCTGGTTCATCATCACTTCTGTCGTGTGAACTCATTATGATGATGATGCTGCAAAAACAATGTAAAAAAAAAATCAGACTTATATAATATAAACCGAAACTTAGAAACTTGAAAGAAATTTAAATCATAAATGTGGTCTCATGGATTGCAATATTGCAAGATATGCATAAGAATTAAGAAATCAAAATGTGGTCTGTTTTGCAAAATGTGGAAGCATAGGCAAGGCATTTGAACTGTTTGACTGAATGCATCAAGGCAAGGTATTTGAATTGTTTGATTGAATGCATCAAGGCAAGGCATTTGAACTGTTTGACTGAAGGCAAGGCATGTGAGGCAAGGCATTTGAAGTTTGAACTGTTTGATTGATGCATTCAGGCATCAAGGCAAGGCATTTGAACTACTTGACAGTGACTGAATGCAGTCACTGTCAAGCAGTTCAAATGCCTTGCCTTGATGCCTGAATGCATCAAGGCAAGGCATTTGAACTGTTTGACAGTGATTGAATGCATTTAGTCAAACAGTTCAAATGCCTTGCCTTGATACCTGAATGCATCAGTCAAACAGTTCACATGCCTTGCCTTCAGTCAAACAGTTCAAACTTCAAATGCCTTGCTTCACATGCCTTGCCTTCAGTCAAACAGTTCAAATTCCTTGCCTTGATGCATTCAATCACTGTCAAGGACTCAAGTGTCAAACAATTCACAGTTAAAAATCAAAATGCCTTGCCTTGATACATTCAGTCACTGTCAAGTGTCAAGTGTCAAACAGTTCACATGCCTTGCCTGTGCTTCCACATTTTGCAGAAATGCCAGCAAATAAATAATAGTTTTTAGTTTTAACTTTTATCTCATTTTCGATTTTAAAATTTTTCAAAAAAAAATTTATTTGAAATTGAGGCTAAGGCTCTGAGCGAATCCCTCAAAGGGATGCCAGCTCATGGAAGAGGCGATGATGTCGTCTTCCATGAGCTGACATCCCTTTGAGGGATTCGCTCAACAGTTCAACGAACTGTTGATTGAATGCCTCAAACGTATGTCAGTTGCCTGAAATGAGCTGGCATCCCTTTGAGGGATTCGCTCCCGACCTCCCGTCGCCAATGTTGAATGCCCTAGCGGCCTAGCCCAGTCGAGACTGAGAGATAGGAGACTCGAACAACCATATAAAAATTAAAAGATCAGAATGCTAAATCGTAAATACCTGTTGAGTGTTACTGTTGAATAATGACGCCCTTGGAAAATCCGAAAACCTTGATCTCTCCTCTGGTTCAGTTTGCAGTTTGCACATTCACTCTCAGGCAGTCTCGAATGCTCGCACAGGCACACACGGGTAGGGTAGAACCGTCAAAATGAGATAAAAGTTAAAACAAAAAAATTAACTTACATGAGAATAGTTAAATTTTAATACATTTGACTTTAATTAAATTTTAATACATTTGAGTTCATTATTAATAGGGGACGTGGGAAACTCGGAGGCTTGGATACGCCCAGAAGACTCCGAGACACGGAGAGGACTCCCTGTGAAGGAAACGTCCAGGGGACGACAGAGGGATGGGGAGATGGCGGGGGGACGTTTCCTTGATGTCTCTGCATCTCGGAAACGTCCCTGTCTCCGAGACGACCACTTTTTTGAGGGGGACGCATCCCTGTGGAACTATGGACTTCATTTGCTTCCATACCTAAAGCTTGGCTGGCCGCGTCTTCGATATTGCTCAAAATTAGTGATGTCTCTTCCTTCATCTCCTGCTCTTCTTACGCAAGAGATGGAGTCTCTCTCACCTTCCCTTATCAATTTTTTGTTGGTCCATACAACCATTAAAGGTTGGCAGGGAGCCTCTCTTACCACCTGAACTGCTCCCTTCGTTTCCATTTCTTCCAACACTTAGTTGTTGGTTCAGTCCCTTTAGGATTTGAACCATTTCCCTCATGGTGTCCTTCATGTTGAACTGAAATTCCTTGCTCTCCCTGATGAATTCCTTATTGAAACCCATGGCAGGTTACTCAAGCTGGCAGGATGCCAGGCTCTGATACCACTCTAAGATGCTCAATTCAGATGCAACAATAAATTGCTCAGATTAATGTATGACGTCAAGCAGTGAGTGTTACTTTGCATTCAGATTACAATCCAAACAACATCAATCTAGGAGTCAAGACAACACTAACAGCAATACCTTCAGACTTAAAAGACAACCATAAATTTATGCACTAAAATCTGTAGCTAAATATCAAATATTAAAGATAATTTAGATATAGCTCAGATCTATAACAGAGGCGACAACCCGAAAAGAAATAGATTCCAAAGGATTCCAGAATAAATTTCTATTGCAGAGTATGCCCAGACATTGATCTATGAGAATGATAACACAACGGTATGTGGATGCAAATGCCTGACAACATGAATTAACACCAGATCTAGTTGCCAGCGCCAACCCAAAGATATAATTATCACATACAAAGAACTTGCATATTCGTTGTTGCAAACGTAATATGAATCGTATCCACTGAAGCATACAGGGCGACGCTCGTACAAATTGTAACAATGACAAAGTATATAGTTGCCACAAAAATCAATCATGGATCTAGACTTTGACTCAGATCCCTTTGTTTCACTAGACGCTGCCCAATCTGAAGTTTGTTCGATGTATACGTGCCCTTTACAATGGCGCCCTCCAACTTGTAAATCGTCCGCCTCCCAAAAGCTCTGCTTGAGAATGATCAACGCTTGTCGATGGGTGTGACGAGTATGCCAGAGTAAAAATGAATTAGCAATTATAATTGTGCGAAAACGGGAAAGAGTCACGAAAGCCAGGTGAGGTTTTCATCCCACCTGAGCCACGAACCAATAGAGATTGCCGCCTTTACAAAGTCCAGACACTTCGTCCAAAATCCGTGATGCTGGAACCCTGGCAAGGAACAAGTATTAATAGTAATCGCTTCCCTCAAATGAAGTCGGCCACCAAACCAAAACGCCTTCCTCAATGAGGTTGACCACAGCCTAGAATAAATTTAAATATTATTTTTAATAATTCAAATTTATATTATTATTTAATATTTATTACTATTTAATATTATTTTAATTTAGCATTTAAAAATGCTTTTCCTGTCCCGCTGGAGATAGTCCCAAATTGGGGACATGATATCCTTAGTCATTTCAAATTCCTTGATCTGAAAAGTGATGCTACCCAATTTTTCTTGAACTTGGGGAACCTTTTTCAAAATATGTTTCCAAAAGAGCATTTGTTCTATTGCTTAATCTTGAACTTAACAAATTGAAGTCTCTTGAAGAAATAATACATAATAGTACCAAATAAAGGCTTACTCTCCAACCACCAAGTGGCCACATGTTCGTGAATTTGTGCAGTACTTGTGAATTTGTGCAGTATTCGGCAAGTCTCCGAGTACTCACGAGGTTTTTGGACAATTTCTTTGTAAATGCCCATTACCATGGCAAGCATGACATCTAAAAGGAATAGCCTAAGAATCTATTGTTGAATCCATTGCATGTTCCCTAATCTAATCTCTAAACAATTAGTCAACTGGTTATTCAAATCAATTTCAACTAGATACATGCATAGGTTACCTTTCTTTAAAGCATATGATGCGAAAGGCCCAAGGATTTTCCAAGGACAGCTGTATAGATTGTAGAATATCAGATCTCCAGAATTCCATATGAAGCCAAAGGAGGCAGACCCAAACAGGAATCTCAGACGGGAGCTCCTCCATTGGATCAAAACCCACATATCTGGGTTTGATGAATAAACAAGTTTGATTATGAAAGCATGAACTGCCCTCAAAACCCATATTCTGATCAGCCATTCTAGAAAAAACCACAAAGAAATACCCATTCACAGCAAGAATAATCTCTGTATCTCCTTCAGATTGCCAAGTCCACTGAGCCCAATCTTCTTATAAAGGTAGTGAAATTCTAATTTGCATAAACTTGCATATCAGAGTATGTTCAGAAAGATACAAGACATCATCAGCAATTAGATCCAGTTTGTTGACGAAAATGGGCCTATCAACACTCTTTTCCAGGCAGGCAGTCTATTTGATACAATTTTCCTGTTTCTGATCCACTTTGACTTTGCTTGTTGCATGCACCAAAAAACAAACAGCAATGTTGTGCCCAGATGAGGAAGGATCTTCCAATCTAACAGCTTCTTGGTAGGAAAAAACAGGGGGGGTCCCCTGGACCCCCAACCACTGCCATTCATCTGGAAATAAACCCTGCTGCAAAAAGCAAAACCAGAGAAGAAAAGAACAGTAAAATGGTGGGGGACTGCACGCCCCAGACAACAGTACTGTTCCCCAAGTGCCTAAAGCAGGGCTGTGGAGGAAAGCAGGCCCATGACCACCAGACAGCTGCACAGGCACACAAGAAAATCCCTATTGCACCATCAATCCGAAGCCAAAAATTCTTCAGCCTATTCTCAATATTCAATTCTTGTACAAGGATTCTTACTTTTATGCTCTGATTGATGTTCTTTTTGCAACAATTGGTTATGATACACTGTTATTGAAATTTGCCTTCAGACAACATGATATGATGATTGATCTTAACTCTTAGTAGTTGATTCAGGGATGTATTACGCATTAGTTTGTTATGTAAGCATCTAGCCAGCAGGAACTAATTTTGTAGTTGACTTCAAAATACTTTGCAGGCAACTGGGGAGTTCAGCATAGAGTTAGATAATCCCCCACATTATGTTCCATGGCCTAGCATTGATCCGTACCCACCATCCTCTGAGGCTGAACAAAGCAGAATTTTGTTTCCCAGATATTTTAATGGCCCAAGCCCATTAGAATGTACAGTTCAAGCGGGCGAGATTCTTTATTTGTAAGTCTCCTCAGCCTTATCACAATTTGCTTTGACTTTGATCTCTGAACTATTTTGTTTTGTGAAAATCAAACACTCAGTTGAGATTTGATTTTGTAAGGCAACATTCTGGTAGAGGCTTATTACAGCATATAGCAACAAGTGACCTTTCATTTCTAAAAACTACAATTTCCCTTGACAACATTTTTATTCTCTTATTGTTTTATAAACCTGATTTCTCAACAAAAGGAATACTCAATCTGAGGCCATGATTTTAGTCTGAAGATATATATATATATATATATATATATATAAGAAGAAGAATTGAGGTCGCACAAATATTTAGGAATTACTTTTAAAGATTTTGGTTTTAGTTTACTTAATTGGACCATCATCTGTTAATCCAGGCCAAGCTTGTGGTTTCACCATGTTAGGCAAACTCCTGACGCTGAGGGACGCACAATAGCAATTAATTATTGTAAGTACAAAATTACTTCTGCATGCTACACATTTTTCTTGCATATTTTTTAATTTGTGAATGTTGTTGTTTGAACATTGTAAACTCCTATCTAAAATAAATTTCTTGTCCGGCAGGGTATGATATGCAGTTTGACATTAAATATGCCTACTTCAATTTTTTGCAGTCTCTAAGTTTCCCAAGTTTATGATCGTCAGCTATTTTTGATATTCTTTTAGAGAACTTTGTTTATCAAATCATGTATGTTGAGGAAATTGGCACTTGAAAGTTCTATTTGAGTTTCAACCAATCATAACTCAACTTGGACATGATTTTCTTTGGAGGATAAACTCACAGGCCTTCTTCAAGCTATGTTTGCAATTCTATGAAGAATTGTTCTTTGTAGGCTGTTCTGCATGAGCTGATGAAATGAGCCTGCGGTGATTTTTTGCTAAATGAGCAATTTAATGCAATTCCACTTAAGAGTTGTGTCTTATGTGCATTGGATCAACCTCAGAAACTTGTATGTCTGTTTGGTCCCTTATAGTTTCAGGATTCTCTGGCATTTTATTACTGAACATAGATTAACCATACTTGGAGATGGCATTGCTATCTAATAATTGTATTCATTGATGCTTTTTAATACTTCAATCAAAATATTAATTCTTTATTTGAAATGCTCTTTGATCCATTGAAATGCTCTACAATTTGATGTCACGGCATGCAATGGAGCTGCCATAAATGAGAAAGATTAAACAAACCTCATATTTTGTATTGCAACCAAAATCCCATAATTTGCCTACTCGGACTCAGCTTGGATTCAGCAGACCAAAATTTTACAAATGTGACAACTTAAAACACTTAAATTTCTTAAAAAATGTAAATTTGCAAAATATATCAAATGAGTTTGGTGGGGGTAGCCCTATTGTGGAATAGGGTAGGCTCGAGAGGCATAACACTTTCACCAAGACCAAAGGAAGGCTTTTGAGACCATACAGACCTTCAAATCCACTATAAATTCCCTCCAATTTGCTCAACAATGTTGAAATGCTAGTGTGTTTTTTTTACACCTTGTACGGATAAGGCTTATAAAGTTAGAAAACTGTGTTTTTTCAGTGTCTTCCATGTTTTTCTTGCATCCAATATCCCTGTGCATTGTGAGTTTTTTGCATGGACTCGGTGAGTACACACTCAAAACTTGCAGATTTACTTGTCAGAGCTTGCTAGAACTCACTGCACAAACTCAGCAAGTTCTTCTTGCAATAATATTGGCCAGAAAAAAACTCGTGAGTACTCGGAGACTTGCCGAATACACACTGAATGCACAAAATCATAAATCTCATGCATGTTTGTGAAGACAGACCAAGAAAGAGTAGCTAAAACATTACTTGGATGATTTTTTGACTCACAACCTCCATTAGCATGGCTCATGTATATCAAAAATTGATTTGCAAAATCTTACTTCTTGAGATTTGACAAAACTAATTTTGTTTTTAGGTGAAAGTATTTTCTTTAGTTGCTCTACAAAACTATTTATAGGAGCTAATACCCATTTGGGTAGGGAAAAGTGAAAACCGTTTTGCTAGGTACACTAAGGTTAGAGCTTTGGGAATTTGCTGTTTGTTTGGCGATACATGATATTTTGAGTATGGACCCCCCTTTTTTATGCTGTTGGAGAATTACCCAAGTTGCAGGGATTACTTATATCTTGAATGTGACCATTGCAATAGCATACAGTGACAAATATGGTGTGAGCTCAACGAGTGCCCCTAGTGGGTGATCACATGTATACTTCAATAAATTTGCTCATTTCACACTTGCCAAACCACATAAATAATAGCTGAAACATTACTTTTATAAATTTTTAATTTAGCATCTCCAAAAGCATTGTCCACGTATTCCATACATTGGTTTGCAAAATTATACTTTTTGAGATTCAAACAAATGGATTTGTTTCAGGGGTGAAAGTACATGCTTCAGTTATTGTACAAAACTATTCCTTGCAGCCAATGGCCATTTGGGTAGGGAAAAACCTTTTGTCAGGGATGTTGAGGTGAGAATGTTGGGATTTTACCATTTGTGGACAGGACAGTTTTGTGTAGTGGACATGGTTGAAGAATTTGCCACATTGATGGGGCAGCATATATTCTAGATTCAACATCTGTGGTAGCATACATTATGGTGTGAACTCAAGGGGCTCTCTTGGTGGCCAATCACATGTGTATACTTCAATAATATTCACACGACTAGCTTAAAAGTTAAACAAGGATAGATCTTTTGTATACCTTGATGCACTTTTGTTGATTCTTTCTTTTCATTTAGGCAGCATCACAATCTTAGAAATATGGATCACCTTAAAACTTCACACATATCAAGGGGAATGACATCACAAAGAACCTTATCATGGAAATTCTTGCCAATTTAAAACTTCATAGTTCAAAACTTCAAACTATATTGCTTGTCAACAAAATAAAAATTATCTTTTTGGATCCTGTTGGAAATTCTTGCCAAGGCTGGATAGTCTCCAAAGTGCCAGGGGTGTTGGACCTGAGAAGAGTATCACACAACGTGTGTTTAGGCTGGACAACGTAGGACCAATTATTGAGGTGGGTAAGACTTCCTTCACTTCTGACTCCATAAACCAATGGGGGTTTCCCTAATGTGCTGCAACAAATATCACAACAACTACTAAACATTAACCATGACACTAACCATACACACTGTATAGTGCACCCCTACTTCGGTTGTCACTTGTCACTTTGTGCCTATATGCTGGTTTACAAAACTCAATTTCAAGCACCTTATTAGAGTAGATAATTTATCACATAAATGACAATGAATGTGTTTTATAATAATCCCTTGTGATGTCTCGTACATTCAGACATGGCAGTTGGAACACACTAGAATGAAAAATTGGAAAGATGTTTAAATTAATTTATATTGTGTATGGATGATGGGAGAAAGAGCCAGTAGCAGACCAATGCCTTTATTCAGTTGGGCAATAGAGTCTTTGAGTTCATACAAAACATGCAATAACTGAAACCAAGGTGATACCTTAATCAAGATATCACAAAAGACTAGGTCTTCCAAAAATATGACGGGGATGTGTTTGAATGCACAAGAACATGTGAAGTCTACTCATAACTAAATTGTTATCTCTTGTACATTATGCTTATCTCTTTGCTTTGTAGCTCAGCTTCATTGATCCTTTGTTGGGCTCAAAGGATGACTTCCATTTGATTAATTTAGATAGAAGAATGTGCAGTCACAAGGTTTGTGCTATTCACCTTTGGAGAAGAGTAGTTGAACTGAACAATCACAACATTTTGGATAAAAAATTTGTTGACTTATTCACAAGTTGTATAACTATGCATAGAACACTGTACAAATAATTTACAATATTTGCATAGATCTTCTTGGATCATTGTTGGTCACTTTCGAGTAGAGGGGAACAAAATGCAGATCTTCCAAGTTGCATTGATATTGCTAGATTCATAAGAGTTTGCTTGCTATGTAATACATGTAAGCCAAGCAATAGAAAGCTGGAATGTTGTTGCCACTATCGGATCCATCAAGGATTTGGGAGAGCATTGCAATAGATTTTCTAAGTTGGCTACCGAGAGCAAGAAAAGTTGACAATCATTTTCTTGTTGATGAATTTTGTAAAATTTGCATTCTCATACTATGCAAAAAACTTATAGATGGGAAAGAAGCCGCTTTGAAGTTTTTCAATCATGGACGGGTCTGCCTTGATATTTCTATATATACTTATCACAAACCTTGTTTTATTTCATTATGGATATATCACATGCCTAAGAGAAGGTGAACAAGGAAGAAATATTTGTTGAATAGGTGAAATGCATATATCAAATGGTGCGAATACAACTAACTATGAAGCAAGGCATGACCATAATAGCATGGGCCACAAGTTGAAAGTTGGGGACATGTATAAATCTTTCTCTCCAAAAAGTGGCTCTAAGGTGAATGTAAGAAGCTTAAACTTACATGTTTGGTCCTTCCAAGATACTGCAACAATTTGGTGACAATGTTTCATGGCGTCTAGTTATAAATGTAGAAAGCCTGAGGTTGTTTGAATGTTCCATGTTTGATGAGGAGGGCGAAACATAAGTACTTGAATCTATACAAACTTAGTACTTTAAAGTATAGAGAAGTTTGAAGAAGAGGCAAATTTTCAACACATATTAAGGCCTATTTAGAGGGGTGACAAGGAGTATTGGCTTGTTTTAAGGACCGACATCTAAGGCAACATGACTCTCAATAGATTAAAAAAGGGAGGAACAAAATCCTCGTCTTTTGTTTGATTGAGTTGTTGGGGACAAAATACCTCTTGAAATAAAAGGCATGGTTTAGTCAAATCTATGTGAATATTGTAAATAATTTGTATTAGTAAGCGGTGAAAATTTCTACAAGCTGTGTGAATATAGAAAATCTCTAATACCTATGACATAACCCATTGTTTTGTCATTTATGCTTTGATATTTTAGCTTGCTTACTCTTTTCCAATATGATTAATAGGACAAACCTTGCTATTGTCCATATTCTTCCCTCCATGTTCAAAAAATATAGGTGACTTATTTAGCCCAACATCAGATCAGAAAAGAACAATGGTAGAGGAAAGTCCATAGATTAGTGGATGGATAAAGGATTAAGTCCTATATGGAATTCTTTTGTTCTTGTTCATACACAGGCGATGGCCCTATTGTATCTTGCATATTTGATCTTAATTGAAGCCATATAGGCCCCATTCTCATGTTTGACTTTTTCCACATGAAATTCTATAGGATAAATCTTCCATTTGACATTTATAAGCTAATGATTTAGCTCTTTGGGTACGTTTTGTCCTCCAAACATTAAAAAGTCATAAAACAAAATACAACTTTTAACTACTTGCTGAGTACTCATAAATTTTTCTGAGCACCAATTTTTTCCAATGTTTACTTGCCAAGTCTTCTTGCCGATTTTTTGTGAGTTTTATCCTTTGCCTTGCGTGAGTATTGGTGAGTTTGAGGGAAAAACTCACATTGTGCTAAAATGGAAACCTAGACACTGAAAATTTGCAGACAAAATGCAATGTTTGACACTGAAAATACAATTTTTTTGCCTTTACATGCCCTACACGCCCAAGGGGAAAGATCACATCAGCATTTGAACATTCTAGAGAAAATTGGAGTGAGTTTAAAGTGGATTCGAAGAGTTTCTAGGTTAGTTTTTTCCTTCTTTTTTCCTATGCATGTAAAAGGGGAAAGATATCAAATCTTTCTAGATCTTTACAACATGTAAATTTTACAATTTTAAATTCATTGAATTCGATTTACATAAATTTTATTGCTCATTTATACAAGTTTTTTTGAATGAAATTGCTTGTTATTTTACCTTGAACATAGGATTCACGATTTACTTAAAAAAATGTCATTTTTATTAAATTAATTAATGCTAATGTTATTCAGTGCAATTTTTACATTTGAAATGCATTTACATGATTTAAAAAATAATTGTGTTCAGTTCGTTGCATTTTTTTTAACGCTATTTTTTTGTCTTTAAAAATGTTGCAGGTTAGCATACAATGGCATCTAGCTTCACATTAGGCTTAAAGTAAACATGTGAAAGGGGTTTAGTTGGAAGTAAACTCACTAGATGTTGTAACCTTTCTTGGAAATTTGTTGTAATGGGGCTGATATTTGAGAGCATGTTTTTTCTTTTGTGCGCAAAGAAGTTTAATGCTTCAAATACTATGTTGTAGGCATTTCTAAACATGACACCAACTTGTGTGAAAATGCCACAGAAGAAGTGAAATAAAAAAATGCATGTTATCTTCGCATTGTTGGATGAGAAGATATTAGAGGGGGCCAGGGCACAAACAACTGTAGCAACAACCATTAATACCAATTTTGTTGAGGAAACAAAGGTAAATATGACAAATATTGTGGGCTTTAGTCATGGGCCATGCATATACAATACTTTCACTTCATCTAGCTCATGTAGAGCTTAGTCACAAGGACTTTTTGTGCCTAAAAGCATACTTGGACCACAACCTTCACTACAAGGTATAGGGTGGAACAAAAAAGTGCACAAGGAGTAGATAAGGTGTGTTCAAATTTTTGGTATTACAACCTTTTCTTCAAAATGACAAATTACCCATATTGGGAGTAGTTGGGATATCATTGACAATTGTAGGGAAAGGGTACAAGGTGCCCTCTCCAAAAGAGTTAAGTGGGAGGTTGCTTCAGGATTATGTTGCAGAGGTAAAGACAATTGTGGAAGAACGAAAGTAGTGGCAAAATTTCAAATGCACCATTCTTTCAAATGGATGGATAGATGGAAGGAACTACAATTTTGTCAATTTTTTTGGTGGCTTCAAATGATGAGTTGGTTTTCTTGAAGTCAATTGATACCTCTAGTAAAATAAAGAATGCATAATTTTTGAGTCTAATGTTTTAGGGGATTGTCTTAGAGGTGGGCATACAAAATGTGGTGCAAGTTGTCATTGGTAATATAACGATATATCTGGTGGCTAGGAGAATGCTTGAAGAGAGACAACCATCTCTCTTTTAGATCTTTTGCACAACCCATTGCCTTGACCTTCTTTTGGAGGACATAGATAAAATTGATCTCGTGAGACTAGTTGTAAAAAATATAAGAAGCATCACAAAAAATATTTGGGTTCTCAACATGATGAGAGATCACTCCAAAGGAAAATAGCTTGTGTGATTGAGTGTCACAAGGTTTGCAACTAATTTAATAATATTGCGAAACATTTGTAGTTCATTGATATCTTTTAAGTAGATGTTTGTGAGTCAATCATGAATGGACTCAACATATTCAAAGATTTTTGATGGAGAGAGGACCACAAAGACAATTTTTGAAGATGCATTTGTGAAGAAAGCTGTAGAGATTGTCAATGTAACTTTAGACTTAAATTTAAATTTTTAACCAAGAATCCTTTATTTTCAGTTTTAAAAGTATCTACTTTAATTCTAACTTATTTGTTTTTAAGTTAAATTTCAAATTGAATCCTTAATCCTTAATTTTAAAAGTATTTACTTTAATTATAACTTGTAAATTTGTAACTTCAATTTTCAAATTGAATCCTTAATTTTTAAAAGTATTTACATATTGCTATATATGAAACTGCATTGTGTCACAACTTGGACCACATTTTCTTTACTCACCTCTAATACAACCTCGTTAGACCCAAATTCTCTACATTCTTGACTTTGTTTAGGGTGTTGATGGACCTCAAGAATAATATTATTTCACCTTTTAAAGCCACTAGAAAGTTGATGAGTGTATGATTCCTTCCATTCGATAATCTAGTTCATCTATACTTGCACCAATGCTTCCTTCGCTCTTCGACAATTGTCTCTTGATTTGCCTCTACTTAGTGGAGCAACAACTTACTCATGTAGTGTGGAGTGGGTGCCTATACCCTTTCTTTGTTGCTATCAAGATTGAGATTGAATTCTCCTAATATGGGCTTCTTGCTAGATTGAAAGGGAGGTTGTTGAATTTTACACATTGTGTTTGCTTCCTCATACTTATCTTTGTTCCAGCTTGTACATTTAATTGTGATCTTGTTGTGTTTTATGGAACAAAAAGACCCTATGATTGGGGGCTCTATTGGACCTTTATGAAATGGATATGTTGTGAATTCATGGACTGCGATCAAATCCTTCGATTATACCTACCTTTGATTTGCAAACTATGTTGGGATCCATCATCATTGCAATGGCTATGGATGTCCTCATTGTCTCCTTTTTTTGGTCTATCATTGTGAGGGCCACATTCATATCCTGCACAACCTTTGACTTAGTGTTCAAACACAATTTCATGTTGAGGTCTATGGATGATGAAAATGTGAATCAACAGATTCACACTAGAACAATCATTCAATGAAGCTCAAGATCTTGACTCAAAAATGATTAAAAACGTTATCATAGCAAAAACCTTGAATTGTTCCATTGTGGGTTGCTCTTCAAAGTAACACTAACCATGAAAGAACAATGATGATATGATACAATGATAATGATAAATGCTCAAAGATAAATGATACTTATGCTTGATAATGATAATGATAACTTGATTGCTTGATAATGCTCTTGATAGTAATCATGATGTAGGGGATATGAATGAATGAAGGCTTTATATTTATATGCTTCACTTGATATTTGATTAATGGTGGAGATTAATTAGAAAGATCAATGGATAGAAAAATTCAAGATAGGGTAGGAGCTAAATTTGAATTTTGATAGAGGGGGGAAAATTAAAATCAATTCATGAGGATAGTTGGAGAAATAAATAAATAATTATTAGAGGAAAAATATTTATTTTAAAAGAGGAGTGTTAGCTAATTAAATTAGATGGCTAAAGATATATTAAATTTTAATCTAAATTAATGTCGGAGGGAAAATGATAAGATGAATTAATTAAATAATTAAAAAATATTTAATTAATATAGATATTATAAAAAGATTAAGATAATTAAATAATTTAATTATTATGGATGGAAGGGGGAAAATATTAGCTTAATTAAATTAATATAGATAAAAGGATCAATAAAGATAATGACGAAATGATAAGATGAAAATGCATTAGTCATTTTTAGGTGTGCGCCCTTGGTCTCCTTGTGCTGTGTAGCGCAACACTCGGGTTCGTGACATGGCTTAACCGTCTCTTGTAGATTCATTAACTTTGGCAGTTGTATTGAGATTCATTAACTTTGGCAGTTGTATTGGGCATTAACATGTCAATCTTTTGGTACAACGACAACTGTCTTTGCAACAGTCTTCCTCATCAATGACATGTTTTAAAGATACCCTTAAGGAGGGGGGCTCAACCTCAATATGCAAAATGGCTTTGGTTCCAAAGACTACGGAATTTGGAGTGGTTCTTGTAGGTGTGTGGATACTAGTGAGATAAGCCCATTAAGCAAGCTGAAGTTGCAAGTGCCAATCACGACCAACTTCATCGATTGTTTTCTTAAGGATTTTCAGTATAGTCTTGTTTGAAGCCTCAACTTGACTATTACCTTGTGGATAATGAGTAGAAAAACGATGCTCGATAAGGAATTGGTGACAAAGATCACAAACATCTTTATTTTTGAAAGGTTTTCCATTGTCTGTACTGATAGCACAAGGAATACCATATTGGAAAATGATATAGTTTAGAATAAACTTGGCTATTTGCTTTCCGATGATATTGGATAATGGAATGACTTCTACCCACTTCGTGAAATACTTAGTGGTTGTGATGATGAACTTATGACCATTGGATGATGGGGGATGTATTTATCTTGTGAGGTCGAGTCCCCATTGTGAAAAGGCCAAGGAGTAGTTATCGTTTGTAACTTATGGGCAGGTGCATGAATCAATTCTCCATGTTGTTGACATTGATGACATTTCTTAGCAAATTGTTCTACATCTTGTTCCATAGTTGGCCAATAGTGACCAGTTCTTAACAACTTTTTGACAAGGGTAGGTTCACTAGAATGTGCCCAACACCTTCATGTACCTGATGTAAGGCGGTTTTAGCTTCTTCCTAGTTTAGACACCTAAGGAGGACACTATCAAGACTCCTTCGATAGAGGGTATCACCAAGGATGACAAAATGAGAAGATCGATGAATAAATGTTTTCTTTTGAGCACTAGATAAGTTGGATGGGAGTGTGCTATCATGGAGATAGGTGTAAACATCATGATACCAAGGGGAGTTAGGACTAACAAGTTCACACACTAGTTTAGATTTTGGAATATCAAAAGCTGGGATTAAAAGTTGCTCTACTAGGAACTCACAATGATGGGTATTATGAGGCATATCCAAGAGAGATCCAATGGTAGCCATAGCATCAATTGCTTTATTATTTAGCCTTGCGATTTGTTCAAAATTAATAGTTGAAAAATATTGTTTGAAACTATACCGTCCTCTTGTAGGGGAGAAGCTTTTCATTCTTTGTTTGATAGTCATCATTTACTTGTCTTGTAACCAATTGTGAATATCCATAAGCTTTAAGTTCCCTTATTTTCCATTATTCTGCAATGTTGTTTGTGCAAGGGAAAGCTAGTCTACATGATTTTGGGATACAATCACCTTGTGGAGTAATAAAAATAAATTTGGCCCCAAATCCATGTTGAGTGTATGAGCCGTCAAAATATAACTTCCATAAGCGTGAAGGGTTAATGTTAAAAATTGTCTCATCTGGAAATTCTGAAATATGAGGATGATCCTCATCTAAAGGCGTGTCTGTTAATGATCTGCAATGATTTGTCCTTTAATAGCCTTACGATCCACATACTCAATGCCAAATTCACTTAGGATCATGACCCACTTTGCCATATAACCAGTTAGAGCAGCCTTACATAAAAGGTACTTTAAGGGATCAACCTTAGAGATGAGCTTTGTTTGATGATTAAGCATGTAGTGTCTCAATTTTTGTGATGCAATTGCTAATATCATAAATCCACAAGAACCAGAATTCCAGCTATGACCTCCAAGGTATTCATAAATTATTGGCAGTCGAGCAACCTGGACACAAAGTCCACGAATTGCAAACACTGCCATGGGAATGAGGAGACTGCTATAGAATGAGAAGGATAAAACAGTGGCTTGGTAGATTACTCATATCAAGTACAGGTGCCAATGTACTCTACAACTGTTACTCACCGGTCATAGCATTTCATGCAGGTCAGAGAGCAACAGACTAGCTGGCTGGATGTGTGATTAAAGTAGAATCATATTGGAAGTTGCGTCCAACAATTTAAGCCTCAATCCTACTTAGGGGTTCCACACAGATTTACTGCTAGAAATTCCCATTATACTAATGCCACAATGACACCTGTTATTGAGCCGTCCTTGCTTTGGCGAGACAAGCCAACATATTTTTCTTTTTATTTGGTTCATTCCCTAAGCAACTAATTAAAAATGTAATTCTCGCCACTTTTTCCCCTTCCTTTCCATTATTATCCATAATGTTTGTTCACTTGCAGTGAAAGGAGTTGCAATGGTTATGCCGATAGCAATTTATATATTTATATTTCTGCATCCAAATGGGCAATGCAGATAAGTCTTAATCCTTCGTTTAAAACGCTAGCACAAAGGAGAACACACACAATAAACCCATAGAGTTTGGAAAGACGCAATCTTGAAAACAACACACAATGGTGGTGTCAACATGCTATGGTTTGATAGATTAGCCATTGGCAGTGAGTGGAAACTCAGGTTCAGAGTATAGAAGAGTATTCACTCAGGTTCAGAGTATAGAAGAGTATTCAATCAAGGAATTTGGAAAAGAAAGAAAATAACAAAGATTCATAGAGGGAGATGCGCAAACTCTAATGCGAGAATCTTCAAGTCAGGCTGCTAAAAAAAACTCAATTATCTCACAAATGCGATGTGCCTCTGCATGGTGTCACACAGTTGTCTGCACTTCAAATGACAACCACCTCTAGCCTGCAACAATACTCTCTCAGCCCACTGTGTTTTTGCCTGTGTTAAGTATAGCCGAGGTTGGAGAAGGTTCATGACTCCAAATTTAATAAAACAAGCAATCAATATTATAGGAATCCATCAATATTTTGGGAGGATGCGTGGTTATGAATTGTCCAGCTACTATGAATCCAATCGGATATGCCTAGTTATGAATTGTCCTACTACGAATCCGATCAGATATACAGTGGTGGGTGATAGAAACATGTTCAATGCAACCTCTATCACAAATAATTCCGACAATTCCAAACAATTCAGGCAAAATTAAAAAATCCAACATGAGACATCCTGATTTCCAAGCATGAATTAAGAAGCCTATCAGCTAATTTGCAAGGCCTAAATCTGTATGACCATATTTAAACATTTCTGTCCTAAAATACAATCAATATTTTAGGAACACATGGGAGAGATGGGTTCTTGTGAATCACTACTCATGAAATATGGGTCAATGAGTTTGACTCCAAAACTACACGGATAGAAATATCACAATTTGACATGCTGTGGAAAATACCTCCTACTTATCAGAACATTATTGGATGAGTTCAAACTTCATGACACAATCTCTAGATTTTAGACTCATTTAAAATAACATTTTCAAGATTATTAATGCCTAGTCAAATGTGAATTGATATATGAAGATGAACTGTAACCCACGATAATGAAGCAGCAACCTTTTTAAAATAGTCCAACGCTAGCTCTGCAGATCTCTCTGATCAAGACCCTGAACAATCTCTACACAGTAGAAGGCGGAAAATGTAATATTAAATATGCACAATCAGAAAATACAAAAAATCAAGCAAGTTGCTTGTCACTACATCGTGCTTGATTTAGCTCAGCTCCAATGATTTTAAATATTTTCATGTCAGAAGTTATAAAAGCTAGTGTAGTGGGTCCAAAAGAAGGCGAGGACGATGGTTAAAATGTCTACCTCAGGGGATTGCATTCATCATTCAAATACTAAATTATATTTATGTCCTAAGTGAATCCCTTTGCCTTATAATAAAGAAAAATACATATAGAAAGCATTTTTGAATATCAATTGCTCAATACAAAAAAGTAATAATGTCATTAGTTGCAACTAGTAGCATATGCTTGGCCACTTGCCTATTTATTAATAATTAATTTGTGACATGCGTATGAGGCTTAAATTCCCTTTTCTTGGAATTCCTTTCACCTGCCATTCCTCCTTTGATTTCTACTTTGTTTTAAGGCTTAGAATTTGTGCTCAATCTTATCTCTGACTCTTGACATGTAAGTTTTGTAATCGAAGAGAGGAGAGTTGGTAAAGGATTAAATGGAAGGTTTTACATCAAGCTAGATGGAAGAATGACAATTTGTAGGCTTTAGATTTGAATCAATCTCAGACTTCTATATTTCTGAAATCAAAGTATAAGTTTTAAAATTAAGATTATGTTTTACATTATATATTAGTGGACATTGTATTAAAACTAAGACTAACTTTTACACTAATATATGATGTGTGGAGGTGAATGATTTTTGACATTCAATATTCAAAGTAGTGCAATTTGCATAGGATTCTTCACATAACCATGGTGGTAGGGAGGAGAGTTGCATTGAGATCTCAAAGAGGAAGGATTTAAGGTAGTGTGATTTGCATAAGAGCCTTTACATAACTATTGTGCTAGGGAGGAGAGTTGCATTGAGATCCTTGTTGAGGAGAAGCCCTTTTGCTAAGGCACATTAGTTTCCCAAGAATGGTGGGATCTCATCTTCAATTTTTGTGTGACATTTAGAGGTGGTATCGGGTGTAAATGTCATAACTTTGGGTCATAAGTGCTTCTTTGGGGTTTTAGAGCATTCAATGCCAAATTCTATTGTGAATTTAGAGCATTGTATCGATTTGTCTTTTATAGAGGTTGAATCCAAAAATTGGACTTGTAAGGATACATCTCATTGAAAAATTTGTTGGTTATTGGCCAACTTTGTAGGGTTTGGAGAATTGGATTATTGAGATTAGGGGTGATAATTATTTTTGAAGTTTTTACTAAAAGGCTTCTTAATAGTGGTTTGTTCATATACTTAGTCTAAGAATGAGATGTTGAAGGGGGGTTTGTGATTCATGGATGAAGTTACACTCTTTTTAAAGGGGTGGTAGGCAAATTTGATTTTGCTTAATGTGTTTGGGGTTAAACACCATTTTGTATTAAATTATACAATTTTCTGTCTTAATATTGGGATATTTGTGTGCTTACCAAAATTGGTAATAGTCTAGGAGAATATTTGATTTTGGATGATTTTTTTTTTAAGTGGTTGGTTGGAGGTCTATGCTTGCATATGTGTCAAAGTGGATATTTCAAAGCCTCTTCTCATTTTCATGATGTAAGTTGTGGGTAGGTCTATCTAAGTTGCTAATGCTCTTGGGTGGCTAAAGGGGATCGTTGTTACTAAAGAAAGAGATGCTTTCACTCACTAACAATTTCTAGATGATATTCTATTGTATGGGGAAGCTAGCTTGGAGTAGGCCTCAAGTTTGAAAGATTTGTTGTCTAACTACATTGCAACTTTAGGATAAACAATCAATGATGGGAATCTAAATATTTTTATTAATACTTTTTTTTTGTTGTTGTAGGTATAGATACCAATGTGTTGGGCTTTTGGTTGGATATTTATTGAGCAAATACTTGGGAGTTTCCCTTTTTGTCATACTAGGTCAATTTTTTTATGAAGTAGTAGGCAGATTCCTTTCAAGCAAGCCTAATTCATGGAATTGCAAGTGGCTTCCTTTGGTTGGAAGGATCCTTTTGATTAAATAAATATTAAATGATTTGTCATTTTATTTAATGTGCACCCTCAATATTTTTGACAGGCATTGTTAGCAACATATACAAGATCATAAGGCAATTTTTGTGTTAGGGTATAGAGGGGAAAAATAAAATTCCCTTATTCCATTGGTTAAAATCTACTCAAGGGAAGGATGCGTGGTATTAGATATTTGGAAAGTTAAAATGGAGCATTGGGTGCTATATTGTTGTGAGGAATGTTTGCTCAACCCTTTGCTAAATGGAGCAAAGTTTTACAAAAAAATCTATCTAAAGATCCATACTCACAATAAATCCCAAAGGATGACATATATGGATTTTTTTGTTTGTAGACCTATTGCTACATAATGCCTCTCTTGGGAGATTACTAAACTTTTGGGAACATATTGGAACACGCATTTCCCTTTGATGGAAAGAGACTAACTTTAGGAAGCCAAAGAAATCTTGTTTTCCCATTGTAGGAGAAAGGTGTGATTATTTGGTCATTTAAGGAGCATGAACAAATTTTATGAGTTGAAGGGATTTGTTGTCTTTAGGTACTTTGGAGGTTCAACAACACATACTAGGTGTAAAATTAGCTAAAATACATTAATAAAGGATTGGATAATGACATGGTTTGATGTATAGGTTAAAAAGATGGAAGGTATAAAGCCAAGCTTGTATACTTAGTGGATTTAGTACCCCTCATGGAGTTCAATTGGTTGGTTCCCAAATACTAGAGTAAGGTTTGTCTCCTCAAGGTTTGTGCCTTGTCTTTGACAACAATTCATGGGGAAATATTGACACATGATAGATTAAACAAGTTGGGTTTTTGCAGGTCCATCTAGGTGTGTCCTTTGTTATAAGGAGGAGAAATCAATGACATCTTTTTATTCATTACCCTTTCGCTTTAAAATGTTAGGCTTGGGTGTTTTCTCGCCTCAATTTGTTAAGGGCTCTACCTAAAAATCCACTTCAATTGTTTTTAGGTTGGATGCTTCTTAAACCAAAAGTAAATTTTCCTTTTTTATGTGTCTACCCTTCTATGCTTACTTAACATGTTTGGGAAAAAAGGAATGTGAGGACTTTTTAGTAAAAGTTGTTTTTAGTTAATGAGGTGATTATCATGTTGAAGATAGCTATTTTAGAAGTGGTTATGGCTCAAGTGATGGAGATTTCATAGGAAAATAAAGTTTTCACTTCATGGGATAGAGAGGTTCTTCAACATTGGAAATTATTAAAACTCTCGTTAATTGGGTAAGGTGAGTGAATTCAAATTATTTTTGGGGAAAGAGTAAAAATAAGTTCCTACCTTGATTGGATCCTTCTCTTGAATTAAGATGGAGTCTCCTAGGCTAATTTGAGGGCTTCAGGAGTAGGGTGTGTGATCCATGATTATCTTGGGTCCTTGACTTGTGGTACTTCTAAGAAATTGGGGGATGTGACAAATAATGAAATGGGTGCCCATTTATTTTGTTTTAGGTTTTCTAGTGAAAGTTTAGCATTGCATTTCCAATATCCACATAGAAGATCTCTATGTTCATCTTTAATGCAATTCAAAATAGAGGATAAGCCAATGGGAAAAACTAAAAAAATCATTATTAGGATTGCTTAGCCTATGTTGGAATTGTTTAAAATTTTCTCATTTGGATATTGTTATAAAGAGGCTAATTGGATTGTGAACTTCTTGGACAATTATAATATTGGTTTGAATGAAGAGCTTATTATTGTTAAATTTATTTGAAAGGTGGGATGGTTTAACAAAGAGATGGGCATTTAGATCATGTTAAGGATCCCAATTTATTTGTTTAAGTGATTATATTGATTTCCTTGTTAGGAAATAATGAGTGGTCTTTTCTGTCAATTATTATCAAGCAAAGGGATTTTCACTCACGTTTTGTGTCAATGGTGTGAAGTGACAATGATGGTGAGGAGGAGCTTTTGATTTACTAGAAATTGCCTTGGTGACTAGTAGAAGGGGAATTTACTATTGAGCTATGGCATTTTGGGTTGACAAAACCTAAATTTTTCTTCATTGAGAAAAGGAAATGACTTTTAGAGGGTCAATCTCTAATGCAAGGTTGGTGAAATTATTTTTGTGGTTTAGTCAAGGAAGGTGAAGCAAACAATGAAGGTGCTTGGCATTGACTATCTCGAGGTAGAGATTAATATTAGGATGAATTCAAAGATAGTATCCATGTTTGTCTCTAACATTTTAGATTTTGTTAAGGATAAAGTAGTGAAAGATTTGGCTTATTAGTGTTTTGAAAGGGAGGAATTTAGAGGAGTATCAAAGGTAATGTTGGAGTTTTTAGAGCCTAGTTCCATTCACATTTTGCTTGTGTTTGGTGGGACTTTCATGATCTTGAGACCCTTCATTCATAGAGCTTGAGACCCTTTTCTTAGATTTTGCTAGTTGTTGAAGAAGTTGTAGATTTTTGTGGTTAAGGGTGGTGGGGAGGGTTTCCTTCCAAACTTTGATCTCTCTAATTTGTTGTTTTCCTTTCTCTTTATCTCCTTACAAGGCTAGCAAGCAAGTTGAGGGGCATTTAGGCCCATTAGATTTTTGTTAAGGACTATGGGTTTGGTTCCAAGAGTAGCAATTAAGGCAACACTAAAATATTAAGTGCATGTGGTGGAATGTTTTAAATGAATGATTACTACTTTTGATCATATTTTTTTTTATGGTTAGTTTGGGATAGAGTTCCTCGAGTTTCAAGCAAGGCTCCTTTAATTAAGTTATTATTATTTTTTAATTTTCTAATTAATTAACAATCTTGATACTTGAAATATAACTTTTTTTTTTCAAAATTTATACAAATGATGAACCCAACTCTCTCAATTTATATATTTACAAATAAATATTATAAAAAAATATAAGATATTAGTAACATAAATATTTAAGATAAAAAATATTAAAATCTATATGTAAAATTTATTACACATTTTTTATAAACCTTTAAAGATTTGATTGTAATATACTTCTATTTTTTTTAAAAGTCTTTAAGGATGGTGCTATAATTTATATATAGCAAATGTAAATATTTTCATTCCTTTCATGAAGTCATTTCTTTTGTTTGTAGAAAGAGGCCTACAATCCACCTTGAGACCACAATAAAAATGCTTAGTTGCAATCAAAATACAATGCATAATAAAGTATTATAAAACTCCATTTGATTTATATAGGTGTTTGCTAAGCAACCACCTAAGTTCTAGTAAAGCTAGTGCCACTATTCTCTACCTGGCTATAATAAAGTAGGTGATATTTTTCTTCCCAATAAACTCCATTTTTAAATGATATATTTTTAATTCAAATATGCATATCCTAGATTCCGGAAGAGGGATATTTCTCAAGATTGGGACTGATAGCGAAGGCTTGTATATTTTATGGTAGAGTAATGATTCATTTGGTCCCATATGTTAAAGTATTTGTAAATGTTGATTATATTTTAATAATGTTAAAAATAAAAATAAGATTTGGTTTTAAGGTTATTAAATTTTATATTTTTATGTCATGTTGTTTTTGTTTGTAAAAAGAGGCCTACAATCCACCCTGAGACCACAATAAAAATGCTTAGCGTTGCAATCAAAATACAATGCATAATAAAGTATTATAAAACTCCATTTGATATATATAGGTGTTTTCTAAGCAATCACCTAAGTTCTAGTAAAGCTAGTGTCACCTATTCTCTACTAAAGTAGGTAAGATTTTTCTTCTCAATAAACTCAATTCTTAAACAATATTTTTTTAATTCAAATATGCATATCCTAAACTTAGGAAGAGGGAGATGTCTCAAGATTGGGATTGATGGTGAAGTCTTGTATATTTTATGATAGAGGCATGATTCATTTGGTCCCATATAGTTATAATATGTTAAAGTATTTGTAAATGTTGATTATATTTTAATAATGTTAAAAAAAAAAGAAGATTTGGTTTTAGGGTTGTTTTTCCATATTTTTATGTCATGTTGTTCTTGTTTGTAGAAAGAGGCCTACTATCCACCTTGAGGCCACAATAAAAATGCTTAGTGTTGCAATCAAAATACTATGCATAATAAAGTATTATAAAAACTCCATTTGATTTATATAGGTGTTTTCTAAGCAACCACCTAAGTTCTAGTAAAGCTAGTGTCACCTGTTCTCTACTTGACAATAATAAAGTATGTAAGATTTTTCTTCCCAATAAACTCTAATTTTAAACGACATTTTTTAATTCAAATATGCATATCCTAAACTTAGGAAGAGGCAGATGTCTCAAGATTGGGATTGATGGTGAAGTCTTGTATATTTTATGGCAGAGGTATGATTCATTTCGGTCCCATATAGTCATAATATATTAAAGTATTTGTAAATGATTATATTTCAATAATAAAATACAAAATAAGATTTGGTTTTAGGATTTTTTCATATTTTTATGACAAATCTTTTTACTGGATGTAATAGTGTGTTCTTTTAAATGAATGATTACTACTTTTGATCATAATTTTTTATGGTTAGTTTGGGATAGAGTTCCTTGAGTTTCAAGCAAGGCTCCTTTAATTAAGCTATTATTATTTTATTTTTTAATTAATTAACACTCTTGATATTTGAAATATAACTTTTTTTCAAAATTTGTACAAATGATGAGGAACCCAACTCTCTCAATTTATATATTAACAACTAAATATTATTAAAAAGTATAAAATATTAATAACATATAACTATGTAAGATAAAAAATATAAAATCTATATGTAAAATTTATTATTACACATATTTTATAAACCTTTATAATCTCTTTAAATATATGATTGTAATAGACTTCTATTTTTTTTCCAAAGTCTTTAAACATGATGCTATAATTTATATATAGCAAAGGTAAATATTTTCATTCCTTTCATGAAATCATATTGTTTTTGTTCGTAGAAAGAGGCCTAGAATCCACCTTGAGACCATAATAAAAATGCTTAGAGTTGCGATCAAAATACAATGCATAATAAAGTATTATAAAAACTCCATTTGATTTATATAGGTGTTTGCTAAGCAATCACCTAAGTTCTAGTAAAGCTATTGTCATTGTTCTCTACTTGACTATAATAAAGTAGGTAAGATTTTTCTTGTCAATAAACTCCATTTTTAAACAATATATTTTTAATTCAAATATGCATATCCTAGACTTAGGAAGAGGGAGATGTCTCAAGATTGGGATTGATGGTAAAATCTTGTATATTTTATGGTAGAGGTATGATTCATTTTTGTCCCATATAGTTATACTATGTTAAAATTGTTTTAAATGTTGATTATATTTTAATAATGTTAATAAAAAAAAGATTTTGTTTTAGGGTTATTTTTTCATATTTTTATGTCATGTTGTTTTTGTTTGTAGAAAGAGGCTTACAATCCACCTTGAGACCACAATAAAAATGCTTAGTGTTGCAACCAAAATACAATGCATAATTAAGTATTATAAAAACCCCATTTGATTTATATAAGTTTTTCTAAGCAACCACCTAAGTTCTAGTAAAGCTAGTGTCACCTATTCTCTACTTGACTATAATAAATTAGGTAAGATTTTTCTTCCCAATAAACTCCATTTTTAAATGACATTCTTTTAATTCAAATATGGATATCCTAAACTTAGGAAGAGGGAGATGTCTCAAGATTGGGATTGATGGTGAAGTCTTGTATATTTTATGGTAGAGGTATGATTCATTTTGGTCCCATATAGTTATAATATGTTAAAATATTTGTAAATGTTGATTATATTTTAATAATGTTAAAAATAAAAATAAGATTTGGTTTTAGAGTTATTTTTTCATATTTTATGACAAATCTTTTTATTGGGTGTAATAGTGTGTTCTTTTAAATATTTTTAAATGTTGTTCATATAGTCAATAAAAGGGTTTTGCTTCACCATCTATTAGATACTTATCTGAATGGTCACTAGGATGGATGGTATCCCCTTGCTTAATACTTTATTGTCCCTTGAAAGGCATGGTGAGCCTCCCTTGTGATCAATGCAAAGTACTTCACTTGACACTTCCCATCTCTTTGTAGATGATTGCTTAGGTTTAGTTAAATATGTAAGACTCAGTTGTAGGTAGGAGGGTTATGAGTAAAGAAAAGATACCATTTTCAACAATTGATAACCAACAAAAAAAGGCAAAGACTTGCTTGATGCAAGGTAATCTAAATGATCATAACAACCCTAAATCTAGTGATTTTGTAATTAATTAATTATTCTCTATTTTTAATTTTTACAATATATATGTAATTTTGAAAACTGTTTTCTTTTTATATCCGAAATTTATAGATAAAATTACTTCGCTTTTCATCTCTTAACTTTATTGATTAATTTTAAAGCATAATTTCATACCACCACCCAATTTTTAAAATTTTTATTTTTGATATATGACCTAATTCATTTATAAAAACAGAAAAAGACCATCCTCTTTACCAAAGGTAGCTGGAGGAATATGTTAGATTACTTGCCTGTCAAATCATATGCTTTAATGACATTAACATTTAAAATAAATAATTCTTCAGCTTCTAAAATGACAGGAGCCTAAAATATTTATGGTCTTCCACGTGATGAGAGCAACGTTGAAAAGGACAGATTGTATGCAAGTGCTGAGCTGTCACATCAGTCACATTCCTTCCCTCGCCAGGGAGATAAAGATTGGATTGCAATCCGCGTCAGATTGTCAGATTTCATTCGGAGCCGAAAACTTCTACAAACTGGAATTTATAACGTCGGTGAGTCCGCCGTCTGTCCTCGTTATGAAGTGCGTTGTTTTCTCCGCATGCTTATTTGAAGTAATCCTTATCTTTTGTATCGTGGTTTTGCAATTTTTTATTTGTTCTATGGAGCTTTCTAATAAGTAAAATGGATTTTTTAATATTTATTTTAAAATATAATTATAGTTTAGGGTTTCAAAGTTTAGGATAACCTTTATCTTTTATTTATTTTTTAATATTAATGTGAAGGATGTATGCAATTTTTTAAATATGTTTAAGATTTGATTGTAGAAAGGAGAGGAGAAGCTTCAATTGTTTCAAGAATACAAAAAATATTTTTAATGAAAGTTTGTTTTTTTGTTTTTTATAATGTAATTAGATTTGTGTTCTTAGTTTTTTTGGTCATTCAATTTCTTGTTTCTCTTTTCATTATTTGTTCTTGTTGGTATTACTAACCACACTACTATTTATTAGGTTGAAATCTACAAGGGTGTTAAAAGTTGGTAGTTGCTAAGCTTACACAAGATAAAGAGAAAAAAATATTGGAAGGAAAGTGCGATACGTTCAATCATTCTACAACACATCCAAGAGATATCTCAAGAGTAAAGGACATGTCTCTCTATGTACTCATGTCCATATATGTATTAGACAATGATATGATAGGTGTGTGAGTGTGTGTATGGAAAAGTGTATGTGAGAAAAAATAACTAGTTATAGATGAAAAGAGAGAGGTGCAAATACACTTCCTACACTAATTTATGAGAGGAGATGTGCAAAAATTGAAGTAATCACATAGTTATGAAAAAATAAACACAAAAATAATATACCATAACATAGTAAGTATGTGAAACAAACACTTTTGGGAGAAAAACCCTACTCAAAAGCAATTTAATATATTATTAAAGAATCACATGTTGCAATACACTTGGAGAATCTAAGCATTTATAGGAGTATCACTAATTAGAGACCTGTAATGATTTTGGCATTATAATTATAGTTATGAAACTCACAATCAAAACCTCCATCTTAAGTACCCAATAAATATAAGTAATACATGAAAGAATCAAATGGTAATATAAAACAAGTAGCTAAAACCACCCAAAAATGTGGTGCCCAAATGCCTAGTTAAAAGTCCCACCCAAAATCCTATATGAGTCCACGGGCTAAAAATAACATATCCCATCCACTTGTTATAAACTCATCATAATCCACTCATAAACTAAGATGTTCCATTTTGACTCCATTACTTCCATCCAAAGATGCTTATAGACGTGTCATAACATGCATCATAAGTTGGTCAATAAGTGGAGCTTTGCCTTACAACCTCTTTTCTTTGTCCTAGTTGTTTTTACATTTCCAATGCAGGAGACCCAACTTTTGGAGGACATAAATTTTGATCTAGGAGGCCGTCATTGGGCCTCTTTTTTTTTAATAGAAATTGTAGAGTTCAAAGAGATCTATGTACCATGCATTCTTGAAAGAAATTTATATTGCCAAAAAATGAACTCTATAGCACCAAAATTGAATTTTCTTATCCTATAGCTTAAAAATGGCACTATTTGTAATCTTAACATTAGGATCAAGGTTGAGACACCTTTCCTAACAGTAGGAGAAGCTACCGAAGCATAAGTGATGTGTATATACATACTTGTGGCAAAGGCTATATAAAGTACAAATAATAGTTGATATTAACATATGTGCAAGTCTATCTCATGTTGTTAATGAATGTATAAAATTGTTTGAAGTCTTTTTATATGTATATGCTATTTATTGCACTATTTTTGATTCCCTTTCTATTATGCTACAATGGGGTGAATTATTTGACATAATCACTTTAGATGTCAAGTCTACATTTAATTATCAACGTTTTGGTCAATTGTCTAGACCCTAGTTTGTGGTGCATAGGAAGGAACTACAAAAATAAGGAAATTTTTTAGTGGTAAATATTATGCTCCCATATGTTATGTTTGGATCTTTATCAACATAGAGTTTTAACTTGCAAATATGATAGTATAGATGTGTTTGCATCACTCTTTATCCTACAAAATTGTAATATTTCAATATAAATCTTTTAAAAATAACCGTCTTATTATAATTATAGTGGTTTTCAAGGCCCTAAACAATAGTCAAGCATTTATTTTCATTGCATTGTTGAACATGACCATGGACATACTTTGCCTTGTTTGAGTCTTCAATTTCTATCTCCTTGAATGGATCTATACTCGCCACTTTCAATTAACAACCACAAAAATAAATATAACGAAAGAAAGGGTTTTGAACAAGAATAAGAAGGTTTACCAAAAACATTGAGACTATCAATATTCAAACGTGTTGTCAAAATGTTATTAAACGATGTTGATATTTACTTACAAGTAAAATCTCAAAGTTGCAATTGATATACCTCAAACGTGTCTTGGTTTTCTACAAGTTATGAAAATAATGGGCATTAGGAATCTAGAAAGAAAAAAGAAGGCCGAGAAGATGAGTGGGGAATTATCGAGGAGAAATGAATGAAAAGATAATTTTATATAATTGAAGTTGATATCAGATCTTTTGGACTACAATCTAATCATAATTAGATTTGACAATGTTGTGGGTGAACAAGGTAGTGGCATTTGTTTGTTTTATGTGAGTGCAAAATTTGGAGTGTGGGCCTTGCCTACATCCTTTTCACATGAGTGCTCATCCCTGTAATGAAACATTAAACAACGAGAGACATTTTCCAATATGATTTTTTTTGATGAGAAAATGTTTTAGATGATTTTTTGGGCTTAAAAATCTATTCAAAAAAGCTACAATTAATTAAATGAAATAAATTATTTTTAAAATAAACTACACGAAAACAACAAATCATAAAATGTGACATATACAAATAAAAAATATAATTTACTATATTAATTAACCTTTTTCTTCTATATTTAACTACACCTCAATAAAAATATACTCATGTTATTATCACTGATGTGAAAGTTTGTACTATTACTTGACGTCAAATCTTCAAAAACAATCAAATATATATATTCTATAATCAAATGAACATTATATTTTTTTCATTCCATAAACTACTTTATCTCGTAAATATTATTAAAATCTTCCATTTCATTTCAACCTCAAATGAACATTATATTCTTTTTCATTCCATAAACTACTTTATCTCGTAAATATTATTAAAATCTTCCATTTCATTTCAACCTCAAATGAACATTATATTCTTTTTCATTCCATAAACTACTTAATCTCATAAATATTATTAAAATCTTCCATTTCATTTCAACCTTAAATTTTTAAAATATGGTTAAACAGCCACCACTTCTAAAAAGGTTTACATCTAGAGAATACTTTCCCTTTCCCTACCTAATCAAATATATTTAAAAACTAAAAGGCAAAACAGACTACAGACCGTCAATTTCAAAGGGCCATGACAATGGTTATCGTTATCTTGTTGTAGAGTAAAAAGTACGCGGAGGTTACGTACAAGGTTGACAATGTATATATAACGGAAATAAAGTAAGTTTTTAAGACCGTACGATTCCATCACGTGACACGTACACTGCATCGAAATAAGCACACGTGGATTGTGGGGCCCGCGGCAAATAAGGAACTCGGGAATCGTGGGAATATTCTGTTGTCAGCCTTAGCGGAAACATCGCGCTGTTCTGACTTTACGCAATTCTTCCGCTGTCGGGTTCGGAATCTGGGACAATGTCTATCCACAATTCTAAAACATTTAATTATTAGAAATTTAAAATCTAATAGACTTAACCTAGAATTCTAGGCAAACAATTTTTAATTTTTAAGTTTTTCAAGATAATAGGAAACAATGCAAACAATCATAATATGCAATCCTAAATTCAATAAGATCCAAACTAATCAATGGAAAACATGCAATAAAGAATAAAACCAGATTCAAATGAATGATATTGTTACCTTTATCATATTATCATAGATGATTTCCATTGTTCTTAGTTTGTTTTTGCTCCGAGAAATGGGTACGCTATATTTTTGTTATGAGCTTCAAGTATACGTGATGATTGCAATGATGCAAACGTCGAAGTTTAAGAGTAGATTATATCAGTATAAAGTAGATTATAATATAATGTGGGAGTTGTCTTTTCGTTAAGTCATTGAGGATTTGAACCTATCCCAATCAGACTTTTGAACCTATCTTAATCATATCTTTGGGAGATTTGAATCTTAGTGCATGGCGTAAACCAGACTCAAACGAATGATACTGTTACCTTTACCATATTATCATGGATGACTTCCATTGTTCTTAGTTTGTTTTTGCTCTCAGAAATGGGTACGCTATCCTTTTGTTATGAGCTTCAAGTATATGTGATGATCGCAATGATGCAAACGCCGAAGTTTAAGAGTAGATTATATAAGTATAAAGTAGATTATAATATAATGAGGGAGTTGTCTTTTCGTTAAGTCATCGAGGATTTGAACCTATCCCAATCAGACCTTTGAACCTATCTTAGTCATATCTTTGGGAGATTTGAATCTTAGTGCATGGCGTAATCAAAGAAGATACCACCACCCTCACCAATTGTATTTTACCAATTAAAACATGACCTGTTGGTAATAATTTTTAATTCAATTGTTTACTTAATAAAATGCAATATTAAAAGGCTTGATTGACACAATTGTAAAAAAATCAAGTGAAAGGCTGATTGTTGGATGAACTTTTTTCATTTCTTTTCTTTTGATTTATAATGAAAGTAAATACTTAGAATATATAAATCAACAATTAATTTTGGATTTAAGATTAAGATAATTAATAAATGTTAGTTTAGGTTTTTACTTTCTTGTGTTAGGGGATATTTATTTTTCCTGCACATATTAAAAGCTTGCTTAGGTTATATCAAACATGGTTAATATGAGGACATGTAGCATAATCTATTAGTTACATGTGTCACTCTTGTCCACCTTTGGGTACAGTTGAGAATCTCACCCTCTTTTGAATTTATCTGCCACCGCTCATAACCATTTGTTTGTCTTATCTAAGTAAGTGGAACAATGACATCTAGAATTTACGAAATTGGTAAAAATATCACCGATTTTGGGCAGTTGGAAATTATTACCCCTCTTGAAAGTATTTGCCCTTATTTCTCTATATATACAACACTCACCTCTCACTTTTGCTAGCTCAGTGTAAGAGTGCCAATTTATTTCATCTTTGGTTTCTAATCTTGCTTTCCTTCAGTCATTTTGATTTTGTGTGGCTTCACAACCAAATCTAACAATAAATGTAAAATTAAAATTTTATATAAATTAAACGTAATACTTAATTTGAATCTTGAATGGTAGAATATGTTATTAAAGATGTTAGAAATTATTTCACTAACATGTCAAAATTTTAGGGCTTTGATTAGAAGAATGTTTTAGAATTTATAAATTGATAATGCTATGTACTAGTTCTAGTTCAAATTCTTGCATCCAAAATTGATCTCTATTTGAAAATGATTTGATGTATAAAATTGAACCTAGCTTTGCAAAAGTGAATTGGTAGACTTTTGGTAATTGGAATTTGCTTGCCTATGTGTCTATAATATAAATATGGGAAAATGGTGTCTTGAAATGTACCGTTTGGGAACTTGCTAAGCAAGGGTCATGCTTTTCTTAGTCGAGTTCCTAGGAGGACCAATTTAATGACTTTGGAAAAATGATCAAAGATAATAAGATAGCATGTAAGGATGCCTAAGATGAGGCATCATTTGATAATATTGCTATAAATGTATTATAAATGCTCCATGATATTGCTTTTCTTAAATTTTTGATGGGTTTTCGAAATGAATGATAAATTTCTATAAATGCAACATCATAACACAAAAAAACACCAATGTGCTCTAGGTTGGATCAGAATGACTAGTGTAAATGTCATTAAGGTTTAAAAGTAAAATTTAATATTTTAAAAGTTAAAGGTTAAAATTTGTGACTTCAAAAATGACATATCAATTTTGCACTTGTGTATTTGATCCAAGGTGGTGAATGGGAGATCTAGGGATCAAGATAAAGTTTTGACGATAAGTATTGATAAGATCAAGATAGGATGATGTCATTAGTTGACTATCATGCAACAATATGCAACTTGTAGACTTGTTATTGCATAAAATAAATTTTGATTGAAAGACCCAAAAAATAAGGGAAAAGAGCATGGGCACACAATTTTCACCATTACATTTCCCCCCACTTTGATGTGCATGTGAACTATAATGAGGAAGTGAGTCAGAGTAAAACAAGAAGTTAACATAGAAATTATACTTTCAAACACTCAAAAGATATTGATATTCTAAAGAAAGATTCAAATATGGTTGACAATTCTTAATTTCTCCTTGCAACGAGTGTTCCATTGAAAACATACAAAACAAAAAGACATGTAATGAGTAGCATCTATCACATTAAAATAGGATCTAACTACAAATTGTTTGAAAAATAATATTTGAAAGTAGTAAAAGTAAAAAAGGGTAAGGATATATTTTTTTTGTATAGGTGAAAAGTAGTAAAGCTCCAACTAAGCAGAAAATGGTAGGGATTTGATTAAGAAAAATAAAAAATAAAAATATTGGTAAGGTTTCTTCAACATGACATGGGAATCATTTTGATCCTGATGTTACAAAAAAATTCACAGAAGGAGCACCAGTGACATATGTGCCCTTCCTCTAGGTTGGTTGCATACAAAGGATGTAAGGAGTTGAAGGAAAGGGGAAATATATAATCTTGAAAAAAGCATGTAAACATGGTAAATGATATCATCATGTGATAAAAATATAAGAACATAGACAATACACAATTATGAAAGTACATATAACAAAGAAAATACAAGATTCCCCCAATGTTTTCCATAGTTAAGGCCAATAATAATGATAACCATAGATGTTGGACACCGATCATGTAAACACCAAAGAGATGTAACCAATATAAGGATTATAAACATGTACTCACAAGATATACACATGATATGCATCACAAACATACATGCATGTGAGTATACAAGAGTCATGTAGGAAAAAAACATGATATAATAAGTATGTGTAAACATTTTGAACATCACAATAGTATGACCCATAAATAGAATAAGAGTTGGGTATCATAAGTGTGAAACATAGGAACAATAGAAATAGTCATAATCATGTAATATAGGAACTTGACCCCTATGACCGAAGTTATATACTGTATAATATAGGTCTTATCCACACGAGTAATGGGGAACATACTAAGGCTTTGGAACATTATTTCTAGGCATTAGAACAAAACCCGTCTTTACCACAAGCTCTTAATAATACAGCCTTGATCTATCATTATGTGCGGCTATCTGTACTATAGAAT